>CM036539.1:24368275-24968275 GCA_020745685.1 Tautogolabrus adspersus
GCTTTGATATCCCCAATGTGTTTTTGTTTTGTTGTGCTTTTTTTTAAGGTGCTCCAGATCCACCCATCAGTCAAACACACTGTCATGGCCCTTTAACTGGAGTTGGTTGTTGGTTTCTGCACAGTGCCTGCCCTCTAACTTAACAAGTAAAGGTATTTTTCAGGGTTTTTTTCTGTATTTATGCAATTTTAGCGTCAGTCATGTAAATCATACAGCACGGCTGTTGTCTTTTTCTTGATTTCTGCTGATATTTTTAGATGGCACAATCTATTTCACTGAAAAACTGTTGCAGTTTCATGGGGTTGAAACGCCAACTTTTTTTTGGTCTTTCTTTTTCTGTCTAGACTAGCCTTCTAACACCAATAGTGAAGTGTAGCGATATATAGGTGGAAGTGCCTAATACAAATTTGGTAAGAAAGGACCATTTCTTTTATGGTAAGTAGAAAACATTTGTACGCCAAACATGCTCATTTAAGATAATTTAGCATTATAACAAACAAGACAGCCAACTCTTCACATGCTAGCATTATCTTTGTGAGCATTTTAGCGTGTTACCATAATAGCATATAGCTAAGAGCACAGCTGTACAGTCTTACAGGGAAGCTAGCTTTAAAGCACTTATAGGTACACTTCCTACAGAGGGCAAATGCACAATAAACAACTTGAAAGGAAGAATAACAGCGCTATAGTCAAAAGGTTTGCACTCTTGAAGTTTTTTTCAAAACTTTCTGCTGAGAGTGTGTTTCTTCAGCTGAATCATTGCTTTGTTTAATCTTAGTTCCACTGACATTAAGCATTTCTTTTTATAGGCCAGGCTTAG
This sequence comes from Tautogolabrus adspersus, assembly GCA_020745685.1. NCBI lineage: Eukaryota > Metazoa > Chordata > Actinopteri > Labriformes > Labridae > Tautogolabrus > Tautogolabrus adspersus. The sequence continues at coordinate 24,369,096 of CM036539.1, forward strand.
CCATGCCAGCAAACACACTTAATTATCAAAGTCAGTGCTGAAATGCCTTATCTAATTTAGAGCCTCAACTTTACCAATTAAATCACAGAGGTCCACTGGGGAGGAAGGAATGTGCTCCTGCTCAGGCTGCCTGGGAGCCCGATGAGGAAGCACAGCTTGTCACAGCTTGCCTAAATGATCAAGACACAACACAAGAGGTGACCATCTCAAAAGCTCATTAGATTGTTACTTAGACAATAAAATATCTTTGGTCAGGTAACATAACATTTTTAGTTGTTGCTGCTTTATTCTCTCACAGGCCAAAACCGTGTGCAATTCAATCTTAGATAGAAGTTTGAACAATGTGATGGCTTCCCCTGAACCTGAAAAGTCAGCTATTCATAAATCTGAAAACCCAAATGTCAGCTCCTTAAAAACACTCTTTTCTAAAACATCAAAGAACATACTTTTTCAAATTGTAATTCTAAAGACAGCTTATTTCCTCATTACTTCCCAGCAATTCAATTAAAAAAGACTGTTTAACTTGAACACAGAACCCTTTTGATATCATTCATTATCTGGATTCAGTCACTGGAAAATGCACTTCAGAGTAATGAAGGTCACTTGTTCTTGATTTGTAGATTAAAGCAGTTTAAGTATAAAGAAGCTGCCTACTCTGGGTAACCTTTCATACACTTTAATTGAATTACTCGACAGGAGGAAATTACATTTGTAGGCCTGTGATTGAGCATGGTTTTCAAGGTAGATATATTCCCTTTTCACATTGGACAGCTGTTAGATGTAACAACGTTTTTTTTTTAATTTACAGTATGACAGTGGATGGAAATGAGATCAGATTAAAATAGTGAGCATGACATTAGAGGACATTGTCAGTCACAGGAGCTGGCATTTGGAGAGCGCATCAGCATCGTGACTGCCCACTTCATCATGCAGGATGGATTCAGTCAAGGAAGGGATGTTTTTTTCAGATGTGTGCATCCTCTTTAGGAAGTGTGAAGTAAATAAGAGAGTAAGCGAGTCCAACAATATTCAGAACATTACATGCTCTGCCTGAAATAAGGCAATATGACTGAGACGAAGAAAGACGAGAGCTGGATGATGATTACTTCGAGGTCTTTAGAAGGTAAATGGGATTCAAAATGTCGGTTCTTCTTAACTTTGTCCTATATTTTAGCACAGAATAATTCCCATGAATTACCCTGGAGACCTAAATGAACTGTTTGTAATTCTATGAATAAACATCCAGTTCATTTATTGTTTAAACAAGACAATTGTAATTGTTTAATTTAAAAAACAGTTCAATATGATGACCAAAGAAATCCTTTGTTATGATTCCAGCTTCTCAAACTGGGAGTTCCTCTTTGTATAACTGTAATGTAAAAACGTGGGTTGGAAGTGAAATGAAAAAACAAGTAAATACATTTCTTAATAAATAGAAATATAATTCATTTTTGTATAAACATATATGCAAACATATATATACTATACACAATAATTTTAGATGTTTATTTTCTATTTAAATGCATGACTCAGTAGGCTATAATTTCATCTAAAGTTGTTTAGATGAAGGGGGTATTAGACTACTTTTTTTATCCAATACATTCAAGTCTGATTTTAATACATTTTGTATACCAAATAAGATTATCTTACAAAAATGCTGTAGGCCTATAGCTTAAAAGTCTACAAAATATTTCATTTTAATAAGTTAGTTTGTATCAGAAATAGAATAGGCTAGATCAATGGTAATGTAAAGGATAATTGTCCCTCCATTTTGATTAATTTCTATTTTAACTGACAATACTTCTCAACAATTTGAATGCAGAGCGTTTAGTTGAATGTAGTGGCTATTTAATTATTGATTAAATAGTTGATTTGAAGCATCAGTGTATAAAAAAAAAAAAAAAAAAGATTTCTGCCTTTCAATGTTAAGTGAATAAAACGTGTTGGTAGATTTCGACCTTGCCATAGATTTCACATAAATTACGAATATTTACCACTGCAAATCTTCAAATGGCCACGCGGGGTCACTGTTGATATTAAAATAATGGGCCGTGAATCGTTCCTTCACCATGTATAAGTGTATCCAGCTGCAGATTTTACTGCCCGTCTTCTGAAAATTTGCGAATTAACTGTTGAGTCGTAAAAAAATATCTACTTTAAGTTAAAGTGAAACTGCTTTTTTTCCCCTAGTTGCTCTGGATGAGATCAGGCTTGGGCCCGCCTCCAACGTACTACGTGTTCCTTTCACTCGCGCGGAGACTTCTGGGAAACCGAGTCCACGCTTTCAATAATTCAAGCCGTTCCCTTTCCTCCAACGCTAACAAGATGCCGGCCGTACATCACAAACTGCTCCTGGAGGAAGCCTTACAGGACAGTCCTCAGGTAGGCCTGTGCTGGTTATAAAACCTTTGAAGCCACAATTGTCACATAAAGGACGTGGCGAACGCAAAGTTAGCTTGCTAGCCCAGACAGTACCTTGTTGGTGTTGTAGGCTGGCTGGTCGATGACAGCTCTCAATTGACACTTTGTTATGGAAACATAATCCTGTGTAAGGAGTGGCTGCGCCTTTCCGATGTTTACATTGTTATAGTTTTTACTGCCAGTCATAAATATTGTTTTTGTGAGTGTATGTGTTGTATTTACGAAGCTACCCTTCATCACAGGGCTTCTCTCTCTGTCAAGGGTGAGATTCTCTAGTGTTTACCCACTCACACCACTATTAACGATGTCACAAGCGTAGCTTAATAAAAATCTCTCTCCTGCAAACTTGTTGTTTTCCACTGTCGTATGAAGTAAAAAAAATGTGTCTGGACTCTGTGCTAGAGCCGAACTGGGCCTGATAGACAGGATGTGGGAGGGGTTTCCATTATCGGACTCCAATGGAATTAGTCAATAGCCTGCAACAGGGTAGCAATGATAGGAGTGAATATTATATATTGTTTGATGTTTATTTGTCTGAAACTCAGTGTGACAGTTGTTAACCATTTCCTTAACCTCATGCAAGGATATGAATTATGGGGAAGTGAAACACATGACAGTCTTTGATGTCATGCACATCTAATGCAGCCTGTATTTTCTGCAGTGTATTGCATCACTCTTTCATCAAACAGGGCTGACCTCTTTAATAGTTCTGCTTAAGTGCAGCACACGCTGCGGGGACATTAAGTCCTTCATAATGCAGTTCCTCCTTACAAGAAATATAGATGGGCTCTTATAAACTCAGGCAGGTTTGATATTATTCCAGATAATTACTTTTTTTTAGAGTGAAAAGACTCTATATCCTCAATGACAGCCAACGTCAGTAAAGTGTAAACAGACTTGAGCCGATGGGTGTGTTCCTCATTGCTAAATCTGCCCTACCTTGCTGCACTTGTTTATTGAAGAGAAAAAGTGCACCCAAACAGGACATACCAAATTTGCATAGCTAGCCTACAGTACAATTATGCTGCACTTACTTTCACTTGCAAACAGCTCCTTAGTATGACTCTGCATATTGTAGCAACCCTCCCTTCTTTCTCATTTCCACCTATGGCACTGATTGTTAATGCACGTCCCACGTCCCACGTCCTCATGTTTCTGATTCTGTTTTCTGCAAAATGTCAAAATGAGTGAAAATTTAATTTTGTATTTATCCAGAGACCGGGAGAACTGATTAAAAATCACAAATTACTAGGATGCATGGCCAAAAAAGGGTAAAAACCAAAGTTATGGAAAGATCGATGTTGAAAAACTAATTACCTGGTATTGATCATATTAGATATAATGTCAATCAAAATAGAGAAGGACACATTCACAATTGTTTCCGTCAGCCTTGAAACCCAATCAGACCATATTGATTGACACAGAAACAGGTGTAACCATTCCTCATGGTCAGCCTCATCATTGAAGATCTCTTTGAGTACTTTAAACTAAGGAGTTATCTTACAATTACTAACTATTTACCCACTTCTTAGTGCTAAATGTTGTGGCACTAAAATCATTATACTGTGTTCTCGTCTGGTTTCTCTTTTTTCATATTCATGACATATGTGACTGTTACGTCCCACAGACTCGCTCCTTGCTCAGTGTGTTTGAGGAGGATGCTGGGAATCTGACAGACTACACCAACAAGCTGCTTCAATCAATGCAGCGGGTGTATGGAGCCCAGGTAAATACACAAACAGACACACATTATGTAGACTCAGGTGTATGAGAACATGTTCACACAACAAAGGATAGGAGGATGTGTTTTCCTTGTTTTCTTTTACAGGAATTGGAGTCAAGCTTTTAAATCCTACAAAAATATGAAACTAAGATATAGAAACACTTGTGTTTACAAACCTCCACATGAAGCGATGAATGAAACATGGATTTAAGTCTTTTATTTACATTTACTCCATAAGTGTGATGTGCATTTAGTGAAACTCTTAATGTGCCGCTGTGTTAATGTTAATGTGCTTTCAGGGTGTTTTATCTTTGCTTGCTCTCTTTAGGAGATTGTGCCTTATTTATTGACATGATGCTTACATTTCCTCCTGAGAACATCCACAAATGATGCAACATGATGTCATTTCTGGACAAATAAAGTACAAGTTGTGCCATTCAGAAGAAATGTTCCTTTTAAACCTTTATTCATGGGTTTAATATTCACTACAGTCTATTAATGTAGGGACTAAAGAGAGAATGAGAAGTACAAAGGCTCCAGTCAAGCTGTCGAGCCTTCTGACTTTGATTTCTTTCCTCTTCTCTGCCCTTTACAGAGTGAGATGGGCTTGGCCACAGAGCAGCTCTCACAGCAACTTCTGGAATATGAGAAAAAAGTAAGTATGTATGTATATACATACGTATATACACTTAATGCTATATATACGTATATTTTTCATTACAATTCCTCAAAGCCGTTATCTTACGTTGTCACAGTGTGTTGTTCTTCAAGTGTTCGACATGAGGGACCCCTTAACAACCTTACCTGATTTGAACAGACTTTATGTAAACTGAAAGTAGCCTATGCCTATATTCACTCCAGGGGGGCTGAGTAAAGATACAGCTATTGGTTTTAGGTGTCATTAATTAAAAAAAAGCAGAATAAGTAGGGATTGTGTATTAATACAGAGAGCTGTAGAGGCCGTATTTCCAACTCTGTTGTTCGTACATGTGTTGATAAAGATCGGTCTTTGTCTCAAGACTGGCCTCTGGACCACTTTGTGAAGGTCTCGTCTTTGAATCGAGAGCATAATTACTTGGTCTTGTCTCGGTCTCAGACTGGGCGGACTCTGGATTTTAAATCAAGACCGTTCATGACCACCATAGACAGGCTATTTTTCCATGTCATTACTGTGATTAAAAGGAAAACGCCCCTTTCTAAAAGAACAAATAACTTCAATTCATTCATAATTTGATTTATTCCCCCCGGTTACGTCCGCAACCTTCCTGGTGTTACGGTCTAAGTGAGGGACACGCCCCCTGCGCACAAGATGATGATTTTTCATTGATATTTATGGCCTTGGTCTTGACTCAGTCTCTGAGCACTCTGGTCTCAGATATGCCTCGGTCTTGGTTAGTGGGGTCTTGACTACAACTCTAGAGATGTTCTGAAATAACGTGGAGACACTAGTGTTTCTCTTTTGGTATTTTATGTAGCTAAGAAGAATTGAAAAACAGCTGTATTCAACACAGCTGGTCTATAACTGTATAATAAAACATGCTGAAAGGATGAATATATGTGAACTCCTTTATTGGGACACATGTGTAATTGCAGAGCTAAAACTTTCTGCTGTTCCCTGTGTTTGCTGCACTTTTTAGCTCATTTTGAAAAGCCTAAAACTCAGCATGTCAGCATGGGACTTATAGCAATGTTGGCCTTGTTCCTGAAATTGATACGCCGGAAATGCTGGCGGACCAGGCTCCTTTTTTTTTCTTTTTTCTTTTTTACTTCTTAGCCTCTAGTTTAGACTAGAAAGATCTATGAAACATTATGAAATGTAATGGTTGAAACTTCTCCATGCTCTCTTCATCTTCTGTGTAGAACTTTGCCCTTGGAAAAGGTGATGAAGAGGTAATCATCACGCTGCAGAACTTCGCCAAAACCGTAGGGGAGGTGAGGCCTGCGTTTGCAGTTTTTCTGTTTTATGTGTGAATATTTTATGTGTGTGTGTGCACCTGCAGCAGAAGAGAGGGGGTGATGAACTACTGTGTTTGTTATTTGGCGTGTTTCAAAGGTGTTGCACCTGCGCTCTCGCTGCAAACTGTGAAAATGACCTCAATGAAAAGATCTGAGTATTATCCTCTTTATAAGACCGAAACTGTATTTATAAAGACACCTTGAGGGGAACAGTGGGTGGGTACAATAATTGATAGATGTATAGAATAAGTATAGACTGGAGTATAAAGACAAAACAGATGGGCGTCTCACTTTCAGCCATGGGGGTCCACAAATCTGCCCTGTCAGCACGTTAGAGGATTTATGACACACACGAATGTTCAGAGGACACAGGTTGATTGTTTGCTTGACCTTTACCTCTTGATTAACAGAGAACTCATTGCACAGAGAGAATAAGGCCCACTACACCACCTAATCCACTGAACTTTAGCACTTGCTAAATCATTTAGATTAAACTGGATGTGGGCTTGTCAGTTGTTGGACCATAGCTTGTTGATAAGCCTAGAGAAGTGGAGCAGGATTTGCTCGTGTGTGCATTTGCAATATGTGGACCTGTTTCCAATATTGTAGTAAATGGAAAGTTTTATCTTCTCTTCACTGATCCACGATATGGTGCACCCAGTTCAATGAAAATGTTTCCTCGCAGATTGCTGCATAAAATAATAACACATCTCACTGTGCATATGAAGTGAAATTGAAATCCCCAAAGTTATTTTGCAAGGGTTCATTTTCCATTGGTTTCCGTTGGCATTGGTTGATATTTTGGTATTATCTCGTTTGTGTTATCCAGCTGAACGCGCTTCACTCTGAGCTCGCCAACCAGATGGCAGACAGCATGGTTTTCCCTATGATTCAGTTTCGAGAGAAGGATCTAACAGGTGAGGCCACATGCACAGACATGCAGAATATCTTTTTTCAAATTCAAGCTGTGTAGGTTTGAGGTTTTTTTTTTACGCCTTTTATTATCAAGTTTACAGAAAAGAGATGATTAGCTGACAGGAAGTGACATGTAACAAAGAGCCCCAGCGGGACACAAACTGGAGACGTTGCTCTTCTTACAACAGAAAATGAATCTGTTCTCTGTTGTAGTGATTAGTATATGGAAGCACAGAGCTCAACACGTTCTATATCACTTTAAATATTGACTATCTTGTTATGAACATTACATACATTTACAAAACAAAGCCACATGTCACATTCAGCAATAATCAAAACATGATGCAGATTCAGTTTGTACAACCTTTTTGTCAACCAACAGCTTCAGTTCTCAAGTTCAAGGAATGATGTGGATTTAAATCTGATACTTGTATCTACTTTATATTGAATGTTTCAGAGATAAGCACACTGAAGGAAATATTCAGCATTGCCACTGATGGTAAGTTCATATCCCAAACTATCTCAGGAAAAAAACACAATTCAAGCCAGCAGTTTCTTTCTTGTTCTCATCTCCTCTCTCTCTCCTCTCCTGCAGAGCACGAGGCAGCTATGGTCAAATACAGCCGGTTGCCCAAGAAGAAGGAGAATGAGAAGGTAAGGAGAGTGGGAAGTGCTCTGGTAATGGAAGTTTTATCACCATTGATCAAGAGCTCTTAAAGGTTTTACAGTGCAGTAATGCTCTGGTAACACAGTAGAAGTGTTTTATAATCATTTGAAATACAAAAATGGAATTGAATATTCTTCCACTGTCAGACTGAATTGTTATTGTGCTGCTGTAACAACATAATTCACCATAATGGCTGCAGAGATAAGATTCCCCTGCTTTATGCTTTTATTGAAAGTGTCACCAACTCTCCCTGGACGTACAAGATAATGCTCCTGTGTTGCTCATTTGTTTGTGTGTGAGACAAAGCAAAGTGTTTGCATATGTATCAGTGTGTGTGCAGAGCTTTACAGTGAGTGTGTATGTGTGCATGTTTAACCCTCTCCTATCTGCACAGATGAAGTCAGACCTGGTGAAGGAGGTGGCCTACACTAGAAGGAAGCAGCACCAGGCCTCGCTGCAGTATTACTGCGCCCTCAACGCCCTGCAGTATCGCAAGAGAGTAGCCATGCTCGAACCTATGCTAGGCTACACACAGTCACAGGTGCATGGCCTCAGAACTAGGAAAGACTACATTATCAAAACAGTATTGATACTTTGCATTTAAAATCTAGAAGCAACTAGCTCATTGGAAGTGATTTGAAGTGATTTGGATTTGGAATATAAATCTGTTATTGTACCGTTTGCAAAACACTTTTTTTTGAGTACTTATTTACACTTTTTTTTTCACTAGTTTGTGTGACAAAATAAGTCACGAGTCAAGATGATAAATACATTTGATAAGCTATGAACATAATCTTTAGTTGCAGCCCTCCATTTGGCCGAATGATTATTATCTGTTTCTAAATATGTCTTTTTCTCAATGTGTGCTCCTGTGTCTCTTCTTCCTTTCAGGTTATCTTCTTCAAAAAAGGCATTGAAATGGTGTCAAAGAAGGTGGACAACTTCCTCTCCTCGGTTTCCAACATGACTCAGAGGTAAAAGACCATTTCTTAAACACAAAGGGTTCATCATGCACACAGAACATCTGATGGATCAACACTCAATCCCAACAAATACGTGAAAGTGTAATGCCTGTATTCAACCTTTTCTGTGGTCAAGTATCCAGAACCAGCTGGATACTGAAGCAGAGTCCATGCGTGTGTCCCAGAAGGATCTTCTGTCTGTTGAGGACACAGTCTACATGCCAGATAAGGACACTGAGCCTGTCAATCGTACGCTTATCCAGAAAGCTGGCTACCTCAACATTAGGAAGTAAGATTAATTACACTCTTTACGGCACTACACAAGGACACCTCCTGTTCACTTAGCATTCTTTGCTAGTCAATATTTGTAGGTCTGTTTTGCAAAAGAAAATGGCTAAGGAAGATAATCATCCATCCTCATTTGACGTCACATTTAAATGTTTTGTTGAGAGAATTAATGCTACTGCAATAGATGAGGAAATAAAAAATACTACCAACACAGAAAATATTGTTGCTTCTCTGGCAAAAGCAGAATAGAAGCAGGAACACTGTAAACATAAATATGTCACAGCAGTCAGTGGGTCAGGTACCATGTTGACAGTGTGCGCTGTCAGCCTGTCGCAGGATGGATGTATGAAGAGGGAAACTTCCTTAATGGCTTCAGGGGGTATAACTGTAACGTAGGCTGCTACGTGATTCAGTGAAATGCCAGAGCTGTCAAACTCTGTCTCTCCCTCATATACATCCAAAGTCTTTGACAAATGTCTGTGACTCCGGCGGAAAAGGTTTCCACACAATGCCCTTCTGTTTAATGACACACAGTGCCAGCAGCCTCTAAAGCTTGTCAAATAGAGCTGAGTCCAGAGAACATTTTCTATTTCAAAGTGCTTCTCAATATCAATGAGTCAACCGTGGCAGCATGAGCAGCACTTGCATATTGATTAAAGGAAATTTACCAGGAAAGTTTTTTGAAGGAGGGATAACAGATGAGCAATTCAAATGAATCACACACCTGTCGCTTTGTTTTTGAAAATAAGTGAGTCAGAGCTCAGTTACATTGTATTTTATGAACAGAAACCAGGAGAGCGAAAAACAACACAGCTGTGACAGAAAGGGCAGAAAAAGGCAGGCTCACACCGATCCCCTCGGAAGAGCAGGGACAATACAATGACATATTCTTCAAAAAAAGGCATTGTGAACAACTAAAAACACATTTTATAAAAACAAGTGTTAAAATAACACATTTTTGAGAAAGAAATGGCATCTAGTCCCATCCAGATTTAAATTCTTCAATCTTAGTCTTTATGTAGCCCTTGCCTCACTTCTTTCATACTCTTAGTCTTTATTGTGCACATTTTCAAGTACAAAAGCAGACTTTCGGAAAAACGTAACGTTTTTTAGAAGGCAAGTCAGCTTTAAAAAAAAATCCTCATATTTAGTATCAAAAGCAAGCAGTTAGTTCATTAAACTGCAGGCTTAAACAGTTTTTTTACAGTGCACCTGTTTTAATTACATCAAGGCTGAGAGTCTTGCATAGAATTGCATACATTTGGCTTTGGCTGATTTGACTGACAGGTGGGCGTGTTTAGCTGTTCACCAGGAGGTTAAGGCCCGCTTCAGTTCCACCTCTTTGCTTGTTTCTAGATTGATTGAAAGTTGGGTTAAGGTAGCATTTCCAACATAACAACCGCCATCTTTAGGCTTCATAACGCCACTTCAGAAACCAATGGCAACATCACTGAGACTATGTCCTGTTTTTTTTGGTATATGGTCAAACGTAATTGTCCCCATGTAGCTCTTCTTAAACATTTGCTGCATTAAGTAGCAAAGCTCTTGTTATGTTGTACAAAATTCCATCCTTTAATAATGAACTTTATGTACTCTTTCTCTCCCTTCTTTTCTGCACCAGTAAAACAGGCCTAGTGACCACAGCTTGGGACCGACTGTTCTTCTTCACCCAGGGTGGCAACCTTATGTGCCAGCCCCGCGGGGCGGTGGCGGGGGGCATGGTGCTGGACCTGGACAACAGCTCCGTCATGGCTGTGGACTGTGAGGACAGACGCTACTGCTTTCAGATAACCTCCCCTTCAGGCAAAACGTGTGTACACAACTGAAGGTCCAACTTGGAGAATGATGCTCAAACATGTTGAGATGATCATGTCTTTTTATATTAAATCCTCTCCTTTGTCGCGGATGATTCTAGGTCAATGATTCTACAAGCAGAGAGCAAAAGGGAATATGAAGAAGTAAGTGTGAAAGCTACTGAGATATTTACTGATTCAAGTGTCAATCATGGAAAAATTGAAACAGCTGTCGAGCCTTATTTGTGCACAATAGCTGTTTAGATTTGGGTGTTATTTCAAGCAGCTTGTATCTGATCTAAAAGGAAGTCATAATGTGGATTTCTGTGTTTCATCCTCAGTGGATTTGTACTGTGAACAACATCTCCAGACAGATCTACCTGACCGACAACCCAGAGGTAACACCCCCACCCCCCCACACACAATATCCAAACAACACACTCCCAGCAAGTAAAATAGAAGCACCAACTAAACTAAAATCTAAGTATCAGACATTTGATTGAGCTCTTATCAGCCATGTTTTTTGATCAGACAGTAAGAAGTCTATCTGTTGTTCCACTACTTTAGTTAGTAATACATTACATGAGGGGACATCCTTTAAAAGTGAAGTAGTGCTGATCCTCTGCCGTCACACCCCCTTCCTCTGCAGTGTCTCTGTTGTTGCCTTTATTGCTTTTCCCAGAATCTGGCATGTTTGTTTGGCTCCATGAAAAAAAATGTAGACTTCAGATTCCAAAGGAGACAAACAGACTACAGCGTCTTCTTATCCAATTGTGTTCAAATGAAGTTCATTTTATCTTCTAGTAGTGCATTTTTTAAAAAGAAGAATCGTGCATTTCAGAAGTAGCTGTGACTAAATAAATGAAAACAACACAGTGTACAGAAGTGAAATGCTTGATTGGTATCTTCCTCTCATCATATTCTTCAAAGGTTTTCTCTTAATATTTAAACAATGCATTTTGTATCATAGACTGTTTTTCCAATATTACACTCCGGTCCAACATATTGTAGCCGAGGACTACTTTGTTAATAGTTTTCTTTTTGTCTTCCATGCTGAGGACAGACTTTGCCGGAGAAATCACATTTTCTGAATATCCATACAGCTGTTCTAGTGTTTGAAGGGAATATCCTCAAATTTTACACAAGCGTCCACTTGGACTAAAATAGGAACTGATGTGTTTTTTTAGTCAGAGGTCATAGTGATCTCTTCAAAAAATGTTTATGAGCGTAATGAAGAATTCAGCCACGTATTCTGATCAAACTGAAGGCAAATGTTCAATTTGTGTCTCCTCAAAAAAAATGATGAAGTGATAGAATGTTTTGCCCTGAAGGCTGACTTCACTGTGACATGATGAAAAGCCAGAAAATAAAAACCCTTTTTTGGCGACTTCTTCTGTCCTCGTGAGCTTGATATCTTGACTACTTTTTGAGGATTACAATCAAGCTGTAGGTAGAAGGATTACTTTTGGAACATAGACCTTTAATCTTGTCTTTGACTTAAATAAAAACCTCTTAATGCATGCATTTTCCTCCAGGAATAAAGCTGCTGAATAGAGCCAGCACACAGAGATACTATGGGGTTGAAATACAGAATAAGAAGGATTAAAACTGGTTATATTTAGACATTATTTCCATACTCCTGGGTTACTCAATGACTCAGCTGATAAATTTGACGTGTAATGATGTCCCTTTTACTTGTTATTAGGCGGTGGCCATCAGACTGAACCAAACTGCCATCCAGGCAGTCACCCCCATCACTAGCTTTGAGAAGAGACCAGAAGGCTCGCCCAACCCTGACAGGTCTTGTGTGCTTTATTCCTAACACTGCATGCTGCATCCTCTCCTGAACATAATACTGAAATCCTTTTATAGTCGTACCTGCACCTCTATTTTTCCTTATATGACATGCTTAATTTTTTATGAAATGATTGATTGTAAAAAATATATATATTTGGACTAAGAAGGAACTTTTCTGTCTTCTGCGCAGGTCGCCTGCTTAACCTCTTCCCTGAGCCGTAATTGTCCAATTATAGCTTAGCAACTGTTACTAAGAATGTTAGTTATGTCAAGACTTGAATTTCTCAGCTACTGCTGCAAAGAGCCCTTGTACAGGGTTTCTGTTTTCAAAGCATGTCATCCTGAAGCATTCAGTTCATGGAGCTACGGTTAGCTTTATGAGAGAGCTAGCGACAGCTGATACAATCTGTCCATGCTAATTTCACTAGCAGGAAATATAAAGTCTATCGTTACCTTGACTCTGTATAAATCATTAACTCTGCTTGAACTAAATAGTTGAAGCATATGTTGACATTTATCATGTCTACCTTGAAGAAATATGCCCATGCTCATAAGTGCAGTTACTGTATAGCAGTCTTTGTTAACATGTAGGTCATATGAGAGATAATCCAGCCTCAATACAAATTTCACTCTACATTTTTACAACACATTTCCTGTTGTAGGACTCTTTATTTATCCTCTATCCCTTACATCAGATTCATGTAGGTTTTAATTCTCATACAGTCATGTGAGTAACAGGATAAACATGGATTACAGGTCCTGTAAATGTAGTGATTTCATTATTTTGTTCCTCACAAATGATCCTCATTCGGTTTTATTCCTGCAGAGCAAAGCCTGGAGGCGTGCACACTACCAGCAGTTCCCAGAATGCAGGAGCTGCTCCGGAAGCCGACGACCTGATAGCACCTGGGACGCCCATTCAGTTTGACATCATGCTGCCTGCGTCCGAGTTTCAGGACCAGAACAGGGCCGGGGGGGAGGTGAGCAGACATCTGAGGCAGGAAGTTTGTGTGGGCGCATGTTTTTTTGAGAGACCGGCAGGAACAAGGCCTTGCTAATTTCCAGAAAGATGGCTCAGAGAGGTTATGGCATGATTTCCAGGAAACTGAATGCTGAATAACGGCCTGATGCAGGGGGTCTAATTGTTTTTTTCTTGGCATGTGTGTGCTCCCTTCCTGACAGACGCACAAATCCGTTTGGAGAAACAGATGATGACTGTTCAACAGAAAGTGACGGTAATCATTTTCTCATCCAAATGCAACATAATGATCTCCATTCTGTACCAGTTCGGCTCAAACTAACGACGTCTGTGTTTGTGTACATCGGGATAACTCTCCTACATGAGTGGTCCTGTCTGTTTTTCATTAGTCTGCTCTTGTTTTGTGTGCTTTCCCAGACTCCCTCCTGCAGCAGGTATTCGCCGTGCGCTTCCTGGGCTCGATGGCGGTGCGCTGTGGCGACAATCAGGAAGTGATCTATGAGGCCATGAGGCAGGTACTGGCTGCTCGAGCCATCCACAACATCTTCAGGACCACTGAGTCCCACCTCATGGTCACCAGCAGTAACCTCAGGTAATTTATTTTTTATGTAAAAACTGTTACACAATTACCACCTCAGAGCACGGAATGACAGAGTACAAAAATGATGATACATTCTTAATTTTCCCAGCAGTGTTAAGGGCAAAATGCCACATATTCTGCTGTGTCATTTGTTAGTATAAGCTGCATGTGGTTGGGCAACAGAAGGCAGAACGACACAAAGTCTTTATGATGAAATAATTCAAAACTCTGGTTTAAAGTGAAGAGGTTTGATTGGTTATGAATCAGACTCCTATTAATATTAATACAATTTTACAATCTACTAAAGCCTTTTTTTTTTAAAGATTACTTTATTGGGCTTTTATGCCTTTTTTAGACAGGAAATATGGGGAGAGAGGGAGTGGGGGGATCACACGCACCGTACTGGGTTAGAGAGTGCTTGAGGACTGTAGCCTCTTCACATGGGGAACCTAATATATCAACTGAGTGAAAACCAGCACCCTGAAGACTTTTTCTTACAGTTATTTCTTATGCCTATCACTGCTGTGGGGTCAATGATGGGTTCATTAGCTCAGGGAAGCTACAAGGCAGCAGGAGGAGCTTTTTCAATAGAGAATTCCACACATGCATGTACAGGACTGGATTAACAAAGAGACTAGACTCACTGCTTTGTCAAAAGGGGCTGCAAAAATAGATACTCAACGAAAGTTTGTGACAGCTGCTTCAAGATTATAATAGTTTTATATGAGTCAGATCAAAGATCTTCTTTCACCTTTGTAAGACACAGTGAGAGAAACAACTAGAGCAGAAATGAGGCGGAGACACAGGGTTATGTGTGCATGTTTGAGGACGTTTAAAAGAAGTTAGCTACAGTACCAGTGCTGAATGTCACTGCTTTAACACTAGAACCGCCAAGACCGTCTGACAAACGGTTTGGGTTTTTATAATACAAATAACTCTGTTAAAATAAAAACTACAAGCCTCTCATGCTATGACTTTTCCTAAATATGTGTCTTGTATGTTTTCTGAAGCTTATGTGTTACTAAAATAAAACACACAAGATTTCTGCGCATTTATACCTCTGACCGCCGCCGCCGTCATACAGACGGCAGCTGAAAATGATACATTTCCCTGGATTGTTTATCTCGGTGTTTATCTCTCTTTTTGCAGTGTTTTTTATTAAAATGCATAGCCTAATATAGCAAACAATATAATAGACTAAAAGTTGTGCATTTTCCATTGTTGAAGAATGTGTTTTAGTAACGGGAGACGTGGAGCAGCAGTAAAAAACGGCGCTCTAAAAAGGCCGAAAAATATTGTAAATTGACATGAGACATTTAAAAGGTTACGAATCCTGCCTGGTTTAAGTTAGTTGTATTTATAATTATTTCACATAACTTCATCAAAAAAATGCATTATTTGTGTGCTTCTGAGTATAAAATATGAAATTACATATGCCGTCTGATAGACGGCTGCAGCGCTTGGAGGGGGGTCTAGAATGTTGTCGGTCCTAGTGTTAAGACTACAAAAACAACTGAGAGTCAGAACCTGTTCAAGCTTCATACCTGCAACAAATAATACTTGTGAACTGTGGATTAACAAAAACATGATGTCAGACGTTGTAAACCTTCAACTGTTCATCATTGTTGTAACAATTTAAACCTCATGTAAGCATCGACCAGAACTGAAACATTGCCGAAAGCCAAATAAAGGACTTCATAACCAAATTCTATGAGGCTGAAGCGTCAGTACGGTCAGTGCAGAGTTTTTATTTTTTTATTTTGTCTTCACAACAGGTTGATTGACCCTCAAACTCAAGTTACAAGAATAAGTGTAAGTATGATTTTTAACTCCAAATCTCTCCCTCTTTTTGCTTAAAGGTGAAGAGGTTCAGTCGAGCCTCTAAAAAAAAAAAAATCGCATTTTCTTTTTTCTCAGTTCCAGCTCGGGGAGGTTTCTCAGTTTGCAGCCCACCAGGAGAACGGGAGGCTGATGGGATTTGTGGTGGAGGGCAGAGACTGGGGCGACGGTGATGAGGAGGGAGAGCCCTCGTTCAGCGCCTTCGTATTTGAGAGCAACACGGAGGGCGAAAAGGTTGGTGCACTTCACACTGCCCTTTTATTTTTTAAAGGAGGGAAACATATACACACATGTACATTGAAGTTTATTTGTTTGTGTCTCTTCACAGGTTTGTTACACCATAAGCTTGGCGAAGGACATTACGGAGGCAAAGAAGGTAAAAAGAAAACTATTCTGTCTTATTTGAGTTCTTTCTAATGTGTTCAATCTAATTCTACCAATTAAGTTAAAGATGTTTAAGCATTGACACGATGAAGAAGAATAACACAAGTAAAACAGAATGAAATAAATCTGATGTTTAAGTGGAAAGAAAAAGTGATGGTCATTCTCTTACGGTCGTGTAACAAAGGAATCCTTTCTAACCTCTGCCAAACATCTTTCTCAGATTTATTTCAAACATGTGTGAGTAGCACAATAAAGTCAACTGAAAAACAAACAAACAAAATCAACGAGAATAGTTAAATCAACAATATTAATATGAACCCAACATGTCTGAAAAGGAGTAGGATGAAGCATAAGCTTATTTAAACCTACCCCTTCTCCACTACTTTATTAACAACCCCCATACATATTTACATAATACATATTTACAATAAATAGAGTAAACAAACAAATAGATAAATCATTTATGAAAACACCCGATTGTTAAAGCCCTTCTTCCTCCCTGTACCTCGTGAAAACCATGTGTTTGTACCGCTTTTTAAACTGGGTCATGCTTGGACATTGCTTTAGCATCACTGTAGTCAAATCATGGAACAACTATAAATCAAGAAGTCCACCATTTAAATAACCGCCACCTATTTCGATTACTAATCAGTCGGAGACTTTTTAAAGAAAACATTCACATTTATGTTGTAGTTGTAATTAACAAAACAAGACGTTTGAGAATGTCATCTTGGGCTTTGGGAAACACTGATCCACTTTTTTTTAACTTCATTTTCTGGACCAAACGATTAACAGTTGATCCTTTATAGCTAATTAATAAAGAAATGATCTGTTACTGAGAGAGTAAGCTGAGAGTTATACATCTGTGGGTAGGCTCTCAGATTCTACGAATGTCACTCTTTAGAAAACGTTTCAAAGGAAACTTAGAACTCATCTGTCATCAGCGCTGACATTATTAACTTTACTTTTGAGTTTTTAAATGTTTTGAGGATCCTGAATCTTTGTTTCATGTGAATTTTTATTTTCTGTAAAGCCCCGTTTTACTACAATATGTATGAAATCTTCCTTTATTCAAAGTTTTATGAGGACATTTATACTTGAAATGACAACAGTTCTCTAAAACACTGGAGATATTCATAAAGATAAGGGGGGAGGTGATCAGCATTATGGTCATAAAGTTGATAAATACCACTTAGAGACTGGACTAAGAATTCTTTGTATGTTTTTTCTTAAAGGACCCTGAGGCCCTCGCCCAGCTGATGAAAAACATGCCTCTAACCAATGACGGCAAATTCCTGCTGCTTGACGCTGAGACAGGCGACACAACCAACGGAGACGGACAAGAAGACCTAGAGTCTGAGGCCTAGTCCGAGGCCCCGAAAAAACAACAACCTCAAACCCACTTCTACCAAGGCCGCGGTCCCACTATTGCCCAGGAGAGAAGGCTTTCCCTGGATGAAGTTATCATCATGGCCTTCTAGCCCTAACTCCGGTACTGTAACACCAATATTAGAGAGTGTAGTTCACTTACCCTGTGTTACTAGATCTCCAGTTCTTTGCTGTAATGAGAGCAGAAGACTTTGGCAGGGGGGGTACCTGGACCTAAAAGCACACCTTTTGGGCACTCCCATTAGATTTGCTTTTCTGCAACATGGGTGTTTGGATTTGTTTGAAACCCTTGTGGATGGTACTTACATGAAAAGGGACACTATATACTGTAGGTATTGATTATGTTTCATTGTCTTCTAATATTATAAGACATCTAACGGACGGTGGTGAATCATTTGCTTCAGTTTAGGTTTACATTCCATTTACGGTTTACATAGTCTTTGAGTCGGACTTTCTTCCTTTACATTGTTTAACTTGTATGCAACTACTTTGGCATTTATTTCTTGTTTATTTGTGTACAAAATGACTTTGCACTTCCTATGAAAATATTTGCTTGATGGCTGCAGAATGCACTTATTCAGAAAGTGGAAGGATCTCAAACATTTAAGACGATGAAGGTCTTAAATGTTGTTTTTGTATTCCTTATTATTTTACATTGAACAAAATGGACATTAAACAGAAGGTTGAACAGCTTTGATCTTTCTGCCACTCTCTAATGCAATCCTGTTCAACAGAATTTAAGTCATATTCTACATTTAGGCCCCGTGTCCACCTAGCATTTTTTTCTCAGCGCCAGCGTCTTTTTTCAGTTGTTTCAATGGGTAGAGAGCGTTTGTAGCAGAAAAGCGGCCGCCTGGATGAGAAGCGCAGCGCCCAGCGTCTTTTAAACAAGCGCTCTGCCGTTTTTGTGCGGCCGCTCCGAGTGCTCAAGTTGAAAATTTTTCAACTTTTCAGAAAGGCGCTGTTGACGTCACCGCCGCTCTTTTCAAAATGTATGATATTCCCCGTATTTTAGCCTCCTACGGATCGTATCTTGTACCCGCATCCTCTTTGCTCCGTGTCTGCGGGGGTAAAAAACATTCTCAAATATAAAACATGCAGTCAAAAGTAACGGAGCCTTGTCGGTCATACAGCGGCTGTTGTCAACACACTGTTGTCATAGAGACGGGACGACATGCAGCGCTTTTCTTCTCAGCGAACAAACGCTTCATGCAAACACTCCTGAGCGCACAGCCAGCGCTTTTCTGCAGGGAAAAAATTGTAGGTGGACACGGGGCCTTAGGGGGCCTTAGACTCCTCTACCGGTACTTGACAGGTCTTAAGATAATGTGCATGCAGAGTTTCTGCGAGCAGTCCAAATATTCTTCACTAAAAGTATACATAGGTTGCACTCTGTTTCTTGAAAGCCTTTGTAAATATGAACTGTCTGAGTGTCTGTATGATGTGTAATCAGAGTTGCCTGCATTAAAAGCTTTTTGAGCCGATATGCCGGGACTGATGCAGTGCATGATTAAATATCAGCGTTCACTCCTACTACCTTCGCCGGAGATTAAAACCTCAACGCTGAGCATCTGAATTACTAGTGATACATGTGGGGTATTACAAATTCATTTGAATGCAATTTGCTCTTTTGGACATTAGTCAAGACAGACACTGGTCAAGACATTAAAAAAACTGAGGGGAAAAAAGCAAATCTTCCCTTTAATTTGAACTTCTCTAAACTTCCCAGTGCAGTTTTGATCCATGTCAGCTCACTTGAGCTCCAGCCTGTTAAGAAATCTGAGAATACGACATGTTTGTACCGTGGAATACAGACAAGGCCAAAACCACTGACTCGGCCGTGATTGTTGAAGTGAAATTGTGTTGACCAGTGTGCGTTTGGTTGTCTGCTTGCTTTTTCTGCTCTATATCAGAAACAAATATTACACAAGGACAATATGCTATGATATGCTATCAAGGACAGCCTGTTGGTGAAAAATAATTATATATAAAGGAATATGAATTGCTTGACATTTTGGAAAATAAACAAACTGGTTATCTGGTGTAGAGCTAGATAAGAAAATAGACACCACAAATGAAGCCGTTACCAGTTAGCTTAGGAGCAAAACCTGCGAAATAGCTGACCTTGCTCTATGTAATTGTGTTAAAATCCATATATATGAAATCATCAACAAGTAACAATGCATATTTTGTTGGGGGGAAACGTGCTAAAACAATGTAACATTTGACGGTGGGCTACTGTATGTGCTGATAAAAATTAAAACACACAATCCTTCCAGTATAATGCAGTTATTTGGTACCACCTGACTGATAGCCATTAACCCTTTTAACACTCGTTGTGCTAAGCTAACCAGTAGCAGTATGCTTTAGGATATTATTGCTATGGATGTTCTTGTCTTCTTTTCCAACCAGAGACAACAGATGCATTCTCCAAAATGTCCGACATTTCCTCAAGTCAAAACGGTTACCCATCTCTCTTTCCATTGCCTGATGTGAAGGTGTTCTGATGCTGTGAAGAGAACATAGCCCGTTCAGTAGACTCTTCCCCTCCTTCCTCAGGTGCTGGTCGAGTCCTTTAACCAAACCTTTAATCAAACTACAGCAATGAAAACAAACACGCTTAGTGTGTCAGTCACAGCGTCGGCTAATGTGTCCCGTTTCATGACCGTCACAGCCTGTTGCCTGTGTTGTACCGCTGATAAATGGCATCCAGCCAACCAAACCCCTATAACGCTGTGTGTTTGCAGCAGCACATTGAACTTCTTACAGCGTTCAGTTAGTAATGATGTCAGGAGAAGTCTGGGTACTGATGGTGTAGAAAAGACATTTCAGTGTAAAATACAAACGACTACATTTTCTCCTGTTTTTTTCTTGGTGTAAAAGTTGACAGTCTCCTACCCATAATGCTTTGCACTTGAGTTGTCATTTTCTAAAATCAATGTTAACATGCAATCTTTAATAAATATAACTGTTTTTTTTCTAACTGAAGAAGCTTTTTTTGGATTTCTTTATCTTCAAAGTTTGACACCAGACAGCTTTTATTAAAGACAGCATTAGCTCTTTTATTTACATGTAATTGACTGATTATATTTATACACACATGGCGCAGGCTGGAGCACGCTGGACATTACTGAAGGGCTCAGCTTATCGCACTTACAAACTTTGGCAGCACATCATTTTTGAAGTAAAGCACACATGCTGTGAATGTCCTGCACATTGATTTCAGAAGAGGTTGTAATGTACAGTCCATGCCTTGATATTCAGCACAGCTTAGTTTTCAGTTTCCTTTCTTTAAAAGGCGATGAAAAACACTTTTTTTTTAAATCGGTCTTCTTTCTTAAACACACTTATGGGAGATTCTAAAAAATATAAGCATTCATGTACACAATGTTGCATTGCTGACTGTATTATGTGTATTATTCAGGCACAGCTCCTTTAACACTTACAGCAGCGGCCCTCGCTCAGGAGTCTTTGTAGTAGTTGTTGAAGTTGATTCGTAGCAGGAAATCTTCCAGATGAGGTTGGTAGCCTCTGTTCACCAGCTTGGTCACCACTGTGAGACGAGAAAAGAATCATGAGTCACTTTCTAACTCTGCTTCAGAAAAGTTGGTGATTAGAGGTGTTCATTATATAAAGATTTCATTTGATGTTTCCTTGACTACTTAAAGGGACATACTTTAAACTAAAGTGAGAGAGAGAGATTGATTACTGACATTTTCCAGTAAATCATCTGATGAAGACTATGTGAAAGATATAGACTTAAAAAAAAGTAATGCCACTCAATCATCACTCATGGGCTGTCATACATGTGTGGTAGTGACTGTGTCTCCTCTGCCTGTGTTTTGATGTTTTGGTTGACTCGGGACATTTCTGGGTGGGGGAGCAGGTGTATTTCCCTCAGCCAATGACAGCACTCAGGTGAGTTTAAGAGTGGATACAATTCAGTGATTGGACAAGATTCAAACCGGCAAATAAGACGGATGCGGATGTAGTGACTAAGAAGAGAAAACATAGTGAGGTGAACCTTCTTGGGTTGGATTTCACCTGCGGACGTGGAGTTGGCCTGCTTTCTTTTAGACAGGCAGGTGCCAAACACCAGCGGTTAGCTTGTGCTAGCGTGCTAAATTATTAACTTTTCCATTACAACAAATGTAATGTGCCTGTTCTCAGGTCGCTTCTGGTGGCGATGAGCCCAGGAGGAGGGGCCCAGTTTGAATGTTGTGTTTACAAGCTGAAAACAAACATTTCTACTGACCCTGCCTTTAATAACAAGACTTTGAAGGTCAGCTAAAATACATATAAGTGTGACTCTGAAGACAGGCCTATAAAGTTGTAAATGTATCTTTAAAACCATCGTGAAATACAGAGAACACTTTGCTGCAACAACAAAAAAACTATTCCTTATGTACATCAAACATGCTCTATGCTCAGAATCTTGAAATCCACTTCACTGTTTAATTCAATACACTTAATCACTGATGAACCTGAACTCATCTGTTCTTCCTATTTCCTTATTCGAGTAACAGCAGGGTTAATATTAAAGTCAAAGACGCTTCACCGCCTACCCTTAAACTGTGGCTGTGTTACTGAATGAATGTCTTACATTAAGCAAAGAGGTTTAAAGAACACTCACTCTGAGAGAAGGTGACAACCCTCCTTGAAATACCTTACCATTTAATATTACAAGACAATCCACATTGAATACCTTCGTAACATAATTGTGTTTAAATGAAAATGAGCAATCACTCCAGGTAGGTACTATTAGCTCATTGTGTTATTTCAATGGTACCGATGCTTAATGTGAAGTGGATTTTCTTGACACATCGTTTGGATTGATTACAGCTACACCGAGTAACCACAGAAGCATTCTACAAAACTACTAAATAAAAACATAAAAACAAGACAGGATCTGTTCTGCTTCACATTTTGATTCTTTTTCTTGAATTTGAAAAATAGATGGATGGAATTGAACCTAACTCGAATAGTTTATCCGTGCTCACCTTTGAAGAGGAAGTGGGAGTAGTACTTGAAGGTGTTGTAGGACTGCTGCATGGCGATGAAGCTGGGGTGTACTGCCTCCCCCTGCTGGCTGTCCCAGGGCTGTGCGATCAGCTGAGCCCTGAACTTGAGGATCAGGCTGAAGATGCTGTGGATGATGTTCATGACCGGAGCAGCTTTCTCTGTCAGCAAACCTCTGGGGAGTCAAGAGAGCAGAGTTAAAAGGAACAGGACAAGGAACTTTT
This sequence comes from Tautogolabrus adspersus, assembly GCA_020745685.1. Lineage (NCBI taxonomy): Eukaryota > Metazoa > Chordata > Actinopteri > Labriformes > Labridae > Tautogolabrus > Tautogolabrus adspersus. The sequence goes on from CM036539.1 coordinate 24,392,032, forward strand.
GAAACGGCTTTGAAGGAGGGCTGGGATTAAACACAGGAGAGTGTGATACTTGACAAGCCCACCTAATGAGATTAAATCTTTCATCGGGTTAAAAAGATGGCCTCAGATACAGCTGGAGTTTTAATTAACTTGTAACGAGGAGGCTGAATGAATTGTATGTGTAGCTATGTGTGCACAGGTCGCTTCTTCAAATTGCTTTGCCCGTTCAGAGCAGGAAGAAATGATTTTTCATGTGGTGTTGCAGCCTGAAATGAGGAGGGTTTAAAACATATGTGCTGTTACCTAAAAGATCTACAACTGATGATAATCTCAGGGATTTCTTGAATGGAATTTGTCTGAAAGGTACTATATTAATAAAGTTGGATTGAGAATAAGTTGATGAAAAGAATAAGCTACTTTTAAACTACAAATGCCAAACACAGGATTACCTTTTTAACCATGGAATGTTCTATATTTTCACATTACAGACGATCGGGAATAAAACATGGATCTAAAGAATGATGAGGAGTATTTTTCATCTCTGATGTTTTAAGGACTAAACCATCAAAGTCAATATTGATATAATGTGTATTGGAAGAAATCTGGACTTAAATAGCCTTATACATTTTTTTTCATACCCATAGTCAGATTTACAAAGATATTTAATTAGCTGTCACAAAACATTTTGAAACCAGCAAACATCAACATTTGATCAGCTAGCACCCCATGAGTGATTCTATACTGCCAATTACTTTTTGTTGGTTGACCAATCGACTGAAAGGAAAACCTAAAAAGAAGAAGTTAAAAAAAAGAAAACAGTTCTGTGTCTTTATTCTGGCTGATGTACTGCTCCAACTTCTTCTCTGCCAAACACCAGCTCTGACACCACAGCTCACTGCTACCTGATATTCTGCAAATCTCCCTGAGTGTGAAAACTGTAAAACATCAGTAAACTGTGAAATGTAAATGTTGACTAATTATTGCAGCTCTTCATCAGAATCATTTTTATTAAGAACATAAGGCCAGTGATGGCTGTCGCACAAACTTAGTTGTAATTCTCAAAGTTTCGCAGCCTTGTTTTGAAGGCTGGGATGTCGTGTAAAATGAAAATGAAGTTTGAAGGCGTTAAATTAAGATGGTTTATCAGTGTGAGCATGAGATATCGAGTCTGTGTGATTTGTTTTCAATTCCCTCTAATGTTTAAAGCTTTAGCAAATTACTGTTTCTGTATGATTTACATTTGACACCGTGTCCCAACTCCTCTAGACTCTGGGACTGACACAGGCAAAAAGATTTCTCTAATAACATGAGCTGTGCGCCTGTTTCATAAATTGCTGGTTACTTTAATAAGTGATGACATCTGTTGATTTCAGCTCCTAAAAAGTGAATATTTTCTGGTTTCTTTAAAAATAAATTGATTTCTTTGAGTTGTTGACAAATCAAGAAAGTTAAGGACAATTTCTTCAACTTTGGAAATGACTGATAGAAATTCTTTGAATTAACTGATATCAGAATCAATCAACCAATCATTGAATCAACAAAGTATAAAGGACATTTGCTCTTGACGAGCTGCATCTCCAACAGTGAAATTGGTTGCAGTAAAAAAACAAAAAAACAAACACCACCTTGCTTTGCAAAGGGACAAACAGCAGCCATTATACAGCAACGCTTTATTCTATGTATGCAGTCCCAGCCCTCACCTGAAGATGGCTCTGTTGAGGTAGTCTGCATGTGTGCGGTGGATGGCGTCCAGGTCACTGGCCGTGGCCAGCTTGGCTGTGAACTCGCTCCAGGACACTTGCAGGATCTGGTTAGCGATGTATCCCTGTATCACTTTCACAAAGTGCTGCATCTCATGTCTGTACAGCTGCAGCTGATGGAACTGCACCGAGCGGCCGGCGCCTTTCACCAGCGCTGAGGGAAACAGGACATGGGAACAAGTCATACCAACAGGCTTTGCTTTATAACAGACCTGTTTCCTTTTACATCCCACAGGTCTGAAGTCAGTTACAGGAATGAAAAAACAAGTAACATTTTATTTACGTTTAAAACAGACCCTGGCTATTATTTTTTATCCTCTTTTCTTTTGGTCTGCTTTGAATAAAAGTAACTTTAAAATGCATTTAGAGTGCTTAATAATGAAAACATCCACGTTCTCTCCTTGTGTTCAGTAATAATAAAGTTTGAATTGCTCAAGTTCACATCCCTCTAATAACTGAATACTCTATTTACCCCTCAGGATATCAATCTATATACTCGGTTATCCAACATATTCTTTGTATAAATAAAACATAAAGGACTCGCAGTGTTTCCCCTCATAAATATTTTATAAACACAACTGGAGGAATCTTAAGGAATCTTTCCTTCATAGAGGAAAGCTGGAGTCTGAGCTGGGCCGGCATCAAAAGCTCTCACCTGTTCTCTTGAGGTGGAACCAGACCTCGCGGAGGCTCCACACCATGTGTTTGAGCTGCAACAGGAACGAGAACAGACGGTTGTACTTGTTCATGCAGCTGTCCGTGATGATGATGTTCAATGGCCAGTCCACCTGGGAGACGATGAGGAGGAAAAAGCAGACAGACACACCAAGGAAAAAGAAATAAATAAATAGTGAGGAAGGTGTGAGAACAGGTGTGAAAGAAAGTTGGGAAAACAGGTAAAGGGAGAGTGATGGAGGAGGGTGAGTTAAAACGAGGGGAGGGGGAGGAAGGTGTGAGTGCAGGGACGTTGATGAAGGAGGTGAGAGGAATGTGAAGGTAAGATGGAGTGGTAGAAGAGGAATGAGGAAAAGACGTATGGGGAGAAAACAGCAAGAAAACAAGTGAGGCATGAGATAAAGAAAAGGAAAGCGTTTGAGGAAAGGTACGAGATTAAGCGTGAGAGAACAGGGGAGAGATAGGAGGGTGGAGAACAACAGCAGAGGACAATAAATACATTAGTCACAGCGCATGTTATCCAAAAGAACCAGCTCCAATCAATCTGCGACGTTCAACCGTTTAAAGTTCGTGATAAGCTAATTTTTTCACGCCCAGAGCAGTTTGTCAAGACACAACAGGTTGTCATATTCAAGCTGCCAATCATGCCTAGCGTACACACACTGTTACTCACTCCGATAAAAACACACATCCTCACCTTGTAGCGCAGCTCCAGACAGTTGAGGGAGTCGGGGGCGTGTGGATGGAAGGTCTCCGGGAGGAAGCGAAGGGCGAAGGTGAAGTTGCTAGCTAAGGGTGTGTCTCCATGTAAGCTGTACTGCAGGGCCTTACTGAGGATGGAGTTAAGGACCAGCGGGGTCAGCAGCTCGCCGGGGGTCTGTCCACTCCCCAACTGTGTGCAGGAGACACCATTTTAATTCATTACAAAATGTCAAGTATGTAGTATATACTACCGTTTATATCTACACCTGTTGTTTCAAATTTGCTATGAACATTTTCACTGCAAACAAACACCATGGGTAGCTGATTACAATGATCAGCTGGCTTTCCGGTTGAAGGTGTGCTCATCAGTGGAATCAGCTGGTGAAGTGTTTGGCTGGAACAAAAACCCTTCTGTCTCATGAGCCTCAGGAGACAGGTGTACACGGATGTTTCTGCACAGCAGCACTAAGGTGTTAGCAGAAGTTGTGCTTGTTATTTCACAGCAGGAAGCTCAGGCTTGACACGAGTAGAGAAGAGATCTAGAAGTGAGGCATTATGTGCTACAAAACAATCGAGAGGTAGACAACATTTAAAAAAATACTTGTGTGTGAAAGAAGAGGATTATCACCAGAACCCACAGCTTCCCTCAGCTGTATAATGAGAGTCACTTCATTGTTTGGCTGCTCAGACTGTTCACTGTTTATATTCACTCTAACCGCTCTCATTGGATCATTTCCATCTGCATCAGGCACCTGCTTTTAGTAAAAAGTTATAAAACGACTCTAAAGTACCTGCAGAGCTCCAAACAGAGTGGAGTATTTAGCAGTCACAGAGATTTCCTTCAGGAGGTGGGAGAGATCAAAAAGACGAAACTGAACAAAAAGAAGCGTGAATAATGGACTGACATTCTAACAGGGCAACAAATATGATTTTAATGGATTATGCTTGCTATCTGCTGAGTATATAAATGAGCAACCATAAACGTTGCAATATCAGGGGTGTATTTTGTGTATTGTGTATTTTGTCATGTCTACCTAACGCTGTTACTTTAAAGTAAGGGCAAATGCAACCAAAACAGAGAAAACTAGCCGTCTTCTGCTCCTGGAAATAAAGCTGGTAAGAGCGCATTGAGTGAAGAAAAACAGTCAAGCTGCAGGCCGTAAACCAACACAATGAGTTTCAGGGTGCTGAAAAGCTCAATGAGTTTGAATTTGACATCAGGGCTGGGGTTATTAACCGTTCGTAGGTTTGCAATAATGAAAAACCCTTCTGTATTATATATTGACATTTAATCCATTATTTATTCAAACTATTCTTTAATGAAGCTTTTAGAATGATCAGTTTTGACTGTTCCAAAACACTGACATTTCATTTTTTGTAAGGTGTGCCTGTGCAAGAAAATATCAAACATGTGCAGTGCTGTTTAAAACCTATTGCATTCAAAGATGTAGCAGGACATTTAACCCTTTCATGATCTCTTCCAGAACATATTTAACTGAAGAAAATTCCACTCATGACCAATTTTCAATATGCATAAAGATGAAAGCAACACCTCTAAAAGAGTTTCACCTTTTCAAAGAGCAGATCACTGAGCGACTGAGCAAACTCGCCATCCTCCATCAGCAGGAAGTGGCGCATCGCCTCAAAGTGCCTTTCCACCCCCAACTCCACAAAGAAGTAGTCCACCACAGCCTTGTTCACCAGAGACACACTGGGGATTGGAAGGTGGAGGAGAGAATGGCCGTGATTAGAAGGGGAAAGACTGAAATGTTGCTGACTTGCTAATTTGATTCATATTGTGAAAATGACACAACGATGGAGGAAGCTCAAAGAAAATACTAATTTCACTATTTAGTCTTTAATTATATTATAATATCCGTCAGCAATTCCCTTTAATGTCATAGTGGGACTAAGGGAAAGGTTTCTTGAGCTGAAAAGTAGGCAGAGAAAGAAAAACAACGAAAAAACATCTCAGGCAAACTCCACTTCATGGTCTAAGCTTGGCATACAAATGTTTTGCTAAAAATGGAGAGCTATGGATTCCAAACAATGAATATACGACAACCTCTCTTTGTGCAGAAAGGGATTAGAGAGCCATTTCTTCACGCAGGTTTAACTGCACAGTGTGCAGAAACATTGTAGGCAAAGACTGACAGGCTTGTCGGGAGCTCTGATGGAATTTCAAAAAGAAAATGGATCCAACAAGAATGGAAAAATGGAAGGTAATAAGTATTTAAATTACTCCTCCAGAGAAGAATGTACAGTTTAAGTTGCTTGATGTAGCAGAAAAATGAAAAGAAGTCAGTAAAAACCTTTAACCTGCACTTCCCTGCAGTATAACCGTTCTCACAGATACTTGTAAATCATAACTTGTTACGTGCTTATAAATGTGCTGTTCAACAAACACCAAGCATAGCCTTTCCTTCTGCTGCTTTCTGTCAGTCGGACACTCACTGTGTGATGAGCGGGGCAGTGACCGAGTGCTTTATCAGAACTGGCAGGGAGACCATCTCGCTGAATTGGACAGCCGTGGTGTCTGTGGCTTTGCGGAGTGTGAGGTCCATTGGGAGGCCCCAGGGGCCCCGAGTTACCTGCTTCAGCAGCTGACACTCGGGGGAAGAAGCTGTGTGAGAGGGAGATGACAGGCATGTTGCTGAATACATATCACTCTCACCGCTGCAGAAAAAGGTGTCGCATCAAACAGTGTGAAGAGAAAAAAGGTAAAGATGAGTGAAAGAGAAACAGGCGAAACAAGTTGCTGAAACAATTAGATGAACAACAGAAAATGATGAAACAAAATTAACTATTTGGTTGATTAATTTATCTTTTGACAAATTTTACTTCATGAAAAATGCCAAAACCTCTTCTTTTCATTTCCTCAGCTGTTCTTATGATTTATTAGTCTTCATCATCCGACTTCTGACTGAGTTAAAGACAAACCAGGACGTTGGAATTAGTGAACTTGGGCTTTTCACTATTTCGAGTAGTAGTAAGTAAGTATATGAACAAAATGAAATAAAGGTTGTGAAAAAAAATTAACAACTGACTGGAATCTGGAAATAAATGTTTGCTGCAGATAAAGGCGCTCTCTTAATTATCACTAACATGCATCAAAACATCTCTGAAACAACACAAAATAAAACACAAGGACTTTACATTCTCCAGTATTTATTTACTGCATGTTGATTTTATTCAATGGCACCATATATTTAGTTGTGTCATTTTTTTTGTTCCACCTCCCTACACTTTGTAACAGTCTGTAAAACATTAAGGCTCCTGACTTTGATCAGTAGTGTGGAAGATGTATTCGGATGACTAGATTCTGATTGATTTCACGGAGAGCCTGGAAGCTGGCATGAATAACAACATGACTGAACTACACACGCAGAAGGGGAGAAGACGGGATACGACTTCAACACGTGAAGATGCATACTACACAAAAAAAAACAGACCTAATGCCCTTATGAAATATCACTGCTTTCTATGCAAGCCCTGTGCCTGCCGAGGGAGTAAATATTTAACAGCCTCTGGAAATGCATCACTCCTGAACATGTTTTAATTTACATGAAATAAGCTCCGCCAAGCTGAAAGGTGTATCATTTTCATTCATGCATTTTGACATGATGTTTTTCTGTGTCTCAAAAGGTGTTTCATTTCTCATTACGTTGTTTGGGAGGCTTCAGGGAGTAAACAGGGTGCACATGTGAACTACTCATCTCTGACCGTGTAGATATGCTCATATTCATCAAATTAAAAACTTTAGACAACTTCTTTGATTGAAAAACTTAAGACTTTACAGCCAATAGTAAAAGAGAGTCCACTTCATTAACTAGAGTTTTACTGGTGACTGTAAATTTTGTCAATAAAATAACTGATTAGGTTTTGTTTTAGGTGCCCCAGATGTTGAGTGTTATCTAATCTCTGTCCACAATAAAGCAAGCAGTATGAGCAGAATGGTTGTGTTTAAACTTTAGCACTTTTTTGTCACTCGTTTAAAAAAGACTCCGGAAATATGTCTCAAAAGATTCCTTCAAAAGATTCATTTAATAGCACAATACAGTACCGACTTTGGTTTTGGGTGTGCTTTAAGATAAGCCCACATTAAAGCTTTAAATTAAGTTACTACAACAACTGAGATGGCCCAATTAAGCATAGCATGCAATCTTATATAAAGCATGCACTCTTAAAGTAAACCGCTCTGGGTTTAGTGTATTTTGCGATACTAATAACTATAATTAGTAATGGTTTGCTTAATCACTATTCCAAATTGATGACATTTCTTAAAAGTTGAAATGTGGAGTACCCCAAGATTCTGTTTTGGATCCCCTTCTGTTCTCTATGCATTGCTGTGTTTTGCTTTTTATTGTTGGGAGCAGTTTTGTTATTCTAATGAGAGTCAATTACAGATTTCTAGAAAAGGTGATCTGTTTTCCAAACAACATTTTGTGGCTTCCATCAAACAGCAAACTGTGCTCTGTAAATGATACAAGTCTGAAGATATTTCAGTTTTATGTGTGACACTCAATGTGAAACACTTCATTCACATACAGAAACAAAGCAGGTTAAACTCAAGGTTAGCAAGTAAATAACAAACTCTTCTCACATTGGCTGTTGTTTCACGATCTAGTGAAACTTTCACTCTTCGTGCATCTTGGTATTTGTTAAAGTTGCACAAGACAATTCCACACTACTACTTATCATATTTATAATATATTAATATTTATATATACTTATCTTTTTTTCATTTATTGCTTGTTTTTCAAAGTGCTCAGAATGTGAAAGTGTGAAGCGTGTTTAAGTTCCATAAATGCATGCGATGCAGATTTAGTTAAATCAATGAGTAATTATTAATTGAAATCAACACTTCCTTGAAACTTTAACATAAATGAACCCGATCGTGTTTAAAATATAAGCCTTACAGCCCCTTGTAAAAAAAATGATCTCGTCCTCACTGACTTAAGGTTAATGCTTCTATTAGCACGATGACGTGTATTCAACTTACCCATTAGGTTGTAGCAGTCTTCGTAGTGTTCCACCTGGTAATGTGCAGACAACGCCAAGAGGTATTCCTGCTCGGACTTCTCTCCAGGGGACAAAGAAAAGCCAGCTGCCCAGGACCCCATGCTCTCGGCCAGCTGCTCGCTGAAGCTGTGAGACTTACCACCTGAAGCAAGATGTTAAACAACATTTTCAACAACAAGAAAAAAGTCCAACATCGAGAAATCTGTGGGAGAAGGTCAAAATTAGGTATTTTATAACTACTCGCATAAAAATATGATAATTCCCTTTTTTATACTGGAGGGGTTAGAGCTTGGTGAAGGATCAGTATGCAGACATTACTGAACAGCTAAAAGCCGTCAGTATAGCACTTTTTAGATTGGAAATAACTAATCAATTGAGTTAATGTCAACGAAATAAGAACAAAGTTTACCAACCAAAATATTTATTAATCACTAATAATCATTAAATATTACTCCTTACCTTTACTGTCTTCATAGCATTCTGCCTTCTGCTGATTTTCAACACCTTTGCCCCTCACCAAACACCCGACTCCAAGTGAAGAATCTGAAGAGTGGCCATACATGCTGCCTGGTAGTGCAGCGGCTTGCAGCTCTGTCCCCAACACCACACAACCCACACCCAGCGCTGAGTCCGAGGAGTGGCCGAAAGCGCTGCCCGGTAAAGGCGATAGAACGGATTCAGCTTTTGACACAACACATCCACCACCTAAATTCGAGTCTGAAGAATGTCCATGAGCACTGCCAGGAAGAGGAGAACGTTTGGGTTCATGTCCTGAAACTAAACATCCGATACCCAAAGCTGAGTCTGAAGAATGTCCATGAGCACTGCCAGGAAGAGGAGAACGTTTGGGTTCATCTCCTGAAACTAAACATCCAAGACCCAAAGCTGAGTCTGAGGAGTGTCCATAAGAGCTTCCTGGTAGAGCAGACAAAGTGGGTTCAATTCCAGATACCAAACAGCCTGTCTGAAGGATGCAGTCAGAGGCATGCCCATGTGTACTCCAACGAGGTCTATCTTCAGTTATGTTAGACACATACTCGCCTACTTTTATATTAGCATCAGAGGAGTGACCGTGGATGCTAGGAGCGCTAAGTGGTGCGACAAAATCAGAGACATTTTCTCCAACTTTAATGTGAGCGTCTGAGCTGTGACCGTGAACACTAGGGGAGGGAAGAGGGGCGTCTACATCGGAAACATGTCCGCCAACTTTAATGTGGGAATCTGAGGCGTGACCGTGGATGTTTTGAGAAGAAACGGGGAAGACGAAATCAGAAACGTTTTCCCCAACTTTAATGTGAGCATCAGAGGAGTGACCATGAACACTCTGGGAAAATAGAGGAGAATCCACCTCCGAAACATGTTCTCCAATCTTGATGTGTGAATCTGAGGAATGGCCGTGTGCGTTGGGGGAAGGAAGAGACGTAGTTATCGCTGATGTAAACTTTCCAACTTTTATGTGAGCATCAGAAGAATGCCCATGGATGCTAGGAGAAGGCTGTGTGTCAACAGGATCTGACACCAGCTCTCCAGCTTTAAGGTCTGCACCGGAGACATGAATGTTTGGCGAAGAAACGTCTTCACTGGCTTTATCTAAAGCAACTGAGCTGTGATCAGTTGGTTCAATATCAACAACGTTAACTTTTTTAGTTCTCCCGTCTTCCTTTACATCTTCTTTACCACTGGAGGTCCCTGTTTCAGTCTTCTCTTCTGTCTTAGATGCAGCATCTGCCTGCTTGTCCTCAGTCTTTGAGCCACTACTATCCACTAGCTGCACTGACGCTTGAGACGGATGTCCATAAATGTTTGCTTTAGATGTTTTTTGAGGCCCTTCCAAGGTGTATTGGCCCAAAGGAAAGCTGGATTTGGTGGCTTGACCAAAGGCACTGGCTTTGGGGACACTCTCCAGAACTTCAGACACATTCTCTCCTACTTGGATGTGAGAAAAAGAAGGGTGGTCAGGCTGGACTGCAGGTCCCCAGCGAGGCCGGGGCTGGGCAGAGACTTGGCCAGTGATACCCTCGAGGGGACTAAAGGGGGCGTTGAAGTCATAGTCTACCAACTGTGCTGTGGGACACCCTTCAGGTAGATCAGATCCAATCTCTTGTAAAGCCACATCCACCTGCTGACTGTCAGGATTGGGCAACTTGGGGAGAAAATCATTGATGTCAATGTTCTCAGAGATGAGGGTGGGGTCTACTGTAAGGTGGGGTGAGGATAAGTGAGATGGTGGTGACATAGGATCAGGTTCTTGAGGCTCTGCTTGCTGCTGCTCAGACGGATCCTTGGAGGAAGAATCCTGTAAAGAGAAAGATACAAAGGAGGATGTCTACAAACACTGCTAATGAACGTGATGAAGTGGAAAGAAATGAGGATCCATGTTAAAAACCAGTGTGTTGTCATACCAGCGTTGGTTGTGGTGCAGTCTGTTGCACTGAGTGAACAGATGGTAGTGCTTCCATGGGAGGTCTCTCCTGGCCTAAAGGATATTTTTCCAGTATTGCCTGGAAAGAAGTCATGAGAGCTTTTGTTAGAATTACCTCCCTTTCATTTTATAATTACATTCTCTTTTATCATCTTCTCTTTGTAATATCTGTGTGAGTGTTTTTATGCCAATTATTTATTCATTACAAACCTGAGTCTGCTGCCCGTCTTCAATAAAGAACTGAGCCCGGGCTTCGTGAAGTCTCATTCGCTGCACCCGCCACATGGCCCGGCTTTCTCTGCGAGCGGCATCCTCTGACAGATGGCTGTACTGATCAATCAGCTCCTTCCTACGATGTGAGTGGAGTAGCATACGAGCACTAAGCAAATAATCTAGCGGAGGGAGTTCTCCAGAGTGTCCTTCAGCACATTCTTGTCAAGGAGTGATTAATGTACAGCAGAGCTGCAACTAACAATTATCTCCATTATCGAGTAGTATGCTAAATTATGCTCACAGTTAATCCATGGTGACAATAGTAAAAGTGAAAAATGTTGAACGCAGTATGAGAGAGTCGGATGTTCCAAATCACGTCTTGTTGGACTAACAGTTTAGATCCCAAAGACAGTCAGTTTAAAACCATTGAAGATTAAAGAACCAGAAAATAATGAATAAAGCATGAAAGAGACCAAAAATGTAGCTTTTTGATTTAAAAAAAACTCAAAAGCAAACGTTTAATTCCTTTTTGTTTTTTTGCTGATCAGAACTCGAGACAGGACACATTACTGTTGAAGATCAAATACGTAACCTCTTACTTCTGGGGTCATTTACTGCGCCCTTTAATCAGGAGGTAGATTACATTTGCTTCATATAAATACTCAACTTTGATAAGAACTACAAAATCTTGAACTCAGCGCTCGTGCTAAAGAAAGATCGGCTGATTGCAGACAAATGATCGGATATTCCAAACACACGACAAGTGATGGATAATTCAAACACTTGTAAACTTATATTTGAGTTCAGATCATCTCGTAATCAGAGTTCCTTCTCCTCTGTGAGGTATAATCTAAAGCTTTGATGGCAACAGGCTTATATGTGGGGCTCATATACTTTAAGTGTATTTGCCTTCCTTATGTGCTGCTCAGAATTCAAATATATGTAATTTTCACAACCAATCATCAGCCTCTTAATGATCTAGTATCCATTCATATGAAATGGCTTGTACAGTAGAAAATTAAAATAGTTTTTTTCCTGAATGAAAATCTCATTTTAGAGGTTATCTTAAATAATACGGTATCTAGATCTTAGAAATCATCAACACATAAATCTGCCTTCCAGTAATGATAAAGAAAGCTCCTGGGTAATAATTAGGTAAAAAGCTGTTTGGGTTTTAGCTTCAAAGTAAACTTTGTAAAGCAAATTAAATACTTCAAACCATCTCGTAGAAATCCACTGGTGCTGTGCTCGCATTACAGACTCTGATCACATTAGTGCAAGCTGTGGCATCACAAGCTTTGTCCCCATTGCATGGAAATTGGGCCCCAAGTCAAAATGCTGAAATATTATGCACAGATGGAACTGATGTCCAATCATGCTTACTCCTGATCAGTTTATATATTTTTTTTAATAAAATCTGTTCTAATCGAATCAGAGATGAATCAGTCTTCATTGAAACCTTTACATCTGTAGTAGCGGCTGTGAAATCAGTCAGACCTGGCTCTCTGCTCCAGTTGCTCCTCCAGGGCTTGTAGTCTTTTCTCTCGGTCCCTCACCTCTCTGGCAAAGCTGAAGTCATCGTCCTCCTGCTTCCTCTTGGCTACACTTCGCCACTAGTGCCATCACACACACACACACACACACACACGCACACACACACACGCACGCACACGCACACACACGCACAGACATACATTTATGCCTCCAGCATCTAAAATGGGCTTCAAAGCCGTGGGTGTCGTGTATGAATCCAGATTGTTATGTTTACATAACATAAAGCGGCTATAATTGATATCCTTATAATAAACATTTATGCTTATAAAGGATAAGCTCACCTTGGCTTTAGGAGCTTACAGGCAGCTACATGTCATTGTGTTGTCTAGAAAAGCTCTGAAGCCGTTTGTACCCTATCTGCTCAGCACCAAACAGCAAACAAACACAGTGTACAGCTAGCTGGTGAACAAAGTGGAACATGGAGCAGCCAAAGAGCAGATATGTTCCCTCATGAGTTGTAAGAAACATCAAGTTGTGTTCACAGGTTTGACATTTGATTGCCATTGAGAAAACCCCCCAAATAAAAGACATTTCCCTGCCTTTGCCTCCATCCTGCTAACACATCATATTTTTCTCACTCCGACAGACCGATGCTCACACATATCTCTTGCCAACACATACGAGCACAAGCACACTTTAAAACTTGTTGCTCTTATTCACGCGCACGGCATGTTTTATGCTCAGCTTTTTTTCTTGCCACACATTTCTACCTCTTGCTCCTGCTCCAGGTGCTGTTTCAGCTCCTCAAAACGCTCCCTCTTCTTGGCCTCTTCAGCCAGACGCTGTGACACCTGCCGCCCTGCAGGAGTGGGGAGAGATAACAGAGGGCTGCTTTACCTCCAAACAAAGAACAAACATAACATCTGCCTCAGACCCACACACCCCAAAAAAAATAAAAAATAGGCCCATGCTAAGAGATGCAAAGAGCAGACTTTTCCACAAACATTTCCACATATCTTTTGAAGTAGTATATGATGTCAAGAGTTTGCTACGCTGTGCCAAGGATGATTGGATTTCATTGCCCATAATACTGGATGATGTACAAAGTAATCCCCCCTGTGATTGCCCCTGTGCATCTCTGCTGCTCTCCTGAGAGGAATAAATGGAGCTACAGGAAACTCTGGCAGTCAAGAGTCAACAACTGAGTGCATAGTAGTCATTTGTTGAAAGCATACTCAGTGAGTAGGGGTGTGCATATACATCAAGCACCATATCAAATTATACTCATGGCGTGTGTGTAAGTGTAAGACTAACCGCGGATGCTCTCCAGGGTTTTGGCTGCCGACTCTCTGACCTGATTGATCAGCTCCTGGCGCGCCTGCTCTGCTCGCTGAGCCTAACAATAGACAGACAAGACATCATGATTAACAAAGATCTTCAGATCTATCCACATGCCTTACAACTCCTCTGACCTCAACAGACCCCACCCCATCCTCTCCCACCTCTGCAAGTCAGCCGCACCGACAAGACATATAAGCCCAACAAATCATGTTGTTATATTAAAAAATAAACATTTAAAAAAACTCCTGTCTGTGTCTTATCAGACAGCACCTGTGTAATGACTACTTACTGCAGCTTTACCATTCACTGCTGATGTTAAGGCTACTCTTAATGTCATAACCCCTTAAAAGTCAGCTGCAAGAGACACATGGCGTTCATTATGAAGTTCATAAACTATGCAGACTTCAAATTCTCTGTAACTTTGCTACATATGAACAAATATCTTTGTTTATGTCAATTTGAACAAAGCTCGTCAAATACACTGAGGAGGAACAATGTCAACAATATGAGTGTCTCAGTACTTGCTCCTCCCTGCTGATGGCACTGTGCTTAGCAATCCTCTCCAGGCGTCCCCGGTACACAGCACAGTCCCTCTCGATCACCTCCACCTCCCGGAGAGAAAAGGTGACGGCAATGCGAGGCACCGGCAGCTCCGACCAGCAGATGTAGTGCTGTGGACACACATTCAACAGAAAGGTAAGACTACAGAGGAAGCCAGTTGTTTTTAAGTGTTGATACTGATGTCTCCTTTTTGATGACATCATGATTTAACATTTCAAATACCCAAAAGGTTTCACATGATAAAAGGTCATTATTAAGAAAATTAGCCCCAGTACTTTAAACTAAATGTAAGATATCAGTAATGGAGCACATTATCAACAATTCATTTACTTCTTCAGGTGTCACTCTATTCATTCTCAGGGGTTCACAGCCATCCTTCAGTTTGTCCAGTAAATAACACACACCAAAACCAGCAAACACAGTAGAAACAGAAATCTAATTAATCTGGAGCGGAGGCCCAGCAGATTGGGTCAGGTGGGTCGATTCGTAACAAACATTGTGTGCTGGAGAATCAGCAGGGGAGTCACAGAGAAGTGAAGAAATGAAAAACAGTTGGCTTCAATTGTCAGACAATGCTAACCTGCATCAAGATGAGTCAGGGGTCCATTCATACAGCATGTATCTCAGGTTTTTACAAATGATGGGCAGACATCAGTGTCAGGAATCACACGGTCACTCTTGATGATACATTGACAATCTGAAGTACTAAAGGCTTTACCATGGCACCAGGCAGTTGTAAGTATGGTCAATGATAAATAGACTGCACTTAGATGTATATAGCACTTCTCTACTTTAACGTACAAAGCACTTTCCAAATTGCTTCACATTAATGCACCACTCACGCATCGATGACAGCACAGCTAGGAGCCGAGTGCTGGGCCTGCAAATAAACTCGACCACAGGAACAGGAGTCGCTGCATATGAAAATGTGATATTAACTTTGATCTAATGATACTGATAATCAATTCAATAATTTTTCTTTGAAGCAATATACCAAGTATTAGATTTGTCTTGCTCCTCAAATGTGACAATCGGCTGCTTTTCCTTCCCTTAGATACGACATCTGCATTTTATCTTCAGGACTTGTTGGGACAAAATATCAAATTTAATACGAGACATCCCCTTGGATTCTAGGAGACTGTGAATGACATTTTTTAAACAATTTGATGTTTTATAAAAAGGTAAACTGTAATGATTAGGTATCATTGACCAAACAAGCCATTTTAATTTACACCTAAATGTACACTTTACCCCTACTCAAAACACTTTCTGTGCCTCAATGTTTTTTGTCGGGTGTTTTCATGTAATGTCTTGACTGTGATTGCAGCCGCTACTACAATTCCCTGCAAAGGATTAATAAAGTATGTATCTATCTATCTCGTAAAAATATCAGGAAAGTATAAACAGTACTCATCATAACCTCTCTAGTTCCAAGATGACATCTCAAAATGTCTCGTTTTATCAACAGTCCAAACAGTGAAAATATTCAGCTTACACTGATATTAAGGTAGTGCTGTGACAAACAAAGTGCAACAAACTATGAAAGCATCTCTGCTTCAGTACAACGGGACAATTGATCAGAATACTGATGCAAGGGGATTGATGACATTTTGCAAGAGCCTGGATCCTCATATGTCACACTATTGATTATTTGTCCAATTCCCTTTGGGCAGCATAGATTCTGAAATGGGTAGAATGATTGTTGTTGTGGCAGGTAGAAAACTGTGGAGTGAATGTGGAATCTGTGATTGTCAGTGCAAAACAGTGCAACAAACAGCACATTGACCTGCTGTTGACTGCAAGCAAAGCAGCTCGGGATCATCTCTGAGGTCAGTGTGTAATGAGTTTAGTTTATTCACTGCAAACAACAGTCACTCTGTGCTGAATAAGTAAGCGATATAATCTAGATAAGGCTACTTTTATCATCTTCTTTGTCTTCACACGAGATTCATCTGCATAAAGAGATCTCGCCTTCATGAATAAATGCATTAAACAAGTGAAACAAACCTGTGGGCAGCAGATCTTGAGGAGGTTGATGGTCTTTCCACAGACGTATACGTCGTTGGCGATGTGTCTCAGGAAGAGGGGCACACATTCCTCCACATCCTTCGAGATGAGAGTGTATCCCTGGACCCAGAAATGTTTGTCTGCAGAAATTCAAAGATGCCTGTTACCGGATGTTTTACAATTCAGACCAAGTAGTTTGACTCCTGTGCCTCTGTTAACAGTGTTACACACTCACAACAGCAGTAAAAAAAAACAACAACCTTACAGTGATGGAGTAATACTTAGCCAACGCTCTGCCCAATACTTTTCCTTATTAGTATGACTTACGGGGCATGGCAAAACTCTGGCCGCTTGCATTAACACTTGGAAATTGTTAGCGCTTAGCTCAGTGATCCTCAGCATAAGAGAACATGAATGCACTGAGCTACCAGAGCCCTTTACAAAAAGCCTGCGGCTTGCCAAGAAAGCTTAGCTACTGATTGCCTCCCTGGCCAACAGACTTCGAGGTGAACAATGACATTTGTGTGTCCTCCAAAAAGCGGGAGCGAGGAGTGCAGAGGTTCACTGCGGGAGTTGATGAGGTGTAGCCGATGAGCAAATGAACCTCTCAGCCAGACAAAGCTGAGGTGATTGTCTGACCTTGAATGGGGTGTTGCATGAAATACAATATTAAGATAGAATTTGATGATTGTTTTAAAACCATATTTATGGAATAGTGACAGGATGAAGCAGTTGGGGTGTGGGCTTGTTGGATTATTTATTACTTTCTAAACAATTCCCCATACAGAGGTGCAACCAATGATCATTTTCATTATCAAATAATCTGCGAATCAGTTTCCTGTTGCTCTAAGAAATGCCTTAAAATACTAACAAAATAGTTCACACTGACAATAAGTAAGGAGTTTATCTGTCTGCAAAACCCAAATCTATCCAACATGACCAAGAACAACAAATGTTCATATCTTCTTACTTTGAAAAATGACCCTGACACTGATTAACTATAAAGACAAGTGTATAACAGCTGAGCGGTCCTTGTTGATTCATCAATTGTTTGTTTCAGTCCTGACCCCTTTTGTTCATTTCATGTTTTCTGTCAATTATAAAGAACAACCTAAAATTATCAGTTCAAAAATGATGATTGTGCTTTCCAAGTAGTGTCTGTTTATACATCATAGTGTCATATGTCTTAGTAAAGTTGAAACTATAGACACCTGTTTTGATTAAAAAAAAGATTGTGAAAGTAACTTTTTGAAAAAGATGAAGATTTCCGGCGTATAACTGTGAGAATGTTTTGCTTAATTTAGCCTTTGACAAATAATGTATCATTTGGGCTTCTTTTTTGGTAAGTGTATAAAAGTCATCTCATCATATCAGTTCTTTAATTTGATCATTTGGGGGCTGTGAGTGGCTGTTTGCCTGCAGCCTATTTATTTTAGTTTTGAATGAAGTGTTTTGTTGATAAATGTCTTGTGAAAGAGGAGCAGATTATAGAAGATTACTCTTCCTTCTGCTCCTTTTCATTCAAGATTTTATGTTTGTATTTAGTTGTATTGTTTGGTGGATGAATTAAATACATTTCCAAAGAAATAAATCAATAAATCATGTGAAAGGCATCTTTTTTCTATTTGCAAAAAACCAAACCATTACTGGCACCTAAAGAAAGGTGAAAACATTTGCAGTTTCCTTGGTTACTATTTTGTTTTCTATTAAAGCCCTAATTATAACTCCTGAACCCTGAGGAGCACAGACAGGCCTGAATTAATCTGCCCTGCAGGGATCCTCTCCTCTCCTCCTGTCCCCACTGTGCTCTTCTGCTCTCCTCAAAGCACCAAGTTATTCATGGTAGAATATTTGTATCACTTCAGTAGTGGATTTGTCGAGGTCAATTCAAGAAATCAAAGAACGAAATGAAAATAACTGCATGATTGTTTTTCACCAGCATGGTGTAAAAACTGAAAAGAATAAAGACACATTATCTGTTTGTGTTTGTTCCCGTGGCTCACACAGCAGAGATGGCTTTGGTTTCCACAGCTGCAGCAGCTGATTCTGTTTCCCACTGATTATCATCCAATAACTTCATGACACCCTTTACAGAAACAAGGACAAATCCAACTAGGCAATAAAGGCTGTAATGAAATATTGTTTATTTTCGGCTCGACAATCTGTCTGGCAGGCTTTTCATTTTTAGAACCTGCTGACTGTGGCCAAGTGTTTATGGGAGACTGTGTGTGTGTGTTTGTAAGTGTGGTCTCACCTCGAAAGCCCAGAAACTCCTCATTCACCTGGATCATGAATTCTCCATAAACATCTCGAAACACGCCACTGTACACCCAGTCAGACACAAACCTAAATGAAGCACAGTAAAAAAACAGACAGACACGGTTGTGAAATGCCTGGAGAGAAAAAAATCAATAGTGCAAGTTCTGCATAACAATGAAGTAGGTCATGTCCTTGGGATATATTATTTTGTTTTGATGAGCAGCGCAGTGCCTGACCGTGTGTATGGTTCACAGCTGCTCTTCAGCAGCGACAGCAGCACCGGATAGTTCTCGTTGCTGCAGTTATTCTGCGCTTCATTGTACAGGTAGGAGAGCAGTTTAACACCCTGAGGAGAACAACATGGCACTGAGCTGACACCCCATCTGATAGGCTAAACACAGCCATGATAAACGACACATCGCAGTTTGAAGATAAAAGCGCGCTCACCACAGGGAAGGTACCCTGGCCTGCACCCAAAGGCCCGTCGACGCAGCACAGTTCTGACAGGTACCTTAGATTAAAAGAAAGCAGATTTTTTCTTTTGTGATCTGATAATATTGGCATCAAGGTCCTTTCTCTTTGGATGTGAGCGTACTGATGACTGCATGCTGCTATGGTTCAAAGACTAGACATTAGGAGTTGATGCAAGCATTTAGAAAACGGGTATGACCTCACCTTAGTTGGCGGCCCACTTTACGGAAGAGGAAGCCGATAGTCAGCAGGCTGAGTGTGGGTGGAGTGCTGAGAACACAAGCCCTGTAGTAGTGCAGATACTTCCGCAGACCACCTGTAAAAGCCTTGGACAGAAGAAGATGTTTCATTTTAAATGACGTGTAAACCAACTGAAAGGCTCACTTTAATTTATTTATTGATTAAAATGTTTCTACATGATTAGCCTTTTTGACTAATCATACCTTTGTGGTTATTGAGCAGCTACAGATTATCCACTCCCATCAACCCTTTAAAACTTTCTAACACAACGATATGTGTGTCTTTAGACGGTTTATACGTTTGAATGGAAACTCTATGTGTACTTGTGTTGATAGCCCTTGTTGAGGCTCGATTACGGGCTTTTTAAATAAGTTAAACAGACAACCACAATGATGGCTAATAAAAATTCAGAAGGGAGGATAACAACGTGCAGTCTCAACTGTGTTTATAAGCATTGAACAAAACAACAATACCTGGAAGACGAGGCCTTTTTTGTCAGCACTCTGCAGAGAGAAGCGGCTAAGCCTCAGGTAGTAGGTACCATACTGTGCCAGCTCCCCTAAAAGACGAGACACACTTTCCGTAGAGGCTCCAGACACGCACACTCCTGGTCTGACATCGAACTGAACACTCTGGGAAGAAGATTACATATTTACAAAAGGTGGAGAAAAATACAAAAGGACTATCTAATAACATCCAATAAAGTAGCCCTACAGCAAAGTCAAGCTTATGATATTGAGCTGTTGTTTTGGCTCTCAGAGAGTCACCTCCATGGTGATTTTTGAAGACATAGTGTGTTGTTTTTTTTATTATATTAGACTGCAAGACATAATCAGATGTTTGTAATATACTGTCCTTCCTGTGGCTGTTTTATGAGAAGTGGATACAGAGTTTCTAGACAGAACCCTTCTGAGGGTAAAAAAAACAAAACACAGACAATAAGCACAGCACCACGGCTAAACACAGCCTCAACGATTACCTCCGAGTTTAATAATCAACTCTCCGACAGTCAGAGCAAAACTTTCACTTCAAAGGCTTAGCATGCAGTGCAGGGCTGTAGCATTAGATTGGATCAGACTGAAGGCTTACTGAGTAAACAGGGAATGAGGATTCAATTGATTCTATATCTGGCTGTAATTCTGTTAAAGTAGGAAAACTTAATGGGAAACTAGAGAAGAGTTCCTCTCTTTGTTCAGCATTAAATGCATCTTAAGCATGTGCGTTAGAATGCCCCCTTTTGTTGTCTTTTTATAGTTTTCAGGTAATACACTTTTATAAGTCAGTCGGGTTGGTTTATATCACACATGCACAGATTTGCCACTCTTTCTGCCCCTTATGCTATTCTGTCATTTTTTTCTGTAATTAAATTCAGTCACAGGGCTTTTATTACCTCATTCCTTATTTTATCACTTAACTCCACCAGGCCCCTAAAATTACAACTCATTTTCATTTTAGAGCATTTAAGAGACTGATAAATCCAGAGAATGAAATGCACCTGATTAAGAGGGAAGGTTGTGGATGCCACTCCGATCAAGACGTTTAGAAGGTCAGATACCAGCTGTCTCTGAGAGTCCAGGGGCAGCGGGAGGAGAGGAGAGGGCGTACCGGTGCTGACCACCCTCAGCTCGCCCTCCCATAGGCGATAGAGCTGGTCAAAAGCCACCCTGCCGCTCTCTGTCAGATAGAGGGACTCCCTTTTCCCTGGTGGGCTAGTCGGACAAATATAGAAAAATTGGGTGGTTTTGCTCATAAATTGTGTAATTTATCAATCACGATCATTTAAAAAGCAAACGTTTAAATTGTACACTTGTATAAAAACTTAATTGTATTTTGTTTGGCAGTTTTTTATTATTTCAATTAAATATCTTAAGGTTTTGGACTGTCTGCCTGACGAAGCAAACAAGCTGGGAACAAATCCCTTTACACTTCTCCTTTTTGACAGTGTCAGTAGACACTGATATGCCACTTACCAACCGACAGACTCCCAGCAGCGGCGTTTCCCAGGCTCAAACGTGCGGAGAGCTTCCCAAATATCGAAGTCTGGGATGGGGCTAGGCTCTGACTGGGAGTCTGGGGTCAGGTTGGAAGAAGACTGGAAACCCTCATCCTCAGACTGATCCAAAGAGGAAGGCACCTGCATCAAAAACAATTTAGCCCAATGATCTGTTAGCATTAGACAAGGTTTAAACCCACTGTATATATAATAATAATGAGCTTAGATACAAGACTAGGACATAGTGTCGTACCCTTATAGAAAGCCCTGTCACATCAATATTACTGGGAACAGGAGGCAGGTCCAGTCTTATGTCTAGGTCTGAGGTGCGTGTGTGTTGCAGTGCTCCAAACAGTGTCAGTCTGGTCTCTCTCTCAAATCTTTCTTCTGCTTCCAATTTAGTCCTCAGAGTCAGCAGTCCTGTGCCTGGAGGGGCATCCATCACGCTCTGAGTCCCACACAAACTTTCCAAAGTTCCCCATTCCTCTTGACACACTAGACCCCACGCCCGGGCCTCCAGCCTTTGCAGCTCCTCACTCTGGTAGCCCCATGGCTCAGGCCTCCGCAGCACTGGCCTTTCTCGTCTCATATAGTCTCTGCTGAAAGAGGTAGGTGGTGGAGGTGCTGAACCAGCTAGGTGCACCAGGAGCTCCAAGACTGCATCTACTTCCTTCACGCCAGAGGATGCTCCCTCCGGCAGCCTCTCAAGCTGCTCCTCCAACCTCTCTGCTTCCTCTCTGCACCCGGCCACCCGCAAGTCAAAAGATATCATCAGGACTTTGTTTCTGGGTGGTGTATTAGCTGTGGCACTCTGTCCTGAGGCAGAACATTTGGTGCCATCGTGAAAAAGCTTGGACAACAGGGCACCATAGGCTCGCTTCTTGAGAGCTCTGCGGAAACCTTCTCTCGAGACTCCTCCCAGGGCACGGCGTTTCC
Source organism: Tautogolabrus adspersus (assembly GCA_020745685.1). Classification (NCBI taxonomy): domain Eukaryota; kingdom Metazoa; phylum Chordata; class Actinopteri; order Labriformes; family Labridae; genus Tautogolabrus; species Tautogolabrus adspersus. The sequence continues at coordinate 24,414,107 of CM036539.1, forward strand.
ATGACACCCCAGTCAGGCTGGAGTCACACAGGGCACCCAGCAGCTCGGTGATGCTGCTGCTGCTGCAGCTGGACTTCATGGGGTTGTTAGGGTTCGGGTTCATGGTGACAGTGTTGCCTCAGCCTACATGATAGAAATAAAATGGGGTTATTAAACCGTGTATTTTTCTGTTACAATATAAAAACAACATGATAACATGGATACATATTATGCATACAGCAGCTGATGTAATGATTGAAGTAGCTATGTAGCTTGAATCTGTTCTACTTATTTGATACAGTACACAGTACCACATGATAAAGTGGTCATACCTACTGTGTACAACTTTATCACGTAAACGAGACGCGTAATCAATTTTATTCTACAAGAGCCATCTAACTGTTACTAGCTACATGTAGCCAACATTTAACATTTAAAACCGTACATCAAATCTCAAACTGGATTACCGCCCAGTTCGGGATAGGCTTTTCTTAAAAAATAAAAAGGTTTACCCTTTGAAGCTGGTGGATTTTCCGTTGACGAAGACAGTTTTAGATTCTGTATATACCCGAAGTGACTCCTTCCCATGCATGCTAGCTAACGTTTGTTATTAGCATGGCTGTCCTGGTTAGCTGAGGTGCGAAAGACGGTGCAATCCACAAGGTGAGCCATCTGCACAGCGCCCGATTGTCAAAATCAATCACTGGACAATTGTTCCATCATACTAGTGCCACTTAATCTACTGTAATTGTGTTGTCGCTAGCTAATAACTAGCTAGTGGCTTCATTCATCTCCAGTGTCTGCCGCGGGGTTACAACAAAATGTGAATCTGCCCCTTTGAATCTAATTGGACAATAGATTATTCTGTCAATGCTGATTGGCCAACAATTCTAAAAAGGCTATACTGATTGGTCGATCTTTTTTGTCAATCACAGGATGCAAAACCTGTCATTTGCCATCGCGCTGTGCTGCGTTCAAGTGATGCGACAAAAGTGTAAATAATAGTTTTACATTTTTAGTGTCAGGCCAAACTTTAAGGTTGGGTAGGAAGCCGAAGCCATGTGGTTTGTTCATCATATTGCAGCAGGTTAAATGTACATTACTGCCTGAAGCCTAAAAGTAAAAGCTCAATTGCGTAATAAGGCACAAGTTTGACTTGTGGAATTAAGGGACGGTCCAAATTCGTAACTTATTCCTAATACAATTTGCCTGATTTTAATATAATGACCAAAGCAATTCTGTTGTAAGAGATCATAAATAAATACACATAAAGTAGGCTATATATGAATGTAGCCTATCACATAAGATAAACTTAAACTGTATGTTTAAATTAAAATATGAGCAAGCATTTAATAGTTATCTGTAGAAATATATGTTGTTTAAAATTTCATTTTTTTTGTTAAAATTATTACAAACCATGAGGTACACCTGAGCACTTTGAATATCGCCCATAATTGTCAACTTTATACAGTGGATCCGATGGACATTGTAATTGCTCACTATTTGATGTCAATTTGTGTGATCAAACTGTATGTTTGTATTCTTTCATCCACTTGTCTTGAAAAAAAGATATCTTGAAATCCTTATTCTAAATGAATTGGAAAATTGGAATATGAAAGAAAACAGACAGAAGATTATCAGTTGTGACAATTCTTCATCATGTAGTTCTGAATCTGTTAGAATGCAAGCTACATGATTTAAATTATTTATCAGAACAACTGTTTAAAATGAAACTACACCTTCATTTTTATGGTGTATTTTTATTTTATTTCTTCTTCTCTCCTCCTCTTACCCCTAAGGCAGTGGAAATCAAAGCCAAATCTCATTAGGTTTGAAACGCATACTGGCAAAATGCAAGCTGCTAGTAAACACATCCCTCTATGAATGAGAGACTGGCTACTGTATGTAAGGCAACACAAGCACATTTTTAAAGCAGTTTATTTTTTTGATTGAGGAGAACATTTTGACCAAACTTCTTGTGGGAAATCCATCAAAGAGGATGTTTTAAAATAATAATTTTCAGTGAAGAATCTTTGATTTCTAGACATTAAAGAGTGTTATCACAAGTGCAGCATACGACTAATAGAGTTAACTCAGAGAATGATGTAAGTAGCAAGACTTAATAGAAATAAAGTACAGTATTGCCTTTGATTTTCAACCAGTGATCAAGGGCAGTGTACAAGATGCAGTGCTGGCGATAATCAAGTGTAATCACTCCTGCTTTTGTAGCAGCCCTTGAAGTTGCTCTATCTGTTGATGCATCAATGATCTGCTCAGTGAGACGTCGGCCTTCGCAGGCCTCTGGTCTGTCTTTGATATCCCCACCCTTGTGTCTGGGTTTGTTAAGCAGTCAGATGAGGCAATTTTGTCTTTCATCTTTCTTTTTTCTAGTTTAATTCATCGCTGTCAGTACTTAATTAATGTTTTCACAGCAATTTTTCAACCTTCACTGCAGATGACAGATATGCTGTGCAGCTATTTACGTTATCAACTCGTTTCATGGCGCCAGACCTTTGCTTTTAGTCTGCATTCTGAGCCGTGTGACAGGAACCTGATGTGGCATTTGGGGAAAAGTGTTAGCCATCATAGGCTATGCGGCATATGAGAAGTGATCCTATCAAGGAAGTCTTTTGGGGTCATTACATGCACAAATGTCTGGAGAAAACTGTCACCTTTTCATGCTCATGGCCCTCGGAAAGTGATTGGTTGGTTTAAATGCAAATAATAATAATATAAATCTGCCTATTACTTCAGCCTGTGTGTAAGCTCTTCAGTCAATCTAAGGTAATGTAATGAGCTGTATAAGTACCAACGACTTCAAGGAAAATGATTCCGGTCACTTCAACAAGAAATTAGCTACCTGCAGCAAGTGTTACTTTATCTTTCCAAGGTGATTGTGACTCATGCAATATGCATGGGAGGTGAGTGTTCAATTGAGGCTAATCAATATTCTAAAAGTGAAAGAAACACAGCAGATATGAAGGGCGTATATGTCTCTGAGTTTATTCACGGAGGAGTGTATGATGAAACCTGTGGGTAACTGCTCCGTCCACACAAAACTTTGTAAAATTAAGTTCATCCAGTAAAACCAGACCAGGTACAAGATCGAGGATCATCTGAGCTGCCTAGGATGGGGAGGATAAAGTTGGCTTTTATTAATGGTCCTGTACTGAGAAATGGAGCGTCCCAGTTTCTTTAATCGTTACAGCACATTCACAAGTTTCAAAATGGAAAAAAGTCTCGACAACTGCACAAACAGTTTTTTTTCTCTTTTGCTTTTTTTTGTACCAGGACTTAATGCATAGGATTATACAGTTAGATTACAGTATTTCAACATGTTTTACAAAGATTCATATGGTATAGGAAAACAAGAAATAAAAATAATAACTGCACAGCAGTAAGAAAGTCATTTGTCGAGTATAGATAGTCATTTATCATACACACTGTTGAATAGCTTAGAAACACAGGGCAAAAAAAAGAACAACGTTGGAACAATTTTGCGCTATATTCAGTCTACATAAAGATACCCTTTTGATTTCAGACTAATTTAGGAATGCCAGACATTTTCAAGGGAAACCCAAATCACATTAGCCACTGTTTTACATTTATTAATTTTGGCCTTTTTGCCTTAGCCACCAAAGTCCTACTAAGCACACACCACAGACGCCCAAAGGAAATGCACACATTAAAACTGCAACCATTAAAGAAATCATACTGAAATGTCTTCAGCCTATTGGCACACAAATGGCTGCAGCAGGGCATCTAGCATTTATGACGGAACACATAATATCACAAGTCCAAATACATTGCTGTGTCTATAGCACTATCGCCATCATAATCACCTAGTTACCAATAGAATAATTTAGAAACAATATATATATGTATCATCCTATTCAATAAGGCACTTTTTTGGTTAAAGAAAGGCTCTGAAATAAGCATCTTGCATCAACTCTGTTAGCGAGAGAGAAGTCAGCAGTAAACAACAGTGGAGACAAGGATAGAGTCTGCAGTCGGCATGCAATTAAGATCAAAAGCCTCCCCTGCTGATTCCATTATACAGAGTGCCACTCTGCACTGCGCTGAGTGGGCAGTGCCAAGTGCTGTTGGTCGGGATGCCAGGGTGCCACGCTGAGACGACAGGCAGGCAGGCAGGCAGGCAGGCATCGAGGTCTGAGCAACCCTCTCTGGAGCCAAGGCAGGAATCGTTAACATTCTGGGGTCTCTGGAGCTCGTTATGCTCCGTCAACTACACACATCCACGATCAGATACAGGGACTACAATTAAATCATCTGTCAACAGCTAAACCTACAATCTTAGGATGAAACATGGTGGCGTTTGTTTAATGGCCCGAGAAATATCAAACCCTCATTCCTACCCTGTGGACACCTCGGCTCTGACACTCAATATTTCAATAACAATTATGTACATGATTGAACCTGACCACAATGACAAAGAAAAAATGTTGTTCAAAACAAACTATATAAGTACCAACTGCATCTCCAGCTTGTATTTACATCAGCAAAAGGCTATTTCATAGCTTAAGAGGCAAAATGCTTGATGATTATTTGGAGCATTACATGAGTAATATTAAAAGAAAATGGCACTAAAATGATGAACACTAAAATTGCAAAGAATCAATTTGGAAATCTCTTTAACATATTGCTGATCTGCTACTGTATGTGAATACACAAGCTAATAAGACTGTCATGGTGTTCTGACATTATTGCAGGGCTTAAATGGGTGTCATGGCTCCATAGCAGAACACAATTGCTTCTTGCTGACACAAATAAAAGAGAGGAAATTTACCTGGAAACAGACTCGCTGTGAAATGATTTTTAAAAACCTTGAAATGTCCTTCTGTGCTTTAGTTGAAATGGAATGTACATTGGCACTGTACAATAAAGGGAGACAGACTGTGCTATTATCGACTTCCCGAAGCACAAATGGCAGTCCAGCTTGAAGCAAATCCGAGTCAAAAGCAAGAATTTAACTCAAACATTTCTGAACCCTCCGGGACCCCGTCAGACATATGAGCCTGTACATTGCTAGATTAACCGGTGTCCTTGTGAGGACCCTTTGGTCTCTGTCAAAAGGCCCGTCGAGAGCGCGGCTCCAGTGGGTCACTGAGTGTGGGGAATTAAAATGACAGAAAGCCGGCGTCCCTTCACCCTCACACCTGACAGTAGGCATCCTGTGTGTGCACACACATTCCGAAACATTCACACACACTCAAGTTTAGTAACACACACTCGTCACATGTTGCACTTCAAACAGACAGCTACGCACACACAGGCTAATAAAAACACTATCCGCATCACAAGGTGATCCATTTAAAAAGATAATTTTTTTTCCTTATAAAGCTTTCCGCATAAAGACTGCACGATAAAAAATATATAATACAACTCTTAAAACCTTTTCTACACAGAAAGAAATTGAACATCTGATTATCTCCTGTGCCAGTGCTCCACAGAAGGGCTTAATTCTTAGAGAGGTCTCTAACGCACTGCATTGTGGGAGAAATATTCAGTGAAGCATGAGTGAGCGTGCAGACCTTTAAAGGTTTGGCAAGTGAGCTTTAAGGCGTACCTATGACAGCGTAACCCATCATTTTCTTCCCCTTTTTGCTCTCTTTCTGCATTTCATTAGTCCCTGTTACCCCACAGTATAGTAAAATCCACGCCCACATGAGTCCCTTCTCACCTTTCCTTATTTCCACATTTTATTCTCTAGAAGAAGAAATAAGCCCCTGTAGTCACTGGCTGTATCCTATCATTCTCTCCCTTCCCCCTCCCTCCCTCCAGTCGGTGTGTTAGAGATCAGTCACTTTGTTTTCCAGGGCTGCTGCTATCTGCTGGAGCCGCAGGGTCAGCTGTTTACTCTGGGCAGCTGGATCCTCGTCTAGGGATGCGATGATCTAAAAGAGGAATGGAAGGTGAGAAGGGCGTTAATGGAAGAAAATGAGGGAGAAGATAGATATAATAAGAAAAATAGGAGTGATTGGACAGTTCAGGACAAAGGAGGAATGCAGGGAAACAAGGACCGGAGAGACGGCCGGAGAATGAGCACAGGACAAAGAGAAAGAAAAAAGGGACAAAGTAGGAGGAGAGGACGGTGTCATTTGACATCAACAGTCACGTCATACAAGCTGTTATTGTTTTGTGAACCCCACTTAGGGGAGACTGACAGCCCCATTTGTTTATCCAACTTGTTCATAAGGTTTTGTTTATCCCCCTTTTCTTGACCTCAAGTGGCAATGCACAATGGTAGCTTAAAAATCAATTCCCAGAGCAATTTTCCAATTCACATCCCACAGAAATGCTTTCAATTAAAATTTCATACAATCACTCTTCTGGCATATCAACAGTGAAGAGAGAGTGGAAAAAAAAGGAAAAGCAATAATATAGTGGGCAGTAGTGCATTCAGTGGAATAGCCTCCTTTGGGTGTGATAGTAAGAGAAGGGCCTCTTACCCCATCATAGTATTTGCTGGCGTACTGGTAAAGCTGATGGAGAGCCACTTGTGTGTTCAGTTTGTCTGTGTGCGACTGGATAACATGAAAAACAAATTCAAGGTTAAAGAGAAAATGTGCAACAGTACAAGAGTTAAATGAGCAAATGCTTCTTGTTTAGAGGTTTATAAAATAGCTGCAGAGGACACATTTATGGAAAAAAAACAACCATTTCAAAGAGGCAATATATTATAACTAAGCATCAGACATTAAAGACATAACCCTCCACATTTACCTGAAATAAAAAAAACAGTTATTTACTATTTATGGACGTCATTTTCCAGCACTGCTATTCGATGTAGTTACATTCTGAATCCCCCTCCCTATCTCCACCACTGCTGTGGTGAACGTAAACTGCATGAATTTGCTTGAAAAATTAATTCACAAGACACTATACATCACTCTGTAGTCCAGCTGTATTCACACATGCACAAAACTCCTGACAGTGTCCTGAAGTTTTCTGGGTGAGCTACATGTGTGAACACAAACGGACACAATCTTTCTTTACTCAGACTTTTTACTGCTAACCCTTTTACAAAATGTCCACATGAAGTTGGGATGAGCTGATGAGCAGTTAAGTCAGGAAAACTGCACGTCATAGAGCAGCTTCATACTCTATTTTGTCTGCTGGCATGTTGTTTTCCACTCTTTAGTTGAACATGTGGCATTCAACGTAGTATTGATTTAAAGGCAAAACTGTAATTAGCTTCAGACTCAGCCTGCTATCTTAGATTTCTTGTAAAATTACCACCACAGCATCCTTTTTACGTCATGTCCTGCCTCCTGAGAAACAGGATTCTTTCTCCCTGATATCAGCCTCACTGTTTACTGCTTATTCACTTAAATCTGTCATAAGAGCTCATCAAAGTAGTTTAACCATGTGTCTTAGTTTCCACCTTCAAGTGGTTTGCATTTCACTTGGCTATTTTTAAGTAGATTTTTTAAGTTTCTGTCCATGATGTCCAACAATGACAGCCAATGTTGTCAAGTTTTAGCACACATTTTCCCATATTTTTAAGGGAACAGCAAAAGAAAATGGGGAAGTTATTTCTACATCCATTCATAATAGTTATCCTACTACTGGATAAGATGAGTTGGTTCATCAAGATAAGCAGTAAGTGGAGCTCATTCTTCAGTCAGATTCCATTACACCATCGTCAAAGAAGAGAGTGCAGTGAGATGACTAATTGTCATTTGTTATTAGGCCTCCAGTCAGACCAACCAGAAATGATGCGTAAAACATGAAATCTGGCATTTCTGTTTGTTTTTCTGTCCTCATTTATTTGAGGAAGGTTTAAGTCTCCTTAAGGCTCAACACAAATCTGAGGCTTGGTAAACTGAGATTTGTCATTATTTCAGTGGCTGTTTAAGTCACACGCTTTATGTATGTAAACATTGAATCCGTCTCTGTTGCACCTTTCAGCCAAGTGTAAATGTTATCTTCGGCATATTGGTCATCTTTAAGGGGATTTCTGGCATTTTAAGTTAGGTTTTTTTTCCCCATGCAGCATTTGAAAATGTGCAGAGAAACAGGTGGGTTCAAAGAAACTTGGTGGGCTGTTAGATGATGAGTTGCCAGCAACACCAAGAGAAACCAGCCACTGTTACTGTGCCCTGGTGTTGTATTGGAAAGTGCACACTCTGTGTGCAGCATGAAATAAGAAAAGTAGCACAAGGCATGATAGAAAAAAAAGGGCAGATTATTGATGGTCTTCCAGAATAAAAGAATGCCACTTTGTTGTGCCGCACTGTAAATAGATACACAGGTTACTTTTTCGTTGTCTTTCTAAAGGAAAAGTTGCTCAAGGGCTTTTTTTGTAGTTTGATATTTCCCTCACTGTTATCAAAGTGACCACAGGAGGCGCCAGATCACCAAAGACAGTAATCGTAAGGATTTTTATAGCCGAGTGATGTCAGTGGTTCAGAAAACGACAGCTGTGTTGCTCACCCGTGACACTTCTGCCAGATGAGTGTTCATGTCCTGGTCACTGACGGGTACCATCTGCCTGATGCCCTTGTAGTAACTACACACACACACACACACACACACACACACACACACACACACACACACACACACACACACACAGAGGAGAAAAGGGGATAATCACTACATTGTGTAAGTGTTATTGACTAAACTATTACAAGAGGCATTTCGAACTGACATGAAAACAACAAATCGAAAGAATGTAGTAAACTGCTGACGGGACTTACTCATCCACCATCTTCTTATAGGTGGAGATCTCCTTTGCATAGAGAAGTTTGTTACTCGGAGAGTCCTAGAGACAAAAAGGTGACACAACTGTGAAAACAATGACACTTTAGATGGGTTGAACTTTATTGACATTCCTCTTCTCCATCCTTTGTAGTCCACTTTGATCTCATCTTCTCTATATTTTCTCCCATCTTCCCTCTTGCTCTATCACCTCAACCCCCCCCTTCTTTCTTCTTCTTCTTCCTCCTTTCCATCTCCACTCACCCGGCTGAGTTTGTGCTCGCTCTTGGTGCAGGCGTCCATAAAGGTCTGAGCGATGACAGAGAGCGAGGCATCAACCACTTCAGACACGTGAACGTCGAAGGTGAAGTGGGGATTCTTGAGGATGTTCACCCAGAATCGCAGGGGAAGGCTGCACCGGAGAGAGAAAAAAGAGCAAGACACAGATCTATTATTGCAGTTTTTATCTTTATTATTGCTTTCCAATGGGTGAAAATCTAATCAACGACATTAGATCTTTGAATTCATTCGAGTCAGGCAGGTTTTTCATGTGAGAGTACTTGCTTGAGGTGCAATTGAGTGCAGAAGAAGATAATAACAGGGAAGGAGAAAAGCCTTTCTTCTACAGTAAAGGTGTCAGTTTATTCAGAACAATACTCTCAACTGTCACTGAATATTAGTATTTCATATAATACTGACCCCTCACTGAATCACTGCTGAGAAAATAAAAACGGAAAAAATATCCTCAGATGATTTTTCTTTCAAAAACAGGGATCATCAGAGCGTTTCAGTCAATGAAGCATGTCTTCCCAAACCAATAATGATTGCAAATGTTTCACCAAAACCTTGACCTTTAATGTTCCCGTGCAGCCTAACAACCCAGCACACAGATTACTTAAGGTAACGCTCAAGTACTCTCGCTAATTTCCCTTCTGAGCAGCAAAAAACACGCTCCGTACGCATCTTTCAAACCTCGTGTCAGCTTGTGAATTTAAAAGAAAAACTTCCCCTTCATGATCGAAAGCCCCGCCATCTGAGACATGGAACGCACACCGTGTAAAATTCAGACTCGTTTGGCAATATCTCAGGGGGAGGCTGCAGTGAGAACACAATAGAAGCATAAAAATAGCAATGTTGCTATAATCACAGAATTAAATTAGCTTGGGACATAATTACCATGTTTGTTGTGCCTCATACACACATTCATATTTAATACATGGCCCTCAGTTGATTTGATAAACAGAACGGGTGGATGCAGAATGTGGTGTGGTGTGTAGTAACTAATTAAATCGCTCATCTCCTGTCCTTGTGTGGCTGCTCTCTCGCCAGCCTAACGTCAATCACCGGCATCTACATGCAACACGTCGTCTTGTATGCTCGAGCCTTAGCCGACGTGACACTAATTTATGTACTTAAATGTCACATGGGAGAAGGGGGGAATTGCGATTGCAAACTAAGTGAGCTGAAAATGTGAATTTGCATTCCGTTGTTTCTGGGATAAGTATGTCTTATTTCTTAAAGAGTAACTGTACTTCTGTAGCTGGATTTATTGTGTCAATTAGACTAAGACAGTCAGAGTCTGCTTGTAGAGGTTTACAGTCATTGGTGGAAATTTCCCGAATTGGTGCACTTGTCTCATTATGCTATTTCAAACTTCTACTCCAATAAATGTCAATGGCAATATTGAACATGTTTTTACACATTTTATTGGAAAGTAAAAACACTTCATAAACGTATAAAGTATAGTACATTGTCTGATATTAAACAAAGTGGTTCCTAAACCTTTTGGTATGAGAAAAAGCAGATGCCTCTAAGATGTTAGCAGTTCCCCCCAAAAGACAGATTTTCTCTAAATTCTCAGATAGCTTCATTTTAATAACTGTTAGAGGCCAACTCCCCAAAGGAGTAAAAAAAAAACAAGTCCAATAATTCAAAGACAAACTGAAGAGAAAGAATGTTCTAGGAGAATTATTTTTCATGAAAAGAAAGTTTAAAATAAGTAAGCAGTTACCAAAATTTCAGATAGTTTGGAGTTTGGCTCATTCCTTTCCTATAGTAAGATTTTCAATGCAAGATTTTTGAGTAATCTGTTCAATTTAGTTTTTTGGCAAACGAAAGGCTACTATTACTTCAACTTATTTTGTCAGAATCTAAAAATGTACCTCTAACAATGATCAGTTTGTTCATACATGTAGAATTTTTACCTGTTAGTCTTCCAGATATGGATGGTCTCTTCATCCACATTGTTGTGTTTCAGCGCTTGCTCATCCAGGAAGTCAAAGAAATATTTGACAGCCGGTGGCACCACTGCCCCCGAGCACAGCACGCTGCGGAAGAAGTCATCCACAAACTGCTGCAGTGTTCCCTGAAAATGGCCACAAATAATGTGAGACAGGGCAGAGACAGAGAGCAGAGCCAGAAATATCTCCGCCTGGAGACATAACTATTTGCACATAATGTCAGTGAAGATATTCAGGCTTTCATGAGACTATTTTAGCATCTGATTTGCACTATTCAAACGTGTAAGCCATCAATCAGTTCGCTTTTTAAGTGAAAAAAAATCAATAAAAGTATAATTACTATTTGCAGGAGACAGTTAAATTGGATAACTACTTTAGAAATGTCTGATTGATTCAATGATTCTGTCTTTGTACCTTTACAGAAAGGAGTCGTGTTAGATAAATCTCTGTAATGGCTTTGGTCATCGACTTGTCCTTTATGCTCCCTCTTTTAGATTTGATCTCATCAAGTTCATCCGCCGGCCTCACCAAATGAAAAACCTTGTCGTCTTCCAACAGAGCATTTCCTGTCGGAGGAGGAGAGAAACAACGCTTTGAAAACTTTCTTTGAATAATTATCCTCCTTTTTTATTCATGCACACCCTCACAGAACATATTCTGATGATTAAAAAAGGGAGCTTGTTTGTCAACTGAATTTGAATGCAGAGAGAATATCCAAGTAGACTTGTGAAACAATAAACTACTCAGATATGCACATGAAAACGCAGAAGATAAAAGGGCATATTATTTCAGCATAATCTAAGTGAGCTATACATAAAACAGCATGTATTAGCATAGTCAATGAGAGAGGGGATGTTGTCGAAAGCCCTGGGGAAAAGAAACAAAAGGCCAGCATTAAATTAACAAGTAGACGTCTGATGTGTACTTGTTTGGGTTCAACAAGTGTGTGTTCATGTGTACATTTTGTGTGGTTTTAGAGACACTTACGCTCTTCGTGGTTTTCCTGATTCTGGTCGTAGTTCTGCTGAGTGTGAAAGACTTTGGACAGCACTAATGTGGCGTTATCTCGCACCTGGAACAAAGATAACAGTCTTTTGTTAGATAGAAGATGCACAACAATACAGACCAACTTCACACATCTTGAATTTAAAAGGTGCTGAAACTGGGGTCAGCAGTCTCTTTTAGTGCTCCAGAACTAATTCATAATCAATACAATTGAATGGACAGCAACATTGGGGTCTTTAAAGGGGTATTTACAGGCCATTTTCTCTTAAGTCAACCCTTTATTGACCCCACAAAACCTGTGATTAGCACTACTCCAACACAGCCGATGGATCTATGGCAGCAAGACTGCGAGATTGGAACAACTGCAGGACAATGGCAAGCAGCGTGAATGGAAGAGAAGCACCTTAAAGAAAGGGGGATTTAAGTGGCTGAAAAGCAGGACGAGGAGGGGATATTTGTGAGTGACCTTTATTTTCCGAGGATCAATACAGTGCCAAGAAGATTTAGTGTTGTGCTGTCGCTGTTGAGAGCTGACAGCGGCCAAGACCAGGCGCTTTCAAATGCCTGCCAGAAATTAAAAATTGCAGGCATGTCGCCAAACTGACAAAGGCAAAAAGTGAAGGAAAGAGCCTGTATGGTGCTTTCTTTAATGTCTGATTTAAGAATACAAACAGTTCTACCTTTATTTTTTGTGAATACTGTATCTTCATCATATTCATTCATGATAAAAGAGTTTACAACCTGTGAAATGTTCCCTAACCTTGAATCAACATAGCCTACATTTTTATATTTATTTGAATATTATCACAATCACCATCATGTTAGCAAACAGCTTTTTATAATACACCCAGCAGATACAGGCATCATTATTGTTCATTAAGAGTCGTAGGCTACTTCTGTCCACCAGATGAATTATTTACACTCTTCTTGCTTTGTTTTCAGTTAGTGTTTTGTTTTATAAGAGAGGGGACAGTTTTATGATAATGATCACGTTATAGTGATCATTTCAAGTTCCCATTCTGACTTACAGCCAGATGAGAAATGGACACCATACTCAATGGTCTGGCTAAATGATACAGTGCTAAAGACATTAGCTGGTTAGCTTGCTAACTGGTTAGCTTGTACAGGACTAGCACTAACAAAACATGGCAGCTACTCTCTGAAGCTTGCTAACAAAGAGCCAGACTAGCTTTCTTTGTACTAAGCTTACAAGAACTATCTTGGTATTTTAAGTCAAGCTGAAACAGCATCTCAGGAATAACTTTATTTTAAGGTTTAAGGTGGAGGAGTTTGTATTAAAATCGTACATGTAAGCTAACATTGGCGTATCATACTGTTCCTAGCTAACTAAACAATGAACATTGGCACTGTTGCTGAAAGGTGAATTAGAAAGTGGTGGCAATGAGCTCGTCTAACTCAACAAGAAAGTTACTAGTATAAATCTATTAATACAGTCTGACATGCTAACACCACACAAGTCAGAAAATGAGCATATATATCTTTTATTTAGATATATGAAGACTGGATTGATTAGAAGAAGAGACTCATTTAAATATTGACAAAGGAGAATTAATTAACCTACCATAGTAATTGTATGCTATCTGCTGACTTATAAAACAGTTATATATTTCATAAACACCACTATGACACATGATGTACAGCTCAGTCTCTGACTGAAAAGATGTGAAAAAAGGCAACCTCCTTTACATCCACACACCCACATATAGATCTATTTACCCGCTGCCTTCTTACATCACATGCTTATTTTAGTCTGGTACTTTTGTTTTTCAAATTAATTTCAATAATTTCATCAGTACTCACATTGTAATGTGCCAGAGTGTTGATGCGTTTCCACCTGCCCTCTTTCTGGGAAGTCAAGTCCAGATCTGACAAAATCTGCCCCGTTGAGCCCGGGCGCCACTCTGTGGTGAAGGCAGGAAGAAAGAGTAAATTATCAATCAACAAAATCATTTCTGCTAGCTGGGGCTGGGCTGCAAGGTTTGCCATTGCAATTGTCATCATGCTTCAATGTTAGCTTATATTTTGATACTGATTGCATTTATTTCACCATGGGTCACTACTACCCTGAGGTTACAGCACATTCAAGTTTTCCTAAATAAACTGTCATATCTCTCTCTCTCTCTCTCTCTCTCTCTCTCTCTCTCTCTCTCTCTCTCTCTCTCACAGTCACTCTCATTCTCTCTCTCTCTCTTGGGATTGAGTGACACACTTGAGTTACTTTCATATGAAGAAGTGTAAGATCAGTATTTTCTAAAGAATTTAAATCCTATTCTTAACAGTGATTTGAAGCTGAGCATTTACAATTTGGAAAAAATCCAACACAGCAGCCAACCTGAGCTCGACACCATGTGGGACACATGATTCATTTACAAGTACCACCAAATATAAGGGGGTTATATCTCTGATTCACCATGAAAGAAGCCAAATCTCTGCTTATCTAAAATGTATAAAGCAATGAGATCTACAGCATGCGTGGGAATAATAAAATGGCTTTGATGTTGCAAAAAGTCCACAGAGCTTTTGCCTTTCAAGTCAGTCCCTGAGGTTTCTGACTACAGTAGCAAGTAAAACTTTGTTTAGGGATGAAGGCATTTTTCACTTTGCTGACACTGAATAAAGTCCTAACCTCAGTGAAGCCTTTTTTTATTCCACAAAAGTAAATATGAAAAGATCATCTCTAAATAGTGTTATGTTTGGATAAAATCATTAACACTTTCTTATTGAGACAAATGCATGATTTATGCTCAAATGTCCTTCAGTCGGGACCGATATTCTCCTCCATAGTGACATCCTCACCACTCCTTGTTACTCTTAAATTATTCATGATAATTAGATGGTTCCTGCTTCATATCGTCTTCATTAACTCACCCAGCGTGACGCTGTCGACCTTTGGTCTCTGGGAGTACGGCAGGTTCCTGTACACCTGCTCTATGATCTTCTCTTTCACCTGTGAGATTGTGTCACAGTTCAGCACCTTGACGGGCGTCACGTCTGGACCCTCTCCCTGCACCAGCACTTGCAGGGTCTTGAAACATAACACACAAACACAAAACAGAAAATAAGAGACCTCAGAATAAGCCAATTTGGTAACAGTGTGTGCAGAACATGTGCACCTACGCACACAAATAACAAATATGTAAAAATATTCAAACATGGCCAGGGTACCCAACCACCCACCCACAAAAAGCACACCCACACAACCCTAGTCCCCTATGTCTGGATGTTGTCGTCAAGGCAACCAGGGCTCTGTCGGCACACATACACACACACACACACACACACACACACACTCACTCTGTTTGACACCTGAGAGGACTTCTGTCACCATGGTCAGCTAATGACCAAGGCACAGCAGGAGCAAACTCTGACCCGCCTACCCTCCCACAGTCAGTCACTCTGTAAGAAATAACCAACTGACCACTCCACAGAAAATGTAGAAAATCCAATCGAAAAAAAACACTCATAAGCCAGTCTGTTTTCAAGGTGGGAAGAGCACGCTGTGAAATAAAGCCAAAAGGAAACCCAGCGTCGGCCTGTGAAATCAAGCTCATTGAGTTTTTTTTCTCCCTCTGTAATTCAATCACATAAGGTGATCCATCACGGCGGGAGACGTGTAATTCAGGCTAATTTGATAATTGTCCTCGACAATGCCATTACCCATGGGCCTTTTTATTTGTGCTGACTTTAACAGAAAACAGCTGTGTTCACATTAGCTTCCATTATTGAAACACGATACAAAAAGGGAGACCAATGCAGGCTTTTTCCTGACGCCCGAAAGCTGCACAAATGGATATACTGAGCTGGTGCAGGCGGGGGAAGGTGGAGGTGGCTTGTACTCTTTAGTTGTGATAACTTGTAGTACTTTTCATCCGAGCTGTGCATTTCACTGCTACATTGGAATGTGAAACCTGTGTGGTTTTATTTTTTTATTTATTTTTTTGAGCCGGGAACATTGACACTGAAAATGAATGTCACACAGAACCGGGCAGTCGCCTGTGGGGTTTTTGGTGGTTACCATGGCAACTGTACTGTGTGTGTGTGTGTATGTGTATGCATGTTTGCATTGCTCACCAGGCACAAAACACCATGCAATCTCAAAGCAACATGTGCAGTTTATTTTTCCTGAGACTGAGTTTTTGACTTTGTATGTTTGAGTTATTGTGTGGGGCCTTATTGTTTGTTTGTGCAAATGTTTGTGTGTGTGTGTGTTTGTCCATCTCACCAGGACGGAGTACTCGACATCGTCACCCAACAAGCCTGTGTCGTTGAGGGTGTACTTGGCTTTCTTCACTCTGGCGTCCACAGGCCCTTTCTCGATCTGGTGCTTGATGGCTCGGAACAGTTTGTACAAGGGCTCGCCTGCAGAGTCCTGGAACACACAAACACACAGAGGCACAGAAGGCCGTTTAGAAGTTGTCTCGGATGTTGTCAAAAGCTAATTGTTGTGATTAGCAGTTAAGAAGATAGAAAAAGCAAATTATCAATACTGAGCACTAATGAAAAAAAAAGAGGCATCTTTGCACTTAGTCTATTACAGCTAACATCAAATATAAAAGACAAATGAGTTAATTAGCCTGCCTAAAAAACATGTATACATATTAGGTTTCCCCTTTGAATAGATTTACATAGCATTTACATCTTAAGTGACCCATCATGTTACCTTCAGAAATTGGTAAAGGCAGATTGACATCCAGTTACACAGCATCCTTTCTACCACCGTCTCTGATCTGGAAAAACACATTAGATAAGTATTCTTTTTAAATGTTATTTATTTTATTGATTGTGCATTGTTAAAAATAGTACAAACATAACATTATATAAGGCATGCCAGGGGAAAAAATTGTTAAATTGAATCAGTAATTTGCGTTCCTATGCTATGAAACGATTAAAAAGTATCAAAACTTGGTTGTTTCATGTGAGCTTATCTTAGGAGGTTTAGCACTTGTTTTTACATACTTTGTACCATGCTTTATGTTTTTATTATGCATTTTTTTCAATTCAGAGTCTTTTGGTCAACCTGGCTGCAAGACAAATTTGAATTTGGGACGTTTTAAGTTGACCATTCATGCTGATCCCCATTTTAAAACTCACATATAGTGTTACAATGCTGCATTCCCATACTGAACGTGGTCAAAGTTTCAGATCATGAGGTACACTTATGTTGGATTTATTCCAGGATAAGTCTGCAGAGTGCGCCAAACAAAACGGCTTGTTCTTCAAATCAAGCCATAGTTCCCAGATATGGAACCAAGAATTTCAGAGGGCGGCTTCAAACCTCTACATAAACCATTAAAACCTCTAGCATAGGCTTCAATCTCCCAGCACTGGAGAGCAGCCCTCCCCTGGCAACCCTGCAGTGTTCTGACCCCTTGAAGCGGTTGAGAGAGCTGGCCAATCAGAAGAAAGTGGGCACATGGGGGGGTCTCAAAGAGACAGTAGCTGAAATGGACCGTAACAGGCAGAGGCTGAATGAGGGTTTTTACTGACGCCAGTATAAGACGAATTTGAAGTTTTTTTAGCTGCAAATCATGATAAGCTAATCTATGTGTTTCACAGACTGACAACATGAAAGGTGAAAATGAGTATTATATCTTTAAGTGCTAGTTGAATACAAAGTTATACTTATCATGGTATCATTGGATCCACATGTTTTTTTACAAACTACATTGTTAAGACATCCAGAAAATGTCAACAAGTGAAAATCCTGCACAGCTTGACAATGTCAACTAAGATATCTTAATTCAAAACTCATGTCAGTGGTCACTTGACTGATCGCTTATTTTAATGTCAGATATCCACTGGTGGGGGGGCCTGTTTTTAGCAGCTAGCATGCCTAATTAGATATCTTGTGTATAAGAGGGCCTGTGTTGGCACAATGGCCTAATCAACATAATGAGGCTCTCCACTGGGGGATAATTAAGATGTGTACTTGCATAACAGCCAGTCAAGGCGTGCTGAGGCACAGCAGACAGTTTAGATCACAGAACCCCCTCCCAGCACTGATGAGCCACTGACTGTACTCTCAGACAAGTGGGTCCTGCTGCTAGAGGAGGGGATGGGACTGTGAATGATTTGACCTTGACGTTATTATAACAGTGACGGAAAGGAAAATCAACATGGACAGCTAAAATTGGTAATTCTTTTCTGAATGCTATTTACTTCAATCAGTGTAGCCGGCTGAATGTTTGGATGTGCGTTTACATCTTAGTAATAATGACATGTTGCCAAGTGAGAAAGCGTTGTGCAATTAATACTAGGCAATATACAATCAATACAGGCAATGTCAGAGAGAAACATCTGCAGTATTTAATAAGTGTATACACTTTAAGAAGTGTATACAAGAAGAATAAACCAAAATGAGCTATAATCGGATTTTAACAAAGTACATTTAAAATCTATTTTTACGACACGTATAGTTTCTTCATTATTCGATTAATTGATATATCTGATTATTGTGTCTTGCATAAACAAAATGCCAAACTGGAAAACAAGACTACAGGTCATTATTTTGCAGAAAGAAACAAGAAACTAGAATAGACATATACATTAAAGCTCCTGTGAGGAACTTTTGGTTTGTGTTGATTTTGGCGCCATCTGTGGACAAAGCTGTAACTATTATCCCATTGCCTATTTTGCCCTGTATTTGTGTAAGTCTTGTTTTGTAATCAATCAATCTGTACTTTTAAAGCGCAAATAAATAGCAAATGTTATCTCAAAAGAGCAGGTCTAGACCGTACTCTTTGTTATATGTTAAACAAAAAATCTCATCCTCCTTTCTTCTCAGTATGTCAATATTAAAGTTACATTTTTCAGTCATCAAGAATCTTTCATTTCTGCAGATGCTGTTTATCCCTTTATCTGAAACCTGCTGAGGGAGTAGTTTCAGGCTTTTACAATACCAATATAGTACTAGTCAGTCTTTATACCAATTATTGTTTATGTTTATTTTGTAAACCATGAATATGCACTGGTATTAATTTCAGATCGTTTCATAACCAGCTCAAAACTCCTCACAGGAGCTTAAAAAAAGAGTGCTAAAGGAATAAAACCATTCTTATGTCCCTTCCAAGCTCTAAATACAAAAGTCAGGATAAACATTGATCCGTCCTGTGTGTGAAAAGATTGATAATAAATGGAAATTTGGTGAGATACAGTTTGAGCTGGATTTTGTTATGAAATCCTGTAAGATATTTAAATAAACATCTGTTTTCATTAGAAATGTCCACTGAAAAATCTCTTTGCTAAAGGACTCTGCTATAAATCAATTTGTAGAAAGCTTACAATGTGACATGTGTATTCAGTGCAATTAAAACACCGTGGACAGAAAGTACATATTAGCATTTGCCTCATTGATTAACAGCTAGGGAAAGGAGATGAAGAAGCTGCTTAAGGGAGACAACAACAGAAGAATCTTTCCGAACATGGTGCATGGAATCCAAGAAGGGAAAGAGAAGCAGACGGAGAAGCAGAAGGACGAGGCCTGGAATAGATCAAGCGGCAGTCTGGCTCTTCACAGTGGACTACAGTAGTCAGAGCAAATTTAACAGAAAACGTGACAACAGAATGAAACAGTCCTCTGCATCTTGAAGTGAATCCCAGTCCTCCAAGAATGATTCATAATAGTGCTGCCAGGGTTTAGATATGCAATGATTGTCATCATGGAGCTCAGAAATAAGGACATCTTATAATCTGAGAGTAAATGATACCAAACACGACGGCCTGCAGCGCTGTAAGCACCTTATGAGGATGTAAAGCTTTGTTACCATCAACATGATCAAATGCTTACAATGACAATGCCAGCAATTGCTAATTAAGGCGAAACACAAAGTAATGCTGAAACAGATGTGAATTTTGGTAGTGATGGAGGCAACTGTATATGAGAGGATGAATTGGATGATAGAAGGTAAAGCGAGGTTTTAAGTGATACTTCATCTAAATAAATTCAGAACGTTCTGTTCCATCAATTATCCTACAGTTGTAAGGTTCTGGTCATTCTTATTGTTATTTCATTGTCTTGATACTCTACATCTACACCGTGTTATGAGTAATACAATTGTCCTTTTGCGCCTTTCAAATGTTCGCTGATTGTTTAAATATAATGAGAGCAATTCAGTCATAGCTGTTGTGGTTATTTGTACTTTAACAAATGCTGATTGAAATCATATTTATCATTTTTTTGGTTTTGTGTTTTGTATTGTTGCACATCTTAATGTCATGTTTGCACGTGTGGACCCAGGGAAGTGGAGTAACTACCTTGAAAATTACTGATAAGGAAAAGGACATGGCATTTCATCAAATATATATATTTTAATATATAATTTAATAATTCAGGGATCATGAAATTAATTACAGTTTACCTTCAGGGAAAAATACACATAAAAGAAGTGCAAAATAGATTTTTAAATATGTCACCTCATAAGGAAAAGTTTTCCATGCTTATGTCTCTCATTGAAGGTATATAATTATGGACAATGTGTCTCCGCCTCCTACTGATGAACAAAAGTGAAGCACAACAACCCCTCTACATATAGACACAATTATCTTAGACTGAAATGACAGAGATCCCGCAGGTCCCCAAAGTCCACAGCAGAACAGATTCTTGTGTCGATTTGAAACAAACACTCACAGTTATGGAAAGTTCAATGACTATTGTGTTAGTGTTCGTTATTTTTTCTCTCTCACCGTTCCTCATGCACTAACTCTGCTAATCAGATGATCACAGCACTGCAGGATACACATTGGTCAACTGAGCAGTCAATCACAACATTTAAATCGTTTTTATAGCATCAAATAAATAATCTAAACTAAACTTCTAAAAAAAGGAACGCTTGGGCATCAGCATGATGAGATCTAACTTTAAAGACATAAACCATTCTTGAGAACGTGTGTGACATGTATTTTGATTTTATATTGATTTGACCAAATGAAGCATGGGTGTTTAGTGATTATGTCTGACTGCACAAATATCTGCTGAACAGCAGCACTGAGCTGCTCCTTTCTCACCTGCGCAGCATGAGTTTAGGGTTCTTGCTGTGGACATATTCCTCCATCAGCTCCAGCAGCAGTGTTCTCATAATGTCGGTGTAGTATTCAAGCTTCCCGTGCAGAGCCACTGTCAGCAGGGAGGCAAAGTACACCTTGGCCCTTGCGTTGAAGTCATGACTGCGCTCCAGGGTGCGGATGAACTATAAAAAAAAAACACATTAAGAAAAAGGCAGATAAAGAGCTAAATTAACTATCCTGGCAAGGCTTACACACACACGCACACACGCACGCACGCACACACACACACACACACACACACTTATAAGCAAATCTCACATTTTTTCCTTTAAGTAATCAAAAGCCTAATGCTAGTGAAAACAATAATTATTGAGGTTAAATTCAATTCGGCCCAGTAAAATGCTTCGGCTTAAAAAAGATACCAATTAGAGGAAAAGGAATCATCCACACATATGTAGTTAACACCTCAGAGGCTTCTCCTGTGCCAGAAAGATTGGATTATTAGGAATCTTCACACATTTCCCTCCACTGTCTTCTACTTCTCACTTCCAACACTGTACTTCAATAACTACAGCATAAAAAAACTCCTTAAATCACAGGAAGAATGCATGAGTTCAGAATAGATATAAAGGACCTCCCAGTATAATGACTGTGGATTCAGATTTAAATGCTAAGAGATGTAGGGGAGAATGCATCATCTGTGTTGTGGAAAGTAAATCCCCATTATTACTTTTGTTTGATTTACATTTACCTTACTTACTGCAATACAAATGAGTTTGTCACTGTGTGTTCTTATCTTTTTAGAATCATGAGCAAATCCTCAGAAGAACCCATAACAATGAATCTGTCTTTTTAAATGATTGCCTGTGAAGCCACAGCTTGATATAACCTTGTTAAAACACTGAGAGAGGCATGCCTCTTCATTACGATGAACAAGGCCAGTAAAATGTGTTAGGAAACAACACAACAAATATATTTTTGGATTTGTGAGTTTAGCTCCAAATGAGAAAGAAGTGACTGTAAATGCTCAAAGATATGGGCCAATGTTTTTGCTCCTGCTCCATTTTTTTTTTATTTTTTTTTACTGAGGAGCTTGTTAAAAATTTAAAAAATAAATGAAATCATGTTGTGTTTTACGTCTGTTTACTGTATGAAGTATGCTTTAACGTTTTACCTGAAAGACTGTTTATCTAGATAGAAATAAGACTGATCAGTAAAATGTTTCAAGAAAACTTTGCCTGTTACAGAAAAAACGTGTCTATAGCCATGCTAAATGTTAGCTGGCAGTGCAGTGTTTTAAACTACATGCTAACATCTTGATGTTTAGCCATAATGTGCATTATGTTCAACATTTAGCTTTGTATTTTAGCAAGCTAGCATAGGGCGCCAAAGAAACGAGTTCTAAAACCAGGAAGTAAGTTAGCATTTCAGCGCCATGGGGTTGAATGGGTTGGTGGTTAGAAGCCTGAAATAAGGTCTGGGGTTAACACAAGCATAAGCGATGTTTGCGTTTTGTTGTATGACATTAAACACGTTAGTGATTACCACCACTTGTGAATTTCTAAGTGTTTACTTGTCCTTAAAAAGACTGTTGCTAACAAGTGGCTAAATGAAACGACAGTGCGGTTGTCGGGAACATTAAACGTCATAATCTCTGTTTGAAGTTACAATTAGATACAAGGTCTCCTGTAGGTTTAATCTCTGAGTTAAGGAAAAAAACAAGTTTAATAAACAATTTATTAGGCGTTGCTAACTTCCGGGTTGGCCTACAAGAATACTTAATTTGGTGTCCTCTCTATAAGCAATACATGCTAATTAGCACTATACACAAAAGGGTGGTGCAGAGGTTAGCGTTGTTGCCTCAAAGCGAGGAGGTTCCTGGTTTGTATCCCTGTCGGACAGGACCTCTCTGTGTGGAGTTTGCATGTTCCCCCTTGCATGCATGGGTTCCCTCCAGGTACAGTCCAAAGACATGCTCTTAAGTGAATTGGTGACTCTAAATTGCCCGTAGGTGTGAATGTGAGTGTGGCTGGTTGTCTGTCTCTATAAATGTCAGCCCTGTGATTGACAGGGTGTACCCCGCCTCTCGCAAAATGACAACTGGGATTGGCAACCCAAAATGGAAAAGGCGGTAAAGATAATGGATGGCTGGATAGTAAGGGGGAAACCAAAGTAACAACAACCATCCAATTGGGGGTAATGATTGTCCTCAGCACATTTTATGGCATTCAACCCATTCCACAATTTCACTCAGAGGCAACCTGTTGGTGGAGTCAAAAGGAACTATCTGGAGACAGCCAAAAATCATCAGGCTACATCAACTGAGGAACACGAGTGTCGGTATAAAATTTGCTGGCAATCAGCTGCTGAGTTGCTGTGATATTTCCGACCGACATTCCAAGAGCCTTTATCCTAGTATGCCTAAAAAGTGTTTAACGGTTTAACTTTTCAAACACTTTTTAACACTTGGGTTGTGAAGTATCACGCAGTTATGTCTTTGTAAAACTCCTGATTTTGCCCACTTGTACATTGCTGGTTTAAACTGTGTGCATGCAGACATTTTCAGTCTGTGACCTTGATGTGTTACATCCATGTTCAGTGTAATTACATTGATGAGGAAGGTCTTGGAGTTCAGTAGGTTGGAGAACTGGTTGAGTGCTTGATTCACTATAGCACGGCGAGCCTCGGGGATGTTAAGCTTTCCTGTGATCATCACGTCATTGGCACCGTCCTTAGAAGGCAGGAAGAAGACACGGTCTGTGTAGGTTTTGTAGTCCAGGAACGGGATTCTTCCCTCACTGAGTTCATTGGTGTGGTCCTCCATCTCGATCATCAAGTCTGCGAGATGGAAATGAAGAAAATAAAACCTCATTTGTATTTAATAAGCAGATTTGTGTCATTTGTTTGCTGCTCGTCTGTTTCAATCATTAGACTGTGAGAAAGCGAGAAGTGAGAGCGTGGCAGAGGAAAATTATTTCAGCTGTAAAAGATTGTTTTATATTACTGTTGCTGCAAAACTGCTCCTCATAATGATGATAACGTGACGTTAAGCAGGAGAATTCATTTAATTCACTGCTGTGCAATACATCAAAGAAATGTAATCAGAGCTATGAAGCACGTCATTACTTTATAACTTCTTAGAAACATGGATCATTTGAGGGGCATTACTGTTATTGCAGAGCTTCTGCACAGCTGCACAGTCTGTACCTGTGAATTCTTTCTTGCAGCGGTCCCGCACACTCTCCTCCAGATTCTCCAGCTGGTGTTTCACTTTCTCATATTCCCGCTCAGCCTGTTGACTCTTTCTCCTGAACAGATTCAGCACACACAAACACATGAGAATGACGTTTGTAAAAGTAAAAACGAACACTTTGATTAGTATTGAGACTCCAGAAATGATACAAAGACTACAGGCTCTGGTTTGGGTCGGTTAACTTGGCTGCAGTGTTTTCTGTTTAAGAAAAACATCCTGTTGTTACTGGTCTTACTCCATTCCAGTGCATTTGTTGTTCCTGATGTGTGTGTTTTATAAATATTCAGCAGAACTTTAGCATGTTGAACTTATACATACTCGTCTATGACTGATACATCAACTGGAAGATAAACTCTTTTTTTTTATTGAGAACCTCGAGTGATGAATAATATCAACTCATGTAATTAAAAGCAGTAAAAATGAGAAGGACAGGCTGTAAGTGATCCATAATAACCTCATGCCAACAACATTTCAGTAAAATAAATGCAGTGCTGTGTAAAGAGAGGAAATGTCATTATTAGAGTTATATAAAATGTTATTAAAAGAAAATGGAAAGAAAAATTCAAAACTTCGATGAAGACAAAAATATAACAAAAACAATATAGAAACAAAAAGGTTGTGTGGGATAAATTAAAATGCAATTGTTGTGACTATTAAGTTACAACAAGAGATGCTTTTTAAATCAAAATATTGGAAACATTTAACATTATTCCACAGTTATTATGCAGGCTTCTGTTTCTACAATTCACTTAGCAGACGCTTTTATCCAAAGCGACGTACATCAGAGAGTAAGTACAACACAAGCAAGGATCTAGGAAAAAAAAAAAAAAAAAGTATTTGGCAGTGGGCTAGAATAAAATTCAATCTTTAGCCTATACATTTTAGGTGCAGCAGGGTATTGAGCTATTTCATTTTGAAATCAGCCTTCCAGCCTTTCAAATCAACAAGGCCTTCGTGAACTGAAAACCTCATTAGTAATATTATGTAAGAGAAGATCATCAGTGGGAGTCTTAAGATGATACGCAGACTTATTTACATTTTTTCATGTGTTGTGTTTCAAATTTGGGAATTGAACCTTAACTGCTGCTGGTGTACATTAGCATAAAAAAAAACATGTAAACATTTTTTAAGTGTTTACCACCAGTGAACTGATCCCGAAGTCAAGAATAATTAATGAATAATAAAGCTCCAGCCATAAGAAATCTGAGGGTGCACCACCTCTGGGTCCAGAGATGAATCTGACGGGTGTCAAGGTTTTTGAAAAATAGGAAAGGCAAATTGTTTCTGTTATGTTACACTATGTTCTTTTTTTCTTGTCTTTTGGGCTTTGCTTCATTAAACCAAAATCTTTGGTATGAGGTAACAAAACAATTTGACCTTCCTACAGTTTGTTCATTAGACGTCAGACAGGGAAAAAAGAAAAGATAAATTGTTTGCCCAATTACTTTTTATATTAAATACACATACAGTACGTAAATTTGAGGGACCTTGAAGATGAAAGAACAAAAAATAGCTTATTTCTAAACACAAAGGTTGACTAACCTAAAAGGCCAGAGGAACCTCAGGCATAAAATATAGCTTGATAGTTAGTCAGATCGGTGACATTTTATGATGAAGAGCACACAGAAATAGCCTCTCCTGCAAGTGAACAACTGATATAAATGGAGTAATGTGGCATTAAATTCAAGGACCAAGAAGTTTGGATAATAAAGTTTCTGCAGAACATTTTAAAACTACGGTGTCTGTGGCATTAAACCTAAATAACTCTAACTTACCTGTAGCAGTAGACAGAGATGGCGATGATGAGCAGCATGGGCACAATAACAGCGGGGATGATGATGTAGAGCGGCAAATCATTCTTCTTCTCATACTGCACCGAGCCGATCAGCCACTCCCCTTTCCCAAACTTGATCTGTGAATAAACACAGAGAAAGAATCATATCATCAGCATGAGCTCTCTCTTAAGCCACAGATTTATACTGATAGGAATTAATGGTAAAGAGGAAACAGGGACAGAAGAGAATCGACATAATAGCCCACAGTTCTTCTAAAGCAGCGTCAGGGGCTTTCTGAGTTTTTAAGGTGTGTGGGGGATTTATAGGTTGGTGTTCCCATATTAACTGTACAAAATAAACACATGTAGAGAGTTAAATACTTCATAATCAATCCTTTTCTGTGTAGTTATTCTGTACTATTGATAGTCCAGTTGCGTCACTTCATCATGCAGCACAGAGACACAGAAGTAAAACAATAGCTTACACAGAGGAACTACCCAGAGGAGAGGTTACAGTGCTCATCACAGTTGTGGCTCAGCTATTATTAAATGTAATTACACAGGCCTGTAGCAGCATGAAAACTGTTAAGCAGTAAAAAGTGGCATCTCAAGATGTACAATAGTCACGCCTTTAGAGAGGCATAGTTAAGATTTATGATTCATGCACACTCTCATTTTTAAGTGTGTATTTGTGTGTCTGCTGTGTGGAATGTGAGTAAGTTTATTTATTCAAGTACTGCACTTAAGAAAACAGTGAGAGTCATCTTTCATTAAACATATTTTTTCAACTTAAACACATTTCAGACGAGCACACTGCTCCTTTCACTGAACAGATATCGTAACAGATTGAGATTATTGTGTAACAACGAGTATGCACACGTACTGTACAGCTGAAACAATTAGTGGACCAACAAGCAAATCATTAACAAATGATAATAATTTTCATTTATTTAAAAAAATATTTGGTGGATGTTGGACAGAACCTAGCCAACAATTGATTAGTGGTGTAAAAATCATCTGTGTATTAATCTGTTACGTAGATAATTTGTTGAAGTAAAAACAATTTTTCAACTTTACAATCAACAGGATAAAGTGCAGCTTTCAAATGTACTGTATACCTTAGGACAAATCATCTTATGATTGAATGCCATTTTTCTGCATCTCATTAATGTGTAGTACAGATTCAGAATGCTTCCTTCAACCCCGTTTTATTTATTTGTCTTTATCTGAACTGACCATTAAGTCCAGCAGCTCGGGCCGGGTGTCTCTGCGATGGCGTCTGGAGCGAGCGCTGGGCGGGGTGGAAGGCGGGTCCAGAAATAGCTTGTCATCCTGAAGCGTGTTGACCAGACAGGAAACGTCGCCAACAAACGCTTGAGCCTCTTTGGCCGTCATAGCTTTGGAGAATCCCCGACCCTGCAGGAGAAGATCCACTGTCATGCTCAAAGTCATCAAATTACATGGGAAGAAAATAATTTCTGCATTTATAAACCATCAAGTAAAGCTGTCATATGAGGAGTATGACAAACGTAATTGTAAGCTTTTTCATTAGTAGAGGCTGGAATGTTTATGACAGCTCTTCAATGTTCACTTTGAGCGCTGAAAGTAATTAAAGAGATTAAGATTATATTCAATGTAAGCACATTTGTAAGTAATTTTCAATTTAAAGACACTTTGGGCACAGCTCCAGTTAATCTTTCAGTCCTGCCATTACTCTGCGCATTTCTACAGTACACGTCTGTATCTACAGACATGCTTTCAATTACTCTAATGCAGTCTGAAATATACGAAAGGTGAAGTGAGCCAACAAATAAGTCATTTAAAGTAAAAGGTAAATGGACTTGGGCTTGTATAGCGCTTTTCTAGTCTTCCACTCAAAGCGTTTTTGACACCGCAGGTCACACCTACACATTCACACACTGATGGCAGAGGCTGCTATGTAAAGTGTCCTTCAGTATTAACCAGTCCATTCATACACATTTACACTGATGCAACAGCAAGAGCAATTTGGGGTAAAGTGTCTTCCCAGAGACACATCGACATATGGCTGCAGGAGCTGGGGATCAAACCCACAACCTTCCGGCTGAGAGACATCTGACTCCACCACTGATCCACAGTCGCCCAATAACAACCTGGACCTTTTTTTTGCAGATGACTTTCTTTACTTATTTACCTAAAACTTGTAGTTTAAATAAACTTTCTTTGAAGAAAGTGTTTGCCAAGGAACCTGAAAACTGACATAAAGGGGTAATCAGATATACCGGTAAGATAAATGTACTACTGATCAAAGAAAATTGACAAGCTGATTGACTTAGAATTGTCTCTGTATGATTAAGGCTATTTTAACGAGTCAATAGTAATTGCTGATTTTCTGTCTTTTGTATTCTTATGTGAAAATGATCTGAATATCTTTTTAATGTTGTTGTCATCACAAGAAACAAGGATATGAAGATGTCACACATCAGACTCGGGGAAATTGTGGTGGGCATTTTCCCCTTTTTTTTTAAGATTTTATACACCGATGGGAAAATAGTAATCATGGATTATTGCCTTAGATCTTTGCAGCACTTGTGAAAAGTATGACTCAATACACCAGTGAAAAATAAATTTGGATAAACCTGAAATCATAATCTTTCTAATCCTTTTAAAAGAGAATAATCTTTTAAACTTTTTCGCCTGTGTTTTCTTTATCTCTATCATCTTTGCTCGCATTTAAAAAAAAACAGAGGTCCAGAAATCTGATCAACTACAGATTACATGACTTTATGCTATAAACATTCAGTTGTCAGTGAGAGTTGATTGCTTTGTTTTTAAAAAAGTCGTTTGACATAATTATCTTTTAATCAGATGTTTAATTATTTGACATAAATCAACTTTAAATGAAGGTATGTTCACCTGGCTTTATCTGTTTCACAAATAATCAGGCATGCTGTTAACTGAGTCTGCAAAAATGTAAAATTGTCCAGAGTATAAAATTGTAAATTTGATGTTAGATTATCCAGTAATTCAAAATAAATTTATAAAGAACCAATGTGGATTGTCAGGAATATGTTTTCTTTTGCTGTTAATCATCTCATTTCAGATTCATCATGTGAAACAAATGAATGTTGATAATTGCAACTATTATCCTCCATTTGTCTCAGTTCATTTGATTTCCAAAAATAATCACACCACTAAGCTGAATTATTAAATGTGTGGCTATTTGCATAATTTCTACATGCAATCAAACTTAACAATAACTTAAGCAGCTAAAGAAGGAAAATGTTGCAATTCAGCATCTTTTCCATTTTTGTCACCAAGTCAGATAATAACAGCATTGTGCTTAATCCCTTCACAGTAACTGCAGCATAATAAGAAGCCTGAGCAGCCGGTACTCACAGTGACGATGATGATGCTGCCCTCGGTGATAACTTTCTTGTCCACATTATTGAAGACGGGGTCAAGGTAGTAGTCGAAGGGCTTCAGCTCCTTCACCCAGTTGTCAAGCTGGATGTAGGTTTTAAAGGGCTGGTGCAGGGAGCTGTTTACTGTCGGAGACCGAAACTGGATGACTGTGTCATTCTTCTCATGAGCCTCCTGAATGTGTAGGAAAGAGTAAAATATCACAATAAATAAAGGACTAAACAATACAATATAAGTGATATGTTGACATATACTGTACGAAAAAAGAAATGTAAAAGGAAAAAAAGATGGAAACGAAAACACAAGGAGCTGAGGTTTTGGAACAGGCAGTAAATTACTACATTGTTGTGTAAGTGAAGAGTGGTTTGGGGTCGGTGTGGACTGAGATAAAAGTCTGATTGGTGGGATGGGGAAAGTAAAAAATATGAGTCCCTTTGAGGTAGTTCTATTTAAATCCCAATATGCCTTTGTAGAATACCAGCCTCTGATGAATCACAACTTGTACTGAGTCATTCCTCCTCTGGCTTTGTTTTGTTTTTGGTTAGCTGGACTGATGGTGATATTTCTGTCACTCCCTGATTGTTTAGAAGGCTGATAAAACTGTGCATGACAGCTTAGCTCAAGAGTCCTACGCGTAGTTTTAGATTTCCAAAAGACAAGGCAAAAGGCGGAGGCTACATCAGATAATGCTTGGAAAAAATTCAGGCAATCCAACTGTAAATGGCTTACATTAACATCCTTTTAACTTCCTTTCAAGTTGTCTTAATACATTTTTTTAAACGACAAATCTGAAGCAGCTATGTGCACATTTAATAGAAACACGCATATAAGAAAAATAGTTCAACACTCTCAGGACAATGCGGAGAAGCTAGAAGCTAAATATGGAGCTACTGCAGCAAGCAGCCAAGAAAACACAGCCAGCAGTCTGTTAGCTTAGCTTAGCTCACAGCCAGGAAAAAACACCGCCAACAGTCCAGTAGCTTAGCTCAAAGACAAGAAAACAGCCAGCGATCTGTAAGCTTAGCACAAAGTCAAGAAATGGGCAACATTTAGCCTGGTTTTGTCAAAAGGTTAAGTAATCCACCTCCAGCACTTCAACACAATCGTTTATAACCAGCTTTGGTGAATCTCTACTAAAAATGTAGTTTTAAAAACATACATTTTGAGTTTTACAAGGCCTACTTCTTTGTTTACTGAAGAGCACATTGAGTTTACGTTTGTATGAAAGGAACATTGAATTGAATTGGATTAAATATCCATAATTTTCTCAGAGAAACAACTTCCTGGAGTCCTCACTGGTAGCCTAACAATTGCTAAGTGTCAAGAAAATTTCTGCCTTAAAAACTCTTCATAAAATGACAATCTAGGACACAGAAATTGTACACAAAAAAACTGTCTTGTTATTGTACATAGAATTCAGTGTTTATTGATTACATATTTTGTTGTCATGTTATTTGCAGTAGATTTTGTTATTATTGAAAATATCTTCCCTGTATAAAAATGAATTGTATTTGATTGAGTTTAGCTAGGGAATTCTGTTTACTCGACATTTAAATCTGTCAGTTTCTATGTGTAAATATACAGAAACTGCTAATCTTTTGATGCAACACATTTTCATTTATTGTTGAGTACAGATTTACATTATTCCTTGGATAAGTTGGATTTTTAAATGTCCAACGTATGGAAACAGAAAAAAAATCACAGCTTTGAACAGCTAACCTGACCTACAATGTAAACAACATGTTTTCACTACAAGCTATCAGCATTAATGAGTTAGAAATATTCGGGTCCAGTTCAGTGGATAGACTTAAAAACCAAGAGAAGCTTATGAAGTTGACCAGCTAAAGCCTTTGAGATAACACTTTACATCCGCAGATAGTTTATTGCAGCCAGAAGTCTTTTCAAATCTCTGCTGTCCCTTGGTAGTGGGGACCAGAGACTTGGTGAAGTGGTGAAGAGCGACATAGCCGCATAATCTTCTGCAACCTTAATGCTGGTATTAAATTTAGCCCTTTTAATGAAATGAACAAAATTGCTGCTGCTTAACACAGCGCAGTACACTGGAGGGCAGGCGGCAGCAGGCTGTGTACAGCTCCTTCAAGTTTCCTGGCAGAGTCAGTGCTGCTTGAACAAGCTGGACAAGGAACATAGTGATTTTGTGAAACAGTGGTGCTGCTATCTGCATTCCTGCAGGTCTGAAGGATTTATGGTCTAAACAGTTAGATGGAGTCATAATGGCTTATGGAGGAGACTATGTGTGAGTGCGTGTGTGTGCGTGTGTGTGTGAGCATGTTTCACAGAGTTTGAATGAATCACCACTGTAGTTGTGGGCTCATGCCAGGATGTGTTGAGATCGATGGACTGTGCTGCTACTGTGAGGGGAGGAATGGATTGAAAAGTAGAGATTCTTGGAGACAAAGAAACGTCGGAAAGAGCAATTTAAGAGCGGAGAGTGATAAGATCAGGGAAATGAAGACTTTTAGTGCTGAATAATAACCAGTGGGTTGATTGACAGAAGGAAAGAAAGACGATGATAAATAAAGGGAGCATAAGAAGAAATAGAGGACACACACACCTCAAATGA
This sequence comes from Tautogolabrus adspersus, assembly GCA_020745685.1. Lineage (NCBI taxonomy): Eukaryota > Metazoa > Chordata > Actinopteri > Labriformes > Labridae > Tautogolabrus > Tautogolabrus adspersus. The sequence goes on from CM036539.1 coordinate 24,446,092, forward strand.
TTTCCAGTTGTCTCGTTCGACCTTTAAGACAGCAGTCTGGATCAAGTCAAAGCTGGAGCCGGTCACCACAATGTTCCTCCCTCCACTAAAAAAAGAAAACAGGCTTAAATACACAACAGACAACACGGTAAAACACATATATAAGTAAATATATCAACAGCCAAACAAAGATAAACCCCAAGGGAGAGTTACGGGAAGACATACGCGCTTCTTAAATTGCGCCTGGGGTAATTTTCAGCGGAGATGGAAAACAAATTAGTTTAGGCTGTCTGTTCTTTCAGTCTGTGTGCCTAATCACACGCTTCCTGGTGCTTTCAATGGCACAGAAAAGCAAGATAACCATCTAATGCATCAATTTTCAGCGATCGTCAAGCAGTTCAATGCAACATCAAAGACTATCATTTATAACCCCTTCAGCTGATCAGGAGTGGAAAAACTCCTGCATGTAAACACATGAAACACAAAAGTACTCTGCAACTCTTGAAGGACAAATCATACTTTTAGAAACAAAAAGGTTTCTTGGTGTTTTTAACCTCTACAACGCTGCAGACAGATAGAAGCTTGGAGGTCAGAGAAGAGGGGAGATATTTTTCTTAGTGGTCAATTTTCCACGACAGTACTGTTCTGTTTGACCTAGTCAACAATGACAATTTGGTAGCTTTTTCCTTTTGTACTTCTCAACTAAAAATGAAAACAGTTTAACGTTTCTGTGGGAGATTTCAAGCTTCTGTCAACCTGTTGTTTTTTGTCAATTATTATTCTTAAAATGCGGACTCCAACAAGATTGAACGTCATTCGTTTGCACACATTGTATTGCAATAACTGGACAAAGTGAAAATCGGACCTGATAATGAGGCTAAAAGAAAATCACCAAAGTTATTGAGAAGTACCCTGAGGGGAACATGATTAATGTGCCAATTTGTATGAAACTCCATCCAATAGTTGTTGAAACAGTTAATACCAAAAACACAAAAAGAACTTCATTGTGGTGCATGGAGAAAAGTTAAGGGGTGGTTCTAATTCATATGATTCCTTTAAATTAGATACAGTACATTTTACTGTCTGTCCCAACAGTGACAGATATTCCCCTTTGACAAGGCTCAAAACAATAAACACAACTTACATTAAAACACATATTAAAAACACAACACAAAGTACAGACATTAAAGGGGGACTGTTTAAAACAACGGCTGATAAAAAGGTTCTATTTGATTTGGTTCAGGGAGGTTATTGCAGAGGGAATGAAGGATTTTGTGTAGATGTTTTTCCAGGACAGAGGGACTTCGTAGCATCTGCCTGATGGCAGCAACTTGCACCTCAGCATCATTGTTATTTGTACCATTTGTCATGGCAATCCATTATTGGATATGATATTTCAGTCTAGCTCAAAATGCTGAATCTACAGACATTGAAATAGTTTGTCTAAAAACTAAATCAGAATTCATTTTGAACTTCAAAAATAAATTGGTCCCTTAAAACAAACTCAGCTGCTGTAGCAGACAATGCTGTCCCAAACCTCTGCAAAGAATAAATCAGACTGGCCTTAAAAAAGAAGAGTTACAGATTTCAAATGCCAACATTTCTCTTGAGCATCCTTTCTAGATGAGATGAACACAATATGACAAACATTTTCACTCAAGTCAAAGGTCACTATGCTACAGCTCAATACTGACCAGAAAAAGCTCCCTTTGGGTTGGTGGTCCAGCACGATGGGATTTTCCAAGAATACGAAGGCGTCTCTGATGGTTTTTGTGGTACTCTTTCCATACTTCACTGTGATGGTGAGACGTTCGGAGGGCACCTTCTCTAGGTATTCTCCTGTCCTGCAGGTGATCTCCTCTCCGAAGTGCTCCCTGCCAACACAAGGACATATTTCAACGCTGGCTGGCTGGAGGAGCTTGGGGTCGCACAGGGTCACTGTGCAGTGGAAGCCAACATGGCAGCAGCCTGACAGCTTGTTAAATTCTGGCTTTGCTGCTCTATAGCTCGTTAGTTTTTTTGTTACCGCTGCCTAAAATGTCACCATGAGCTGGTTTTGACAGAACATCCGTGATCACAACAGTTGAAGCGAAATGTGAGAGAGAGAGAGAATAAAAGTCCTGCATATGACACCTAAGTTAAGGTCAATTCCATTTTCACTGCTGGAATGTAAAAAAAATCAATTTAGGCTTCAAAGTGTGCATACTGTAGAATTTGCATAGAATACAATGTCTGAATAACAAGTAGCACTTATCAACTGAACGGACTGAATTGAAAAGAATTGGAGTTTGGCGTGAATGGCAATTAAGAAAAGAAATCCTTACACAGTGCAGTCCACAGTCCCCACAGTGACCTGGACGTCTTCTTTACTGCCAGTGTACAGAAAAAGTCCTTTAATTGTAATGAGGGTGCCCCCAGCTCTAGGACCTCTGGAGGGTTTCACTTCTTCGGGAATCGGGTCCTGGTGAGGGGATGTAGGGGGTTGAAGAGGTGGCGGGGTTAGCAAGATCCAGCATAAATACATACTCATCTTTCTCCGGCAAACATTTACATGCGCACCGGAGCTCCAATCCACACACATAGAATAGCAACACACACAAATACAGTGCAAGTCATACACACACACACACTTCTCCTCACCCTCCTTGATCTCTCCTGCTCTATTAGACACATTCACATACACACACACACACCCACCCCCCCACACACACACACACACACACTTACACACACCCATACAAGCACCACATCTGCCTCAATTTGCTGAGCAAACAGTTAGGCGGAGCACTCCCCTGTGGGGGAGCTTTAGCAGAGCCGCAGATATGAAAAGCCAGTTAAATAGCTACGCTGGAGCCTGTTAGAGTATTAAGAGAGAAAAGGGGGCCCACTGCATGGAATCTGATTAGAGAGGAATGCATACACATTGTGGCTTTTTTGTACTGTACAGTGCATTACTATTGTAATATGACGGCATCTAGGCGCTTAATTTAGCAACACATTAGGGCGCTGGATTTGTACATTCACTGTAAATTACATGACCTTGGTATGATCTGATAAAAGGCTCTCTGCAGTAATGAAATAAAACATAGGAGAGGCCTTAAAAATAACAAAACCAGCTGAACGCTTCTGATGTGTTTGGTTTAGGGATTAAGAATGTAACACTTTCATTCTGAAAGTAAAGGTAAGGACAATTAAAGACAAAGAGAAACTTACCCTGTAGGTGAAGTACATGGAGGAGATTCCTTTCTTCCCCCCCTTCACTTCCACCTCAACCTGGCCCCAGGTATTCTTCATGTCCCGAACAGGACCGATCACGCACACCACGCTGGACAAGACAACAGAAAATATATCTGGTAAGGACTTTTATTTAAAACAATGGATGCAAAACAATTCTTCAGCATTCTTCTTATCTCATCAACAGAACCAAATCTCCAAATAATTACTGACACATAAGGGCTCACATGTAATAAAATGAATCAAGAGTCTTTACAACTTTGTTTTAGAGATATACTCTGTAACCTTATGTTTAATTTCAACAGGTTTGTGAAAGTATTTGTGGAAACTGAATCAGCATTTTCAAGCTTAAACAATAGTTCAAATCAAAACTCTTGTCTGTGTCACTTTGACTTCAAGTCTGGAGCTGCACTTTGAGTCCCGCAGGAGAAGACGGTAAAAATAAAGGAAGTAATTTATAAAAAGTAGTATCAGTAACTAAAAGAACCAAACTCACGTCTTTTGTTCAATATTTTGAAGTGGGCAGACGGGCTAAATAAGTTCCTAAGATTTAAGTAATGTTGTTGACTAAGCAGCTATAAATGTTGAATGATTTCTTATGCCAGATTGGCTGTGTCTGGCTTCTTAGAAATTGGACCCTCTGGGAATTTCCCACATTGCATTCGGAATAGTGTGATAAACCAAACACGTCTCAGTCTGGCGCGGTCCTCAGGGAATGTGTGTTGCTAATGAAAGAGGTCAGCATAAAATGGCAAGCCTTGCTCGGTCTAACAGGTGGGCCGCAAGTAGACAATTAACAGCTACAGCAGTGTTGTGAAGGAATTTAATATCACATTGGAAAAGCCGACAGTTTAAAGTGAATGAGCTAAAACATGCAGTCGACCATGCAGGACAACTAACAACAAGATGAAGACCACTGTACAGGCACGTTAGCGCCAAAAGTAGATGATTTAAGAGTGGAAATCGTTCCATCTGGTCTCATAAATTCTGTTTTATGCCTCATCCTGCAGATGGCGGGGCAAGAATTTGTCATAAACGTTGATCAATCCTGCCAGGTGTCAACAGTTCTGGCTAGTGGCTGTCGGGCATCAATGTGGATGTCTTCTCTTTTAAAGACCATTTGTTTGAAGTGAACACTTTTGAAACACAGCTGTGACTGAAGTAGGTTTGTGAGGCATAAGTTTTATTCCAGCAAAAGCTCATTAGAGCACCTCTGGGATGAAGAGAAGCACAATCTGTGGCGAATGTGAGATGCTTTTTGTGTGAATCTCTACACAGAGGCATTTAGTTCATGGTCCTCTGTCAATTATAAAATGTTTATGAGTTATAAGCAATTCAACAAGAGACTTTTCCCCTCTAAACTTCTTAAATATGTTTTCATCCACTCCTCTAGGCCCAAAAAATCAAAGATTAGGAAAAGTCGAATATTTGAAAAAATTTGAGTAGCAGAACTTTCTGAGCTCATTAACTTCTCATAGCCTCAAAGTGTACACATAGTAGTTGAAAGTAGCAGTTCAAACAGCTACCAAAGTAAAATGCTACAGCTTTTACTGTTGTTTCTTGGTATAAATAATCTTACTTTATTTGTGTAGGATTTGAATGCAGGACTGTGGTTTTGGTGCTTCTACACAGAAAAAGCACCAGCCTACTTCTTCCACCTCTGCATTTGCCTTTTAAAAGAGTGATTTTGTTTCTGAATCCACTTGCACCTGGAGACTTTCAGATCAATATGGTGGCATAATGAGCTAATTAAAATATACACCCAGGTCACCTCGAGGAGTGAAGCAAAGCTCTACTTAGCTGATAAGGTATCCAAAAGTTTATGAAAGAAACATTTTATGCAGAACCACAGTTTAACCGAAAGTAAATAACCAAAGGACTATACGTGTTTGAGTGTGTTGCTTCTGATATATTTGCTAGAACAAAGTCGACATGCGTAAGTATTACCTTGTGGAGACAGCGTACTTCTCCTCCTGATGGATACACGGCTCCCCGACCACGTTGATGCTTCTGATGTCTGATTTGTGGATGCCGAGGTTTGAGCCCCGGATGGTGATTGAGATTCCTCCCCGCAGGGGGCCGTAACGAGGGATGATCTGGATAGTGGGCCATGCAGGGGAGGGGGTTGGTGGTGGGTGTTTATAGGAAGAAAGGATTTGAAATGGATTTAGACAGATTAGTTGTGCAATAGGAACATACAAGAGATTTACACAGTCTGTGTAAGTCGGCTGAATAGTTGCAGTTTAAGTGTTAAATATTCAAAGCCTTGGTTGAGAATTACATCCATACTGTATGAGTCATGTTTGCATGAATGTTTGTGAAGGTATAAGAAGCCAACCAGTGCCGGATTATTCATGATAATACTAATAATACTTGAGGAAAATAAAACACTTTACTAATACAAAATTGCATTATGTTCTAAGAAAACGCACAACATTATATATTATATAACATTAATGATGTTATACGGCTCAGTTGGTAGAGTCGTCGTCTCAACCGGAAGGTCGAGGGTTCGATCCCCAGCTCCTACAGCAACATGTCCGATGTGTCCGTGGGCAAGACGCTTAACCCTGAATTGCTCCCGCTGCCTTGTCGGCGGCATATGAATGTGTATGAATGGGATTAGTTATTTCTGATGGTCTCACTACATAGCCACCTCTGCCATCAGTGTGTGAATGTGTAGGTGTGAATGCGGTGTAAAAGCGCTTTGAGTAGTCAGAAGACTAGAAAAGCTATACAAGCCTTTTACCATAGTATATATATTAGAGCATGTATATAAGTGTACTATAAATAAGTTAAAGATGATGTTTTTATAAAAGATGGAAGTAAGAGTAAATACAAGATCACAGTAACTTTTTCAAAGTAAACATAATTAAAATGTGAATTATGTTGAATTCATCTTAAATGGATCTAGACCGAGACTCTGAGGCCATAACTGATTTAAAATAAAGGCTAATGTCAGCATACCAACATTGTTATAATCACAATGCTAACATTCGGAGGTTTGATGTTGACAATGTGCAGCATTTAGGTGTAGCATGTGAGCAATGTAGTTTCCAGAATATGGTCACAAACCAAAGTACTGAACTTAAAAAAATTCATATTACATTAAACCGGGAATAATTGAAGCCAATACAATTCATCATAAGAAGAAAAAAAAACGTTTGCTAAATCATGAAAAAAGTGCATCCAGTCATTGTCAACAAATCACAAAATTCTCAACCTCATTAAGGCAAAAGAGAAAGAATCCGAGGATTACCACGTTGACTTGATTATATCTCTGTGGATCTTGAATGTGTGTGCAGAATTTCATGGAAATGTATTGGTCGGTTGTTCCGATGTTTGAGTCGGGACCAAATGACTGCCAAGCATTAACAGATAATACACAATAAAAGGTCCATAAACCATTTTGCTAACACATGTCTACACAAATAGACGTTCTTCTGTGATATCTTCATTAGCTGTTGTATCAGTAGGGCTGTAGTCTGTGTGGTCATTACCTCTGTCACATCGACATCCACACAAGTACTGATTGATTTTTGTCAATGACAATGAGGCACCGACAATTAAGTGAACAAAGAAAGTATTGATCAAACCCCAAATGGGCTGGAGATCACCTCAACACGATCCCAAGGAGAAGTAGACTTTCAGCTTCATAAAAAAAAAACAGTCGGTAAATGACTCCAATCAATAATCCAATCAGTAAAGTCCGACCTATTTGACTGCTATCAAGAGCCTTGAACGCATGTTTCAAGTTAAGAGGTCAAGAAAAACAGATGAGGACGTTACTTACATCGGTGATCTGGGGGTCAGGGCACTCCGTGTTGTAAGGATCCTCTGACACTTGCTGGCACAACTTCTCGTACACACACGCCTTCTGCTTGGCGCACCACACACACCGATACTTTGGGTCAGCGTTCTTGCAGAGACTACAGTCCTCCCTCCCCATGGAGCAGTTATACAGAGTGACTGTAGGGGAAAATAAGGAGAGAAAAATCTGTTGTCACATCTCTAATTAACATTTTTTTAAATGCAAAGAGTTGTCATTGCATCATTTTGGTGTGACCTCACTGTACAAAGTCTGTTAGGGATCTTTCGGGATCAGCATCATCTGCTGAATATGTTAAAATGTTGTATAAAGTAGGATGTGGCTGAAGATTACAAGTTTGAAAATGCCATACAAAATCTTGTGCAGTGGAAGAAACAAGTTGGGATACCAGACGGCTGGCTCTTCATTCCTGTTTAAGGCAGTTTTAGGCTACAGTAGTTGATATGGGCATTATTCCCCCTCATACTCTGACTAAATGTCCTCCAGTGATGTCACTTGTGTAAGCATAGCCTGTGGCAAAGGTCTAAAAGTTTAAAAAAAAAAGTGTGGGTATGGAGTAAGAAACACATGAGAACCCCAGAAATGTGCTGGACACTCCTTGTCCAAGTTTAAGGCTATTAGTGGCAGGCTAAAGTAGTTTACTAGAATAAAACACCACAAATGCTGGTTGCCAAGGATGTCTCCAGAGAGAGAGAGAGAGCATCTTGGTTTGGTCTGAAGACTACAAGTTGGGAGACAATTTTTGGACTGTGGTGTAAGAAACCAGCGAGAATAGCACACATTTGTTGCCCTCTTGAAACTAGTTTAAGGCAAGCGGTTTAAGGCTACATTAGCCGCTACTAGCATAACACGTCCAAATCTCAGACTCAACTTTCTTTTGCGAGTGTGAGCAAGTAAGGCGACAGGTTTTGACAGGAAGAAGGAGTTCTGGAATTTAAATAATGATATCGCTGGCTCTGCTATATTGATTTTTTTTTTTACTGTCCATTGTGAGTACCACAATGTTATGGAAGTGCAATTCTGAGTTGGTTGAGCTGTCTTTTAATGGGCAGCTGCAAGTGCTTTGTGGATCACTTTGCCCCGGGTTTGCCTTACAGGCAACACACAGTCTACCCTCAGGGCTGAAAAAAGAAATCTTCCACTTTCTCTGCATGTTATGATCCAATCTATGGCCTGTTTTTCCAAAAACACACTGGAATCAATAAAAAGGAGGTAGTGACGCACAATGCTAAAAACATCATTTTAACTGTATCTTATCAGGTGAAGGAAACATATTCATCGTGACTTGATGAGTGCAGTAATAAAACAGATCTTTAAACATTATTACCAATCCTATATAATAAACTTGTTTAATTCTTTTTTTTAATTATTCAGTGGTTTTTCAGCTTGAGGCTTTTCCTGCTTTGTTAAAATAAGCTTACTGAGAACTGTTTTAATCATGTTGATACTGCAATCACTAATTGAATTTTAAAGGGAATCTTTTTTTTTCATAAAGTCATTGACTGAGTTTCAAATGTATTGACATACAAACATAAAGGGCACTCTTTATGTTAAAATGCAATGAATTGCATGTGCCTTGGTTCTCTCAGCTTCGAAAACAATGTGAAATAAATAGTAGTTTGGAAATACTGATTAAATGTAGCGATGTCGTATTGTCATATACATGTACTGTATGTTGGAATTTGTTAAAGCTCTTCCAATTGGAATGACAAGGAAAATGTAAAACAGACTTGTCCTGAATGACCCTGAATCCTCCCTGATATGTCAAACTATTTATGATTGTACCGTTTATTTTCTAATTAATTTTCAATCGAAGATAAAAAGCAGCCTCTTCAGATCGTCCAGAGGCCCCCACACTGGGACTAGTGCTGTACACACTGGGCATTATAAATAAGATCTCCACATTAACATGTGAGAGAGTGTACCATTCAGCGTGCTGTCCATCTTCTTTCCCGACTCCTTGTCCTTCACGTAGAAGAGGACATTGGTCTCCGGTGACTTGTCGTAGGAAAACTAAGAAAATGGAAGAAAATGAATTATTAATTCAGAGACCAGTGATTAATGACAGTTAAGCTCTTCTCTGCAAACAGTGTGGGCTGCGGCTCCCGCGTGCCAAGGGAGAAAAAAAAGAAGGGGGGAAAAGATGTATCAAGTCTGGCAGATTTTCAGCTGAAGAAATCAACGTTGGAAAAGAACATAGCTGGAGGCTTTGCACTGCTTGAGCTTTACCGATCACAGAATCCACAATGCAGAGATGAAGCTAAAATGAGTGAGGGGAGTCTGTCCATTAGAGGGAGCTAGAGAATATCAAAGGGACTGTGGAGAAGAGCTAAAGGGTGAATTAAAGATGAAATCAGCTGTGCAAAGATGAAAGTTTGCATTTAGAGATTTGAAGAATGTGCAATCAAGTGGCACTCTTCAATATGTTTCGCTTGGTTACAGGTTTTTTTTCTCAAATTGCACTTTGATAATCCACATATCAGCTACAGTTCAAGGATCTGGGCTGAGAGGAGTTAAAATTGGTCACAAGCTGTGAGGAAGCTGAGCAAAGGAACAATCAGCAGTACAGTTTTAACAGAGACTTGAATGAGTGTGGAGCAACTGGAAAACAGCCGTACTCACAATGAAGCCGTTGAAGGTGTAGAATGGCCCTTCCTCAAATATGACTTCTTCTTCCACATTTTTCATCAGCTCAGTGCCAATTGTGAAAAGACGACCCTGAAGAAAAAGAACAAATACAAACAAGAAACATTATGTGTTAATTTATGTAGATCCTGTTTGCAAAAAGCTTTTCTCTGATTCTCCTCTTTTTCCCCCTGCTCTACAGAGCAAGAAATGTAAAAGACTATCTTGTTCTGCAGACTCTTTCAGCCCCCTCTGTTCTCAACCACAGAAGTTTGGATCGGATGACTGGCTTCTTTTTTCGTTGTTTGTTGTAACTGTGTAGCATGTAAGACAACAAGTGCATTCACAAGTCCTACATGAGCACCAGGCAGAGCCTCAGCTGCACATCTGTTGGCATAATTCACCTCCTCCGTTGCCCGCAAGGGCTTCAATTTATACGGAAAACAAGCAGACCTGTGAAGACATGTTTCACAACTAAAACAAGGGATATAAAAAGATCTTTTGGTCTTCTAAACTTTCAACACTTTGATTCTGTGTCATCAAATGGATTACGAAGAGGTGGGGACTTTTGCAAGTATCACTTTCACAAGAATGTAAATTTCCATGCAAGAGCATCACAAGGAAAAATGCCTGATGTGTCACTGTCTGTAACTTTTTATCACAATGTTACCATACAGTTCATACAAGATCAATGAAAGCCAGCCAATAACACTGTCGCTTTACGTTATTGCTGTGTATACATCTGCATAAATAACTCAATACATCGATTATTGGTGTATGCTTCTGCCTCTTTGAATTATGCAGTCTGTAATTTATGCTAATGACAATCTTAAAATGTTTTTTGTTGCATTCTTTTTCATTTTACATATGCAAAAGATTGTTTTTGCATCTGCCGAGTCCCTATTTGTGAGTTTGAGCATTCCCTCTTTCAAATGGGAGTATTAATTTATTCCCTTGTTAAAGTGTGTGTCCTTATACCATACCCATGAGGCTTTTTAAAGAGCAGGCTAGTCTTTCAGAAATGCTTTAAATTCTGTGTGTGTACTACTTTACCGGGTAGTGGTCCAAATTGATCCCCTCGAAGCTGATACGAGTCTTGTAGCCCACGGGGATCAGCACAGGATCTGGATTCTCAAACTGAGGACACTTGGCTCCCTGAGAAGGCAATCAAAACCAATCAGATACACCAACTTTTAATAATTTACATTTTAAATAGTATGCCAGCCACTTAACGGACACCCTGATCTGCAGAGATAGATAAGTGTATCTCTGAAACATCTGCTGACTTGTAAATTGATATCCCCAATCCTAGAATATTTGTCATGCAAGATGGTGCCAGCTGATACCGGGATTTGAGTTTTGATTCATTTTCTGGAGAAATTCGGATCTTGAGGGACTTTATCTAATCTGGTGATTTAATGTGTCTTTTAAAACTTCTTCTGCACTTTTGCAGCATTCATTATACACTTAGTGTTACAAATAAAACAACTTGACTGACATGCATCTGATGTGTTAATCCTTGAAACAACTAACCTGACGGTGATTGATGATGTTGGGGCCCGACACACTCTCGTCCATGTCGCTGCAGGTGTGGTCTTGTGTATTCCACTGACAGCCCCACAAACTGGCCACACATGACATGCACCTGAAAACACACACACAGAAATGCAGACACATAAACACCAAAGACAAGAAAAATGTGTTTATACTCATAATTAGGCAGCAACAGTGGCACACACACATAAAAAGCACACAAAAAACAAAAGCTTAAAACATGCAAACTCATCAAAGAGCGTTCCGCACAAAAATCCATGCTGCTGACAGCCAAATGGATCTTTGCAACTTCACATAAGCAAAGCTCGTTCATCACACACTCCCCGGCATAAAAGAAATGACGGAAAAAATAAGGAGGTGAGAAAAATGGGGAGATTGACTTTCATTTTTTGATTAATGAATAGGAAACTGAGGCAATTTCCTTGGCTCGGTAATAAACGGAGGGAGAGAAAATGCAAGAGGTGCATTCAAAACCACCGTGCATCACAATTTACAAACAGAGCCTTGATCTCTCATCTGTTCATGCAGGGTGATACATTTACATCAACCTTGTCAGCTGATGCTGTGTTCAGTGTCACTGTGTATTTTTCGGTGAGTGACAGAGCAGAACTGATAGATTAAGAGTCTGACTCACGGTGTATTTTCAGATTTCCTCACTGTGGCGGCACAGTTATAGAACTTGAACTCCCGCGTTGCCAGCTCCACCGTCTCATTGACGAAAATCTTGACCGCAACGGCCACAAAGTCTAAGGACACAGTAGAAGAAGAGTTAACATGGGAAGCACTGGCTGTTAGGGGGACACCAATTTAATACACATAAGAACTGGAAAGATGTCTTGAGTCGTGAGTAATTCCGAATATTCAAGACTTCCACAGTCCATGATAAGATTTAATTTGTTCATTTATAGAAGACATGACCTTTTAATAATTTGTGACAGAGCATAACCTAAAATCCCTTTAGACTTATTATGTTCTAATTTAACACAGCCTGGAGTCCACAGCCATGCTGGAGGCTATGTAAATTGTCCTTTAACACACAAAGGGAAATGAAACACTTCATTTTTACCTCATTTACACCTTATTTATAGCATGTTTGCATGTTAAAATGTAAAGCATTAGTAGCAGAGACTGATGGGAATGTGATTCGTTTTGCAGGTAATTTATCACAAACCAACGTGTTGGACAATTTAAACTTAGTTTTGATAAGTGGAGGTTATCACAATAATCCAGAGATAGAAATGGATGTGTGTATTGCATACAGTACTTGTTGACCAAAGACAGAATAATTTACAGATTGAGATCAACCTGTTAGAAGCACAGACTTGTGGTTAGAACCCTACTGGCCCCCCTTAAACTACTGCCCTATGCATGTGTACTCCATTGGCTCCAACTCCCCTTTAAGTCCTCTTTCCAAAAGAGGATACTCAAGCACTTTTGATACTGCCACTATTTTCATGCCAAAGCAACAGCCTAACTCTGTTGTGGTAAACAGCAGTCATTTATTCTGTAAAATGTGTTATTCATTATGTTAATAGAGCTGCTCTTTGTTTTAGGCAAGGTGGTTCACCTTTGCTATAAAACACAGCTGGACAAACTTTGATTAATCATAAACTGCTCGTGATTTTCTGCTTTGCCAATTGGCGCTACAACCTTGGTTTATAATGAGAACCAAAGACACTTGCCTTTAAGGAGGATGTATTAAAGACAGAGGGGTTAATCATAAAGATTGTACCTTGGCTCGCAGGTGTTTGTGGTATAAGTGAAGGGTTGGGCAGATCACAGGAGACTTGGCCAGAGTCGGACATCACGCCATCACTCCGGAAAGACTCCATGGTGCAGTGCAGGTGGTCAGAAAGTCCGATTGCAGGAAGGGATGGGATGTTGATCTTGACCTGAGCAGAAAACAATATGTTTTTTTTTTCTTTTTACAGAAAAAGGTTTTTGTCCATGGCTGTGTAATAACAGATTTTGAACGAACAAAACACCTCAAAAGAGAAAACTGTGTAATTGAAAAGTTAAAATCGAGTAACTGTTTCTTTTGAGAAGCTGGAGACTGATTGCCAATGAGAAAGAAGGGCAGGTGCTGTTGATGGAAATACACAAGTGAGTCAGAGACGACGGGAAAGAGAAATAGTCAGGAAGCGGAGGAATGAAAAAAACAACTTGAGAGAGAACACGCACAAGAGAGGCTCTCCATCTTCAGGCTTTGAGCACTATCAAACAGGTCGGTTATAATAAGCCCGCTTGGAGTTTTCTCGATGGATCAATATCGAGCAGGACGACCTAGAGTACAGGGTTTTTTGATTCACAATGGAAACAGTTTATTACTCAGGCTCTGCATGTTTATGTGCATGCATGTGTGTTCTGCAGAAACAGAAAGAGGAGCAGAGAACAAAGGGAGAGAAGGAGGAGTGAAAAGAGAGGCAGCACTGTACCTTCTGAGTCTTTTTACAGGAAAGGTTCGGGGGATAGAAGGAGACAATCTTGACACACTGCTGCTTGGGGCTCCACAACCAACCATTCTTCTCTTCTGCCCGGCGGCACTCAGACCTCCTGGTGCACCTTCAGAGGGAGGTAGAACAACTCCCATCAGCTCCTGCTCCACACAGTCTAAATGCTTTCACAATGCCTCAAAAATACAACATCTGTGAAGTAACATATATTCAGCAGCTTTTGTGCAAAACAACCTTATGCCCAAGTGACTCCGAGCAACGTCTGTGCAGATGTCAAGAGAAGACTTGATATAGATATGAAAAACATTAGATTCCCTCATTCTTAACTCAGAGCAACAACAGTTTACACATGTTCAACCTTGATCAGGATCTCCGGATCAACCTAGGTTGAGGAGGAGAAACAAAAACAATGATAACAACAAATGCTTCAGGAAGCAGAAAAGACATGTTTTACCGTCTTACGACATTTCAATATTGAAATCATATACTGATCCAGTTGTAAGTAAATCACTGTTTTTGGTTTTGAACTTTTGGTTGAACGATTCAAAACGTATGACCATTTTATCATCCTTCTATTTTTTTGTATTGTGTACTGTGTGACTGTATACTGTTGTGTTTCTCTGTGCTGTCACAATTTGTTGATTGCTGTCAAACTTGTACAGTGCTGTGAAGAAAATGTTCCAATTTAGCACAATAAAGTCCACGTCTAAGTCTAATCTCGCTCTACGCTGTAGTCCAGGCCTGTGAAGGCTGTTTGGTCATGAGCCTGGGATCCTGCCGAAGATTTCTGCCTCTTAAAAGGAAGGTTTTTTCCTACCAATGTAACTTTTGCTGCTTTGCTAAAGTGTTCATGATGGATTAAGCCGGGTGTTTGTAATATAGCAATAAGTACAGTAAGGTCATTTACCTGCTTTTTGTAAACATAACAATGAGTATGGTTTTTTTACCTGCTCTGTTGTAATATTAAATAACAAAGAGTAAGACCATTTACCTGCTTTTGTACCTGCGCTATACAAATAAAGAGTGATTGATTGATTGATTGATATTAAATACATAGGATATAATGAACTTCTTTGACTACTTTTTAAACTTTAAAATTAATAATGATAATAGTTTTTTTGTTGCATCCCTTAAAATGTGTAATTATTTGACAATTTGCAGAATGATTTGTGTAAACATAAAGATGACGCACATTTATGGTATATTGCACAGAATGTGGAAACGATCCGACTCCGCTTGAATGTCAGAGGTTTTTAACACATAATTTGGTAAAACTTAATTCAACACAAAAAGCATACTAGTAAGACAATATAATGTCTTGATCATTCGGGGGGGGGGGAAACAACATGCTAAGTTGGGCTAAGACGTTCTTTTATTTCATCCAATTCCAATCAATGACACAACATAAAACTAAGAAATATGTTGCTATTCAGAAATTGATATAACTGCAGAGTAAGGAAATGGAAAACAGCAGAAGTATCATATATGAAGAAACTGGAACTGAAAATGATCAATATAGATCGACATTGATAACCAGTGAATCAACAATTCATCGAAGCTTTAGAGTAGAATAAAGTGCACACAGTATTTCTGAATATCATGAATCAACAACCTGTCTTTGTGCTTTTTTCTTGTTCCTTGTCACATTGCTGTAAAATACATGATACATACTGCCCCTTCCACCCTCCAGACCCTGATAAATATAGGCTGATGAGTAAATTGCACAGACTGCCTTCACTGCATGAGGCTGACAAACAGCTTTAATTCCTTAAGGCTGCCCGGACAACAGGAGATGGAATATAACCACAGAGGGGTAGTAAAAGTGTCTGCAATAAAACACTGAACAAATACCCTGCTGTGTTTTACAAATGGAATTGCATGTGTGGGTGTTTGTGATAGTCTGTTGATGTGTGCATGCATATATAAGTGCATGCATGAGTGTGTTTGTTTGTTTGTTTGTTTGTTTGTGTGTGTATGTGATCCCTACCTGCCCTCCAGGACACACCAGCCACAGTAAGGGTCCCTCAGTTTCACACATGATTGGCAGTCTTTCTTTTGGAGGCACGTCTGCACCGGCACCTTGGTGATCTGGAGCATAGCAACATGAAATATGATCAAACAGAGCACCTGAGGGGAGACACTTCACAAAATACTAAGCATTTTATAGTATTGCTACAAATGCTCCCAGGTTGGTTGCAGTTGCTTAGAGTGAGAGTAAAACAAGTCCTGTCACAGTGCGTGGTCTCTCATGTCTAGAATAACTGAACCGCGCTCTTCTGTCTACAATGGTTTTTGTCCATTATGTGTATGGTTCAATGATTTACATAGGCTGAAATTAAAGGGGAAATGAAGACGCAATATTATAAATTCTTACATTAAATAAGATGTGTACAGTGTAGTAGCTATATTACATGGCTGAAGAAACATTAGATAAGGAAAGGTCCATGTCAATGAACTTCAGTTTACATGTGAAAGCATCTGAAACTATAGTCCAATAATATCAAAATGCATGTAGAGTAAGTGGACATTATTGCAGAAAATTAAAACCTTTGACAGGGTTTCAGTTGTTTCACACCTTATAGGGGTTTAATCCTGTTATAATTATTTACATTACATTTTTTGAAAATGACTTTATTCTTCTTTTCGCACCTTGTTGCATACAACACTCATTTTTGTGAAGAATCTACAGCAGTCAGTGACAGCTGACCTTTTGATGAATATAAATTGCAAAGAGAGTAATTTCAACTTGATCTATTAAAACTTGAGTCTGCCTGCTGAATTTTTGGAACAGATGCGCTTCTATTCTAATCAATACAACTGTCTAAATAGGTTTCATACAGGCTACTTTCTTCCATTTATATGGCTACAGTGATGAAACATACTCCACATGCAGTACCGTGTCTGCACACCTAAAACAAGTGTTCCGAAAGAGCCCTTGACTTACACACCTTTTTCTCTGTGGTAATGTAGAGGTGGCTCTGACTGAGGTCGAAGAAAAGGTTCTTGTTGACCTTCTCTCCCAAGGTGTGCCCAGGAGCCTGGCTGTACACATACGGCTCCTCAGCCAGGTGTACCTGCACAGAAAACAAAAGGTAACTCTGTCAGACATGAGGTGTTCAATTCCCCCCCTCCTGCTTCCCTCAGGTAACACCTCTAAAGGAAATTTCAAGCCGATAAAAGCAACATAACAGATGAAAACTTCACCTTAAATACTTCCCCCTGGCTGTTCCCCAAGAATGCTACGGTGTGATCGTTCTCCACAGCGATGGCCACAGAAGTCAGAAGGCCCCGCGTGGTCAACACTTCCTTTACCTTTAAGGCAAATCTCGGTTTGCTGGCCAAGGGGGAAGGCAGGAAGTCTGCACCACATTTGAATTGTTCCAATGTATCCTTCTGTTCATGAAAAAGAAATAACAAAAGGCATAATGACACATTGCATGCATAAATGCATTGTGTATTACCATGGGACCATGTCTACTTAAGGCGAGGGATTTACCAGTGAAGTGGAAATTCCATAAATTCAATTAAGAATAAAGTAAACTTGCATGAAAGTTAAGACTACTGTTTGTCACCGTCAGTAGAGAATTTTCTTTGATTAAAAAGGCATTTGTGTTTTATAAATCAGTCAATCAAATTAGTCAAAACCAATCGAAACAAACACACCTTAGATCATCAATTAATAGCAACAAACTAGTCTCACTTTACATGTTTACAAGCACACACACAGTTTGTGTTGAACATCCGTTATTTGAGTAATTTCCTTTTTTCTATCTATCTTTAAATACATTTTAATTATAAAGCACTTTTCAAGAACTCAAAGACACTGACACAATTGAAAGATCAATACAACATAGTAGGAACAACCTTAAAAAACAAAGCAACATTACGCACAGGTCATATAAACAACAACATATAAACCACAAGTAAAAAACACACAGCACATTTACACATTAAATGCTTGTTTAGAAAGGTGAGTCTGGGTCAGTGTGGTCTTATGTGTTATAAATTGGTCTGTGAGTTCCAGAGGGAGGGGGCAGCTATTGAGAACTTCCCGTCCAACCAGGTTGGGTGCTTGGTTCTGAGAGGTGGAGACGAGAGGTGGGCGTAGGAAGAACGGCAGCTATGGGAAGGAGTGCGATGGTGGAGGAGGTCAGTGAGGTAGGGGGGGGGCCTGGTGGTTGAGGGCTTTGGGAGTGAGGAGCAGGATTTAAAATTTTGGGGGGGTAAGGAAAAGGGAGCCAGTGGAGGTTTTGCAGGACAGGGGTGATGTGTTCACAGAAGCGGATGCAGGTGAGAAGGCGTGCAGCACAGTTCTGGATATATTGAAGTTTATAGAGGACACTGGATGATCTGCTTTAAAGGATGCTACTGCAGTAATCGAGTCTGGATGTAATGAAAGCATGCATCAGTGTTTCAGCAGCAGAATAGGAAAGTAATGGACGGGGGTGGGCTGTTTTTAAGGTGGTAGAAGGAGGTTCTTGTGAGCTGAGTGATGTGTTGATCAAAGGAGAGGTGGTTGTTAAAAATGATATTATGATATGAGGGGAAGGGGGGGATGGGGTGGAGTTGTCAGTTTTGAGCCTGAAGTTGTGAATGGATTTGGGGCTGATGATTATGTCAAATTATCACTCCTTTGGCTAAGAATTACTTCAATATGCAAAATGTGTTCTGTGCTGCACTATGGGAGGTTTAATTGATGGGATATCCACACCAGATGCACAGTACACTGTCTCATTGAAAATACTGTGTCACCATTTCTGTTACATGGGAGGCTATTTGTGTTTTTGACCGTGTAGCTGTTCCGGTCAAACTAGGCTAAAGCCGTGAAATTAAAGCCATGTTTGAATTCAAGGGCTACTAGCTTCATTTAAATGACGCATGTTAAATTACTATTATTAGTGTTATTCATCTCATTAAGTTCATTTATTTCATGTGATGCTCAAATAGCCTGGCAGAGAACCCCCAGAAGCATGCCTTGCTTCATGTGGAGACAGTATTAGATGCAGGGATAAAAGCTTATATTTAAGCAGTAGACCCAAGGGGCAATAAAGCCCCTTCATTTGGTGGCCAAAGCACATCTTTGGTACCCAGAATCAAGGCTTGGGTACAAACAAGACAGCAAAGGAGATTAGGGATAACGTAATACAGCCTTTTTAGCCATTTGTCTATCATCATAGTGTAACTGTTAGATTTAAAGTGCACATGAGTTTTGCATTCACACATAGAAGACTTAAAAATGTAAAACTTGTGAGATCCACAGTGAAAAGGAAACTTCAGCTCTCGACAATGGGCCATATATTTCTTCTACGTTGCCAGATTAAGCCCATAATCTGCTTTTGTTCTATAACATCTTTATCATATTACTCTGGAGGACTCCGGTGATTCGGGAAAGAAGACATGGAAGGAGGGAAAATGTGTGAGACAGAACGAGAGCTTTAGACAGAACAATACTGAAGGATCTGCAGAACAAAGCAAACACTGAGACATCAAAGTCAACAGTGACACATCTCTGCATTATGGATGACTGCAAAGGGGATTCGTCAAATGATATCCAGCTAACATCTATTATTTCAAACAGACTTTTTAAAACTTCAATCAGCTGAGACGAAAGAGGTACTTGCCGCAATTGTTGATGTGCAGAATTCTACATTTTTATTTGAGTAGGGGATGTCCACAGCGGGAAGGCCGGAGATTTTTCCCGAGTCGCTGTAGCAGGCGCTGATGATATCTGACAGCTGCTCATTGATAGAGTTGAGCGGATACATGCAGAGAGCAGAGTCGTTTTCGTCGTCGTCTGGACTTGCCACCATGAACAGAACTTTGCTCCAGGGGACGACTTTCCCGTACGTACCTGCTTCAGTCATGACCCGTGCGAGCTCTTTCCCTGGAGACGCCACATATGCAGCTTGGACTTTGTTGTATCTGTTATTATCCCCACAGTTTAACTGAAGCTCTGTGTGCGAATAGTAATGGTAGTCGTCCTCGCAAAGACGAGATATAAAGGTGAGGTTTTTAGTGTCTGTGCCGTCAAGTGTCCGCGAAAAGAGGAAGTAAACAAAACCGTCCTCTTTGAAGGCAAGGCGGAAGTCGTGAAGGTACTTGGGAACAAATGGCGTCGTCTGTACCGTAGATGCCTCAATGATGCTTTCAAATACCACCCAGTCTCGATCAAAGTCACGGAAGTCCTGAAGGATTCTTGTGCTAATGAGTTTTGTGCTGTCCAGGCTTCCGTAGCCCTTCCCGACAAGAAACACACTGAAGGTGTGATCGTCTTTAGAGTAGGTGGACATAACGCCCACCACGTTGACGTAATCCTCTATGCTGGCAACGTAAGTCCTCTCTCCTTTGCTGTCACTGTAATACAGCTGCTTCTCCACGTTGGTCAGGTTCAGGAGAGAGCAGATGCCTCGATAGCGGCTCCCACAGACTATGAGGGAGCCGTTGGATGGATGGACCAGCAGGAGCTTGTTGATGTTGGGCATTGGCTTTGTGTCCTGGCAGGCAGAAGCAGGAGGCGTACAGGTCCGAGCGTCCTCTTTTGGCCCCGTTTCTGCACGAGCCTGCAGGCTGAGCGCCGATCCCAGCTGATAGATGGTGTTGACGGCTCCCAGGTAAATGCGACCGGTCTGAGGGTCCTGGACCACATTGTTAATGGGGGTCTCAGAGATGAACTCCAGGATGGGGATGTTGTTGCTGTCCTCCTGGGCTCTTGAGACTGATTTACAGAAGAGTAGGAGGAGGAGGGAGACCCAGCTCGCCATCTCTGGAGAGAGCAGAAAGGAAAAGTGTTTCATTATTAAAGCAGTTAAATGCACACAGACATGTACATTAACATCTGCAGTGTAGAGTGGGTAAGTGGTTAACATGCGCTCCTGAACACAAACTTAACATGCAATCTCATCATCATCAGGGAAAAGTCTGCAGACAGAAGGAAAAACCACAAGAATTTAAAGGACTATTGAGGAGCTTATTGTTTTCACTTTTATTAGTGTGATGATCAGACAGTGAGATATTATAACATGTTGATGAGCAAGCTTAAGAGGCAGATATTCTTACATCTGGACAGAGGCAGACCTACTTCCCACAGTCTTTGTTGAAGCTAAGCTCCCCGTCTCCTTGCCCCAGATTCACATTTACAACAAAAGATATGAGTTATATTGATCTTTTCATCTAACTCTCAGCAGGAAAGTTGATAATTATGCTTCTTAAGAAGTCAAACTTTGCTTAATTTAACACAAAAGCTTTTCAAATATAGCCTTAGAGAAATTTGACTTGATTGATTAAAGATGAAAAGTATGTGCCTCTGAAATGCAGTTAACCACCTCAAGCTCAGTGCTTTATAAGCTTATTGTATTTTTTTAGCACCAGAAAATAAATCTCCCCTGATTCAAATATTTTTAAACCTGAGATTCAAACTATCTTCATGGCTACAAAAAACAGGGACAAGTGAGACGATCTATTTGTTTTCATCGTTATGTGGTTATACAGACCTTTAAGAATACTTCCGACTGTATATCAGACTCAAGATTTACATTGTTAGGATACATCTAGAATCCAGTATGCAGTGCAGCAGTTTGTGTATGACTCAACTTCCTGCTCCACTTCTATAAACGCTGGGTTATTATGCATCTAATTGACTTAATATCAGAAATAATCGCTTGTGAAAAAATAATTCTTCTCAGTGTGGAGGAAAAAGATTAAGGCCGAAAGCTACATCTCAAACTATAACACAATAAAACCCTCTTTAAAAAGCTTGGATCTGTTCCAGCCTCACTTGCACGTCTGCTTCTCTTTTTTCATGGTTTAGTCTTAGAAACATGATCAAACAATGTTCCAGTAAAAGACAGACAGCATCATGTACACCAGGTGCATGTGGAGTGCACTCTCGCTTGCTGTTTGCCCAGGCTGTGGTTCATGTGGAGCTGCAGGTGGCTTTCAAGCAGCTTCTGTCCACACAGCAAATGTGCGTGTGTGTTTGCATGTTAGTTTGGAGCTCACACACATTAAATAGCCCCCTCCATCCATCGTTCCACCTCAGCAGTCAAGTCCAAAGACGCATTTGTCAAATTGAAAACCCCCGATGAAACTTCCAGGAAGTTGCTTTGCCAGAGCTGTGTTTTATTATGTTAACCCGCCTTCCCTCATTGGACTAAGTGGGGAGACCACTGATTAGACATTAGCCCAGGGGGGATTCTGGTAATTTCTCCGGCAACTCCCATTTGCAGTTAAGTGCCCACTACTCGATTTGATGATTTTATTTTTCTTTCGCAGTCCTTCCAACTCCCCCTCCGACATCCAATTGCACTGCGTAAACTAATTGTGCCCTTTTCAATTCATAGCCTTAAATATTTCAATTAAAAATGAAATGATGCAATAAAATCTGTGTGTGCTTTTTCAGGACAGAAATGTGCAATTGGTTTTAACGGCTTTAATTAAGAGAGTAGGGTAGTCAGCATTTTTCAAGATTTAACTAATGGGGGGAGGGGGGGGGGGGGGGGAATGCACACACACAGGGGTTGAAAAATAAAAGAGTAATTACTTAAAACAACTATTCCCGCTCTGAAGTAACGAAACTTCAATTAAACAGACAGACCCACTGGCAAAGTTGAATGATGGTCACAAGCATGTGTCAGCGTTTAGAGGCGCCACAATAACTCACTTTTTATGTCTGAGTTTTTCAAAGAAGCATCACAAAAAACTGCAGGACTTGCAGAAACGTTTGTGCAGGCTCAAGTTGTTGACAGCATAAACAACAAGATAAGTCAGGCTGCAGTGTCAAAGAGTGGTGACAACTTGCAAAAGTATTCACAGCGAGATAGAGAGAGGGCCTTAAATATGAAAACTAAAATGAAACCTTGATAAAGTAGTTTGAGTTGAATAAAGTTTGCTCCAAACAAAAAGAAAGCATCACTTAGCCTTACTTAGGATGTATTAAGGGCTCGACTGCCTTTTGGGAAAAACTTGTCAACATCAGAACAGAAGGCAGATGGCTTTTTTTGATGACATCAGTGACAAACACCCAAGAAAAAAACATATGTAGGCAAAACACAAGTAAACGCTTGGATGCATTGCTTATGATAACTGATATGTGTAACACTGAATTCAGCCTTTTGTGTGTCTTCTTTGAAATGTCTATCTTTTCCCATGTTTTCTGATTCTGAAAGTTGCTACTCTTAACAAAGGCAGATTTTGCCCTCATTAACTCTCCATTTGTAAACATTTTAATAAGTTTCTTGGTCACTTAATCGCAGTTGACTTAAACAGCTTGGTGGTGGTACAAATCAACACTCGCTGATGGTGTTTCTCAGGTTCAGGTAGTCTGCAATGCCACATGACCTTTATTGTACATTTGTTCCTCCTTTTCAAACATATGGTCGGTAAATTGAGTGGTTTGTAACTTCATTAGCAGCTCTTGTACACAAAAATTAAACCCACAGTGGGTCTGTGCTTCTACAAAATGTCCTGAAATGAAACAACAGCTGTTTGCTTGATGCTGTTGTTTTTTTCTGTTGCACACAAGATAGAAAGCCATACTGTCTAAATATTGGCTGTGATTGTAAATATGGACAGTAATTGAAGCATGACAGCCTCACGAAATGTACCCTCCACTAAAACTGTAATATCCATATTTCTATCAGTTCACTGGGCCGTGATACGGACCGCACAGAAAGGCTGCACAAAAGGTGGATTATGTGAACGATTCTGTGACAGAAAATGACTCGATTTCCTCGACTTTCAATCAAACACGCTGTGACAAAGCAACTTTCTCAGACCCAAATTACAATGCAAGGACAATGTCTCAGGGCGTTCATTTAGGTTTCAAAAACTCCAGTTCCACTTACACCCGTGGCTTCAAAGAGTCCTTTTCTTGCTCTAGCAAATCCTATAGCCAGCCCCTGATCAGAAGGAGAAGAAAAATTCCCTCAGATGCTGCATTGTGGGTCAGTGCGAACCAAATTCGAAACTTATTTCAAAGGAGCCTGTTCTCTCCTAGGATGTCTCCTTCTGTTGCTCTATCACTTTTCATCCTTTTTTCATGTGCTTAATCTTGCACGCTGGAATTAAAGAGGCTTCAAAGAGCTGCGGAAAGGCAGACGTCTGGTGGGGGTGTCACAGGTGGAATGAGGCCCATTTCTCGCCAGAACAGCCCACCTCTCTTTTTATCATTACGTCTCGAAGCTGTTGTGAGCAAACACAGCAACTGGGCATACCATCCTACACGTGGTTATCCTGAATAAATAAAAAGCTGCTAAATTTAGAGGCCGCGTGCTGCATCAGCCTGCAGCTAATGAAGCCTCCGATGGCCTGGAATAAATAATAATGAAACGCATCGTGTGATAATGAAGCTGGCACATCTGAAAAATGTGATCCTGTGAAACAAACAATTGAGGAATTAAAGCAGCCTGATAGTCACTGCTAAACTGACCTCAATTTAGAAACCAACTAATTTATGTGCACACTTTTCACTTTGTAGTTACAGCAAAAAGCAACAAGGAGATGTTTAACACAGACTCATTAGGATGAACATTTACATTACGTCCTCATTAAAGCTTAGTAAAGGGCTGCACAACATAAACGATAATGATGTGATCACTTTGTAGCAAGTAAAGGGCTCTTGAAGAAATAACCCTGAAAAAGATTTTTCCACATTTTGCTCACTGATTCAGTTCTATTCTTCCTTGTCTTATAATAAATCTGAATTTCATACATTGACTGCTGAAGTTGGATGACAATAGATCTAACCTATAGTCAGACATCTGAAATGATCAGCTGCACATAGAACAGTGTCTTGTTTTTGAGTATCCTAATTAGGACAATTTGCCAATCGAATGACGCCTCAGCCAGCCTTTAGCTTATCTCAGATTAGTAGTGATGGGAATTCTGGCTCTTTTGAGTGATCCAGATCATTTGGCGCAGCTTAGCAACAAGAGCGATAAAATTCCAAGAAAAACACTATTTCACATGATGTTTGATCTAAAACATGCATGTTATACCGTGGTGTTCCTGTGGCCGAGCAGTGTGGAGAAAAGAAATCATGCCTTTATTCTGTCGTGTATTAAATTACACCAAAAAGGGGAAAAGGGAAACCAGCTCTCAAACGTGAGCCGGCTCCTATTGCTCACATAAAAGAACAAAAGGGATCACACATGACACATTAATACAGATGTTGGTGTTACTTTGGTTTCAACAGCTAAGTTAACTAGCACCCTGGCTAAGGAAGGACAACACTACTGCTGTTTGGAATCATTTATATTAAGGTGAAGGATGAGTATCATTCCTGAAAAGCATCTGTTGGACATATACAACACAGAAACTGTAAAGGAAAATACAGAATTCTGATGTGGCTGTTGAAATCAATCACCAGAAGACAATATTTTCTCACTGGAAAAATTCAATGTAACCAGGTCGTGTTACAGGAACAAAAGAGAGTAACAATATAAAAAAATGATTCTCGGTAACTTGTCAGTCAGGCTCGGAATAGTTAAGAGAAACAGAAATTGCCAAAAGATTCTTGAAAACATCTAATAAAATGTTTTCTTCTCATTTCTCATGCCAATCCACAGGGTTGTTAGACAACCATTATGACACTATAATAATATATTGAAACCAGGACTTTAACATTCAGTGTCAGTATCACAGCAGAAACTGAAGAACAGAGAAATCATCAGCTCCATTATGATTGATATTCTCAGTGATTCAGCTACATGATTTGATGTAGCAAAGTTATTTGTTGTAAATTCCATCTCCATTTATCTTCTCTTGTTGGGGCAAAAATAAACTGCTGAGGTACAAACATGCACATGCAGGTTTGAAAATAGCACATGGAGGTGTGTCGGCTTGCTGTTCATCACACACACCCCTCTTATTGAGCACTTTAGTGCCATCTCTTTCAGCCTACCTCCACAGGTTAGGACATGTCTGGGAAGGAAAAGAAGCTCTCAGCAGAGGAAAATGAAAGATAATTGAAAAATGGCAGGTGTGCACACAAGCACACACACAGATTCGGCTTAGAGATACATGTGCACACACAGATACGTGCACCAGCGCAGCTTGAAGTGCTGACAAGGTAATCCCGCTCTGACCACACAGAGACACTCTTCTTTTCGAACTGCCTCGCTGTGGATCTTTGACACAGGGGCATTAAAACCGAACATGGCAACCAAGACGCCTTCAGCCAACCCCCCCCCCCTTCCTTTTTTTAAAGGGAGACGCCCACCAGTGTGCGAGCATGTCAGGAAGAGAAGAGGGGTAAAATGATAAGAGGAGGGGTTGGGGGTTGAATATGTGTGCAATGATTAGATCCCACACACATAAACACTTCCGCAAACTGCTGACCTGGCAAGTTTTGAAGCAGCGTGAGTGCTCCTCTCACTCATTAAAACAGACACAGAAAGGAAACTGATATAATAAATAAAAAAATAGACATCCTACCCCAAAAACATAATAGGATATCACCCCATACCGTGATCGTTCATATTCAGCACTTTCTTTATCAGAGGAGCTGGCTTTGACAGATGCCAGGGTCTGACACTTATGTGGGGGTAGGGTGGATGTGGGTGTGTGTGTGTGGGGGGGGGGGGGGTCTTACATTAAAACCGTTCTCAGTGTAACACTCTGATAAAAGTGAACCGCTATTAAATTACTCCCATGTCCCCAGAGGCCTCCGGACTGGGAGGAGAAGAGGTGATCGAGGGGTTAATGCTCTGAAAGTAATCTTGCCGTGTCTCTGAGGTGCTGAAAAGTCCTGATAAATTGTGTACAAGGCAACATGACAACGTGGGTTAGGAACCATACAAGGAGCCTTAAATGAGGGGCGGATTCTTGTCCTTTTATTTTCCCGCCTGCCACCATCAAGGGAAAAAGTGGCATTGTTAGAGATGAAACATGAAGTGGGAGAGCGAGGAGAACTCTCTTTCTCTACATGTCTCCAATCTTGATTTTTTTTCTTTTTGACATGTGAACGCTCTTGTCCCATCCTTACAGAGAAATTGTTTCACGCATCGCAATGGGAGGCTGCCGTGACGGCGGCAATCCAATTTCCATATGAACAATTACCCTGCCGTCAGGGTTGGCAGTTCATTTATTTCAATTTGACTGACTGGGAGAACCATGCTCACCAAAGCAGCCAGCCCAGCCATTGTATTCAGGACACCAGGCGCAGGATGGGTCTGGACCATTTATGTTGGATCCAGCTGCTCTGGCCTAAATGTGCGAACACCTT
Organism: Tautogolabrus adspersus; assembly: GCA_020745685.1. NCBI lineage: Eukaryota > Metazoa > Chordata > Actinopteri > Labriformes > Labridae > Tautogolabrus > Tautogolabrus adspersus. The sequence continues at coordinate 24,472,988 of CM036539.1, forward strand.
TAAAGTTGGCCGTGACCCGGGGAGAGTGTGAATACTTAGCTTGTCTCTAAGAACATGTGTATGCCTTCTTGTGTGTGTTTTGTCTATATTGATGTATGACCAAGGCAAGTTAGGGGGGTACAAGTGTTAACCCGCCTCCCACCAGCCTTTTAGGCACAGCACTTTTCCTCATTAGGACTGATAGGCTGCTTGTGTGTCTATTTACCGCTCTGTCGCCACTTTCAAGGCTCCTGCTATCTCCCCTTTGCCAGCTGGACACTCAAGAAGCAAGAATGCAACACACACACACAAAACTACACATTAAAACTTGCATGTGGAAGAATACTCACACACAAACAGATGCGCTCTTTACTGCACTTTTCTGCATACTACCTTTCTCCACAGCCGACCTCTATGTCTCTTGTAATCTCTCCATCTCTGTTTGTCTCTCAAACAAACACACAAATGCAGCCTCTCTCCGTCTGGGCAGCAGCAGCTTGGGCTAATCTTCCAATGTTAACCGCTCACCCCTCCCACCCCGCCGCCCCCCAGCTGGATGTTGCAGCTCTCCAGCAAAACAGAGTGGCTGTTTGCTGTGTGGACACAGCTGGCGGATGTGGGGAACCTGATTAAACGGCCAGGCCTGGCGGAGAAGAGCTACTTTCAGAAGCCAATGGCTTCTCCGACATTGCCGCCACATCCAGACGGTCGCTAATACACACAAACAGTTGTAGGGGCAGGCATGCATACACAATGCCACTAATCAACTTGACTCACTCGCAGATACGCAGCTGAGATCCAACACTGTAACTGGATATGAAAAATGTTGCCCACATGCACAACTAGGGCTCCAACAATATTAAAATGCAAGATTTCCCAATTAAATCAGTTAATTGTTTAGCCTACAAAATCTCTGACAACTTTGAAATATGCACTTCCAAGTCCAAAAGTGGGTTCCTGAAGTTGTTTGTTTTGTACAGCAATCAGTCTAAAACCCCAAATTATTCAAATTTAGAATATTATCCTTCAGAAACTGATTTTTAAGAAACTGAAATAGGCAAATCTTGCCTTTATTGCATGACAAATGACTTAAAAACTGTTGTTGATTAATTCTCTGTCCATCAGGCAGTCGCTTAACGGACTGCTTTTTGCAAAACTAATTTCTTTATGACACATTGATTGATGGCTGCAGGGAATTTCCTGTTTCTTCCTGCTCCCGTCAGGGTTCACACTCTCTTTTTAAAGAATAGGTAATGATTCATAGTCTTGCTCAGGGGCACTTCAGCAGGCTGGATGCTTGCTCACACTGAGACATTTAAATCCAGCTTCCTCTTCTCTTAGGGCAGTTTCTCTAATCTGAACACAACCCTAAAGCGATCCCAACGCACACTCACTCAGCCTCTTCTTCCATACTCTCATGTTCAAACACACAGCCACAATTAAGAAGTCAGGCAGGCAGAGTGACTGCTGGGAAAGAATCCATTACACACTTTATTGGTTATAATGATTTCACTTCACCAGCATAAACGCCAATGAGCCATGAAGGTATCTTGTAATGTGGTTTAGTCTCAGTGCTGGCTTTGGTTTGGTTTCAAGGGGAATACTGATCCAAAGGTGCGTCCTTATAGGAAATCACATGAAACTTCTGAGATGATGGTCAATAAAATGTAACAAATGAGGGTTTACAGCAGCTTTGGTTTTAAAGAAACAGTTTAAAAGTCATGTAAGCATTTTGATTTATTTTCAAGACTAACATAAGAAATGATATCAGTCTCTTGTCTGTGTGTTCAACAGAGGTAAATCCAGAAATTGTTTAGCCAAGCTTGGCATACATAGTCCAGGAAGCAATGTGGGGAAAAAACACATCCTCCATCTCCTCCAAAGCTCTGTAATCTACACATTGTATCTCATTTGTTTTATAGATGCACAAACACAGATGAAAAACTGACAATTTGTTTCTCCATCTGTGACATGTCGTTGTGACACAGACGTGTTTATGAGCATATAGGTTTGGTTTCTGTGCCTGGAAGCAAACTTGGCAACCCAAATGTGACAATAGAGAAAGTGCGTTCATTTTTTCTCTCAGAGAAATCAGGTCATGTGGATAATCAGGGAACAATTGTACGTGCACTAGTAACCTGTATACAGCAGGTCTGCCATCAGATCTTTTTTCCTTCCTATGGCCTTATTTTGGAGGGATTTCTCATTTAATTCAACTTTAATGATAGTAGAGGGAACATTTAAAAAAAAATGATATATTCATTCTTTTAGAGTTTCATTTGTGTTAGCTTCAGACTTTTAATGTTATCATTTAAATACACAAGGACAGATTTGTTGGTGTAAGTTTTTGCCTCCCATCTGCTCTGCTTTTACTTTCCCCATTTCAATTTTTTGCCTTGTGAATACACACTGGTAAAAAAAAAAAAAAAGCTGTTTAGAAACAAGGTAAGGAGAAATCAGCATTTGCCAGGAAATAACTAACTGGGGAAATCAGGTTTTTCAATCCACTGTGGATTACAGGTATCCTGTTGACATGACAATGTAGAAATCAGCTCGAGGTGGAGAAGCAGAATGCAACCCAGTTACTAAGGTGTGTAAACACAGACTGTGACAACAAGACAGGAAGCTGCACACATGTCAATGCACTCATCTGCTGTTTGTAATAAATTGTTACAGTAAGTAGCTCCACTTAAAACAGGAGTTAGATTCAGCTTGAGGACACACTTAACAAGACCTGCTTTATTGATCGGTCCACGGATATCCTTTTATATGAAAGAAGGATTAAAAACAAATGCTTTTTAAGTCATTTCTTACAATAGGACACTTAACAGTTAATTCAATAAAAATGTAATGAGTTTGCAATTTATTTAAAAAGGTTTTACACCTGGCTGTTTATGCGGAGGCAATGAAGGAGAAAAGATATATGAAATGATAATATATCTTTATTCAAACCACCTACTTTACTTTTTAGACTAAAGGGTAATGTTGGTTTAAAGTCTTACTTTCACAGGTCATGGTGTTGTCGAGCCCATTGGCCTGCATTTAACAAATGTGGTACAACAAATTGATTACAGAGCTCTTCAGGTATTTGTAGGTATATTTTTCAGTTTTTGTGCAGAGTAAGCCTTTAGCCATAAAACAGAACAGAATAACATAATTTGTTTGGCTACTCCTTTAAACACTGGTGGAAGTGTGAAAGACAAGAGCACAAGCTGTGCGAGATGGAACTTCTCTGGGATCTGAGTGAGCGACAGAGGTAGGCTACCTCGAGAAAAAGATTGAGGAGAGATGAAAGCTGATCGAGACACTGAGAAAGGAAATGAGGAAGCACAACGCATGTTACTGACTGAGTCTCAACAGGTCCTTTGTGTGCTCTGGCAGGTGCCTGTCACTTGTCAGATTGACTCAAGAGTGTGGACGGTGGCTGAGCGCAGTATGGTGCGGATACTGCATGAGCATCGTCTGAGGCACGCAAAGATTCTAGCTCTCTGTAATGACTAACAGCTATCAAGTAATGGCCGAGAGATTGGCCAGTTCTCCTTAGCATACGGAGAAAAGGTCACGTTCAGAGCTTAAAAGGTAATGGCTAAATTAGCTGCAAAAAATACCTCATAAAATTACATAGCTTTCATGGAGAAGGAGTTCTTTCTGCCGGTCATGCAAGAAGAAATAGACTGAGCTACTTTTTAATTAGTCTGACGAGAACTAATCACAAGAGGAGTAGACTGATTACTTGCATGTATGCCTCAACTCATAACACAAGAGCACCTTCTCACTTCCTCTCTCTCTCTCACTCTCACAAATGTTAATGAAAAAAACACATTTGCACCTACACCACTTCTCCTCAGTGGTCTTGATGCTATCGAAACCTCTCCACAACACTCGTTCCTCCATCCGCCGACCCCTACAATCTCCATCCATCATCTATCAGTATTTCTGTAGCCATAGGGGGAGAGAGCTGCTAAGCAGGGCCTGACTAATGGCTAAACAAACACCATTATCAGGCCTCGATGGCCAAACGCTGAGCTACAGGAGCCCCAAAGCAGCTGAGGCTCTTTAATACTTAATCCCTGCTGCCCTGCTCTGCTGGCGGCTGCTTTAAACTCAGCTAGAACGAGCAAAACCGAAGGCTCACTAATGAGGGAATAAGCACAGAAACATGAGGGAGGAGGGGGTCTGAGGTAAAGAGCAACGTCATGCATACATGCACACACACACACGTGTGCAATCACTTATCGCAAAAAATGAGTGGAGAGTGGAGTGTATTGAGAGGGGGAGAGAGAAGTGTGGCCTACTCGTCTTGGCCAATTCCCCCTCTAAAAAAGGCTCAGGGAGAAGTTAATGAGCCTGTTACAGCCCCAGAGTTCCCCTGATAAGGCCGCTGATTACACCACATGTTCAGGCAAGAGGATTGTGTGTGTGTGTTTTTTGTGTGTTTCCATGTGTGTGTGTCACCTGACCCTAAGCGGTCATCTGCTAATCGTACGTTCACATGTCAGGAATGCACACGTTCCGTTAAACACAGTGTCACACACAGCTCTCCAGGCCCAATCTATCCCTTGCACACTCGCCCACAGAGTTGCACCCGTGATCGCATTTCTCACACGCTCAATCAAGTGTGACTGAGTGAGCGAGCCACTCAATGAGAGTGGGTGATTAGGCCCTCGGAGAGTAGGCCTGACCTTTCCCTCCACATCAAGTCCTCCGTGCGCATGTGTGTTTTTATGAGTCAGTGGTTGCGAGCTCTCGGGCCTGCACCACTTCACATCAAATGTCACTGACTTAAACGAGATGGCCAGAGAGACAGGACGGAGGAGGAGGGACAAGAGAGGGAGGAGGAAACATAAATAGGAAACATGACAAAGTTGTTTTTTTTACAGTAGTCTGCAAGAAAGGCTAAAGAAGGGAAAAACTTAAGAAGAAAAAAGGCAAGAGACGGACTGAAATGAAGAGAGAGTGCTGTCACAGATCAATCTTCTGTCTCTCCTCTCTCCCTCTTTGCCTGAGAAAACAGCAAAGCTGAGGTATTTTTAAATTCCTTGCTGGTTGTGGGAATACATCACAGGCCCTTGAGGGAACAAATGCCTCCCCCTCCTGCTGTCGAGATGGTTGAGTCTGCACTTCCTCGTTGTCAGAGCGCAGACGGACAGAGAGGCAGACAGCCTGAGTCAGGCATCCAGGGAGCTAGAGCGTGGTGGGGCAACTGAGGTTTTGTTTGGCAGTTTGTTGCGCTGCTAAATGCTGCTGAGAGTTAGTTATCATTCATATGTAACTCATGGGCTCATGTAAAGAGTTTGTTTAGAGTTCCAGTTCTCTTAAAGTCAATGAAGAAATGAAAAGTAATAACAGCGTTCGCTAGGTCAATTTTGAAAGTTGATGAATGTGACATCTTTTTACAATTAGTTGGCAATTTGTTTTTGTTTTTCAGTCAACAAAATAATAATTGCCAACAAGTGCTTCTGATTGATGTGTGTTTTTTAGCACAAAAAAAAAGTATTGCTTTAAGCTTTCAAATGTGAATATTTGCGTTTTTTAAATGCTTGTATACCCTTAACACTACATTACATTTGGACTGTTTGTCGGAAAAAACAAGCAGTTTGAAGAAGCCATTGTGGGCTCTGGGAAATCCAAAAACAAATTCTACAGTTTTTGGTCATCAAAAAGATCAAACAATCTTATTCCACAATGAATATCAACTATAGCATCAAATTACAAGAAAAACTGTTGCCTTCTTTACATTTCTAAAAGATAGTTCAAAAAGGCAAAACACTCACTTCAAACCATCCTCAGGTCAGCCAAACTTTTTTGTAGCACAAAGAAAAGATGAAATTATTGATCAGAAGTGTGTGTTGTAAACACCTATTATAAACCTAGTTTGTAGACTGACTCCCTGGTCCAACTTTGACCCATAACAGTTTTCCTGTGCAATGAGGGACTATTACCACCTCTTCAGCTACCCACTTTGGCTTTTAACTCCCAATAAAGTGTTTCAGGTAACAGTTTACAGCCTGTCTGATCCTCTGACTGCTGGCTTTTCACCCCGTCTGACATGAAGAGAGATGTTGCTTTTTCTGTGGGTACAACGTCGCCATATCAGATAGAGATGATAGCAGGCATAGAAAATACATATCAAGTTGTGAAAGACTGAAATGTTCCTAGAAAAAGGCTACGTTATGTGATGCTGCAGGTTAAAGTTACCATCTGTGTTGTCTCACAGCCTTTCCTCGTCTTCCTCATCCCGTTGTCACCTCAGATCTCACAGGAGATAGTGAGCCGGCATTCACCGGTGACGGGTTGGAGGACGTGTGGCGCGTCGCCTAGGTTAATTAAGTTTGAAATCGTGAATATGATCAGTGGTGCTGCCACTCAGGCTGCCATCCACCGCCACCCTTCCTACCCCTCGCTGTGTCCCAGCTACGACAGGTAGGTGGAGGGGCGTCTGTGTGCACAAGTGTGAGAGGAAAGAATGTGTTATTATCTACGCTACACGTAAGACAGGAGATCATGTCGTCAGTATATTTCTGTCTACAGATACTCTTACACTGGAGCCATCATGCACAATGTTTGTGGAGCACATTTTTTCTGTATGATAAAAACTTCTCACAAAAATTAAGCCTCATACAAGATTAACCAAACGTCGTTATCTTTGCCTACCTTAACTGTAAGGGAGCCTGGAGGGACATTTAAGTGTGATTCGAGTTTTCTTTGATAGGAAGGTAGGAAGAGTGTATTTCCTGACCTACTAGCCAAAAGCCACACTTGTGAAAAATTAGCCTTTAACTGCCTTTCTAGTAATATATGTGACTTAAAGGTAAGAAAAAAAACAACTTTGCACATCTATTGCATAAGAGGATAGCAGCATGAGAGGATAGAGTCCATCAAAATCAGGCAAACCTGATGAAGGTCTGGTACCAAAGCGTTACCAACAAATGTTTGTCAGAGGATGGCAGTGTGTGTGTTTGCCTGCAACTAAAGAGTAGAAATATGAAAAGGATGTGGGGTGTGCATGAGTAAGCGCTTATATGGTTGGTCAATCCATCTATTAGATTGAAAATGGATTTTTCTTCCTTCTCCGGGATTAAATGTTTTCTGAGGCTGGGGCTTTTTCTAATCTTATCTATGGGTCTCTATGTTGTACAGACTGTAGATACATTTTGGGCAATATAAATGGACTTTATTTAAAAGGAAAATGGCAGATTTTATAATCGATGAAACATTTAAAGGGGAAATATGAAAAATCCACTTTTGCAGTGTTTTTGAACAGTTGCATAAGTCTTACAACACAGAGAAAATTGCTCCGTTTCAAATTGGCTCTCCTTGTGACATCACAGTGGGATTCTGGTAAAAAACAAAATACCCTCCCCTCCCCTAGTATCTTCACCCATTGACTCCACCCCCAGCCTAGAGCAAAACTAATGCGCAGGTCCGCCGTTTCTATTCTCACTAGCGAAGGAGTGATGTCTACCGGGAAAACTCAGGGGGGGTCATTGCATTTAAAGAGACACACACACCAAAACGGAGCGCTTTGAGAGAGCTGGTTTATACAGGGTCACAAACCTCCTCTGGTGCTTGATTCATGTTATATTTTGACCAAAGCACAGCACAGATGTTTCATTTAGACCACAGGGGACTGTTTGAAAAGGTGGAAAAGGGGTATATATGTCCTCTTTAAGTCACAGTGGGAATTACAAAGGGATAAGCATCTTCTGATTCTACTTTCTCAAATGTGAGAACAGCCGTTTGTCTCTGTGTAATATCATTGAACAGTTTTGTGATATTGGTCTGACAAAGCTGCAATGTTAAGACACTACCAGGGGCTCTAAGAAACTGCAACTATTATTAACCTATAAAATATAATAATAAATATATATTACTCTTCCAACTCCTTCACTGCATCGCCTGAATACTTGATAGCAGGGCTGCAACTAATCACCATTTCCATAATCTCTTAATCTCTTAATCCCCTGATTTTTTCTTGATTAGGCAATTAGCTGTCTTTATGTGAAATTTGATAAAAACAGCAAAAAATGAGTCATCAAAATTTCAGAGCCCCAAATGATGTCTTCAAATTGCCTGTTTTACTCAGCCACATTTCCAACACTCATAAATTTAAATCTTTAATCACATAACACGACCAAAAAGAGGAAAAACTGTCACATTTGAGGAGCTGAATCAAGAGAATCTGTAAATGTAAAATGAATGAAATGATTATCTGAATGGTTGCTGATCAATTTTGACAACTAGGGGGACCCAAGCGGAACTTCAGATCTTCATTCTCTTAATCTCTCTGACAAACACACACACATACATATACACACATGCATACAGGCAAAAATGAACAGTGTTGGTAATTTTTTTTTTTAAATGACAAAGAGTCCCAGTTCAGGCCAGACTGCAGCCTTTTCTCTGAGCCATGATTGCTGTTTTCCCCTGGTGGCTGATGGGATAGCTGGAGCTGCACTGATTGTTGATAGATGTCTATTGGCATGAGCAGCACGTAGACACACACACACAGACCAACTACTAACACTACCTGTAATCCATGAAAAACGGACTGTAGGTATTAGTGTGACATATGATTGGCAGGAGCCATTTCACACAGTCACAGAGAGAGAGACAGAGAGAGAGAGAGAGAGAGAGAGAGAGAGAGAGAGAGAGAGAGACTGTTCAATGACTATGTGAAGCAGTGTTGGAGTGTTATTAACCACATTTTCTGATACTTGTATGCAGAATTTATAATGGATTAACTTCCCAATGGCAATTACAAGTTAAGATGAAAGTATTTTTTGATTCGAGACAAGGATCTGTTACTTTTGCTCATAATATTTATAACTTCTCACCATTTTGATACATCGAGATGGCGCCGCGGAAGGTCGCCCCGGTGTGTTGGTGCGCGTTGTTTTGTCTGTTTTTGTGTGTTAAATCAGTTCTATTGTTTATATTGGTAATTGTTTCTTATATTTTATTTTATTTAAGTTCTAGCTATTTGCACCAATACACCAAGACAAATTCCTTGTATGTGTAAATGTACTTGGCAATAAAACCCGATTCTGATTCTGATTGAATGAATTATTGCAAACCAAACAATCCATTGATCAATCAAAAAAAATCTATACTTCAGAAACCAACTGCAACAGTTGAGACATCTTTCTGCATAAGGTCCTTTCAATACTTAAAGTATCTGCACACTCATATACCATGCCATACCATACTAAGTGTGTTTCAAGCTAACTTTTTCAATGGAGGACATCGATTTGTAACAGAGTATTTGTAGAATTTCAGTAAACTAAAGGATCTGAATACATCCAATATTATTGCTTTTAAAACATGCTGCATATTCGCCCTGCAGAAATCTCCCTATTCAAGTCCGTTTAAAAGCTCATAATAAATCCTAACCCCTTATTTTCTTAAATCATAAAAACGTACTACTGGCATGAATAACAGGAGAAGTTTTCTAAGGCTGCTATGATGGCATTTAAAAAAAATAAAAGTCAGTTCTTTAGACATTCTGGTATGCAACAGGTAGCGTAACAGAACCCAACCATAGCCACAACTGTCTTTAATTTAACAGGGCCTTTGCATTGTTTGAGACTGAACTGCTGAAGAGAATATACAATCATGTAAATTCACTGACACTTTACATGATGAAAATGATACTCTGACACAAATATACCAGTAATGATAATAAAAACCATATATAGTGCAGCTGTCACTCAGCAGGGAGAGCTGGTTATATAATGACCTTGATAATTGGTTGTTTGAGGGGTTCTTGAGCACAGGTACTGAATCCTCCATTGCTTCTATAGACCAGGTAGGCACTATATCAGTGCAGTCAATTTACCATTAATGGTCAAATGTATGTTCTATGCTTTTGATACTTTCAGTTATTTCAGCTGAAAATCTTTGTTGTTTTTTTTGTTTAGTTTTTTGCATTCACACAACTTGTGTACATCTTCTACCACAGGTTAACAAGTGAAAAGTATGATGCGATGCATATCTACGCCTGTACTTCTCACCTGATGAATTGGCTAGGATTATGTTTCATTTTGATTACGTTTTTGATTAATTGCTTAGCCCTCATGTGATCACCGTTTCTAATCAAAAGCAGATGCACAAAGGTCAGAGGGAATTAGCCCCACCACCACCTAAAAATAAGCTGCTTTAATCAAGTTGCAGATGGTCTGATAAGCAGCATGATGGCATCAGGGGCTAGTCGTGTGGCGTAGCTGAGGCGTGTCAGAGATAGCATCTGCACCTTGTCTCTAAAGGTGCCTCTGTGTCTTTTATGTCAGGTGAGTGTGCTGACATTCTGTCACATCCAGACGTCAGATGTGGCGGGGTCACCGAGGCCAAACATCAAAGTGTGGATCTATGTTGGCAGGTGGTTAATGCAGACGCATTCAGCACTCTCCTGTAAAAAGAAGTGGACACCTTTTCACACACGCTCACATGCGGCCAACATGACAAGCTTTAAGTTTGAATCTGAGATAGTGTCTGCGAGCGAAGTCTATGTTTCTGTCTCTTTATCTCCTGAGCCTTCTGCAGATAATTACAGCCATCCCGTCTCTAAGACTCGGTCACACCAAAGCTGCCAGTCAGCGCAGAGGAATTATCGCCCGGGCAATCGCAAAAAAGGAGCACGCCAAGGTCAAGCCCTGTGTTCAATTTCACTTTTGATTCCGGTCCACCTTTCTTTCTCCTCTACCACTTATCCACTCCTCCCTCTCGGCCCTCCCACGCTGTCACTGTTGAATTTTCCTCCAAGGCTAACCTCTATTTCCAGGACAACCAGCGCCTTGACACTCATTCATTTCCAATCCTGCAGAGTGGTCTGCTGAATGGAAATTGACGATTCAATTTTTGGAATGAAACTCAAGAGTCCTTTTGGAATTGACTCTCCCCTCCTCTCCTGCTTGGGTGCCTGTCCTGCCACCCACCACCTCTGCTCCCCTCCACCGCCACTCACCATCTCCGTCCTGGTCTGCTGACTACAGCCAATTTCTCCGCTTGTATGGAGACGTGGGCGAGATGGCTACCGCTTAAAACGCCCTGAAGCTCCCGCCGACTTTTCCCAGACACCTTTTCTCCACGCCTGCTCCCTCTCATCAATAAGCTGCTGTCAAACAAGCAAACACTTAAAACCAAAAGGGTTTTATTCTCAGCATTGCTCCCAGCTGGATGTTGGGTGGCAATTTAAAAATGATCTATGCAAATGTAATTTCGCTGTGTGTCATCCAACACAGCCAATTAATGAGTGAGCTTCTCCAACCCAACTATAAATTAACAGGGCTAGATATAATAGCTAGATTAATGTGTTTTTCTGGCACTTGCCTAATTGCGAGAAGACTCCGGTGGGGCTACTGTGTGCTGCCTCATTTCTACGTGTGATAGAGTGAGTTGAGACAGCGGAGGGATAAACGCCTGCATCGTCTCTTTTTATCATTAATATCTTTGTTGTTGCTCCTTTTATGGAATGGTATGATATTTTGTCCTGATGGAACTTGCATCTACCTCAGCCAATTTACAACTAAAAATTGCTAGATTAAGTTCAATCTGAAGGACAGCATTAGCTTCCATACTTAGAACTGGAAAACAAACCCATGAGTGGTCAGAGGTGCATATGTGCACGGATAGCATATCTGGTAATGAGAAATGAGCACTCAAGGCAGAGAGAAAATGTTGAAGATGCAGAGAAACGAGAAACGTCACAGAGAGGATGAGTAACCGTGGAGGGAAAAAAAGAGGGAATGATAGAGAAAGATGGAAAACAAGCTCCAGGATCCAAAACAGCAACAAGGAGGCCTTTTGTTTTGCCCCTCTCAGCCAATTGTTGTCGTCGCCAAGGGTGAGAACGCTAATCCGCCTTGGAAAGAGGAGTTGGGAGGATTTACTCTAAGTATCCTTATTAGTGGGAATTCACTGATACGCGAGGGGAGTGGACCGGGTGAGGGGAGAAGGTAGAGGGCATTAGGAATAGGGAGGAAGAGGGGAACAGCAGGGTAGTCTGACTACACTGTAGGTGCCATATGAATCTTTAATACAGGGCTTAATGGCGAGGGAGGGAATAAGGGAGGAGTGGATAATATAAAGAGAGTGAGGGAAAAGGGAAAGGGGAATCTCCGAGGAGGTTACTGAGCCGTCCGTATCACAACACTCCTGATAAGTGCAAGCCTCCCAGGATCAAACCTCATTCTCCACAGCTCCACCAAGTCTCCTTTCAGATGCAGAACACACCGGCAAAAGGACAGACTCGTCTTTGTCGTCCAAAAACAAACATAAACGGAACAGAAATAAAAATGGATAAAGGATCTTTCCAGGTGATAAATTTCCTAATTGCTTTTGTTAAACACATACCCTGCTGGAAGCTTGGCCACGGTACATCGTTTTAATTACACGCACAAGAGCCTAATTAGTTGTATCTGTTGTACCAGAGGCTAACGTGCACCCAATTAGACCCGAATCAAAAGGATGGTACAGTCAGACGAGGGAAATGTGCGCTTCTTTGTTCTTTACAGTATTCATCAAATAACAGAGGGAAGAAAAGACTTAACTTCCCAACTTGCTGATGTCATGATCACCTCTGCTATCTTTCAACTAATTAAACACAGTTTCTCGTATGAGTGCCAGAGCGAGCGGCTGCCTCACTTGTCAGAGTCTCCATCTCTTTGTCCTTTTCCCTGATGGTAATCACTAAAGTGGAAAAATTATTTGTGCAATGATAAAGGCTAAACAACAGAGCTCATTACTGAGGCATTCGTGCAACAGTTTGTGGATTATTGTTGTGCAGTCTTCAGAGTCGGATCCACTAGCTGGTTCACATGAAAAAACAATAAAAGAAGAATTAATAAAGTACAGGAATGATGGCACTAATGCAGCTTTTCCAGTAAGGAAGGGTAGCTTTTTTAATGATATATTAAATGGAGAAGTATTCTGCGTGCTGCTCTTGCATTAACTAATTGTTAAGCAGGCCCGCGGGGGAGATAAGACATAGCCTAGCAAAAAACATCTGACAAGGGAGCTTAGAGCTAAATTTATTCTAGAACATCTACAAATGATTTCCCTAATGACAGCATGAACAACATGGGTGAACCAGAAACAGCAGATCCTCCACTTTGGAAATACAACCACATCAAAGCCTTCTCCAAATCCCCCAAAGAAAAGCTCCTTCCCCTCCGCGGCGGGATGAATAAGATCCTGGTAACTTCCACATATATCACAGGTCCTCCCAAAAACTTTATCATTCGGCACAGGGAGCTTTTTGCCCCCACCTCCCTGGTGCGAATTCACCCCATTTCAGAAATCACGTAACAGTCTCCTGGGGCAGCACTACAGAGCAATATAGCGTTTCATCTCTGCATGTTCCCCTGTTAGCTGTTAACAACCATGTAGGTCTACTGTACTGTACAACCACGCCTATCAGTCATTGTAAGCAACTGCAGTGCAAGATTGAAATTGCTTGGGCCAAATGGAGCCATGTGACATTTTTTTCAAGCCACAACTAAAACCACACCTAGAGAGAATCTTGTCGAGGACTTGTCGGTGAGTTATGCACTGACATAAAGAGGTACAAATAAACAAGAAGCTGGAGCAGATGGACATGGGAGTGCCCAGAAGGTAATGCTAATAACAAGTGGCATCTGGTGGAGCTGGTCCATTTTCTTGATTGGTTCTATTGTACCTCTGCAGGAGCAATACTGGGCTCATGGCCTGGCAATCCACATGTGTACAGGCCCAAATAGTCCCTGACAACTCACATCTGAGTGGTGGGATTGGATGGAGGGATGAAGTGGTGGTGGTGGAGATGGGGGGCAGTGTGTAGCTACTGATTGTTACCATGGAAATAGTGGACCAAGGATGTGGAGGTTGGATCACATAACGTGCAGCTGTTGATAGCTGCGTGAGGCCACATGTGGGAGATATTCCCAAGGTTTATAATCACTGTCAGCCGCCAGCTCGAGTGGTCTGAGTGTAATCTTTGTGTGTGTGTGTTTGTGTGTGTGTGAGTGTGTGCAAGTGTGTTCCAATCTTCCTGGGAAACTCATCTGTCCTAAGCTTCCAACTGGCAGGGAAATCCTAAAATCCTACCTACCCGGCTTTCTCATGAGTGACAATCTTCTCTCGCCGGCCCCTTGTGGGTTTTTTACTTCAAGGAGAGAAGAAAACATTTAAAAGAAAGCAAGATGTGTGATGCTAACAAGAGATCATCTACAAACAGGTTGCAATTCTGCAGCACAACAACCCAGCACCACCCATGTTTTTCTTATTTCCCAATCAATAACTAGTATGCAAACACGTTACGCAACTGTGCACCTCTGGATCAAATCAATGCCAGCCTGCTTTAAAAAACCTCATCATCATTTTCACTGTTGCGTCGCTCTGCTCATCAGTTTACACACTGAATTTTCATTAGGAGGCACTTAATAGAGACAGGCACGTTTAAGAGTTCGGCTCTGGGTGGGTGGTTTGTGTCGATTAGGCTGACTTCGTCTCTATCACAATAAATAACATTGATCACAAAGGCTGAATGAGGAAGGGGAAGGGTGTCGGGATTAAAGTGGAAGAAGGATCTGGGTTGACGTATGATGAGAGCAGAGGAAATTAATAAATGGGACAGATTGGTTATGTGTAAGAGAGGGTGGGAGAGACACACTGAGATTGAGAGAGTGTGTGTGTGCAGGGGGGGCAGGGGTAACCACAGTCATTCCTTTCGTAGTATCACATTCTCAGTGAGTCAGTGTGTCAGACCGCTAAAACACACAATGGGTTTTCTCCTACGAGACACATGCACTCTGAGGCTTTAACATATAGGGAGCTACTTACATTTTTTTGGCTGAGGTGAACAAAACAAAACAATCAGGCTAAACCAGTAATGACATCCTGGCCCCTGGAAATAATCTGTGGCGCTCACTTTGGGTGAAGAAGCGTTTCTCGGCAGACACAGTTCACCAAAGGGTCAGAGCGGCAGAGACAAATTGTTTCAGCTAAATCCAATCCTCAGCTGCTATAATACAGTATGTTCTTGACAGCATGGAAGGTGCAAGAATCCTGGTTCTTGCTCAACACGAGTGAGACGTTTAGTTTGTCTTTTGAGTGAAATACAAAGAAGTGATAATCACCTGTGTCAGTACAGTCCTTGCTCATCAATGTTAACTTCATATTCTGAAAAATTATTTCTCGTTTATTCATTTCATTTGGGCTGACAGTTGTTTTGCACAAGAGAGGAAAAACATCCATGTTCTCAAGGGCAATGACCTTGCCCAGCTTAATAGATCTTTTCGATGTTTGCAGCCTTGGTATGCTGCCTGGATTTGTTTACAATGCAGCATGCTCAACATCACAAATCGGGGATTGCGTGGCTGTTGTCAGGGATTACCGGTCTGGTCTTTGAGTTTTTCATTAAACTGCTGTATCGGAAAACAAACAGCTCGAAAAAAAAAACTCCCATCAGCCTCTTGGCAGAGAAGGCCGTCTCAGACATACATTCACAAGACCCAAATGTATTCATATGATGTTTCTAAAAATGCTTTCTATAATGCTATGCTTCCTCATGAATAAAAAAAATGATCTGACGGACTGCAGTGACAGAGACACATGAGCTTCTTTATTTTCCAGATGAGAGTCACATTGAGACGACTGAGGAAAGTATAAATCAAAAAAGCTTATGGCCACAGGCTGGACATCCCATACAGTAGGCCTATGTGTCTGTGTTTTTAAGCTGTAATATGTTTAATATCTAAGCTCTTTATCCTATAGAGGGCTGCAGAGTGATTTTGTTTGACACCGTAGAGAGTGGAATCCTCTTACTTTCCTCTTTATGAGGTCAGAAGTGGAAATGGACAGAGTTCAGACAGATGGGGCCCGAGGGAATGAGGAGAAAGAGATAAAAAATTAGGAAGAGCATCAAAGCAAGCTGGGGATGAAGACAGGACAGGATGGGGAGGCAGAAATATGTAAAACTAAAGGGGGAAAGATGAGTGAGAATCAGAGAAGAGCTGAGGGAGATTAAAAGAGTCATGCTTCAATGAAGCGCTTGCCAGATTGACGAACAGTGTTTGAACAACCCCCAAACCCAAACCCTTACCTTTCCAATGTGGGAATCGAGGGATGCGTGTCTCATTATCCTTATTATTTTTCAAACTACGTTGTCCCATATTCAAGACTACTTCCACAGTAATCTTAACACAAGCGCTTAGTGCTTACTAACATTAAAATTATGTGACCTAAAAGGGTTATTCTGGTATCTTTGAACATTAGTCATTTCTTTTTACTCGGACTGAATAATTGGTATAAAGCTTTTTGGAATTCATGCAGTGGATCATCTAAGCACTCAGCCACAAAAAAGGCTGCAATGTAATCGTTGCATGCAACTGAAATTATCTATTAGCATCAGGGCAGGCTGTATGTGGTAAAGTCATATATTTATATATATACAGTTTATATATTTATTTATTTTTTTCAGATTTTTGGGGGTCTCGATGACAGAATTATTGTTTTTCTGGAAAAAAGTAAAAATGTGTAATCAGACGCTAAAGAATGGGCTCATGGTCAGCTAAATTGACTTTATAGGGAAATTACAAACCCAAAGAAGTAGACTGTACTGTTAAGGAGCTAAAGAAGGAATGAGAAGGCAATGACACAATGTTCTGGTCTACAAAGCCCTAATACTGTTTATATCCTGTTTGCCTTATGTTATTAAGGTAGAGATTTCCCATCAGTCGCAGAAGAATAAGAACCCCACTTAGTTAAACCTGATAACAAAGACATTTATCCAAGCATTGATGGACTGTACTGCCACCCTTTTTCTACCAAACGGACCTGTTAACTCTGTTGCTCTCCGAACATAGATGTGACCACTTTCCCCTGCCCAGGCCAAGGGGTCCTCTGTAAAAATGACTTGTCGCTAAGTGCTGTCTGAAGTGAAGCTTTGATAAGAAAAAGTGCCTTTTTTCCACTCCACTGCTCAGATCTGCAGGAACCAGTCTGCTTGGGTTGCTGCTTCACCAGACACCCCCCTTCTACCTTCAACCTCCCTGTATAATTTGGAAATGCAGCAGGCTGGCAGAGGGGCTCCTGCTAGTCTCCATCCTCGAGCAAGAACACAGTCTTGACAACTATCTCCTCACTGCGACAAGCAATCCTTCTCCGCCAGGCAGCCCAAAGAAAAAGTGTTGATGCCAACAAAAATGCATGACAGCCACTCACTTATGTTAACACACAGACGCATCGCATCCCTCTGTTTGACTTTGGTTTTATTTTCACTCACCCCTCCTAACATCTGAACTCTGCAGTCCCAGTGGGGGTGGAAGACAGTTGACAGTGAGGCAGACAGCTCCCCCCCCCTTCAGGGGTTTGAACTCTTTGTCCTGCAGAGTAGGGTTGAGTGTACAGGCTGGGGTAGGGGATAGGGGGTGTGGGATGGTTTTAGGGGGGAATGATGGTTTAGCAAAAGGGGGTATAGAGGGAGACTGGAGAGAAGAGGCCCATCAATATCCTGTCAAGACTGCCTGAGAGAGCTACTGCAACAGAAATGCTGAGATAACACAAGACTGACAAGTTTACTTCCATGCTGTGAGATACAACTGGGGAAAAGTTCACCCGTCTTCCATTTTTTAGACAAAAAGCTGCGGAATAATCAATGTGCAATGTGTGAGGACCTTTGTGGATAGAGCAATCAGAGTAAAGGGCTTATTGTATGGTGTGTGTTTTTGGGAACTCTACAGGGCTTAGTACTGGGCCTCCTCATGTTATTCAAAGTCCAAGAGCAAAGACAGTAAAATTGTCCTCAGAGGAGTAAAACAAAACACATTTGAGGTCAGAAACTGGAAGGTTACAGACACGACTGAGGTGGAATTAATCTTCTCTGTCTTGTAAACACAGCTTGAGGGAGAAAACTGTTCAAGGTTTTACAGATGAGTTGATACTCATCACCCTGATTTCTCTTTTTCAAACTAATCACTCCAGACAGACGGTGCTTAAAGAATCCTCCCACTTATTCTGCAGTGGTCTACTTCCCTATCGTTTAATATGGTGCACGGAGGCTCCAGCTGACCTGCGAGTGCAGATAGCAAAGAGGAAATGTCTCTTATAGCGCATATAAATTGTCCAGCAGACCTAAACATACTATCATCGCAGTGAAAAGGGCAATGACAGCTTCCATACACCATTCCACTTCAGCTCTTCAAATGCATGTTAAGAGGATGGGATCTGCAAATTAGAATCCATATCAATTACTTCCTGTCTTCTCTGACTCGCAAAGGGGAGTAGTGTTTTAAGGTAAAATATCAGTCATTAGGTCCACATCATCAAAAATGCATTAGGAGTTGTTCCCAGGGAACCAGAGACGATTTTTGTGGGAGAGAGATTTATATCCTGTAATTTTAAAATCAAATCAAAGGGAGAAAGCCAGGCACTGATGCAACTCCAACAATTTATTTCCAAAGCAGCTCTTCCTACCTTGCAGGTGTCACACAGTCATGAGTTTTCCAAATCCCCTCTGGTATCATTAATTAAATAAAAACGATCTTCATGTCTCAGAGATCCCTCTCTTGTCTTTACAGCCCCTCTAACCAAATATTGCATTGACTTGTGTTTCTCTTTTCTTGGGAGCTTTCACACAGACTCAATAAAGCCATGTGTTTGTGTCTCGTATCACATCTAAGACAGCAGATCACCACGAGTGGGCTGCAGGGCCTCTCTCTCTCATACACAACAGATACTACTGTTATTGTTTTCGTCCTCTCGCTGACAGTGACAGAGCAAAGTTTGCAACAAGCGAGTCTGGGCTTTTTGAGAACACTGACTGCAGAGCAGTGGCTGTTGCATATGCAATTCACCAAGACAGGGGTCTTTTACTAAAACATCACAGTAAAAATGAACATGCCAATTGTTTTTTGAACAGCTCAAGCAGATGGTTGGCCAGCTAGTGAATACTCTTCAAAAAGGGTGATATAGTTTTTATTTTCTTGGACCCTGTTTGATATTTGGCTTTGTTTATGGTTCCAGAAAATTGAGTGTAGCGTAGATTTCCACATTTTCCCTCCTCACCTTTCTAAGTCATAATTGAATGAAGATCCTTTGAGTTAGCTCAGCTGTTTGTCGCTGCGGTTACAGTGCTCTCAGTTGAAAATAATTAAACTTTGGAAGACTGCTGCTGTGATCAATGTCATTTCTGCCACATCAACAAATACAAATCCAGAAGGAGAGGGACTTCTGATATGAACTTGGTCAACAACAAATGGTAGAGAAGAAACTAATCCTTTTCCTCCCACAGTTTATCTCATACAGCAGCCTGAACCACCTTTTTCCTTGTTCTTGCTTCACCATACCAATAGATGATTATTGCCCACTCAGCTAACAATTGCATTTCTGCACATACATTTTAGATTCAGTCTAAAAACTTAACAAAGGCCAAGCTTCTATTAAACAGAAACGTAGGAGCTCATATGACTACCACCAATTACCATCCCTTCGAGAATGATTGGACAGAAACATCTTTTAGTTCTTGCAAATTGCAGTAAAGTAGGAGTATGTGCTTTATGAGACCAATAAGAGGAGAACTACAGTTCTGAGTGATTTAGGAGACATCGTCAAAGGGAGGGAGCAATATAGAAAGTCTTGAAATCAATTGACCTAGAACATTTATATCCCCCACACATGGGTGACCATGGGTTCTTTAAATTCACCATTCCAACCAATTACACTCCAAGGGAAAGCACCTTCCCCACAAAAAGATATTCCCTGTCCAATTTCTCTCCCCATATCTTACTTTCTCAGGAGGATACATTCAAGCCATCAGACAAGACCGGGGCAAAGTGCATATTTGAAAGAATATACAGAACACTGTGGCTGTGATGGAAATAAGGAAAAGTGTGGAAGAAAAGTAACTTCAATTCTGAGCTATCTCGCTCCCTTTGATCAGGAGGAACGGTGGATTAGAAAGGATTCTCCAGAAGTTTCCACTTAATCCGCATAACATTTTCTAAACCTACCAATAAGCATTCCAGCACATTTACAGCAAACTCAAGTCTACTGCCAAGGTCAGATTAGACTACATGCCCCCCCCCCCAACTACAGCAGGCAGCAGGTTTTTTACCCAGCCTAAATCACTCCTCAGTATTAGGTACACAAACACTGTTCGATACAGCTTTCACTTCACCAAATAAAGAAAAAAGAAACCATTTATCTTTGGCTTTGGTCTCATTTTGTTTCTTTTGATGGATGCCGCTGCGCTGAACCAAGCAGGTCAACTTTCTCCGCTGTGTTAGGTGAGGATTTTTGAGAGAGAATCAGACAAAGAGTGACAAGAGAAACATTTCTCCAGGGGTGTTAACTATTGAGAGCTGTGATGTTTTCTGCCTACAACAGCCCTCCAGCCTCTTTTGAACTTTAAGTGTCACATCTCTGGAAACAATTTGAGATTGTGTGGGGAATGTATCTGTGTGTGTGTGTGTGTGTGCGTGTGTGTGTGTGTGTGTGTGTGTGTGTGTGTGTGTGTGTGTGTGTGTGTGTGTGCATTTGTCCTCTGAGGGAGAGTATTATGTCTGTGGAGGTGGACTGATGACACAGGCATGCAGACTCAGTTTTTGTGTCGTCAATCACCTTTCCCATACAGTAAATGATTTTTCAACAAGCTCCAGGGTGATGGATAATCAGAACGAAAGGGTGGGCTGAGTACTCCTCTACTAGTTTTTCAATGGACGGTGCAGGGAAAGCGAAGGTCCCTACATCATCACCACACTCTTGTTGTGCGGCGCACGTTTTTCCATTTGGGCGCTAACGTTAAGCGTAGCGCCCTGGGCCAAAGCCATGATGGATTCCCCCTCCTGGCAGCTTCCCTTGTTTCAAAAGAGCACTCAGGATGAGAGAGGTGGTGGGAATGGGAGGGGGTGATGTCTGGGGACAGCAGCCCCCACATCGAATGAGAAGCTGCCAAATGGAGCCTCTGCAGCTCTTCATCAGGGCCGGTGGTCCTGGAGGGGTGGCTGCTCCAGGCGAACGCTACAAACTGCAAGCTAGGCAACGCATCTGTGCAGCTGGGTTCTCTCATGGCATACAAAGCCTCCAGCAAGTAGAGGCATGCTAGGCTGGGACAGAGTGGGAATACAGAGGGAAAAAGAGAGACAGCTAGTCAGACAGACAACAACATAGGAAAGTGTGTTTTGGGGGGTGTATGTGGCTTCGGACTCTAGATATAACCAAAACTTTGTCATCCTCTGAAACCAAAAGCAGCCCTTCAATTGTGAAAGCACCAACGGATGAAAGGCAAATTTCTATGGTAATTCTTTCCCTGCAATCATTCTTCTCGTCTCTTTCCAGCTGCAGCTCTTTCATGCTTTGTCTCTATTTTCATCCAGGTATAATTAAAGCCCACTGTTTATATTGTTGATCATCAATTAAGATGATTCACAGTCTCGCAGGAAGACTTTTTCACTTGATTGTATTGTTGTCGCAGCATCTGTCTCGCTGTTGATCCATCAGAGGAATTTATTCTGAACTGATGCAGCAGTTTGTGCTGACATTTACTTTACTTATGTTGTTGTTCGCCTCCCCTCTCTAACCATGTTCGTCTGGAAAGTGACACTTTCATTCTTTCATTGTCAGACAGCCTCAAACATTTAGCACATTGAAGCAGAGCTGCTCTTCCAAACAATGCATTAAAACATAAAAGCTTAACTCAAAAAAGGTCCGCTCCAAACTTGCTTTTTGATGTTTTTCAGAATATTCATGCAAATATTACCAGAAGATGAGGATTGTGGGAGAGAATGTACATTAGCTTAATCTTTCATCTAGAATGTTTGGGGGGGGAATGGAAAATCTCAAGTGGCAAACACTCGGGAAGACCTAGCATAAATGTCCAAGACCATCTTATGCCAATACGGCTTTTATCTCCAAGCAGTTGCAGGAAACTTAAGGCTGGTAAAAATGTCCATAATGTTGCTTCTGCACACCTGTGTACAGCTGTGTATGTCTCTGTGAAGTTTAAACTACTCAAAGCCCATGTTTCAAGAGCTAATAGCCAGACTGTGCTTCAAAGTGTGCCAACCTCATTTGTATGACCAATTTTAATAAAGGAGTCTAATATTAAAGCAGCTACATTCACCTCTTTCTGCATCTTGTGCTTATTTGTGCCTCTATGTCCCCTACACTTTCATAATGCTCTAGTTTATTGGTAAATACAAAGCCAGAGTATTTGTCATTGCACCACAGCTGTCAGCACAAATAATTTCAGCTTGTCTCATTGAGAGAGAAGTAATATGATGAGACGTATGATTGCAGTATGTTTCTCCTTAGCAATAACAAGCTCGCTTATTACACATGAATGCGGGCCAGCCTTGTATAATGTGACCTTAAGTTTTATCATGATAATCGTGACCCTGTCCAGGATTTCCATTAAAGAATATCTGTCTCATTAGATTATAGAATGCAATCTGTGGAGGGCGAGATAAAGTGGTACCGGGTCACACACTCAATATCTCATCATTATGTAACAACGGGGGAGCGCGGCCACCGCTCTCATGCTCACATGTGCACATGCACTTTCTCTCTCTCTCTCTCTCTGCCTCCAGATAACGGTCGAACTGGCAGCTCTCTCATCAATTTACAACACAAACACACATCAGAAACACAAGCTGCAGCCGCCGCTGATAGGAAATGGGATTTGGAGGGAGTGGCTGAAAATCAAAAGGTCCAAATCCAACAGAGTTTTCACACTGCCTCCCATATATACTTTTTCCATCTCATTACTGTGCACTTTGAATACTAATGGACATGCTTTTGCAAAAGCCATGCAGCACTAATGATTTACAGCTATGGAAAGTAAATACACTAAGACGAACATGGCGAACAGGCCTTGGAGGTATTATTCAGGGACATTCCTGTATACGCTGTAAATGTGGTTTCATTTGAAAACATTATTTATGAGAACAATTTCCCCAAAAGTGTCTGGAGGAAAATCGGTAACTGCACTTAACATCTTTCTACTTCTTCAGGAAGAAAATGTCATGCAAATGGATGATTTCTCATGTGCTCGCCATGTACAATCCTACTTTAAATGCGGCCCCGCAAATCACTTAATGCTGCGGGAAAATGGGCATTTCAGCCTCGTCTTAGATGGAGTACGAGATTTTTACTGTGTAATTCCACTTCTTGCTCAGTGCCAGCAAAACTCTCCCTCAAACATTACAGCCACAATTTAGGGATAAAAAAGCCCCCCTCCCTCGCAGCTTTTTTACCCAATTCTGGTGAAATTATTTTTAGCTTTAGAAATCCACGAGAATGAGAAACAGAGAAACAGCAAGAGGGACACAGATACATGCTGCTCGTAATGTCAGTGGATTATTGGCAGCTTGCAAAATCCCATCAAAAAGGATGGGGTAGAAACAGATCAGACTGTGTTACATGGAAAAATAAGAGCAGCTGCACATTGTTTAGCAGTGGCCTGCCCTCCTCACCACACTTCTTCTCATCTCTTCCTTCTGAGCATCAAGGCCACTCCTGGGGAATTAACCCTGTAGTCATTATGTTGGTGAGGGTCACTGCATCTGTGGCATGTGTGGAAACACCAGTAGTGCTCTGGCGTCAGTGCTCCGCCTTGGGCGTCCTGCCTGCTTTCGCGCGCACACACACACACACACACGCACACACGCACGCACGCACGCACGCACGCACGCACGCACGCACGCACGCACGCACGCACGCACGCACGCACACACGCACACGCACACACACACACACACACACGCACACACACACACACACACACACACACACACACACACACACACACACACACAGGCACGCACACACACACACACACACACACACACACACACACACACAGGCACGCACACACACACACAGGCACACATGCACATCTGAAAAAATGAGCCATGTCACGTACAAAGAATAGCAATGCAGCCGGGCTTGTTGCCCAGTCACCAGTCAGCCTGCTTAATAAGGATGGCAAATAGTCCCTGCAGCACAATAACAGCGGCGATATTCTCTTTGTAGCTGGAGCTGGAGTTTAACTGTCTCCATGTCTAGGCAGAGGGCTGCAGGTTCAGAAGGCTAAACGCACACGCTCGCATTTGAATTAGAGCTGGACTCTCTGAGGTGACAGAGCTCGTTTTCAGCTTCAGCCTTCAGGGAGAATCCAGCCAGGCTATCGCCTAAACCAGCAAGCACATTGACGTGCCACAGGTAAAAACGACAGCCCAAATAATGAACGCGATGAGAGTAGGCAGGGCAAACAATGGCTCCAGGCACCTGCTGTAAACGCTGGCATCACTTTTTAATTGCCAGCAGTCTCTGTTACGCTTGGTTGAAAGGGGGAGGAGTGGTCCTTTCTGTCGTGCTCAATCTGAACTGTGCCATCCTTTACGCACAAACAACGACAGGCCCTCTCCACCTTTACGTCCAAAATAAAACAGATGGAAGAATAACCTGTTTTAGCACCCACCATGAAATGCCTTTCAATATATCGCTTGCCTGTAGCAATTTTCCCTCCTCCAACTTCGACCAAGGTGGCAAGATGAGCAAACAGACATTCAGGCGCACACTCAGCCCCGGGGGCACCATTATCCCAGGCACAAGTGTTGCCGCCAAAAGTAATGGAGCTGTGGGTCTACCTGGCTCATGGCAGCACTGACTTTTTTATATTGAAATGGAAGAAATGGTAGAGATCTGAACTGTGTTTATAAGAGGGAAAAAAGCTGCCAGGGGCCTTGCTGTGGGATTAAAAGAATTGGCCAAAAGTCAGGATAAGTAGGGCTGGGTGCAGGCGGGCTGCCCCGCTGTTGGTGTGTTTTTGTCCCTCTGTGTTGGCTGGTGCTGTACTGTACTGGTCTGAGCTGGGTTAAACTGGGTTGGGTCAGACTATTGCTGCCAGTTCCCAGAACACAAGGAGCCTTTTTTCTCCTGCCAATCACAACCAGATGTGCCCAGACTTGTTTAAGAATTCAGATCCTTCTCTCAGTCTTGCTTTTCTGCTCTAAGCAAGTCATACGAGTAACAGCATACACATGCCAAACTTGCTGGAGCACATATATTCTGACACACATACAGAATTACACAAATCCACAGGGACTTGCATGCACACAAACGCGGCCTGGCTGAGGCGCTGTAATCACAGGGGCCCAAAAGGAATCCCAGAGCAGGAATGGGCTCCAATAACATGCTTTTCAACACAGGGGCGCCTGCCTCATTCACCAGTTCCCTCAGGACATGTAGTTTGAGGAGATTCCACCTGACATGACTGAGAGATTTACGAGTTGTAGACAGAATCCTATTTTCACATAGATACCAGGTCCTATCTACACCATGTCCATGCAATCAGTTATAACCCAGACAGGATCCTTCACCCCGGAAGTTCTCCAACGGGTACCCTCAACATCTAAGACAGTAAAAATACAATGTAAAACATTTGACTGCAGAGCCATTAGTCTGCCTGTGGGTGTATTTTAATATTTGAGTGCCACTGGAATGTTTTCCCTTCAAACACAGTGTGAACACAAATTTGTGCCCTGCAGCTACATAAAGCATTGATGTAAAAGATAGCAGCACAAGAGATCGTTCCACAAGGCAACCTTGCAGCTGCTGTTTGTGTTTAAATGAATCTAGGGCTTGGAGAGGGTCATGTGCTGCATGTGTAGGCAGTCAGAGCTGATGTGCTATTAACTATTCATTACATAAATCTGATTAGGGAATTATTCACCCATGCAGGTTTGGTGAATAAGCATTAACACAGAGCCGTAACCTCTTTTCTCCTTTTTCCTGTGCTCCGTAGGATCTGCTCCGCCCTTTCTGTATCTCCCCTGCCATGGATCCACCTCCAGCAACATTATCAGCCGGTACCATCTGTTCCCTGCAGCAAGTGTAAAATTGAGCTGCTTGAGAGTTGTCCGATATCGATCGCAGGCACATTAATTTCATAACGTCACATACAGAGTGTCACCGCAATCACATCATGGGATCGGTGCGCCCGGTCATGCCCACAGATGTCACAGCTCAGGATCTGAATCGAGTGTGAGCACACTGCAGGGCATAATGTATGTACTACTAATGTCAGAGCAACACGACTGCTCTCTCATGGAAAATAAACTGTGGTTACACCAGGCTTATTCAATTACCCTTTTGAAGGACTACATAAAAAAAAAGAAGTTTCAAGCAGCTGGACATTTACATTTTATTTCTGATCTGTAATGCTAAGAATTTAAATTAGTTAACACAACACCTTTTAAATCTTAAAAGATGTTTTAAAATGTTTTAAAAGAGTGTGCATTTAAGATCTTCTAATATTCAATTTGACACAGTTATTTCAATTATTTCTGCTTAAACACAGACATGACTTAAAAATGAGCCAAATTTCCCTTTAATAAAAAGAACATGAGTCCAAACCCACCTTAAGCAGAAGTTTGTTTTTGAATGCTTTACTGTGTTATCCTTCAAACATATCAACCACCTTTACTCTCCTTAAATCCAGTTTAAAAATCACATTAAAGTTAAATAGTAAATAAGTTCCGTAATACGAATTGATCCAAGTGCAAGATTGAGATAGTTGAAGTGCCAGATTGGACCCACATTCAAACAATTTGAACAGATCCCGTTAATAATGAAAGGATATATTAACAAAGATGCAATATTTTAACATCTCAGAATATCTGTTTAACCAATAATTACTGTCCAGGAATTATATTTGAATGACTCAAAGTTAATTTCAGCCATAATTAACATTGCCTTATGCCAAGGTGTTAATATCATCATTTTGTTGTTAATGGCTACTGTGAGGAACGGGTTTTAATAAACATGAGGAGCTATTGTTTGAGATGACCGAAGAGAACCGTCTACAGCCCTGCTACCAAACCACTACACAGCGCAGTGTTAATTGCACTTCAAACAAGGGAGAGTAACTACAACAACAAAAAAGCCTATTTTACTTCTGATGATTTTACTCTCTTCTCTCATATACAAGTCATCTCATTTCTTTTACACACTTGGTAGTCAACTTTGATAGGTCATTTAATCTCTCAGGTGACAAATGTCTAACTTCAGAACACTTTGATTCCACTGGTGGCTCGACCTGAGAGTGAAACTCAGAACACAGGATGGTTTTAGGGGTAATTTGTGCCCAAGTTTGGACACAAATGAATGAATACTGCATATTGAATTTTTAATGCACACAAATTAAGAGACCAGTAGGAGTGTTGAAACCCAACACTAAGACAGTCCAGACAACTTTTACCTTTTATTTCGCATTGCATCATGTGCAAGGTGTACAACGAGCAACAGGGCGGGACATCATAAATAAATAAAAAAAATAAATAAAATAAAATGATGTCCGATTTTGTGTCACATTTTAGTTGTTTTTATTTTATTTAAGTGTATTTGTTTTTCAGACTTGTAAACAATATGTATTGAAGATATTATCGAATATGTCAGATCTAGCTTTTTGAGATATCCCATTGTTACCTCAACTGCTCTTACGGTAGATTTTATCCCAAGATGGTGTACTAGAAGATTTAAGTTTTGCATAAAATGATTAGAAATAGTTTTCTTGCAACTACAAAAATCTAAACCAAATTAAAATCTAAAAAACAGTTACACACAGGTAGGCAGAGTGACCAACAACCTTTGCAATAAGCTGTGCAGAGGGCAAAAAATATCCCAAAAGCACAGGCACAATCCAACAAATGAATCAAACACAGTATAGAGTCATTTACTGGTGTCTTGAGAATCTCACCCATGACAAGCTCAACATGTCACAACAACAGCAGTCACTCGAAGGTGCCACACTGCAAACGAGATAAAGGGAACAATCCAATCAGAAGTGTTGCTGGTTGTTAAATGGTTTTTCACATACAGTATGTTAGACAGAACCTATACCTGTGTACACTTCAGGCTGTGTGTCTTTCTGCTCTCCTTATGTTTGCTGTCGTCGATAACAAGTTATGTAAAGAAAACAGAAAATGAGCTGCAAACTCGGCTACATTTCAAGTTCAACTCATTCTGGTGCCTTGTTTTTTGATTCAATCAAGAAGTAAGCCTGATGCAGCGAGGGTGAAGGTCATGATTTAAGAATCTTCAAACAATGCATCTGAATGGCTAAACAAATCAATGTAGGCAACTCCAATGCCCACAGACATCAAGTTTAATGGAACAAAATTATTGGATTTAGCAAAGCCAAGTCATCTGTAGTGTATAGAGGAAGAGCCCTGTTAGATAGCAAAAAAATGCATGGGCCACTTTACAGCCAGATGCTTAAAACAGGTTTGAGGTTAAACAGAGAACCAAAGAGCATGTGGCAGCTACAGGAGAGGTGGAAGGATGTGAGCTGAGTGGGATAATACAGGAGAAGAGTGCATGCCCTACAGGCTCCTCTTTAGTAGATGGTCCATTGTGGTCGACTGTACGGATCGGTATGTCGGGTCAATAGATCATTAAGCAATCCCTTTGCTGCCCAAATAACACAGGGATCAGAGTGGAGATAAGAGCCCAGATCAATGCCTGATGGACGAGAGGATGGAGCATTGGGTGGAGTATGAGGCAGAGATGTACAGTGTGGGTTCCATCATGGCAGTGAGCTGAACGGGTCTGCTATGTGTCTAATGCAAATGGTTAAAGGGTCGATTCCCAAAAATCATTAAAGAAAACTTTTTTTAATTTAGCTCTAGTGCTAGGTCAGGCATGAAGCATTGGTGTTATACGAGTATGGTCCTGCTAACCCTAACCCACGTAACATAAGTTGATGATTCGGATGGTATTCTCCCAAGGCAGAATACAGGGGCTGGTTTTGTTAGAGACAATGATGAGCTGTTGAATAAATCAAAAAGATGAGCCTACTACGTTGAATATCAGACTTTTGGTCGTAAATGAACTGTACTTTTCTATTCTTGCTTCTATACACTACATGCTGTTCACTCATTCTTACACTGATCCGGATGGCTCATTAGGATCTCGTCTAAGAATCACTTCAAACATTTTCTACTGCCTACTGTACAGGAGCAATTTAGGTTGCGATGTCTTGCTCAAGGACACTAAAAATTGGGATCTAACCCCAAACCTTCCTTCCTATCTCCTGACTGAAAGCTGCTGACCTATCTCCTGACCGAAAGCTGATCTTCAATTGTGTAAAAAAGCATCAGTGCCCACACGGCTCGCATGAATGACAGCACAGCACAAAAAAACAAACCACACACATATATCACATATTAACATCCAAAGTGCAATTAAAGAGTCCTGAGTGAGTGAAGCTTGTAAACCATAACACATTATGCATGACAGATTAGCAATAAATAATGCTAATAATTATAAATTGTCTAATTCTGAATGTAAGTTAGGCTATGTTTTTACCCTCAGATATGGAGTACCAATGCATAGGACTAGAGCTTGTGAAGAACTTTTCTAGTCTTCTGACTACTCAAAGTCTACTCAGGGCACACTCACACACCAGGCCCAGTGGTCCTGTACCGTGCTGAAGCACAATTGTCCCCCCTCCCCAGTGCCCTGCAGGCCTGCACTCACATTGCTCCAGGCCAAACCGGGCCTGAGCAAGGTAACCTCTGTACAAACGTGATCATCATAAGTGTAATGTTACCGAAACGCATTGGAATGGCGCTCTAGGAATTTTTCCTCAAAGTGAGGGAATAAAATAATATTAGCAGTTTGCATAATCTGGTTGAAATTCATATACATTTTCTTGAGTGCTTCGAGGTCCAATCATCCCTAAAGTATATGTCATGCAGAAAAGACGATAACCAAAGGCTCAGTTATCATTTAGACATTTAAGGTGGCTTGATTGTTTCCTAACGTCAACTCATGTACTGAGTAACATGAAAGAAAACACTCCACCTTAAAAAAATTCAAGTAGCTGTCAAATAGACCGATAGTGGCACAGTCAATTTTGAAGTCTAGTCTTACAATGGATAACAACTCAGTGAGCGTGTCTGCAATTTTACTAGCATTGTGGCTTATTTTGAGTTGTTTTGTTCAGATACCACCCTCTAACAATCCTGGATTTCTCAATACTGCAAAACAGTGATTGATTTTATATGTCAGATCCACGTAGTGTTACTGTAGTTGTGCTCAAGCATGAGCAACTGTGCCATGCTGAAGCCCACCTCTTCCAACCGTGCCAGGGCCAATAAAGTGTACCGTGTACTTGAGTACTGTGCAGAGCACTCACACTAGTCAAACGCATAGGACTTTGGGGCTTGCCTAGTGTGAGTGCGCCCTCACACTGCAGGTCATGCTTACCCATTCACACACTGATGGCAGAGGCTTTTAAGTGTTCATCAGTATTAACCAATCCATGAATTCACAGACACATGCTGACGCAACAGCAGGAGCAATTTGGGGTTCATGTCTTGCCCAAGGACACTTCGACATTTGACTGCAGGTGCTGGGGATCAACTTTCTGGTTGAGAGACGAACAAGCCGCCCAAAACGTGCAATGTGAAACTACATTAAATTGTTGCATAATTCAGTCTCTTAAGGGACGACCAGAAAGACTTATAAAATAGCATTACAACAACCTTTCGGTATAAGCTTGTTAAGTCTTTGAGTCCTTAAGTTTATCTTGACTTTACTTCATTGTATGAGTAGACTGTAAGGCGCAATCTGTCAGTGTGATAAATCCTTTTCTTATTTTAAGCATTGTGTTGAAATAAAGAAGTACACTTACATTTTTTCCCCAAAGAAGTGAGAAAGTATTTTTTTGTAAGTTGGATAAACTAACACTTGAGCGCAATGGCTCATTTGAGCATGGCTTGGACTCTGCCTAGTTTTTATCACCTCTTTTCCTCTATAGATTGGATACCTCTGTGAATGAGGATTTGGCAGTATGAATTGGATGAGGTTTTTACATTGGCAAATGGGAGAGCACAGCTGGATAGAAATCACATTAGCCTTTTCTACTAGGTCTAGGGATGGGTTTATTGCCTTTTTAAAATTCAGATATACAGATCATTCTGTCTGGTTAGCTCATTAACATTAGTAGTTATCAGGAGTACCAATTTAACAGCATACATTATTCCAAACACCTCCAGGCAAAAGCTCAGCTATGTGGTGCAGGCTGTAAAAAATGCCTTCAGCTTGTAATTATACAAAACACAACATTGTGTTAGCTAATGCTATAAGGAAGCACTTAATCGTATAGAAGAATTAGCATGCCAGTACTAATGCCTTACTATACAGCCAATATAAGTTAAAGCCCATTCTTATGACCAGGATCCCTCCTTAATCAAAGAGGTTCATTTTAAAGGTCAACATCTGGTGTTTATCAAACTCCTAAATAAAAACAGGCTAGTAAATAGATTTAGAATCACAGCAGCTTCAAATTCCTTCTGGATTGATTTTGTACTTCTTAATATATCAGCATGCTCTCGTTATTGGAAGACAGAGAGGGTCTGTGTCTTTGATTACACGTTTTCATTATCATCCATGAGGAGGGCTTGTATTAAAATAAACAGAGCAGGGGGTAAAGCCTGGGGACCGCTGCTTCCTGTCCCTCTGTCTGATGTCGACATTGGGTCTTCCTGTCTGTGTGTCTGGGCCAGACCTGCCTGATGGGGGCCCCGAGAAACTCTTGTCAGAGGAGGGTGGAGGGAAGAGGAGGAGAAGTTGTGGAAAGCCATACACAGACACTCCTCTCTAAAGAGGAACAGCATGCCAGCCCCAGTGGACATCTGTTTTCACAGGTGTGCTCACCCGATGTGATTAAGATTGGCGCTGCACACACCCCTGAGCCACGCTGCACTTGTACGCCAACACTGTGGGTGCTGGGGCATGGGTGTGAGACGTGAGGAACAGTTCTGTTGTTTTTGGGGCAGATGGAAGTGATGATGAGAGTTTGAATGGAAGAGTAAGAGGCAAGTGTTGGAGAAGCGGTGATGAAGGAGGGATAGTTTTGTGAGAAAACTCTAAAAGGCTTTTTACAGTAACAACATTTAACAAGATTGCATTATTTTGAGTGCATGCAGATTATCCGTCTGCCGTTTGATTCTTTAAATGTGAGAGAGAGAGAGATCACATGAAGGGATCAGAGTAAACCACACATGAGAATTGCATTTTATAAATACATGTACATGTGTATACAGAGATATCTGCATGGCCTGAAAGGAAAACTGTTCACCCCAGAGAAGCCTACAGGAAATAAGTGGGCAGTTGTTTAAGCAGAACCATAACGGCTTGCACCCAAAGCTACAATGTACCTGCTTCTATGGCAACCAGAGAGAGGAGGGATTGCTTTCCCTTACACCAGCAAGCCACTTCATGCTTTAATGTAAAGCGACAACTTGCCAGAATTAATTTGTGTGTTGTCAAAAAGTCTCCCAACAGATTTAATTTGAAAAAAAAGAAAGAATAAAAAAGCAATTTTCTTTATTTATGTTGGATCCCCATCCACCCCCAACCCATGACACTGTAATTCTCCAGTGGTTTTGAGAACTTTCAGCCATTTCAAGTGATCTCACTCCTGGAGTAGAACGAGGCGGCGACAAGAAAATCTTTAACTAACGAGAAAGCAATTCCATTTCACAGCAGCGAGTAACTGAGGAGGAGGGGCGGGAGAGTCAGTCACCAGCTTCTAAAGAGAAATGGAAGCCTTGGATAAAAGCCGCTCACCCTGAGATATCTCCCAAAAAAAGAACGGGAAAGAGGAGCAGACAAACTTAACACCAAATAATGCTGCTGTACGACTCAGAAGCTTACCTAGCACTGACAACTGACAGGATGAGTGCCATGCTGTATGTAGCTTATTAGCATCTTTGAACCTCACTTTGCTTGTGCCCTCAAAACGTCTTAAACCTGACTAACAAAGCAACAACATCTCTTACAGCAGGGATGATTTGGAAAAAAGGGAATAAATAAACAATAAATACACACTTTTGCATGTTCAGTTTGGTTAATAAAGGCTTTGAGCAGTTTCCATCACACAATCTAGCGATTGTGCACTGTCTCTGTGCAGAAACCTGTTGCTAATGCATGCAGAAGGAGCCCAAGAATAGAAATGATAGATGTGCACATATAGCAAGCAGTATTCAGAGTTAATGTTGCTTGCTGTGATATCAAGCTGCTGGAGACAAACATGTTCCATTAGTGAGTCTGGGATATATTACAAACCCTGATCACACAACCAATCCACAGTCCTTGTTCCATTATCCATCCAATCATGTGCACCCTCATCTTCTGTCCCTCCCGTCAATGAAGCAATGGCAGGCATCACTCCCACAGCTCTGCCCTGCTTCAATCTGCTCTCACTTCCCGAGCATTTTCTCAGCGAGGGGTACGACTTCTCTCCAAAGCTAGATGTGAGAAATGTATATATTTGTAAGTGCCAATGCTAAGCGGCACTGAATGTCGGGCCAACACCAGACAGATGGTTCTGAGAGAGGCAGGAGATCAGAGAGAAGCTCCCTCCCACCCTCTCTGTCCTCTTTCCCTCGATTTTTTTCAGAGAAGCCACTATCACAGCCCTGCATGCTACCAAGGAGCTACAGTGTACAAAAGCATCTTTAATTCCCCTGATGTTGGATTCAGCTCACTCTAACAAGGGTATCAAAGTAGTTCATCAATGAGAGGATATTTAAAACTCTACACAACCACGAGAATACTACTGGGAGGTTTCCTGGGGTATAGAAGGACAAATACAGGCAAACAGAAGAAAAGAGTGGGATAAATAACACAAACAACAAAGATGCAAAAAAATAATATGGTAAAAAAGAGCAGGAAAGCGCTTCTCAGATTTACAGCATCTAATGACATGGTAATTCTTGTGTATAACCGGTTTAAAGGCACAATTAGCCTTGCCCTGTGTGTCCTTCATAGAGCAAAGCACTGCCAGCTCAGATTAATTGATATAATCAAAGGCCAAGTGGGTATAAATTGTAAAGCCAGAATTCTCCAGAGCCAAAGTTTCAAAGTGTGAACACAAGGAATGACTGACTCAGTGTAAATGTGTCGTGTGTGTGCTTGTAGTAGGGATTGTTTCATTTTCACATGAGGAATTTGATGTCTTTATTTGGGATACATCTGTTTTACACTCGGCTTGCTTTGACACCTCATAGGAGGCCAGGGTCAAACGAAGTGCAGGAGAGCTTAACAGCCCTCACACACACCAGGGAAGGCAGGGCTACTCAGCTACCAAAAACATACACAAATGGATTCGCATTAATGCACACAGATAGACAAGAAACCACACAGATAGACTAATTCAAAGTCTCAAAACCCTACATCAGCCATGCTTTCCCAATTCTGTATTAAACGGCACATAAAAATGTACTCTGCGTCGGGTTTTGCTTCTGTCTTTCACAATCTCTTTCCATCTGTAACTCACAAACGGAATGTGCAACAATTCACCCACAGTGCAAAGAACTCAATCAGGGTTGAAGGCACCATGGCAGGAGTTCATCCCCCACAAAAATCTGTTAGTGTGGTGGAAAGAGAGGAAGGTGGAGGAGAAACCTGCCAATCGATTGCCATTGTTCGAAATTGGATATAAAGCTCTCTTTGTCCGCCCATGCTCTTCTGACCTTTATCGGGCCACTGAAGAAGGCATACGCTGCGAGGCCGAGGGGAAAATATAGTGTCTGTTTTGTGCTTAACACACTGCTCACAGATTGCAGAGCTGGCACGACGCAGTGGACACAGACTGTCATCCCGACCTGGGCGCTCTCTGCCCTGCCCGACCTTGGTACCTCTGCGCCAATGAGCCAATGAGAGCCATAATACTGTGTCCTCGCCTAAATGAAAAAAGAAAACTCCCAGAGACAAGGCTTGAAAACAGAAACAGGCTCAAGACACATAGTTCATTAACAGATAAACGGCAGGAGGTGGGCAGAGAGAGAGAGAGAGGGAGGGAGAGAGAGAGAGAGATGGGAATAAATGAGGAAATGACAACGGACGGAAGATACGGGGAGAGGTTGGCAGCCGTCCATGAAAAAGACAGCTGGCAGCGACATCCTTCACAAACCTGGCGACACAAGCGGCATGATGGAGGCAACCTCCAGAGACATAAAGAGAGGAAGAGAGGAAGACAGAAAGAGATGAGGGGGTGTAAAGAGGGGAGAGGGGTGTTTAGGAAGGAGACAACGTGGCTTTAGCTCCAGATTCCCCATGCTAATTAACATGGTTCCACATACGAGGCCCCCTGCCTGCCTTGCAGCCTGGCCCAGTCTTCAGTGATGACACTGAGGGACAGAGAGTGAAGGGAAAATGAGAATGTGTGAGTCTGTTAGGAAAGGCCTGGAAGTGTGAGGGATGAAAAGGGATGAAAAGGGATAAAAGGTGAGGCAAGGTCTGAGGTCTGTTGGCCTTGTCTGAAGGTGAGCTGGCTCCCCCGCCAGCCTGCAGCCTGGTTACTCTGGCGGAGTGAAGAGTAGGAGGGAGGGGGTGAAGATAAATGAGTCTGAGTGTCTGGGGTGCTGATCAGCAGCCGAGTCGCTCACCGGCCATCTCACTTTGACTCTCACCTCATCCAACGCAAGAGAGAGCGAGTGAGAGAGAGAGCGAGAAAAAGAGAGAGAGAGAGGCTGAGAAAGAGAAGTGAGGAGGCCAATGAGCCAGCACCGATCCAGTCACAACACCACAGACACAAATCCTGGTTCTGTACCATTAGCCCCAGACTGTCATAAATCAGACAGAGCCAGCCAGCAGGACAGAGGGAGAAGGCCAAACAGAGAAGTCAGAAAGCCACAGACACACAGCACTGATCAAACAGTGAAGGGGGGGAACAAATGGCAACCTCTGAACAGCCAAAACATTAGTAACATCACATGACAGGCTACGCACACATAATGGAAGAGCTGGATTGAGTAGGTTTGGGTATCGATCCTAAAAGTTTTTTGAGTCCTTGCCAAAATGTGTCAATAACATTGATTTCTGCAGCCATTGAATCCTGAAAACTGGTCGTGTATGTCTGGTTACATTTTTTGTCTATTTATTCTTTAAGTCGATTAAAAACCTCTGTAGACCTCACCCAGGGATATAATGTTTAATGATCGCTACCTTAAACCCTTCTGCAAATAGCACTGACACTTACTGTAGTTTAAGTAAACAGAAAACACTGATCAATCAACCAATCAATTCATATTTATATAACACATAACAGCAACAAAGGTTATCTCATGACACCTACAATGTCATGAGATAAGCCTACATTTTATTTTTTGCAATACAATTTACTGCAACCGCACATAAGTCCTCCATGAGCATGCAATTGGAAAGAATGGCAAAAAAAAACTTCCTTTCATAGGCAGAAACCTCAAGCTGAGCCAAAGTCATTGCTGGACAGCTGTCATTCCCAATTTATACACTGAAAGATTTGGCAAATTTTGTCAAATGAAGGTTATATGAAAAGGGTTATAGTCACTGAATTACAATAAAAACTACCGCAATGTTTGGCACAGGTCTAAAGAAAATTTCCAGCTTAAGGACCAAGAAAGCCAACATTTTCTAATCCACCTCACACAATAGGGACTTTAAAAATCAGTAAAGACCTGCACAGACATGCACATGATCCATATTCCCTAAAAGGCTATTAGACAAGAAATGTAATCATGAGTAATATGTCATTTTAGATTGCGATGCTTGATTAGAACATGTGGGTTAGCATTTCAACTTGGTAATGCCATTACTTAAGCA
Organism: Tautogolabrus adspersus; assembly: GCA_020745685.1. Taxonomy (NCBI): domain Eukaryota; kingdom Metazoa; phylum Chordata; class Actinopteri; order Labriformes; family Labridae; genus Tautogolabrus; species Tautogolabrus adspersus. The sequence goes on from CM036539.1 coordinate 24,509,600, forward strand.
AAAGCTTCATTAGCATTACTGCTTGTAATAACCTCAACAAGGGATTTCCTAACCCAGATTTCAACCACACCCAAACCCAGACATGCTGATTTGGCATGCGCCCTGCTGGCAGATAAACAAGGCATCTGCCTCCTTGCTCAGTAAGTTGTACATCTATATTGTATGAACCACTGTAGAAAAGACAGTTGTCGTTAGTATGTACGTGTAGGAGGGGTGTGTACCATACTGTGTGTGAAAAGATTTGATTCCATGCAATACTGTGTGTAGGAAGTGAAGCACAAACTGGCAGTCTTGCAGCAAGTTCTGGCAAGCTTGTGCCAGTACTTCCTTACACAGCAGTACGCCATGAGGGCATGCACCAACATCCAATTAATTTAATCTCCGCACGCCACACATTTCGATATGCTAGGAGCATAAGGAGAGGAAGTGAAGGTATGAAGAGGGTGGAGATGAGCGGTGAGGCAAGTGGGAATAACTGAGAAAAGTGGAAGTGGAAGGATGGGCCAGGGCCGGAAATCTAAGAATTTCCTGTATCTTGCATTTGAGTTTCTGCACGGGAAAAAGAAAATGCAATTACACATGCCCTCTCAGCCTTTTCAGGCAAGTGTGCTGTGTAGAAATGAGGGTTGCAGTGGGGTTTGTGCCCTGTGGCAGCCAGCTCTCGCATACTCTATGCTAATAGAGGCTTGTTCTGCATTCTAACAGTCGTTTGGTGGCAAGACTCTAAGGGGGGAGCAGCGCAGGGTGAGTGCAGAGGATCAGCAATGTAAGGGGCGGGGGGCAGCGGGTCTGCCGCCTTGTGTCTCCGGAGATAGTAGGAATAATGAAAACCTCTGCTGGGACTTCAAAGCAAGCGGCTGGTCATTTCCTGTGGTGATGGCTGATATGGGGTCTACATGTTCAGGCAACAAGCACGCACACACTTAGTCACACATTCCTGCCAGCAAAACCCGGCCAATGAACACCACTTCCTTTGATGGTATAGTGGAGCCAAGAAGAAGGAGAAACAAGTCTTTGGACGACGAATAGATTTGAAAAGCCTTCATGTGTTGTTGGCGGAACCATCTAAGTGCGTAAGCCACAGCCCTGGGGTCAACACTTACGCAATCTGGGTGTAATGCCAGAAACCTGTTGGTCATGTTAACCATTTTCTAACACTTTCATGTTGACAGTTTCAGGATTGAAACTGGCAACATTTAAAGGACAAAATAACATAGAACAAATAGAGCATGCAGCCTTGTAAATACATACCCAATTTCTATTACTCCATGTTCCGAACAATAGCCCTTTCTTGGCAGACATATTGACATATTATGGGAATGAAAACAGAAGTATAATTACTAACATCAATAATAGATGAAAGTGTTGTAGTTCCAGGAAAACTACTGAATGCATGGACACCCACTGGAAGTAGTGGTGGTTGGGGTAAAATATACCCTGCAACACAGTTAAGCTTTTCATTTCTAGGGGGTTGGTCTTATTTTCTTCCGACAGAACTGTTTCTATACTTTTTATCAGTTTAGTGGTGGTACTTTTTGCTGCACACATGTTTATATGACATTTCAGTTAACCGTTTTTTACTTTAGATCTAAAGATAGTTGATTGTCTGTAAAATTGAAAATATGCTCCAATTCATTTTATCCTTTCAAATACCAATTCCTATACCTTAACATTTTGTATGGCTGTATCGAGTACCGATCTGATCCCATGAGATAAAAACATAAATATGATTAATATAACAGCTTTAGGCTTCTATTACTGTTTCACAACACTAGTGCTAGCCCTAAAAACTGAACCTTGCATACTGTACACATTGTACTGTATATATTTGCCAAATTGCTAATATTTGATATTTGTCTCCCCCTTTGGTGTACCCTATTAATACTGTTCATCTCCTTATAATAATTTCTATATTGTCGTTGTGAGGTAGTTGCCAGTTGGAGCTATATTTGCATTCATGGTAGCAAAGCCATAATTTCTGCAGCATATTGTTATCTGAGCAAGCCTATGAAATGATACATATGCAACAGGCAATAAATAATCTAGTATGCTAATGAGGGTAAGCATTACATATGAGCGAAACCATTTTTAAAATTGTAAAATAAGATCTGTTTGTTGCTCATCACATGTACAAAAATACAAGCAACGCAATCTGAGTGGCAATCTATGTAGGGGGAAGAGGTGCGGCTGGCCAGCGAGCTAACATAAACAAGTCTGCAGTGGCCATGTCTGGCTGGTCCTGTTTCTTATCATATCATCAAGTTCTGTTATGAAAGCCAGACTTCTTGTGATTGAATGTGTGTGTGGTGTGTGTGCGCGTGCCTGTCTGTCTGTCACCCAGAAGAAAGGTGTATGTGCCTTATGTGCAACTAAAAATCACAGATAGAACGCATGAGACAGACATGAACAAAAACACACATCTGGTTCCTTTCAGGATGCCTGGAATTCTTTGCCTGCTTGGATCAGATTACTTCCCGAGCCTCCGTGCTGGCTGCGCAGGAGAGCAGATAAACTATAACTGCTCGACACAATGTTTCTCTATTCAACTTGCACATGGAAGGGTGTGGGTTGACATAAGAAGAGGTGAAGCTGAGTTTACAGGGAGGTTTTGAGTGTAAAATATCCTTGCACAGGAGACTCCTGAGCAGCCAGGTATGCTAATTTATTGCTTCCAAACCTGAGCAGACTCCTTCCTTACAGTATGTCATGCAGCAGGTCCTAATAGAAGGGCACGTTTAAGGTGCTGCCAGCCAGACAGTGCAGCAGTGTGATCCTAAACCTGTCCCTACTGGGGAAAGCCCCAAAAGAACAGGGTCAGCTCTGCAGAGATCTAAACCTGAGAGACAGAGATACAAGGTCAGGAGACATTGAACCTTTAGAGTTAAAGCTGTACCACAGTAAAAACACTCCTAAACTGCATAAGTCGAGAGCAGGAAAACAAAGACATTTTCCTCGATTCACAGTCTGATTTATTACTGAAGTAAACCATGTTTATTGTTGTTTAGCTACAGGAGACTCCATGTGCAGCTATAAAGAACAAGATGATTTCTATTCCCATATGGAACTACCACACACCTTTGGATAAGTTCTTGCTATAATTCCTGAATGTCCCTTCTCCTTAACATTTTAGGGCGCCCTGCTTCCAATCTAACCACCCTATTCTCTTATCTCCAAGGTTTGACAGAGTGATGTCTTCAGCCAAAATCACCTCAGCTACTCCGGTTCCCCAGGAGATGGAGTGCCACTGATGTAGACGATTCAATCAGTGAGAAGTGAAAGAGCAGATCACAGACAATACGCCGCGGCCCCATTACCCCCAGTCCTCAGTTACTGCTAGCGACGCTTAGCTCGGGCCCCCACCTAATGGGCCATAATATCATTTTATGCTGTGTTCCAGCTCTTTATACTAGCTCTAAACATAACTCTGTCGCCAAGGCACAATAAAAACAGATATATTTCTTTATTACTCCTCACAAAGCATATCACCAGATCTGAGCAACCCTACAAAGGAAACTAATATCTACAGGAACCCGCTCTTTTCCGTGGCTCATTTAGAGCAGACGCACAGTTGTTATTGCATTGAGCTGCACTCTGCCTGCCTCACCTCCCCATGCCGTTCACTCAGAGTGTAATGGATGTTTTATTATAATCAAATGAATACAATATCTTCACCATAAATAACACACTGAAAAAGCCATTTTCTCTTCCCTGCAATATGTTTAAATGTCCATCACGCCTCAAGCAACGAGCTGCCACATGTTTAATTTAGAGTCGGTGTAATTTGCGTTTTTGTGTGCTTCTGTATAGGTGAAAAGCAACTTGTCTCCCTTTTACTCACCCTCACGTCCCCAAGCTGCCCCCTTTCCACTCATCCAGTAATCACGCGCCACACTTTCTTGCATAAAGTCGTGAGGGGCTCCAGCGGGTTCATTACTTTGCATGATGGCAGGAAGAGAAAATGTCACCTGGGTACTCTGCTTTTGAGGCCATTCACTTCCCTCATCTCTTGGGGACAAATGCTGTGCTTGTAAGTCTCGAGCAAGATGAGAAGAATTTTACTTCAGCGAGGGCAAGTTATTATCTGCTACCAGGAATTATCACCTACACAGTGCATACGATGCCATTGTCCTCTACCCTATAAATCACTGGGTCTGACCAGCTCGTTTACACTACTGAGATCTGAAGAGAGATGACCGAATACTCGGACGGGAATGTGTGCTTGTGCTGTTGTGTGTGTGGTGTAAGATGGAGCAGGAGGAGAGTTGGGGAATCCAATCTCTCACACAGAGGAGCAGAGACAGGCGGGTAGATACGCTCTGGGCACAGAACAACCCTGGTAGTATCTATGAATGAAATGACAGGATTACAGGGGTATTAGAAAACCTGCAGAGATGGTTGATAATGCTGTTTATGGTTCAGCATCCCTATTCTCACAGGGAGAAAGTGATTGACTAATGAAAATATGGACAAGGTCTTCACGCAGTCACCAAGGTGAACATTTTGAGGGGATCCCTCTTCTGTAAATAGTTTGATGTTTGCTGCATTAACAGAAATACTTAGCAATTTAAGTGTGTGACATTATTTTAGCTGAACCTCTTTAAAATAGGGACAGTAAACATAAGCTCTGTTATCCTGGTTAAGAATGGGATTATTGTTGTGTCAACAACCCCCATAGATAATAGTAATTACTGCCTTCGTGATTCAGTGTTTCAGCGCAATCAGACTGCAACTTTGGTAGCTGACAGCTTGGTCCTAATTACCAAGAACCACCAATTACTGGCTCCATTTCATTATTTATAAAGCTTAGCACACCCAAATAAAAGAGACTTCAGTGACTCGGAGCCGTCACTTCACTGGCAGCTGCAAAGGGAGCATCCACAGGACCTGCTGAATCATTTTTCCCCTCATTTTTTCTAGAGAACTTTCCAGTCAGCATGCAAACACAACATTGTTATAGCAAAGAAAACTGAGGAAAATTAGGAACACAAAGGGTGCTGCCTTCACTTCCTTTTGGCAAGCCACAGGAAGTAATAGAGCTGCAAAGGAAGTGCATTATTATCTCTTCTTTTCCTCCTGCCCGTTTATCTGCCAACAGGGCTGCAGAATCAACTCTATAACATCAGCCCCAGAGCTTTTAACTACTAAAACACTTTGCATGTTGTATCCACATTCATATTTCATGCATTCCACTGTGAGGTCTAATAATTTACTTGTCTGCTGCCATGTCAAAAGATGCCTCCATAAATAATAAAACAGAACAAAAAAACAATTCTTTATCTGGCGAGTGTGTTCAACTATCCACACACACTGACATTCACAGATGTTTCCCATCACCCTCTGCTGCCAAGCATCGTCCAGTGATGGCTGAGCGGGGGTGAGTGTGGAGCTCAAGGCGGGGGTGTGAAATCCTGCTATTCCTGCTCCAGTGAATTCTGCAGAAACTTGGCAGATCATTGAGGAGATTTGTATGTCTGTGGATTTGATATGAAACTGTTCGAGAGGCTCGCCTGGAGTCTGTCTCTTAACGTGCCTCCACTTAAAGTGGGCCTGTCTGTTTAGCTTATGTTCCCATAAAGCCTGACGGCCACATTTCTCAGCCCTCAAGGGTGCAGATGGGCGATTAACTCAGCAGACAGGTCCTATACCATCATCTGAACAATAACCATTTCAACACATTTGGAGCTTCAAAAAGTATGCCTTTGAGTAAAGAAAAGCCCATAATCCTCAAATATTGGAACCAAACAGAAAACATGTGCCTCATCTATTCAGATTTCTACAATCTTACACCTTGTTTATTAACAAAGATTCTTTGTGTCTTGGTGATTCAGTGCAAATTCAATGAATCACAAAACCGGCTCAAACAGAAGCTCATGCTCAGCAAGCTATAAAGCATGTAAAGCCATCACGTTCCAATAGGACAAGCAGTCCCAAAAAAGAGATTAAGTATGTACAAAAGGAATCTACTGTCGTGATCCAAAGGGCTTTGCATTTAGATGACAGTTGCGCTGGGCAGGCGTTGTTTGCAAGGGCTGGAGAGGAGCGGTATATGTGGCCCGGAGGCCGGATCTGTTCCAACTGTGCCCTGGCAAGAAAACGTTCTGCCCAGTCAGCCTCGACAGCTTGGATATTCACAGGGGGCGATGGAAAACTGGAGGGCTTGAGGGCTGCAGTAAGGCATTGGGGCTGGGGGAACTCAGCGAACAAGGTGTTTTATATTATTTTTGGGTTCCGCAAGGACATGGCATTTGCCGTGTTCACTGAGTGACATCAGGCTTAGGTTGGTGATGAGGCTTCCTTGTATCCGTTTTGGCCTGCGGTGATTAAGTTTATCATTTGGGACCTCTTAAACATTCTGTATGTGATGTGCAGGTTCAGCAAAACCTTTCTTCAGTGATTACTTCTAAGAGCCTGAAATTAAATAATGCATTTATCACTGCAGAATAAAATAAACATTTGTATCATCTATGGTTCACGGGAAGAACAACAGTAGGATGATATGTTTCTTTTTTACTTTAACTTTATCATAACTAAGGGCATTAGATAACGTGGCATATAATCTTTTGACAAACCCCTGTGACCATTTCTTGAGATGAATGACATTAAAGTTAGTGCCATTACTTTGATTTAGTTAGACAAATGAATTATTCACTCTCATCTCTGGGGATGCATAGTTAAATTCTGACTCAAAGGCATCATATAAAGAACTTTTGATGTTAAACAGCTTCTCTCCACTTTAATAACCTGAACCAACTTCTGAGGTGCCACAGTTAGTGAAATGCCAACAGATATATTATAAACAAAAACAATATTCCCTTTTTCTCTGAGATTAACAATAAAGTATTTGTAAAAGGTATGCCCACGAAAAACATGGTTTTGTTTTCCTTTATGATTATTATTGCTACCTCCATCAAAGACACACTTAAAAAGGTGAACTAAACAGTTATCTCTCTCAAGAACTAAAGTGTGGAGCTGCAAAGTTGACAGCAAAAAAGAACATTCAAAGCATCAAAACGTAAAGCAGCAGATAAAAAAAGCCAGTGTTGTAGAAGGGAAAACAAAACTGTTGGCTTCACTTTCACTGCTGCAAAAAAGGACAAGAAAAAAACTAAAGATTTGTTTGCTCTTGTGCACCCTAATTCATTCATCGCCAAGTACCTCGCAGCTCTGGGGTTGTACCAAGGCAAAGCCTCATGGGAGGAATGATTGACACCTCCTAATCCTTGAGGATACCAAAAAGCATGCCATTACCATGACATTTACACCATCTTCGAGAATACGAGCTGAAGAGCGCAAACAACAAAGGCATAAAAACAGTGAACAAAACTCCAAAAATAGGATGCTTGAATTCTTAACGTGTTCTGTTTCAGGTCACAAGTGTAGATTAGGTGCTCCGAGCAAAAGCATCTCTCCACCCCAGTTCTATTAATTCACAACTGGGGTACCCTACATTTCAAAACCAGACATATTTTGTTTATCTTTAACACCAGCGGGCAGGCTGGCAGGCTTGCAGAGCTGGAGGATATGTGATGGAAAGTGGAGCACAAGAGTTTTGACCTCAGCAAACGGCTGATTAAGGAGGAGATGAGTGAGAAAAGGAGTTGTCTGTCAAGCTAAGCACTAAACAGATGGACAAGTGTAGCACACTAAAAACCGGCAAGTCCTGAGGCTTAATGGCAGATTTGGTTTTATGGTAAACCACAAATGGTTACAGTAAAAGAGGTGACCATCAACCAAATACAGTCTATCATTTTGTTAGTATCTTTCATCTTTTTATTCATTTTGTTTTTTAGACATGGTGCAAACTGATGTTGCCAAAGTCAGAACTGAATTTGGAAAAAAGCATGAAGGTTTTACTGTTTGTAAACGTCTACAAACTAACCTTCAAAACTGAGCTATCCTGAATGTTTTCAAAAAAAAATTATTTTTTGGGGGGGGGGGGGGGGGGGGGGAGTACCTAAAAATGCTGGGCTCTCTGTGTCTTCATGTTCCAGCTGATCATTTTATATTTTTACTCTACTCAGTGAGTTTGACTGTTTATTGTTAAAACTGTGTTTTGCAGCCTTTCATTTGCAGGTCTTCCTTGGAACATCTCTACTCTCTATGGGACAAACTTGGTAAAATAAAGGTAAAATAAATGATTTTATAATCATCAACTGAGTGACTTCCTGCAACTTTAGCTTTTCCACTCTATGAGCAGAAGAACAATTTACAGCTGTCTATATAAAACTATTATTGCAGCAGTTAATTGCTGGGGAACTTTATTTAATGAGCACCAGGGTAAATGTAATCACTTGCAGCCTTTGATAAACAGGAAAAGAAAGAGGGTGTACAAGTAAAGTTTTGACAGACAACAACGTATCCTAACTCGTCCTAAGGCTAAGGCTTGACTTATAATTGGACCATTGTTTCCTGACAAACAAACACACTGTTGACAATTTACTAGCCAGCGATGTTCAACTTCTGTCAACATAATCACAGAAAGTGTTTATATAGGTTTAATGTGGCACTAGGGGGCTGACCCTTGCCTGTGTTTCCCCCAGGTGAGATGGTCTCCCTCCTTCCCCCTGCTCTGCACTCCCCTTAGTATTTGCTCAGAGCTCACTATCGCCCCCGACCTCTACTTTTGCACTGACAGCCAAACAATGGGAGCCAGGACTGCCTTAACGAGTAGAAAGTGGAGCCTCGACTAATTAGAGCCACCACCATCCCTCCCCCCCCTCCACAACATCGCCTCCAACCCCTCCTGTTAGCTCAGAACAGTGGGATACAGCTTGGTCATGGCTTGGACTGTTGAGCCCATTGTGACAGAAAAAGGGGATGGAAGTTGTTGTTTTTTCCCTTCTTCTGGCTGCCGGCCAATGGGGGACCGTAGTAATTGCCCGAATCCCACTGTGGCAAGTGTGGAGAGAGAGTGTAAGGGTGGCACAAGCCAAGGAGAGTGGGAAAGTGAGAAAATGCTGGGGCTGAGTGTGGGAAGGAAAGTGTAGCATTTCTTTTCTAATCAGACCGAGAAAGAGATTGATAAAAGAAGAGATGCACTGATAGTCATTTTTTTCCTTGCAAACACCAATTCAGATACCAAGAGTTGAGTATTACCTGATGCCCAGTGCACCATACTAGTGCCATAAAATATTATAAAAACACTGGTGGAAGAACACTGATTGCCACATTTTTGATAGTTTGGATAAGGATTTATCTCTACCCCAACACACATTCAGATTGTTTTTAATTGTCAGATAGTTATTTACCTACTAAAAATATATATTTTTTTATAACAAATCTGTGCATTGACTGGCGTATTTGCAAATACCCTGTATTGTTAGTAAGTAAGTTAAGTCTATTCAGATTTCAAAATAAAAGCTTCAAAATAAAAGATTAGAAGACAGACATTAAATAAAGAGACACAAAAGCAAACAGACAGATCAAACAAAAGGAAGTCTAAACAGATGGGTCTTCAACTGCTTTTTACTGTTACTGTTACCCCATAATGGTAGTATCGGAGGCCATAACTGTTGATTAAATTGACGCCATTATCGGGAAAACTTTAGATAGAAAACTAGAAATATGTATCTAAAAGAACATGATGACATGTAGGACAAGTGATTCAGAAAAAAAGGAGAAGAGCCTAAGGACTGTTGCATGAAATTAAAACAAAAGAGAATGTCCTATTACTTTGGAGTTAAGTGAAAACAGAACACCTGGGGTGCTACTCACTAGGCAGAGGCGGACAGGGGTGCAGGGAGCGTCTTGGCTGTTGGAGTGGAACGGAGCAGGGTGCAGCAGCAGCTACACAGTGGGCCCTCGCTGGACAGTTCAATCACAGGCAGCCAAAGCCCCGGGCAAACTTGGCCAATTAGCCACACACTGCCGCTGACCCCCAGCTTCATTAAGGGCCTGGGCTCTGGATGAGGGGAGAGAGAGGACAGAGGGAGAGAAGAGGATTAGGGGGGAAGAGAAAGTGAGCCAGGTTTAAGAAGAGACACAGATGCATTTGCACAGACACAAATGCCAGAGGTGATGCTCAAGGTTACAGATAAACACAATCAACTGTGAGAGCACCCTATACCACACATGTATAGTGACTAGTATGAGGCTTCTTCCCCCCTGTAAGGTTTATAGAAGCAGCAAAATGTGGTGGTGAGGGGGAGCTAGAGCCATGGAGGCCAGAGGCTACAGCTCCCCTCTCGGTCCCACATCCCTGCACTGACAGCAACAGGTGTGGTGGCCAGTAGACATGCAATTACCAAGCTGAGAATCTGCTCTTTGTGACAAAGACAATGGGAGATCAGAGAGAAAACCAGAGCCAGAGGGGAAGAGAAGGGGAGCAGAGTGGGAGGAGAGGTGAGAGATGATGAGGAGGAGAGGAAGATACAGACTCCTGAAAGTCCCTAGAGGGGAGGGAGATTTCCAGTTGTTTCTTTTCATCGCAAATCCCTCGCCAACAGAGCCTGGGCTTGCAGAGCGAAAAAAAACAAAACAGATCAAAAACCAACACATACAGTAGCTCTGGCACACCTGTTGTGCTGCAGGAGTAATACAAATTTACACGCTTTGGTGGTCTGCAGAGACCTCACATATGTGTGTGCGAAACAATGAGACAAAGGAGAGAGGAAACTGACAACATCCCATTTCTATTCAGCCTGGGTGGGGCTGTTGGAGGTGCTTTGGGACAGGTTGCGCTCAATGAGCCCTGACAGCAAGGCTGTTTGGTGTATGCATGTGTTTGTCTGCATTACAAGTGTGTAAACCCACATGGGACCTCTGCTTGCATCAGCCTGGTGATGGAAGCCTCAGTGGTGCTCCAGGGCGGGGGAAGCAACTCCACACTCTCTCTCTCTTTCATTCTCTCAGCTCTCAGATTACGAGCCTTCGATCAGGCTAAAGTAATGTTTGTGCGCTTTGCCGCCAGTAGCGCAATAACCACTGTCAGAAACATTGCATGCTTGGGTGAAGTGGAGAAACTGGCCTTTTATTTAAAACAAGTGGAGGATAAAAGATCAATGGGACAATTCAGGCCATGAATTGGAGGGAAAAGTTCACAAACATAGTGGGAGATTATGAGAGGGAGATATATGTGGGGAATGGAGGGGGGAGCGGGACCAAGGGGGCATCTAGCTCATCTTGGTGCTAGTGGCTTATTGATCGGTGGAGACACACAGCTCTGAGCCATTCATCACAGGCCACTCAGGCCCTTAGATAACTCCTATGATAGTGCCCCGGCTGCTGAGCAGCTGCAACTGGCCACATCCATTATCCTTCAAAGTAAGCCCCCTTGCCTGGAAAGAAGCATGGTGGGGCTGCTGGGTGACAGGCTGGAGGGAGGGCTTGGATGGAAATGGAAAAGGCTGGGCCTGTGGTTGGGAGCCTGGGGCTGAGGAGAGTGTGTGTATACAAAGCAAGAAGCTGGGGTTGAAGCGACAGGGTTTCATGAAAAAAAGGTTCTCTAGAAAGCCAGAATGGAGAGAAGAAAGTGTCCCTTTTTTACTCATAGGAGTAAAAAAAAGTGTCATGGCACTATTGTTTCCACTTCTTGGCTAAACAGTATTAGCAAAGCTGTTTTATAGTAGATAGCACACAAGACATCCAAGGGACAGGCAGCTCTGGAAAAACTGCTGAGTGGCTCTGTATGCATGCGTGTGTGTGTGTGTGTGTGTGTATGTGGAGAGAGAGAATTCCCAGATTGGGCAGGTGGGGATCAGCCATAATGAGCCATGCAGGGAGAGAAGATGGGGGGGGGGGAAAGAAAGAAGGGAAGAGGCCAAATAGCAAAAGAGAGACGGAGTGAGAGTGATGGAGACAGGCTCAGAGCCAGAGACATGGCCCCAAAAGAGCAATTACAGGAGCTCCGGAGAAGGTGTGGGCCCAGCCCCCAGGCATAGTTTCACACACCACAGAGCCCTGCCAGACATGCACATAAACACATATACACACATATACATACACACACACATAAAAAATATAACAAAAGACATAACAAAAACTAACAGAAGACATAGGTGGAAAAATACTGAAGCCTTGATTAACAGTCAAAACTGGAAGGAAGTGAAGTGAATTTTTTATGGATTCAAACGGATATACTCCTCCACAGGTTTTTTGCTGCAATATTCTGAACTGGTCGGAACCTGTTACCGTAACAGCATGGCCTGAACAAAGGCTCAAACTCCAGGGCTGAGGTCAGTGTGGGTAAAACTTTCACGTCGATTGTCCTCCGTGCATCGAGTGCAAAACAACACTGAGAAGTCTGGACAGCCTCTCACCATGGTGCCTGTCACAAATACGAGTCTGAAATGGTTTCTGAAGGCGACGGTTTTAAACCCCCCCTCCCCTCCAACACCCCACCTCACCCATCAGCACCACCACTTTACAGAGACCGACAGGCGAGAAAGAACAAGCAAGAATGATAAGAAAAAAAAAGGGAAAGAGTGATGCAAACAGATAAGGGGGAGGGGAAATTAAATTAAGAGAAAAGTTCTCGCGCACCGGTATGCACCATTGATTTCCTATTCTCTTGGAAAAATTTAATGAGCTTAAATAGGAGCCTCGTTTGACACTGCCACACTGACTCTGAGGAGCCTCCCAGTGAGAGGAAATCGTTCAGCAGCTGTGACGCTACCAGAGACAGGGGGGGTTAAGACGGAGAGAAGGTAAAGGTGGAGGATGAAGAAGAAGAGGGTGGGAGGATGGGAGGGGGGAAAGTAAAGGTTTTAATGCCAAAGCAAGAGACGTGTGTAAGACAGATGTTGGATTATCCTCGGGAAATGGTCCATGGTAGCATTACTTGCCTGTTTCTCAGTAAGGAGGAAAAAAGTATGAAGGATGAAGAAGATTAGTGGAAGCGAGGCAGGCGGAGGAGGAGGCTAAAGGTTGTCTACATCTACCCAAGATGCCTAGTTATGTAGGTGCTTACCTCTCACAACAGACACTCATTATAACCCAACAATGTCCAAACTGATTGACAGCTACTGCTCTGCTGCAGCGTTTCACCTCATTACTTCCTGGATGACCTCCCTAGAAGGTATTCAACAGATGCCTATTGCTTGGCGGCCATCTTTTTTTACCCTCACTGCTCTCTTTTCTCCCTCTATCTCAAGAAAACCATTGTCACTTCAGAGAGAAGAGTCCAGAGAAGCTTCACTGCTCTCCGTTGCTGATGAGGGCCCCACTGGGAACCATCGGCAAACGCTTTATAAAGCCGTCTGGCTGAGTGAATGGATGCAGCGTCCCGCCACCTTTCGAAGGCAATCATGATAATAAGAGTGTGGAGTCAAGCATAGCTGTACACTGGCACCACAGGGGGGCTTCCCTTTATCGACTGCTGAGTGTGGTGGTGTGTATATGGGGAGTGTGTTTAGGGCTGGAAAATAAACTGGATTCATTGCACTTAGTTAGTTGAAATTTTCAACAATTCTCCATATCAAAACTCATTAAAGTGACAAGTCCAGAGTCACACTGTTAATAATCATTGATCATGATCTGCCTACCAGAAGTAAGGCACCACAAAAAAATGTATGGACAAAAAAACATTATAAATTGCTTTTTATATAGCTACAGACGGGTTAACCTCAAGAGCACTGTGATGTTTTAAACTTTGAATTATTCACACAGGACAAGATTAATTGACAAGACTCTTTTTTGCCCTTGAAAAAGGATCAATTCAGAAAAGCTCCAGCTTTATATGTCATTTTTGTCTTCAGTCAGCATTTATTCACCATGTCTTTGCAATACACTCAATGGAAGATGGAAGATGATGCAATGATAGGTATAACAACATTAGAAGACCCAGAGTCCACTGCATTTTCTCAGTTGAATACACAGTATTTAGCTGCATCATTGCAATCAAAGCAAAGCAGGAGAAACAACATGGCAAGCTTTCAAATGTACATACCCAGAGTCAAAATGGCCCTTCAGTTTTCATAGTTAACAATGTGTTGACTAGGAAAAGACTTATTGCACAGTCATCCCCACCTCTCCAAAGCAAAGTTCACAGTGATAAAAAAAACAATTACTGGTATTCCCTAAATGCTCTCCTGTGGACACAAGATATCAGCAGGGTCTGGAAGTGTTTCTGCCTGTTGTTTGTTTGATGGTGCTCAGCTTGTTTTTAGGTAAGAATTACTTCATTGTTTATTTCAGTTTTTACCAAATTATCCACAAAGCTCTGAATCTCTTCAAAAGAAATTTATCAGGTAATAAAAACTGGTTAAAACACCGTATAAGAAAGTTTCTCATTAAAAACCAGCGTCTTAACAATGCTCTGTGGTTCGTATTGAATGATATCGTAACAGAGACAGTGATGTGACTTCAAACACTTAGAAATAAGTTGCCAGGAAATGTTCCAATGTAGGGCCGACAGGCAGCATACTTGGCACACGACTTAAGGCTGCCTCAGGAGTCAGGTGTGAATAGTAATGAATAGTTGATGCTTCTATCTAACAACAAAATCTCATTCAGGTACAGACCTTTTCTGCATAAAGAGATCTGCTCGAGACTTTGCTTAACATGCATTTAATAGGAGCGTTGGATAGCCTAGAGGTTATATCGTGCGAGCTGTAGTCCTCAATGAGGGCTACCCAGGTTCAACATGGAACCCCTACACTGTGCTGCGTGTCATTCCCCACTCTCTCATTCCGATCTCATAAACTATGCACTGTCCTTTCATCTATGATTATTGGCATGAAGGCCAAAACAAAAAATAATCAAAAAATGCATTAGAGTGATGTGTAATGCTTTACTGCTGGCTAAATGAAAGACTTTAACGCATGATGACTAGCTGTTAAACACTCTAACTGCAGACATGTGTTTGTGTGTCTAAACATGCTCATATTTACATGCATGTGCAATTGCTGCTACTTAGTTGTTAAGCATTAATATTTCAGGTCCCTGTGTATGCTTTCAGCAGGGTCGGACATGTTTTCTGGTTTAGAGCAGCTTTGACATTCCTCCAGTGTCTGGTTCATATGTTAGCAGGTCAGACAGGACTTCTTCAGTTCCTGACCCCTGTTTTTTTTCTCCCCTGACTCTGGCTCAGCTGCTGGGAGAGCTGCTGGCTTGCAGAGTATCTATCCAGACAGATGCATAGTAAGCAGTGTGGGTGTTCGGCACAACTGGCAGCAATGCTGAGGCCATGTTTCGCTGGGCTTTCATGTGTGACTTGCAGCTAAAGTTGTGCTGAAAGAGATTTTTCTATGGAAATGATTCTTGGGCTGAAATAATCAGGAGATCCTCTGGTGATTAATTACTGTGAAAGAAAAACAGCCCACATGAGAGTGTGCGTTTTCCTCCTGAACAGTTCCAGCAGTTGCATATAGGTATACACCCACACACACACACCAACTATATCAACTCTAAGTAAATATCTGCATCATAGGGACAACAACTTTGGAAGGCATGGTGTTGAATTGCCCAAAACTTCTTTAACCAAAGTCCCAACCTGTCATCTCAACCATTTTTTCTCAACACAGTGACAGTGAGGAGCAATTTCTCACCGGAAACTATCATTGCACTTCCTAGAAATCCATAGGCCATCATCTATACCACAGTATGGACCATTCTCTAAATCACTTATGCTGGCCTATATATAGCCTGTGGAGAAAAGGTCATTATTGAAACAGAAAGCTATATTTCATAATTGCTCTACCACGCTTCTATCCCCTCAGTGAAATTGGCTCTCCAGAATAAATTCCCTCTCAGTCTTTTCCATCTCTCTTTATCTCCCTCTCTTGTCTGTTAGAGGGTGTGATTTTGACAGGCCGACTGTCTCTCCTGGCGAAATAACCACCCTCCATTTGTATCTGTGGAGGGTGCATTAACTAGACAGCGTAATCAGGCCGCACAGGAAAGGCAGCAAGCCTCAACAACTGACTGCTTTTTACCACTCTTCGCTATAACAGCTCGCCATTAGGCCACAATTAGCACGGCTCAGTCTGGCACATATAAACCCTCAAAGACCTTTAGACGACAGAGTGGATGCCAGAAACATGGATACTTTTTTGAAAGTCCATTGTTGCACAAAACACTCTGGAAAAGTAATCTGATTTGATTACTCTGGATGCTTAAAGTAATAAAAGTATAGGAGACTTGAAACACGTCATTATGCTGTAGGACCATGCCAGAATCTTACCCGATACCACTGACATGTTACAGTCAGAGGTTTTTGATTTAAGACTCTTACAGAAAAGGCTTATCGCAAGACACTTCAGACAGTGCATGATTCATCTAAAGAGGCAGCAAGCAAGAGGAGAAAAAACATCCGAAAGCGCTGCCTTATCATAAGTGTATGCACTCTGCGAAAATGGGAAGTGAGTTTTATTGAAGTACCCCTGTGGTGAAGGTGCATTTCAGGTGAATGTGTTCCTGTCGGGACACAGCCGCAAAAGTCTGTAGAAAGCTAAGTTCAGTATGCACAAACACATTCCCTCCCTCAGGGCTCTGGAACAATACAGAGAAATGCATGTCCCTGTGGTCATTTGTGGCATGCTGGCAGTAGGCAGACGCAGATAAGAGTTTGGATCGGTGGAGGCTGACACGCTGTGATTATCTCTCGCTGCTGGAATTGACCGTCCATCAATCCAGACGGCTAAGAGGACCAGGGCTGGCCAATTCAATTGTTGTCTTAGACAAGATTTTTATGATTCAATGACCTCGAAAAAAAAGAGAAAAATGTGTCAAGGGTTTCAAATGTGCGTATTCAGGCGTTGTGATTCGGTTTCACAAATGCTCATAAAGAGATGAGAAAGTGCTGCAGTCTCCGAAGTATAATCACCAGCACATATGTTCTCTCACACACACATGGTGACACTCAGAGACAACCACCTGACTTTCCATGGCTCCCTCTGAAGTCCCAGTCTGCCTTTCCTGGCTCTCTCATCACCTTCCCCCTCACCTCATGCTGCGTGTTCTGGACCTGGAACCAAGTCTGTACAACAGACTGAGTCACAGGAGAGACGAGGGAATGAGAAGTAGTGAGGAAAGAGAGAGAGGGAGTGAAGGAGAACGTCAAGAAGCACATTCTTTCTGCTGAGCGCCATCTGGAAGTGGAAAGGTAGATAAACAATGACGTGAGCCGCATCCCATCTCCTTCCTAAACCCTGAGCAGACATACACACTTTGCCACAATGCACGAGCGCCATCTCCACCGATTCTGTGCTGCGCGCCAAGCATTGTCAGGGATTGGGTCTTATCAATCGTTGGCCAGATACTGAGTGAAAGCGTGAGGCAAACAAAAAGGGGAGGGGAGAGAACAAAAAGTGGAGGGGAGCTGCAGGCAACAATGAGAAACACAAATGAGATGATGGCTGGAAGCCACCCGTCCACGCGGCCCTGGACCAACTCTATTTTAATCTGGTCAAGTCTGCCTCAAAATCAAAGCAATCTCCCTTAGTGAGCTGACAGAGGGAGAATCAGACAGCCAATCCCACCCAAAAAGGAAGTTGCTGAAGAATTGACTGAGGGGATATGGTGCTATGCTGCATTGTGCTAGGAATGTAGACTATTATGGCTGGGGAATTGTGCTTTATTTAAAAAAAGGTCCATTTGCATTCACTCAGCTTGCAAGAAGAGCTCGGGGGCAACGTTAGCTGATGCTCCTGCTGCTTTTGAATTCCTCACCATCTTTTTCAGGCCCTTCTGGCATGCAATATATCACAGAAGTGGTAGAAATCTTTATTATCCCTTATGGGGAAATTGTCCTTGTAGTAAGTCAGAGATAATAACAAAAACAATATCCTTACAATGCAAAAAGCTCAAAAGTTGGAAGCAGACGACGAGCAACAGCTGGAGCAACAGCCGGAGGGATGCTCCCTGTGGGCGCTGTGCCTCTTGGGGCCACCCTGTCCTGAAAATGTGCTTTGCTAGACCCGAGTAAGACTAGAGTGAGACATACAATGGCAACAGTGGGGTCGAGTCAAAGAAGGAAAGCCAGAAAGAGGGGACTTTGACAGCTATCCCTCGGGCTGCAAGAGGAGCTGCACCTGTATGCACCTCAGCTCTGCTCAGTTTAGTTTCCATCTATTCAGACTCCCTGCTCGCTCGAACACACCCGCAGCAGACACTTCAGCTGCATTGGCACTGGCGGAACAACAGGAGGGAAGGATCAGGTGGCGGGGGTAGGCAGACGGAAAGAGAAGGGTCGAGGGGGAGGGTTGACAAATGAGTCTCGTCAGGTAACACTCACAGATGTGAAAGGATGGAGGGGAAGAAGAGAGAAAAAATAGGTAAAGGGAGGGGAAGGTGTCTGTCAGCTCATATTGGTTCATCACTGAAAACCTCCTTGCCTGATTAGGAACCACTGCAGCCAGGCGAGGGGAGGACATAGACAATTTAAAGGAGGTGTCATTTAGGTAGCATAGCATTTCTCACACTTAGCCCCACTCCTCTGTTTTGAGAGACTGGGTCCCCTTTCTTTTTGGGATCCAGAGCTTATGGCCATCTTCCCCTCCATACGGTCCTACATATAGAGTGTTATTTCCAGAATAGTGATGCAGGATATGCAATAACATAGTTCAATATTGTGATAACAATACTGTGATAGATAAAAAAATAAATTAAAAAAAGTGCATATTTGCTAAACCTCAAAGTTTTTATGTCTATCTGCTGTTCTTCATGTTTTACACAACACCCCAGGGCTTTCCACAGAACCCCTAGTAGCCAGCTAGGGAAAGAGAGAGAGAGCGCACATATGGACAGGAGAGCAGACACTGAAGGAAAAAAATTGACCAACTTTTTAATGCTTATTGTGCAGGCATCACATTGCTGCCACTGGTGATATCTGGTGGGGGTTTTTTTAAAGAAGACCATAATATGGTAATTATGATGACCATCTCTGTGTAGTAAAATGCAATTCTTCTTCTTCTCCTCAATTATTTTGCAAATATTTATCGAACGCAGACATCTCCTCCCAGCTGAGCGCTTCCACCAACGTCCGGTGACACAGAACGACAGGTATCTTTTTAATAATGGTATTCATTTTAGCAGAGCTAAGTGCTTCTTAAATGTACGGGGAAAGCGGGGAACAACTTGTGAGTCAAACTTTTTTTTAATCAAAATCAACAATGAAAAAGTAGCTGGCTGTCATTAAGGGAGTAGTCAGCGATTTGGCTGATAGCCAGTGCTTGTGGAAAGCTCTGAATACCTGCGTTTGTAACATGTTTTACCTGAGCAGTTCTTTTCACAGCCATAGTGGCACAGAGCAATCTCAGTGTAGCTGATTGATAGCTTGAGCTTCATCCTACTGCACCAGCATAGTGAAAAGCATTGCTTGTTTATGTAAATGAATTACATATACATCAACTGATATGTCTTAGATTATGTTTTTTGCAAA
The DNA here is from genome assembly GCA_020745685.1 of Tautogolabrus adspersus. NCBI lineage: Eukaryota > Metazoa > Chordata > Actinopteri > Labriformes > Labridae > Tautogolabrus > Tautogolabrus adspersus. Next base: position 24,528,918 of record CM036539.1, read on the forward strand.
GGCAATCTTAACTGGATCATTGAATTAAGCATTTCAAGACAACTGCTAACAGAACTTTGGGTAAACAATAATTTGTGAGCGACAGTCTACTTTTGTCTTGTTTTTTTTTAAGTTTTAAAGTATGACATAACAAGTGTTGTCCCATTTGGGTCTGTTTAACTGTGACTAAGAAAACACAAAACATAGCCCCTATCACTCTGCCTGGCACACTTCCTTCTTGAAAGGAAAAGGGAAAGGAAGAGCCCTGGAACCATTCAAGGGCCTGGAAATGTGGGTCAAACACATGACATATTAATACAATGAGTGACTTTAAAGAAAAGTGAGAAGAGAGAGGGAGAGAGAGACTAAGAGAAAAAAGGAGAGGAATGAATAGGAGCCAAAATATGTAGAGCAGAGGATTTGTGTTTCTACGTGCCCCTGCATGCAGGGACGCAGGAGCTTCTCTGGAACCGGTTCCATGAAATAAAAGGAAGATAATCACTTTAAAATGATTTTGGCCAAATAAATGAACGATCCTTCCGCTATATTGAGACCCTGATAAATGCCCACTGTCGAGGTTGTTATTAAACACCAGAGAGACTAGTGGGTCCCTGTGCCAGGCAAAACTAATTAATGCTGGGCAGATGTGTCTGAACAGTGGTGTACCACACACATACACACACACACACACACACACACAGAGTGCTAGACGGCTGTTCACACTTCCCAATGCACGTTTACACACATGCTTGCCGTGACACACACATACCCTATAAATGGGCTGTTAACCATGTCCACAATGCAATCAGTGCCAGCTGATGAGCCATCACCATGCTAACTGGAACAGGTGAGCACAAAACAACAGCATCTTAGCTTCAATTTTTAACTTTGGTGGGCTTGACTTCGGAAACTTTTTGTCAGCCAGCGGCCAGAGATTGAAAAACGCCTTTCCCTAGTGCCTTATTAGACTTGCCAAAACCGGGCAACATGTTTCTGCTCTGTATTCCCTACCTTCACTGCTGCAGGTGATGATGAGAGTTAGAGCTAACAGAAACCAATTAATCTTTCATGGTGCACGTGTTCTTGCTTTTGTTAGATCCGTTCCTGAAATTGTATGAGACTGCAGCTGTACAATAGAGGGCTTGTGACACGTTCATCCTCCTCCTCTTCTTCCTCCTCCCCATCTTCAGTTTTTTCGCATACTTTGTGAGCAAACAGCTGGGTTTTTTTTGCAAGAGCTATCATTACTGCAGCCTACAGGCATGAGAGCCACTCTCCAAATTGCTGATGGAAGGCCAACTAGCCAAGTTAGAGCTAGAGCTAGAGATGAGATTGCATTGGCAATGTGAGTACTCAGGTCGAGTTGGGAGAAGGGGGGTAGGCTATTACATGCTGAACACACAAACTACACATCTGTGCACACACAAAGAAGAGCATGACATGAAACAAATACAAGCGTCTGTTTTTTTATCTTCAGTTTGGCTGTCTGTTTCGTCGTCCTGTAACCACATCAATCTAAGGTCACACAGTCATCAGCAGCTCTCTCACATATTCTACTTCACACAAGGTAGTGACTAATCACCCATCTGGAGCAACCATTCCCAGGTCTAGATGACAAAGCGCCTTTGCAGCCACAAATATAGGCTAATGCCCTTCTAAACAAAAGGCTTAAGCTGTATTACAGCTAAACATGCTGGACTGAGGGGGGAGGGAAGACAAGCATGGACAGGGGAGAAAGCAAGTGAAATCACAGATAGGCTAGCTGCTAGTGGCTACATGGAGCTGACAAGTCTGTACGTGCACTTGATTTCAATAGCAGTTCCCTGTGTCAAGGGCAGTGAGAGGGCAGAGCCGAACAGTAGGAAAAACCATTTCAGTGTGCCTAGGTTAGTTTGTGAAGTGAAATAACGGTGAGGATTGCCCACAGGGCTTTGCCGAAAACCTTCTCATCACTAAATATTAGCATGTTAGAACTGGCAGGTGCTAGCCATCCCCTCTCCCAGCAGTCCACGGGGTAGGGTTTACCCTCGAAATGCCTCTACCACTCCACACCACTTCTGGATCTCTAGCAGAAGCTGGCAACTAGCTTGCATGATCCAGGTTAAGTCTCCTAGTTTTGAGAGGACCCTGATGCAACCAAAGCCAGGTTCAGAATGTGAGATAAGGTTGGATCAGAGCCAGGAGCCATTAGTGAGCAGTGCGTTTGACACAACAGGCAGAACACTACATTTTCAAAGGCGAAGAAGGACTTGAACGGAGCTGTGGTTTAGAGTGTTAGGCAGCTGTTTCATTCAGAACCTCTGATAACAACCCCTTGTCCAGAATGACGAGTGCAAATAGGGCAGGGGAGTGACAAGCTGCACGAATACAAATCACTTCTTCGATAGTCTACACTGAGCTAAGCAAAAAATACTGCACTGGATTCCCCTCATTAATTTATAAGCTGATCAAACCTCTTGGGATTCAATATGAGCCGCTATAAAGAATTTTAATGTACTGCCGTGCATTAAGATTAATGTGCATCCTTACAAAAGAGCACATGACAGTACAGTTAATAAGCAGAGAACACTTTAGCTATCAGGAAGATACAGCCGTATGAACAGACAAACATCTAGCTAATGGAACTGGCCATATCATTTACCGTACAGCTTGTAGCCAGACGCAGGATCACATACTGGCTCCAAACACAAGGAAGATGGGACACTTTCATTACTCGAGAGATAACATCCTAAGAATACTTTCTAGAGGATGACTCTTTGCTTTCAACCCTCACTGTGAACAAACAAACAACTAGCAGATCAATTATGAGTGTGGGAAATGAAAACTCAGGGTTATTAAATTCTCTCTTTCCACTTTGTGTTTGGATTCAACAAGAAAAAAAGCCTTTGCACAATGTGACAAACAGATGGAGGCATAGGCACTTAACCCCAACAGCACAGACCTTTTATTGTGTTTTGGTTTTCAGAAAGGAAAAAAAAAAACACTTTAATTGTAATTGTAAAACCAGTGCAACTAACGTGATTCAAAGCACTGGCTGGAAACCACCTGGCTGTGAGTGTGCTCGATCGTAATCGGTAACAGATTCAAGTTGCCTGTACTCTGCTGGTCTGACTATCACATTCTGACCATTGCCATCACCAAAAAAAAAAAAAGCCTTTACATCGGTGACTGTGTCTCAGTCCTATTAAAAACCCATCACACCCACCACTGCCATGCCACGCTTACTGCGCACAAACCCCATAGCTGTAATTGGCTCCACTGCACCCTTTACCCACTCTGGACGGGCCAACAGACGAATGCAAACAACTCCTCAGTAAACTAGAAGAGAACAAAATTCTAGCCAAGTCTCACTGACGATCAAGCATGACAAATTATTTCCAAACATAGGGGGGAAGTGAAACCAAGAGGGCTCTTTCAACCAGACAGGAACGAGATAAAGGGATGTAACAAAAACGAGAAGAGATGAAGTGAAACAAACATTGTTTAGGAGGCTAAAGGTGATGATAGTGTGACCATGGACAGACTATAACACTCCACACAAACAGACAGTAAGGTGTGATAGTGAAGCTGAGCTGTTGTCTCACAGCGACCGCATCAAGGGCCACAACCATGTCATTACCCCAGCCAGCAAAGAAAAGAAACCCCAGGGCCTGGTATTTTGGGAGTCAAGAGAGTGTTTGTGCAAAGCTGTATGACAATAAGAGAAGCAGGGAAAAGAGACTGAGGATGTGTTTGAAAGTGTGACTGAATGAGGTTTGTGTGCATGGAGTGGATTGTGTGCCATCAAGACTCAAAGCTTTAGTTTGAGTAAGCGGCAGGGAGATGTGTGTCATACCAGAACAAGCAGCGTGTCTGGACTGGGATGAGACAGAGACAATTCTGGCCTGCCCCTAAGGCTCTCTGAATGATAATACTCTGCCCAACAGCTCACTCGCAAACTCATGATTTAAGGGAACTAAGAAGCATTGGGCCACTTATACAAAGGAAACACAAATGAGAGTGGAGGGCAGAAGGGGGAGATATTTATGGAAAACGTATGATTAATAAGCAAAAAAAGTAAGTAATTATCGCCAGCAAGAGACAACAGAAACCCCCAATCAGTCATAATTGTTTCTCGGTGTGACATGACTGTAGATAAAGGAAAACCATAATTGATATTCTGAACTGACTTTTGTTAATTAAAGAACTGATTATTCTGCTTAACAGACTTCGACAACCAGAGGCGCAGCACTGCCCTTTCGAAAAGGCACATGCACAGCGTTAAACTGAATTCCTTTGAGGCCTACGGTTTTGGCAGCGCTGTTGACCGGGGATGAGGGCATTCAATGATATGTAAACAAACACACAAAAATTGGAAGAGGGGGTTTGCATACGAGACGATCCCCTAACCAAGCACTTTTATTTGTTTTCTCCAATAAATGTCAAGCTTTATTAATTGATTGAGCCTGAGAGGAATAGAGACCGAGAACAGGGAGAGAGGCAGTGTGTGGACTATTGTGATTTCATTCCTCTTTGCTCTCTGGGGGAATGAAGCCAAAACCTTACATCAACAATATAAAAACTCTGTACAGAAATATAAATAAGCCTCAGAAATGATCTGAATTCTCATGAAGGAAAAGTCAATAGCAAAAATACCATGTAATTACTAAAGCATATCTGTAGACTAAAGGGCTTGTGGATTAGAAAGGTTGGACTCTGAACAAAAGGAGACCTTGGGCTTACTGAGAGCCAGGTCTGGGCATACAGGGGAGGCAGTTGAGGACAGCACACTAAATAGAAGTGACAGTCAGCAGATACGCGCCAGTCCCCTCCACCCGCAATCACTCTAGCCCTCGCCTCCACCTACTCCTCCTGTGGTTGGCCTGTGAAAGAAAAGGAAAATAAAAAAAAACACACACCCTTTTCTCCCCCCATATCTACTGATTACATACAATGCACCCTAACATGCCAGGAGAGAGGAAGGGGAGGTGAGGAGGGGAGGGGAGGTGGGGAGTGAATAGACAGGGAGTGCTGCCAGGGCTTACTTTTAGATAGTGTGGTTATCAGCAAGAAGAGGAGGGAGAGAAACAAAGAGGAAGTTTACTGGCGTTGTTTTATCTGGAAGGGCATTAAACTGAGAGGCACACAGGGGACAAGACAGCAAGAGTTACAGAAAGACCATTCAGAGGAAAGGTAGAAACTGTCCAAAGTCATGCAACCTTCTGGAGTGTCCTTTCTTTCAATCACAGTTACACATGCACACTTTGCCCTTGGCTGAAAGTCATTCCTGGTTCATGGTTGCTGGATTTGATAGGCATTTAGGCCCTTAGAAGTGTTACCAACGACCCAGAAAGCAGCTCGCTGGGTTTTCAGTGTAGCTTGATATGCAGCTAGAGGCTGTGACTGGGATGGAAACTGAATGTGGCCTTTGATAAAACACTCAAAGGGGGACCAAAACAGAAGTAGAAGTGGGGAGCCCATTAGGCTATGGTTAAAAGTATGGGAGATACAGAGGGTTAGACAATTGGCACAGGGAAAATCTGTGCCCTTTTGTGTCATCCTTGACCCCTTTAGATGGAGCCGAAGCTTGCACTGAGGGAGTCTGATGGGCACTCTGCCCCACAGGTGTGAGCTGGAAAAGAGATGGGAGGCATTCCAATGAGGGGACCCCCAGCCCTGAACACTGATGCCGCCAAACACAGCACCCAGGCAGCCCGCTGGAGCCCACTAATCAGAGAAGTTAGCCGCTGACCTCTCCACAGGCTCCATACCTTTTAATGAGACTCATGCCTTTGATTTGTCCACCTGCCTGGAGGGAGAGACAGATCATGCATAAGCTCAGACACACATACGCACACACCAACTCCTATTCACTGACACCACTGTCAAGTGTAGATGGACACATCCACACTGCTGTGGACAAAAAGACACGAGAGATGCACACAGTTGAAAATAATGAGCGCTCTGTAATCCACAATGGCCACAGGCTCTCAGACGTGTACACACACGCACAGGGAGTGGATACACAACGATGGACTAGCACAAGCACTGCCTGAGAACTAACTACAGCAGACTAATCAGCACAGCACACACAAGGACACACAGCACCACACAGACATAAGCTGAACCGGGCTCAAGGACACACAGCACCCACCTTGTTAGGAGAAGGACGAGGAAGGTGCAGGTGAGATTGGATCCAGACATGCTTGCTCACAGATAGAATTGAATTATTGATCAGCCAACAGATTGTGCTATGAGGAATTCATGGATACACGCCTGTGCTGTCCAGCTCCCCGAGGCTGCAAGACAGACTGTGTGTGGACTCACTGTACGTGTTTGTGTATCTGTGTGCGTTCACATGTGTGCTAGGGAAGCCTAAGGGGAGCAGGCAGCGTTGGTCGAAGTCCGAATTATTTTCTGTGGGCGGAGTGGGCAAGGTTGAGTTCGCACTCAGACAAGACAGAGCAAACAGTGAATCGATCAAGCTGGCCAGGGCGATGCGTACAGAAGGAAGGGCTCACCCTCGCTGCGCTGAAAGGGCTTTAACTGCTCACACACTGAGTGGCTTTTTCATTGGCACTCAGGCAACAGCACAATCCTCAGCCCTTAATGCCACCAATGGAAAGAGAGGAAATGGGATTTTTATTTGTCTGAGCTCCACGGGTGGTCTGCTGCTGCTAATAATGCGCTGAAATGCAGGACCCTGCTTAGCTTGGATACCACTACCAGCATCAACATCAGCCAACATGAGGTGCATGCCATCAGACAAAGGCATGACTATATTGTGGCATGAGCATGTGGTACCTGAGAGAACACTTCTGCCCAGAAACCTTTCAACACTTCCTCTATAGTCAGCCACAGCACGAGCGCTACTAAAAAAATCAGCCTACAGCCAACTCATGCTACTTTATGTCTAAAATGTAAACAGTTAAGGACACATCACCCTCACCAGTTTCTTAAATGCTATCCTACCACTGGAGACTACTTTAAGGTGGGGACAAGCCTGACAAAGGTCCTGTGAATCCCAACACTGCAGACGTAGATTAAATACCAAATTATTTTAATCCAGTCTAATCAGATTTCCAGAAAATGCAGACACTTGCAGAACATTTCATATTCCTGCTTGTTTGTGGTGGTTAGGATTTGTCAGAACAGATGTGTGGTTTTAACAGGCAGCTCATGTAAGGGTGATGTTTTGTTTTCAAGTGAGAAGGTGCAGAGATACATAAAGAACCTAGCGGGACAAAGATGTGAGTTCATTTTTTCCATTACCCAAGAGGAGACCATATGAGTAATTAAACGACAGACACGGAGGAATGTGTGATGACATGCTGACGGCAGACTAAAACAAGGATGGAAGTGAAAAAGAACAGAACCCGGTAAAAATAAAAACACTGGCTGAGGGAGGAGGAGGAGGAGGAGGAGGAGGAGGCGGGGAGGCATGTAAAAGGAAGTGTACTGTAGATCTCAACAGGGAGAACTATAGAAAGATCCTAATGGAGGTCTGGAGCTGTAATTAAATGGCTGCTCTGACATGGTCATGCAACCAGTCTGCACTGGTTCACCAGTAAACGAGCAACGCCACACTGACATGGCCTTTTACACCCCACTTTTCTTCAATCTGTTACTGGGAATGCTGCACACTTCTCCTCCATATCCAATTGAAAAAGGATGAAAGTAAAAGGGGAAAATGTCTCCTGGTGAGACTTTTGTGATTTGGGGATCCAATTTGGCAGTGTGTTTTCTGTAAACATTGTAACTGCAGCTTGTTTTCAGAGAACCCAGCAACAAGCAGCATTAGGCTGTTCCGCTGTGTGGGGAAGAAGGAGACAAGGTCTTGGTAATAAGGTTTTCTAACCCCAGCAGCAGATCTACTCCTGCTAATGACTGTAATTAAAGAGTCCAACTCCACGGAGGGATCAATGACGTGGGATCAGCCCAGACAGGACGCAGAGTAGACACAGCAACAGCAGAAGGAGGCGACCACAGGGCTGAGTTTAAAAACTTACAGGCTGAACAAATGGGAGGCTGAGTGGTAAGCTTGCATGTGTTACGAGGGCCTGTAAATATTTAGGCATTCTTACTGGGGCATGTGGCTGCGACTCTGATGTCATTTCTCAGAGGCCTATCATTTGCTTTAGTTAGAGGCTGGAAAAACAAGTGTGGAGCGACTGTAAACACAGATCTGTGAAAAAGAGGAAATACTGGGAACCACTGCATCACAGGACCAGAATAAATCCTGCAAGAACAGCGAGTTATCTGCATGACCATCACATGTCTGACCAACTGTATACAGATGAATGTAGAGAAGGAAGAGGGTTGGAAATTGCAGATACAAGGTCTATTTGATCTGTAGACACCAGCATTAAATAACTGAAAAACTTCCCTTTTTGTTAAAAAAAAGTTCAGGAGGGAAACCAAAACTGGGCAGCTTTGAGGCTGCCCAGATGAGTCAGAGAGAAATAATGCATGTTATCAAGGCTGCATGAATAGGAGAGTGAAGCTGGGGGGCAGGCACAGACACCCAAGACATAGAGCTATGATGACACCTCCACAGATCTGCATTTCAGAAGACAGCTAGGAGCCCCAGGCACATTTTAGGAACCAGGATTAATATCTACACATCACGTAAAAAAAAAGAAAGAATAAAGTTGAAAAATAATGGTTCAACATTATGGAGCTCCAGAGAATTAATGAGGAGAGACAGTTCTGCTGAGAAAAGGAACTAGAAAGTATGTTCAGAAGTGGACACGCTAACAAAAACAGGAAGTTATGAACACAAGGGCAGTGGGTACTTCCAAGCTGCTTCATGGTCGGTTGATCAGGCATAGCTAACATTCCTGCAGATCATGACCAAGCCAGAGGTGTACACTGCTGAAGGTCTGTCTGCCTGCCACATTGCCCCAGCTCAACACGGTCAATGCCAAGGTAAAGGTGTGACTCATACTAGGTGCCCTACATGAGCGTGCCCTCAACAAAAGAAAACAAAATGTGAAAGCTAACCTCCAGTCTGAAGTATTTTAACTGTTGTAATACTTTTTGTGTTTTATACGTATTTCTTTTCCTTTTTTATTGCAGAATTGATTTGTTGTTTTTTCTAGTATTTTACACATCTTCTTCCTTGCCAAATCCCTCTGCTGCTGCACTGGTCAGCTAATTTCCCCAAAGGGACCAATAAAACAACCTAGAGTATCCTCACAAAAAAACATTGCTTTTGTCATAGAAAATCCAACCTCTGACATTAGCAACTACAAGTTTTTGCGACCAGCGGTCACTGCAAAATGTCAGTCTCTAAGGTTAAGGCCGTATCTCTGGCAGTATTATAACTGCTGCAGAGACTGCTGCCACAGTGTAACGGTCTGTCAGTTTACAGATGAGAAGCAACCGAGCCAGTGGCATTTAACTAGAACCTCAGTAACTTTAACAATCGCTGTATGAACACATTTTAATAGGTCCCTCTTGGATCATAGGCGACTGAAAGGCCACAATACCCTCCTCATTTAACAGAGACAAGGACATGATACTGACAGAAATGATTTCATTCTCATAACACTTTTTCATTATGAAGTGTGATAAAAGCATGTAGCCTTGCCTTTAGGCTGCTTCATCCAAGCTTGATCATATGCATTGTGAATTTATGTCTAGACATTGTACTATATAGATGTATAGATGCTTATAAAACTGCACAGTGTATATGAGTGTATGTTTTGTGCAGCTGAATGAGAAAAATCTGAACTACACTAACATGTAAACTCTATGCCTCATTTCATTCATTCAGCCTTACATTTCAATTGAAAGACATAATGAATCGAGTTCTAAAAATCGCCTGCGGGGTTCGCAATGACAAGTACAGGTATGTGTGAAGAAGATCTTATATTTCCTCTGCAGAAACCTACGACTTCTTATACTGATTGAAACGGACAACCAGGAGACAGACACCCAACCTCCAGCAGTGCTGCCATCTCAATGTCCACTTCTGGCTGCCAACAGATTTCAGCAGATGCCAGCTATAATAAGAACAACATATATTTCCTCAAGATCTAATGGTGCAATGCTATTTTAGAGCACATTCTGCAATATATTTGTTTTTACCATCAAGATCATTTTAATGTTTGAGTTTAAATGTAATGCAACATTTTAAACCTTAAAAACAAAAGTATTCCTTAGCGTAAAAAATGTCACACACTTGTTTTGTTTTATGGGATTCAAATACAAAACAAAATATAAAAGTATAACACAAAAAATGCAATTGCTTAAAAAATATAGAATATCAAATGACGCACATTTTGGTTTTTGATATACTTCTGATCTTTCATGCCAACAAAATGGGCTCTGTCTAGTAGCGAGTGTAATTTTTAAGGCACCATCTATTAATAATAAGGTTGCTCTGAGTCATACACTGCAAGTGAGATACTTCCTGAATCCACAAGGATCATTCATCTCTCTCATCAAGTTACACTCACACAGTCCATCCCTCCCTGCCTTCCTCAGCTTGCCACATTATCTTCCCTCTTTGCTCTCTCAGGTTGGTGTGACCTTCATCTCCAGCTGCCGCCAGTGCACTGACCCTTCATGCATCTGTCACCCAACAGTCCTGGCTCAGGATCACATACGGTTCATAATTAATCGCCCAGTGTGCGTACAAAAAAAATGAAAAGAGGAGGGCCAATACTTGGCGGCAACTATACCGTATAAACCTAAAGCAGCTGGACGTCATATTAGCTGTAAAACTGAAGTGATAATTAAAAGTGATCTTGGCAGGAGTAAATTGGTCATTTTGAGGATTAACAGTGATGTGACTTAGACGGATAAAAAAAATGAATAGGACCCTCTGATGCCTGAGGTAGGATTAAATGGCACTCAACTCAAATGGAGCAACTCTCAGTTAGGGAACAAAAAGTGCAGTGAAAATACATTACAGGTGGAATAAGTGGCTCTACACAGTTTCCATTATTCCTCAGCTACTGTAAGCCTTAGTCCGTTTCGAAATCAAAATCTCTCAAAAGAGTGATATCAGCAAGTCGCCAAATCCTGCACAGGCACCCTTAATTTGCAGAGAAATGAATCGCGACTCATCTTCAATATGTCAAAGTCTGAGGGATCTGTGATTCGTCTTTTCATCATGAAGCAAGCGAGCTGGACTAAATATCGCCCATCACATTACAGTGATTGAGGCAGGCACCAGCAACTTCCCTCTGAAGTGTTTAAATGGATAGCATTTTGATAGCAGTACATGCCAGACTCAATTACCAAAGCGAAAAATAAATTAGCTTTCTGGTCTCTTTTCTACTGCCAATACAAGCCTTGAGAAGAAAGCATCTGACTGAGATTTCCCAGGATAGGAACCAAGGTGACCTTTTACTCTCATCGCTGCTGATAAGTTTTTAGATACCTGCTTCTGTCTAGCTAAAATGCCTGGCTGAGTGTGAATGTTTGCCAGTGTCCTGAATGGGTTGAGGTGGAGGTGGTTGACATGCCTCGTGTGAGCAGGTAGCATCAAAAAACCTCTGGAATGCTGTGTCTGTGTCAGCCTGTCTGTTCAGCTGCCATGGGGAAGTAGGTGAGTGGAGAGAGAGGCAGATGTCTGTATTGTGTATCCATCACTGGCGCTCAGTCCTCAGATATGCAACCTCAAGGAGGCTGACAGCCAACACCACCAGAAGTGCCTTTTGAACAGCCACGAAGATTGTGTTTTCCTCTGGGAGAACTTTTTTTTCCAAGTAGCCGCCTACCTCTCTAAACCTCCCATCATGTCAACCTTCTCCCTCTCTGCTTGACTTTTGTTCAAATATTGGGATCTCTCAGTTCTCTTGCAGAACATCCAGCCCACAACCTCTCAACCGAGCAATTAAGGCTGCTCCCTTCCCACGTGAATCATTTATCTCTTTCAGGACTGTGAGCATGTTTACAATATTCATCATGTTCCTCTTAGTCATGCCAAGACCTGAGAATTTAGTGAAAAGGTCATGCCAGATGAAGGTACAGGTGAGGACAGAAGGAAAGCAGTGTGGGTAACAGTAAGGTGAACAAAACTGAGTCGGCAGTAATGCTGTAACCGAGTCAGAATGTTGTCAGTCAAATTGGATTTGGCCGCTCAACAGACTGCTGGTTCCCTCTTTTCAGTTCAGACCCATGCAAATTAAACTCATTTCAGCATACATGGGTCTCGTATTTTACAACCAATGCCAGCTGTCAACCATATATTAAAACATTCCCAACCAAGTACTTTCTAAGTCTTTATGGTCATATTACCATCTTTCCTTACATATAATTTAAGCTGATGAGGGACTTCAGTCAACCAGAGAGCTAAAGTTAGTGACAAAGTACGCTTGCAGCTGAGCTAGCCCTTGTAAAGAGGCACAGAGAAGCACTGATCTTTAACCTGATACTACTTTAGTGAGATTATTGTTCTGATTACCTGGTCTGTTTTGGAGGGCATTGCTTATCATTTGCTCCAAGTTAAAAAAAACAACTAATGAATAATAATCAATGGCGACAGCTCCACTTAAACATTGCTGTGTATCGGATGCTGGGAAGTGCCATAGAAACTAAGGATGTGTACAACTAGCCAGCTAAATGATAACACCTCATCACCCCCCAGTCGGTACCAGAATTACTACTTTGTTAAACTTCTTACTATTTTTATCAATTAAGGCTCGCAATGCCAGGAAAATGTTGTGTCTAAGCAGCCGCCAGCTGCTAGCCAGTACTATAGCTCTGCCTCTGGTTAATGACTATTACAATAATGCTCTACTACCCGGATGTAAACCAGCACAGTAGATGGATGGCATCTAAGTGCGGAGCAGTTTGACAGTGTTTTGATTTAGAAAATGAAGACAAAGTTGTATATAGGCTGTGTCAGGTTAAACTGGCATTTCATCCGGAGCAATGCGTAACCAGCACAGGCATTTGGACATTAACCTGCAGGGAGGACTGACAGGGTTAGCGCTGTTTAAGTTAGCCACACTCTGCAAAACAATCTGACATTATTTACTCACAGATTTGTATTAGTTGTAGGGCTGGGAATCTTTGGGTGTCTCCCGATTCGATTTCAATTCTTGGGGTCATGATTCGATCAGAATCGATTTTCGATTCAAAACAATTATGGATTCATTGATCCATGGATTCAAAGTCTATTTATGAATCAGTACATACTTCAGGATCTACTCCAGTCATCTGTGAGACTGGCTGAATATCTTGTTGCTCTATTTGGCATTCTACTGAGTTAAAGAGCTAAAAATATATATATATATAAAATAAAAATAAATCCATTTTTGGAAGATATGAATCAATTTTAAATCTTAGAAGAGAAGAATCTCGATTTTTACATAAATAGATTTTTTTCCCACCTCTAATTAGTTGTATTGGAACATACATAATAGAAACACTGATTTTAAACTGATTCTTGTAGTGTTTAACGTGTTTCGAGCACTGCATTAGTTTGTTGTGAGGGAGAGTAACTAGGCCAAAAATACAGCTAATTTTAAAACCTCATAAACAATGAACACTGAAGGGTCATTTTGAGACTTGGTGTGTTAAGCGAACAGTCTGCTATGCAGTTGCCCCTTCATCGCTGTGTGCAATGATACAGCCCAAAAAAAAAAAGCCCAGATTAAACTGACATCAGAGTCATGTTCCCCTCGACTGATGAATCAAATTATCAACTTTGCGGGAGTGGCTCAAGTTGCAGCTACATACAGTCATGGACATAGGGTGAAAGACAGTCTGGGTTGATAAATGTCAGGGTTGCTTTAAAAACATACAAGTAAACCATGCTGAGCTGAACTTGTGGGGGTCTGGAGTGCTGTACTTGGGAGCTTGCAGACAAACTAGATTAAACTCTGGATTTCAGTAAAGTTAAAGCTGCATGAGGTAGCAGGGGGTGAAGAGCTGGCCAGGCTGCTATCTCCCTCCACATAGCCCATCCTCATGGCCTGCTGCTGGGTGAGAAGGCAGGTGAATAAGCTTGATCACACCTTGTAGGTCTGTCATACATCCGCTTTGTTATCTCTGATCACAAACACATAGCAGGGTAAGAAGTGTTGAGTGGTATGGGTTGGGAGGGTTTGTGAAGTACAAACAACCCCACATGGGATAAGAGGGCAGGAAAGAAAAGCTTTCGAGGGGATCATTTAGGACAAGGCCAAAGAAGTCCAAGGGCAAGGGTGGCAGCCGTAAAACCCGGTGGAGATAAGATCAGAAATCCACCTCAGCATGACGTTCCTTCATCATAGGATAATCCTCAGACATGAAAAGACAAGCCAATCCCCAATCTGAAAGAAATCTCTATTCCCCAGACTCTTCAGCAGTCTAATACCAAGCTGAGTGACACGCCCTTCACGCATCTGTCCACGCGCCTCTAAAGTCTGTGTGTACTTTAGATAAGACAGAGGAACAAGGTAATGCATATGGGTCTTTCTCATGTGCAGCACACCTTTTTATGACACAGTTTACAAAGTCCATCAGAGGGGAGAATGATGGTCTAAAAGTACCTAACAGTAACCTCTTTAAGTAGAAGTAGGTCTCACAAATGCTATGAATATGATTAAGGAGACAGCCTGTATTTGTTGGGACAAGAAAAGGGATTAACAAATCATTTAAAATGAGCCACTTGCAGTGAAAGAACCCATATGCACTATTCATGTATATTTTTTTGTTCGTTTCTTTTTGTTTGGCAGCAGACAGGAGACAGGGGATTGCTTGTTGTTTACAAGGATTAGGGTTTTATTTTCAAAATGAAAATGACAGAAGTCCATAATCCAACGCTAGAGAAACAAAAAGAGACACAGGATGAGTTCATATTCATTTGACCTCAAAAATGTTTCAGCGTTCTGTGAAATGCAGCGCGTGCCTCTAGGAGACGACATGGTTTAGACTATCAGAGAAAAACAGTGTTACGGTAAGAAGGGCAGGCTGAACTTTAGCTCACCCAAAACATACAGGAGCTTAACAGCCGAGTGCTCCCCACCTCCAGTTTCTCAGTTGGTCAGAGGCTATTTTACTGAATCCAAAAATACCCGGAGAGGATCTCACCACAAAGTTGCATTCCCAGCGCCAGCGGTCGGTTACAGAGAAAAACATTGAGACTCAAAACGCCTGCTTTGTTTGTTATTTTCTGCTTCCCTTGTATTGCAGGGTATGAGTTTGCATCCGGCTTTTTTGATTGTTCTGCAGAATCCTGAAACACTTGCATGACCTGAATGAGGAATGTTTTCTATTCTTTTGCCCTGAGAAGAGCATCTCTGATGAAGAAGTGTGGTACACTTGTCTCTTTCACCCTTGCAGGGAGCTGGGGAAAACATTTATCACCACTCTCTTGTGCGTAGATAAGGTGTCTCTATTTATTCAGAGTGGCGAGATAAACCCTGAATGAAGCTTTGTGGGGCAAAAAAGGAGAGAGAAAAAAGAGATGGTGGAAAGAAAAACGAGAAGACAAGAGAGCATCTAACTTTTCCATTGCTTGTGTATGTCCATGTGAGCAGATGGCATGTATTGGAGATGAGAACCATCCCTGCTCAGTCAGGAGCCCGGAGGCTGACCCCCTGCTCTGACCCCCTTCCAACCACCACTCCTACCACCAGCAGCCGCTTTTCCTGCCTCCACATGCCCTCCTGCCCAGACTAATCCATTCCCACTATGAGACTGCTTGTGTAATGTCATTTAATAGGTATAATCCCCTGGAGCATCCTCTGTACAGTCGGTCTATGCAAAAGGGCGGAAGATGTGAATAAAAGGACGATTTAGAAAGACAACAAGGCAGTACAGTGAGTGTGTTGAGGGGCTGAGCCAGGGACAGAGAGATACAGACTGACAGAACTGCACAGGAGATTCAACAGGGACATGAATAGTGTTTCTGTCTCCTTGTTCTCCAAAGAGAGACAAGAAAAAAAAGAGAGGAAAAAACAAACAAGAGGCAATGCTCACTGCTACTTCTGTCCTCTCAGCTGTTGATGTACAGCCCACTGTCCAGAGGTGAGGAACACAGTTCACATGGTCATTTCTCACAGAAATTGCCTGTGTATATGGGGACAGACTGCTCCTTGTGAGGTGACTGGGCAGACGCTGTGACTTCAATGTTTCTGAGATGAAATAAATGGTTTTATGGAGTCTACAGGGAGTTGTTATTTTTGGGTTGCTCCAAACACACAGCTGTTGACATTTACAGTATAGCAACTTTGCAGCTAGACATAACTACAACCAATAAGCATGTATTTTTCAAAATGCTAGTAAAATATAACAGCTGTGGATATTATTTCATTGTTTCAAAGAAAGCTAAAATCTTCCCAAAGCCTTTTTTTATTATTATGATGCTTTGGTTGTTTGAAGGACATGTTTGTTTGCAGTAGCCTATAGCCTATATTCGGGTAGCCAACATCTACCGTTTAATACACTTATTTCCTTTAACATGACTAAAATTAAAGAGTAACGTGTGAAATCAGCGGTAGCCTATATTAAAAGCAGAGTACAGTTTGCACTCTCATGCTATATCGATAGGGCGTGCAATAGGCTATCAAAACTTGGTGCACACGTGTGCCAGGATCTGAAATTGATACTATGGGTTAACGCTGACACCAAAACAAGAGTCCCAGCCCCACTCGTACGGGATACAGCTGCTTTCCCGGAACTCACCTTGGAGGAAAAGGAGAGCGAAGAGAGTAGTTGCACGAACGGGAACAGTCCAGATAGGCTACTGAAGAACTCCTTCCCTTCGGTGAAATAATAGCCTACGTTAAAAAAAGAAATAAGTCCGTGAGCAAGTTCACATTATTCTCTCCTCGCGCGTCCTGTGATGTGAGGAGGTTTCAGGAAGGCACTATTCCGTAGAAAACACGCTCTACTTGGTTGACTGATTTGTCAATTCCTGTTGAAAGGCGACCCGGGCAACTCCTCAACAAAAGAGTCTCTGGTTTCAATACCGGGGACTTTCTCCACGCCCAGGTGCCAAGTCACATGGTCATTTCCAGGTGTGTGTGTGTCTGTGTGTGAGTCTCTACAAGCGGTGGCTCTTGGCTGGTAGAACACACCTGTGGGATCCGCTCACACGCTCCACTCTACTGTCATCGCGTTTAAAAAGCGGGATGTTGTGCGGAGGGAGGAGAGTAAATGAGGAAGAGAGGGAGGGAGAGAGAGAGAGAGAAAGAAGAAGCGCGCTGAAGGAGAGCCGTAGCTACCGGGTATGGAAAGGAATTATTCCCCCTCCCGCTCCTCACTCACCGCCGGCTGAGAGACGCTGTGAGGAGACAATGAGCTGCAAGTAGTAGTAGTAGAAGAAGAAAAGGGGGGAGTGTAGGGAGGGGGGAGAAACAAGTTGTGTCGTCTGTTCACCGACGCGCCGAAATATTTCCGCGGGCGGTGGGAGCGATGTGGAAGCAGCCGCCGCGCGCTGTGGTTCCTAAAGTGTGGTCCGGAACCAACAGGGGTCTGAGGGGGTGGTTCCAGGTCACTCCAGGCAAAATAAGACAAATTCACAGGGTCATGTTTAAAAGTAGGCTAATGTTTCAGTGGCTATAAAACTCCCACGTCATCAGATGTTATGCTAATCAGCCATTTACAATAACAAAAACATGTTTAGGCTATTTGATGCATTTCTTATCAGTTCCAATGAAACAAAACCTATGATGATGATTGAAGATAGAAAACACATACTGTATGTTGCTGAGACCTTTTTCATCAAGTGACACAATTAGACTTTTCAAATCCAACATTTTGAAATCCAATTCATAATGTTACTAATTAGGTAGTCTATCACAAACTCGGTCGTAATCAGTGTTCCAGAAAGCCATGACAGTGAGCCAACATTCACATGCAGGACCCTGAAACCCACCAAGTTAAATTGTATGCAACAATTATTAATTTAATAGCCCATGTAATTATCTGTGCTCCCTCTGTCTTAAATGTCCTTTTGGATAAAACCTGTAGAGGGGCAGGATTTCAGTCATGGCGATGATAGCCAACTATTGATTTGTGGACAGGACTATAACCTACAGTTAAAACTTCCAGTTTGGCATTTTTGGTAATGCAATCTTGTTTTCTTTTAGAAGGTAGCCAAGTCATACTCCTCTATTTGTGTCTATTCTAGCCTGTATAGGTAATTTCTCATCTGGTTCAACCTTACAGTCTATGGGTTCAACACAATCAGATTTATTTTTGCAACCAGTGCAGTCAACCAGGTCATCAGAAAGAATGCAGGTTCAAGACACGAAGGGAACTCTTGGTTTCACTTTTGAATCTGATAGGCGCAGTCCACTTCTTCTATACAGCTGCCTGGTCCAGCTGCAGTTTTTTTTTAAAGATACTCACATTTGAAACAAGAGCAAATATAGTAGTGTGTAATATGTATCACATGTTGAATATCCATAAAAAAAAGCAATATACATCAGGCCTACTCGTGATATTGAGCAGATGGCACTGTGGACAGCTTTGCTAAACTCTGCTATTGAAAGGATGCGGTTAGCCCTGACTGTTGACAGGGAGGTCTGTCAGTTCTCCTGAGAAAGATGCATTGCTGCTGAGTTTTTCAAATGTCATTCCTTGGTCCTTTGAGCATCAGCAGCAAGTTTCTGTTCACAGTTATAATAGAAGTATGACAGGAGAAACCCCAGTAGCGGCTATCTTTAATAAAACTTCACTTTATTACAATCTGTTTCTACGTTACAACTATGTAATGTAAACCCCTAACTATGATAGTGGTGTCACTGTGATCATTGTAATTTTACTTTTATCGTTCAATGTTTGTGCTTTTACGATGATGTGAATCTGAATTATAATGTCCTGTATTTTCCAGTGGCTGCTTAAAAAATCTGCTTTCATTTTAAATTTGGTAATTATCTAAAAGCCCACCTAGAGACTATAATTGTAAATTAGCTGTCACTGTGTAATCAGATGCAATACACCTGTTATATTTGAAGCGTCTGAATGTAATGATGTAAACCGCACCTTCCTGTCAAAAAACACAACAAAATAAAACATAATTAACCATTGGTTATTGAATGCAAATGAAAACAGATTAGTGTAAGCAGGGAATTTGGGGACATTGCTTGGTTTAAAAATAATTTCAAGAGAAGCTACTTCTCATTTATTTATGTTTATTGAGCCTTATTTGACTGAGTTCTTACAAGAGCGGTATTAGTATTCATTATAGCACATATTTGTGTGCTTTCTGTACTTCAGCTGCTGAATCGTTAATCACAAGAAGTATAATTTCAAAGCTCTTTAGTCAAGCTAAGTTTTAGAAAGTGCAACAATCCCTCATCTCCCTATGAATATGTAACAACCTTTGAATTGGCCATATGTTGAGATCTTTTTGGAGAGGAATGTATTCACACATTCATGCTGTGATGGGCTAAAAGTTGCTCTGGTTTCAGATGTGGGCCATATGTGAGTAAGTACTACTCAAGCTTGATTGGCTCTATCCACACCCAAGAGGTTATATGAATAGTTTATTTCTGCCTAATACCACAGAACACTGCAATTTGGCACAGTGAATATGTGTGGCTCTGTGTCATGTCACGTTGTGTGGTCGGGCGTCAGTTTTGTGAGTGATTTATGGGCATGTAAATGAGGCTGTCTGTTTGGGGAGAAGTGTGCTGCCTTTGCCCAGTGGGTCCAGGAGCAAAGACAGGGACTGTGTGGGTGTAAGACGGTCCCAAACTGCTGACACAGGCACAGACCTGGCAGAGATTCACAGCGAAAGAAGGGGGAGATGGCCTTCACAGGTCCTCACATTGACTGATGAGATCAAGGAGAAACTAGGCCAAGCCAGACAAGTGTCAGGCAAACAGACACTGAGAGATAGAGTGAGAGAGACAATCACTTCCCAATCACAAATAGAGCCTCGAGAGTGGAAAGTGTCGGGAGAGAGCCAGGTTGTTTTGGGTCTGAGTTCAATATGTCTAAACCTGTTTGTCTAAAGAGTAATGAGGCTGCAGAGTCTGGGAACATGCTAGCCCAGGGGATGTCGATGGCCAACAAAGGCCAAGACAAAGCTCTCTAAATTCACTAAAGTGGAATAGAAGTTCACTTTGTTCTACTACATAGCCTGACTGTGATGACATTTTGATCAATGCTCCTAAACCTTCCTGCAGCTTGCCTTTATGTTGCTTGAATAGTGATGATCTGTTATCATGCGGTTGTCAAACAGAACCATTAGTCATACAGTGTGTCCCTCAGCTAGTCCGGCCTGTAAATGTTTGACTATCAGCATATTTTACTATCTAATTTATGACACAGCATTCCAGTTGTCCATAATGATGAAGTGTTCATATCAGAAGCCAGGTTCAGAGTTCAGCGGCTGCTTGCAATGTGGTTAGAGCGCCCTCTGTTGGTAGCAGCTTGTATTGTTTAACACATGGTTTAGTTTAGAACACATTTTAATTAGTTGTACTCAGTTATAAGGAAGTATTTATTATTGTACAATAATTTTCAACAAGTATAGCTTCACAAATATATTCTATATAACCACAACAGTTCTTTAAGTTTATTTTAAGTTATAAAGCAGCCTCTCATTCTTGTGCCTGCAAGATGTATAGATGATAATAAATGCATGAATAAAGACGTAGATTCAGTTACCGTAGAACTCTATTACAGTGTTTTATAAGCCATTCACTCAATATCCACATGCTGACTATGAATTATACATATACTGGTACATAAAAAGGGTTTCCAACACTGTAGATATATTAAATTCACATTTAATATCCATCCAAACTTTTTGTTTATAGTGCTTACACAAAACTGTACCAAAAAAAACACATTAACAATACAGTTAACAAATACTAAATCTTACAACACTGTTGTGGTTTACCTCATTATCAGTCAAGTGTTTTACTATAGGGATGCTTATATGACATATTTTCCTGATGATAATAGACCCTGTTCCCATTCATGTACAATACATTTAGTTGTTATCTTCTCCATTGTAGCATGATAATCAAACTGTACAATATGTTAATTAAGTGTGTTGTACAGAAGGCCCGTCTTGCTTCTTTTTTTGTGATTAAGATCATGATGATTTCCCTACATGCAGTTTCAGCTTCCAATATAATTAGGCATTGTGCATAAAAAGGTAGTTATATAGGTTATTTCATCAGCACATGAAGTATAGCCTCCTCAACAAGTTATCACTTCCTTTTGCAAAAGATCAGAATATATAAATATACGTATTGCATTTAAGAATTAATGGTTACAGGTTGGATGCTATTTCTCTCTGACACTCATAAAATATAGCTTAAGCTTTAATTATGGTATAAATGAGAATTGATTATGAGGAAGGAAATTGTGCTAATCTTATGCTGATTTGTCAGTAACACCCCAACTTGTACACCGTCACTGAATAGTTAGTTTAGGTAAAGATAGGTCATTAAGTCAAAGTCAGCACTGGGGATGCGTGTTTTGAAACTGGACATTTTTATTGTGTTCTTCTGAGATTTCCTTTTTTTATTATGTTGCATTTTCACCTTTATTGAACTGTTCGACAGTGAGGAGGCAGAGAGGAAATGTAATATGATTTGCAACAAAGGTCACCAGCTGCAACTGAATCAGTTATATCATCATTTGACATGTTATCATTTGGCTACCAAGTCATGCTAAATCGTTTCACTATTCTACACATTCTCACAATTGTACCCTTGTCTGTGCCCTTGCTATGCAGCAGTATTGTCAGAATATATCAGTCTTGTTATTTGCAGTATCACCAGGTGAAGGTTGCCAGATATACTGTGATGGCAAACCTAAAGATGCAGAGATAACAGATGGAGCAGTTCACAGACACAGGAAACTGTCATGGTGGTGCATGATAAAGGTGTGAAGAAAGACTCAAAGGGAGGTAGAGGGAAGGTTATTTAAAGCGTTAGGAACACTTTGATTTGAATGGCTTCCTGACCTAGCTAAGTGTGCCTCCAGCTGTCAATATGACTTATAAGTAATTACTGAGGGAGGCAGGGAGGGAGAGAGTGAGGGAGAGATGTGTGAGCCAGAAGGCTATGGCTACTGTATGCAGGGCTCAGATCCTTTGCAAAGGCATGTGCGACAAGGAGACATCAGGTTTGGCATAAAACGGACAGACAGGCTTATGGTGCCATTCTGACTCAGTCTGGGAATAACCACAAGCTGGGAATAGCAGGGTGGCATCAGTGTGGGGGTTGGTGTGAACAATCTGCAAGCATGTACGTATGTGTGTCTGCATGTGTGTTTCAAAGTGGAAGAAAGTCATAATATCTGACTAAGAAGATTGATGATTAGAGATGCTGGTCGAATGTAGCTTATAAAACAGTGTAGAAAGATATTGTGTCCATTTCTGTTGCTTTAAGGCGTGAAGCTAAAATACTGTCTGACCTTGAAGTTTGGAGAGAAAATAAAAGGCACCATGAGCGACATTTGTCTTCTCTTATCAGATGTCTCCTTGTGGTGGCTGAGCTGTCCCTCCCCTAAAGAAAAATGTCATTGTTTTTCTCTCTCTGCTCATAACACAATCTAATCACACTGTGCTCAGCTCATCCTGTATTGTCCAGGTGGCCCCTCTCTGAGATGGAACAGAGGGACTCTTAGCATCAATAAATGTCCTTAACAAGGATGATGTGATGTAGCTCAGATTACAGCATGGCCTGCTCTCATCCAAATACATGTGTACGGTAGGTAAACAAATACACAAGAAGAGTGGTTATATGCACATCATGTAGGTGCAAGGCATTTAAAAACAGCAGCCAGAAAAGGAGGTTTATCAAGATCAAGTTCATCTTCTTCAGGTGACCGTTTTGATTTTTTTTTGGCCCACATCCTTCTATATGTACACCAGGCACCATGATGGCAGGTGTGGTCATACATTCAAAAACCCCAAGGTGAAAAACATCTCTATATATAAAACATCATAGAAATACAATCAGAGGGAAAGGACAAATTAAAAATGGATAGCAAATATATTAACATACAATTATTTAAGTATATTAATACACTAATCATCTTCCAAAAACATCATTATCATAGATATCATAGACAAGTCCAAAACATACAGCATTACATGAATATAAATATAATAGCAGAAGGGAGAAAACATATCTATTGTGTTTGTTAAGTTCATGTATTTACAATGTTTTATATTTTTATTTTCATATGCAGATGTGCATCCAGGTTTTAACATGTTTTGAATGTTTAATCATACCTGCCATCATAGTGCCTGCTAGCTTATTGGTGTACTTATCCATCTTTATTTGTATATATGGGTAGGGCCTTCAATTTTCAAAAACTGTCACCATAAGAAGACATCCGGTTGAAACATTTTAATACACTTTTTTAAGTGTGCGGTAACATCTTTCTTTTCAAAGTAAACAACACACACACACATGTTTGTTTGTTTGCATGCATGCACTTTAACACAAACTCTGCACAGTATCCTTTCCCTGTTGAGTCAGTACCATCAGTAATTCAAAGAGGGTTGTGTGTCTTGGAGAAGGTCTGCAGAAGTGTGATTATAGGGAGAAAGCTGCACTATGTGGTCTAAGCTGGATCAGCCTTTTTGGCACATACATCGTCTACAGACTTTCACGACAAGCTTACATTTCTCCAAACCAAAACAGTTCTACTTAACTCACTATGAGCTGCTCCACATGGTGTAGGTTAAATGTGACCCGATTGTAATAGGCACTTTCTCTTTTCTTTGAGATGTGTGATTGATGCTTCAGGGTGAAAATTGCTCTCAGCATGTTGAGGACTATAGGCTGCCCACTGAGCCCCTTTTGGATGGCAAGGTATTGTGTGGGCTGCCCAGCAGCCTGTGCTGAATGGCAGAAACAGCTAAGCCATCTGTTACACTCTATTTTCATCTCCCTGTCTACCAGCGGAGAAAAGCAACAGCCAAAAGGGGGTTCAACTCCTCTCACAGAGTCCTGTTTGTTCAACAGGTCAAGACTAAGCCTTGCAGTGAGGGACCACCAAACCAGATCTCATTTGAACCAAGGCCCAGGTAATTATAAAAGCCCACAACGCATCACTGAGCAGCTCCAGTGATAAAGGAGAAACGTCTAATACAAACAAGTAATCAGGTTTCTTTGAGAATTTGAGGAGATTAATGCTGTCACAGTTGTTAAATGACCATAAACCAATGTGTCCACTAATGCTTCTTAAGCCAGGTTAAAAGGATCATCTTGTGAATTGAACTGCGTTCATGTAATGTGTTTCTTGGGTTGAAAGAAGAGAAATTGAGGCTTTCCAGGTGAGGATGAAACAGAGGCTGGCAGGATTCATTTGAGATTACTTGGCCCAAACATGGTGTAATCCCCTTATCTGCATACTTACCTGTCCCTGACAGTGATCCAGACGTACCTCTATGAACCTCATTGGCCTGACATTCTGGCATGAGAAAATCCCTGTCTAATGTGTCAGCCCAGGCAGCTTTAACACCTGGCCCGCCAATGCTTATCTGCTGAGCACCCAAAAGCACCTGCATTATCCCAGTGAAGCTCCACAACAAATGAAAGAGCTTCTTAATATGCACCTAGTGAAATTACAGTTTGTGCCATGCTGCAAACACACAGTTTGCATAATACCATTAGCCTGGGATTATGACCTGATCAAAAATACATGTACAGTATCAGACATTTCTAGTTTTGGCAACCTCTCTCCCAATGGCTTGCTCCTAGAGGATTTTAGAGCTGATAAATCTAGCTTGCTATTTTTAAATTAATAAACGGTCTAGCCCTTCTTACCATTTCTGAGTTTTTTATATCTGCCTTCAACTCTATAGGCTATCGAGGACTTCCATTAAAACGTTAGGCTACAGTTAATCCCTTAATCTAAATTGCTGATGAAAAATCTGTGCAGAAAATGTCTTAAAACCAAAATCTGTGCATTTTATTTTGTTTGATATAGCTCTATAAGCCCCGTGTTCTCTGAGAAATACTAAAACATGTGCTTTACAATCTGTGTTTGAGCTTTATTTTTCATTTGTCTCATGCATCTTCAAAACACAATGTTGCTTACTTTTTTAAAGTGTTAAAAACAAATATTAGAAGACATATGAGCATGCTTATAATTTGCAAATATCATGTCACATTTACAAGGTTTAGGGTTTTACAGCCTATAGGGATATTGCCTATAGTGTATTCAAAATGTTGTGCTTCCATAGCATGAATAAAGTTGCAAACAGGGGATTTGTTTTAGGCAACACTATGAAAGGTAATCCATTACCAAGCAATCATTATAACAAGTAAACAGTCAAAAAAAGAAAAAAAAACTCGCCTGATCTATTTCCTGGCCGGCCATATTTAACAAGAGGCCAGCATCACCGGAGAGCATCTTCTGAACAAGTAGGCTACGGACCAAGTGGGAGTTACTTTGAACTCTGAATCACTTTTAAGGAATACTATCGCTTTGTTTTGGATATAATACATCGAACACTTCCAGCATTTCCACTTTTGAAATTCGTAGCCTGCTTCTCCAACTTTTCTTGGAGGCCGCAACAGACAGCAGGTGAGTACGGTCACATCTCGTCGTACTTGCTAAGGTATATGTTACTGTAGAGGGGGCAGCTAGTTTTGGCATGTTACATAGTTTTAACACGTACCGGACTATATTCAAATAACTGTAGGCCTATTACTATCCCTGCTTTACACGGTGAAAAATGTTTAAGTTCATGTGACGTCAGACTCATTTGCTTATTTGTTGAAGACTGTAGTGTTGTTTTTAAAACACATCTTGCCAATTTTAAGGGGAAAAAAACGTTAATGTACCTGTAGCCAACGTGTTTTGGGTCTCAGAGTAGGCCTAATTAAATGTAATACGTTTGGTCACGTTTTATAATCAAAACCACCTCTGAAGCTTTGTTTTTACTTTATTGTCGTTCATTTAAAATTAACAAACTATAAGGCAAAATGCACTACATTCATAAGAAGTCCTGGAAGTAGAATAAAACAGAAAATTAAAAAAACAGACTCAAGTGTAGAGCAGATTAATCCTTGTCTACACTGACATCTGGTGGTCGTCGAGGGTCTGGTAGTTGGAGCCAGCCCTCCGGAACAGTTTTCTGCTTCGATATTCATTCAAAGTGACCTACAGTAATATTTCATTAGCCTATATGTATTTAATTTACATCATGTTTTGGAATCAAACAACATACTACACTGTCTAAAATGTATATGCCTTTAAAGGAGGCACAAAACTGTAAACTGTTGATCGTCTGTTAGGTTACAATCAGAGCCAGTGCCATATGTTGTATCCCGAAATGCATTGCGGCACGGCCACAGTTTTGCTTTTTTTATTTTAATTAAACTTTAAACAGACAAACTGCGTCACATCATTTAGCGTGTTAAGAGTGTGTGTGGAGCAGAGTTTGCTCGGTCGATACTGGGATTGTTTTAGGATTCAAACTGTGAAACCGTAACTTAAAGTCGTATGCGGCAGAGTGACCACCCCTGATCTGACGTAGTTCAAATCAGCTTTGCGCAGTGGCAGTATCGTAGCCTATGAGGTTTATCCGAGGCGCGATTATTGCTAGTTGAAAACTTTACCCAATACCCCGCCTAGACGACTTGAAATATAGTCGGCGACGGCAATTTTTGACGGTCTCTAAGGAGACTCAAAACACTGTTAAAAAACATGAAAACAAAAGGAAGTAGAAATCTCAATTTACCGACTTGTTACATTGACTGTATATTAGTTATGACTGCACTGTGCTCAGAAAGTATCACAATGATAAAGTGATGCATGACGTTGCTAATATTTATAACTGTACCAAGTTGAATAAAAAGAGACAGTCCACATTTCTTTAAGCAACCTATAATAAGAAAAAATGGCGTTGTAGTTATGTGTTTGGGTAGTTTGCAAACACAGGTGCATGGTGCAGATTTATCGGTTACAACTCATTCTGTTGATCTTACTGTCGTTTTAGTTAATAACCGTGTTTTGTAACTTTAAGCTGCACAAGAAGTGGTATTGGATAAAGAAGCAATGTGCTTTGTTATTTATTAGTATATTTCATTGTGATGTGAATTGAATTAGTTACAATTAAATATCACGTATTATGCTTGCGAGTCTGATAAATTGGGGAGCACAAACACAGACGCACAGGGAGTGTACGTCATTTCCGCTTACAGCTTCTTTCAGATGTTGTGTATTCAGTTAACGTTGCTGGTGAGTTTTAATGTTGGATAGTTTGTGTATAGATGGATTAATAATCATTACACGTTTATACATGATCGGACCAAACATTCAAAGCAAACGTGTAACAATTACAGCCGCATGGTTACTTTTAACATTTCAGGAGGCGTGTCTTTTTTCCATAAATATGCTCAAAGTGCGCTGTTTCTAGCGCTGTATGACACTTTGCACGGTTTTTCGAGAGTCCGATCTGAGGAAAACGGAGCTTGTGTGTCTACGTGATTATAAACATATATTTAACTTGCAAATGAAACCACACCCATGGCGAACCGTGACACAGAGGTGTAGGGACGTCGTATAGTAGCTGAGCTTAGCTGTTTCCTCGTCAGCTTTGCGCAGTGGCAGTATCGTAGCCTATGAGGTTTATCCGAGGCGCGATTATTGCTAGTTGAAAACTTTACCCAATACCCCGCCTAGACGACTTGAAATATAGTCGGCGACGGCAATTTTTGACGGTCTCTAAGGAGACTCAAAACACTGTGAAAGACAATTTAATATTGTAATCTATGTGGACAACAGCCCTTTCCGCAAGTCTCATAAATGTTTGTCTTTACTTAATGTTGTATGTAATGTCAGACATGGAGGCCATAGTTCACTTCATTCCTGGTCGTGAGCATACCTGGCCAATAAGGTTTATTTTTCAAAAGTCATCTAATTTCTCTTCTCAAGAGAGACTTGTAATTTAGAAAAGTAAACATAGACGGCAGTCAGGGGGTGTGGCATTAGAAACACTACATTAGTACAATAATGTTAAGGAAATGGCGTATCTGTTTTATGTAACAGTATTATAGAGAAAGACAACAAACAACTGTTTTGAGTTGCACTTTTGATGATGTGGCATGAAATGACCAAATTCCTTTTTCTGAGTAAAGTTTTAATGTTAAATTGAACTTACTACAGGAGTTGTTGGGAGGTGACATTTCAGAAGTTTTCTTTTAATAGATAAACTTTGGGCATTTTTCAATATCCTGAGTCCCTCTGCAGATACTGCGCATTATGAAGAAGCGTATTTGTCATGTTTGCTTTGTATGGGTGCTTTTAAGTCACTCGCACATAGAAATGAAAAACTTGAAATAAATTGTAAAACACAGGATCCTGTTCATGGTGCAATGTCTTTACCAGAACAGCAGAGGGCACTCTGACACAGGATATTGGGGAGTGGCTTGAGATTGAAAACGGATGAAGGCAGAGAAACACGTTTGTCTCTGGTTTGTTAAAATCGACCAATACTAGTAAGCGTTGTTTTTGACCAAGTGGTGAAATGATATATGGATTTTAAAGATGGCAGAAGTGGGACCAGAAGGACTTTTTGTGACTTGATGCTGATCGTTCAATCAAAAAGAGTAGCGCTAAATAGTCCTCTGTGATTGAGATTCCTGTTCATTTGTGAAATGATGTTTGACTCCCCTGTAGAGAAGCATAATTGCAGTGATCCCTGATTAGAAGAGGGGGTTTGCTCTTCGGCAGTCACAGGGGTAGAGGGGTAATCAAGTCAGTGTTCTCATTAGGCAGATGAGCTCAAAGCCTCTTGAAACACTAACATGCAAAGCAGCCATTGGAGCATACTTCTTTTTCTCCCTCTGTCACTACGACATACTTGAAACTATGATGTGTTGGATCATTATTTCAACCTTACATTCAAAATTGTTGTTCATAATTACAACAAAGTTCATATTCATCAGCAGAACATTGTTAGAGTCTTCATCAGGGTCGAGTTCATTATGACATCAAAATCAGATATAGTTCATAAAGTGTTTAAAACAATATCAGCTCAATATGGTGTTTGACGTCATTTGGTTGTACCTTGTTTAATTGCTTTTCAAAAGCTTTATATTCTGAAGCATACTGCAAAAATCAATGACAGTAGACTGGCCGTTAATACAAGTTGTCTTGTGCATGATTTCATCTCAGTTAAAATGAATTTTATTCATGAAAAAACATCAGCAAACTTCACCACCTTTCCAAAAAAAATCACATCATGTTAAAATGACAATGAAATGTTTCCACAGTTTTCTGAGCGTTCTCATGAAGTGAAACTCCTGATGGTAATGTGGCCCTGACTGCTTTTGTCGGTAAGACAGTAGTTCATGTGTGAGAGAATCGTGACTTTCATTCCTGAGGTGATGGTAGTAACATTTTCTGAGGTACATCTAGCATTTCCATATCAATTTAGATCCTGTTCCCAAAGTTTCAAACTACTTGTTTGAATTTCAAATCCATTATAATGTCAAACTTTAAAACTCATGCACTCACTCATGCAAAACATCGATCTACGTCTTCATCTTTATTTTGAAAATCCTACCGCATGCCTTTTGGACTGTTAACAAGCAAGCAGACATTAGTAAGCAGCCAAGATTAAGAAAGAAGATATTAACTCCTCTCTCAGGACAAAACAGCCATGTGGCAATATTGTGGATATAGATTAGAACTGGGCGGGCTGCACAGCTTTATTTACAGACCATGATTGCATTTTTCTTTTTTTCATCCGTATTCGATTTCCATCTAAGATCCTGTATGGATGAAAAACAATCTCCCCTCGCTACTCGTCGCTTAAGTAGTGGTAGCAGCATTTGATACAGGCTCTGCAGGTAAACAGAGATACATCCACTGTTACATGTCTCCTTGGATGTGTTGATTGTAGTGCTACATCTCATGTTTAATGTAACATAAGCTGCTCCAAGTGATCTCAGCAGTCTCTCTCTCTGAGGCCATTCTGCGTCTGTCAAACAAAACTTTGTCCCAACTCCATTTTTTCAAGATTCCAGTTCAACAAAAATGAGTTCAACTCTTCACTGCATAAACATGAACTATTCATATTTTACTTTCAAACAGCTAGAGAAAGTATGAAGGGCTAAAACAGAACAGAAACACAATAACTCTTTAAGTCCACGTGTGTGTAAACGCACTCAAAAGAAACTTGATTTCAGATACCAATGGGTATTTTTGTCATTACTTATTTTGTAAGACTCCCTTAATGGCAACCTTTTCTCATGTTTGACCACAAACAAACAGATCAGGTGACTTCCTCTGCCCAATAAAAAGCCTCTTATCTGAATCAGTAGTTAGGTGTACTAGATGCTAGAGGTGGGCGATATGACCTCAGACTCATATCAGAGTACTTTTTTAGCTTCGGTATTATATAATGGTATTACAGTATTAAAAGTGATAGAGCATATGAACACACATTCACACACAAAGACCCCCCTTCTCCCCCTTAAACAAACCTGTTGGATGGGATATCTGACTCATCTCTGTGCATGAGACCAGAGAATTATGTTTTAAAAGTCACTGAGCATTTAGGTCTCTGTAGCTTCTAACTCAATCTGTGTGTTTTTCAGTTTCGTTTTTCTCCTGCAGAGTGTGTCAAGCTGCTGCCCAAAACACCACACTTCCTGATATGACCGTCATAATAAAAGCGCCTCAACAGCTTTTAAAGTGTGGACTTTCACTGTGAAAGATTTGGTGGTAATAGAATGCGTTGATTATTTAAGCTTTAACAAAGCTCCAATACGCAGAGTTTTATTCTTCACAGCTGCTCCTTTCAGCACGAGTCACAGCCCACTTCTTTTAATCATCTCAGACTTATGACACGCAAGAAGTCAGTTTAAGCACACCTTTGAGCAGGTAGACCTGTTTTAATAGAGATGCAAATCCAGCACTTAGCCTGTGATATCCCTGACAGAGAGAAAGACACGTGCTGCAGACGAGCCGCTAACTTAATGTTGCCGTTATTTGCTGACATTTGGAGACGAGAGATACAACTTTACCTGATTGCTGTTCCATAATTCACACTCTTTTTAAACAATGACACGAAGAAGAAGGGGAGCCCTTTGATTAGTTATTCGCTGACATTTGGTGGCGGGAGAATACGACTTAACCTGATTGCTGTTCCACAACTCACACTCTTTTTAAACAATGACACGAAGATGAAGGGGGGCCTTTTAATCAGTTAGCTGCTGGCTTTGCTGCGAGTGTCTGAGCGAAACATGAAGAAGACCGGGGGCTCAGTCTGAGCTGTTTTCTGTTTTACTTTTATTTACCCACCAGCTAGGTGGATGAGCAATCAGTGTTGCCTTGTGTGTGCTCTACAATCAAATGTGTGTATTCAAACCGGTGATGACGTGATGGCCACAATCCAAGTCTTGGCAGAACATGCGTACTGATGCCAGTTAACCGCACACGCCTGCTAGATTCCAGATTGAAATTGTTATGACACAACAGATTCTGCTACTGACATGGGTTCATGCCACATTTTATACAGATGGACGGATGTCTGTCAACAGATCTGATATCAGCCGATACCGATGTTAAACCGTTGCGTCGGTGCATCCCTGATTTAAAGACGCCTGGGTTTTGTGAAGTGATTTTGTCTCTTCCAGCCGCGGTAATTTGATTATTGAAAAAAGATGGATCATGCTTTCAGACAAATGGAGCATTTGGTGTCTTAATCAAAGGTGAAATGGAGGCTTTGAAGAGTGATTCGTGTTTACATAAATTACTCGAGGGTCGGCTTTTGCGTTTAATCTTCATTCAGTAAGTATGACCCATGATGCACTGCTTTAACTGCCCCACAGCCCACAATCATGGGACATTGATCCCTCCGCACCAAATGGAGCTCCAAGGTGAACGTTGTCTGTGTGTGGTCCTGTTGACCTGCAAATGACCCGCTGTTTTCTGCATATTAATTATGGTACTCACTCCTCAGACAAATGTTGTGTGATAAGTGGGGAGAGTTGTTGTTCTTTATAGCACATCTTTCAAGCTCTGACCAGATTTCAAATATCACTGACGGCTCTTCATCTGTCTGAAATGATATGTCAGGACACGGCTTTGATCAATGTCAACAGCAGCTGGAGACTAGCCAAACGTAAACAAATGAAATGAACAGCATCACAGGACTCGTTTCTAGGTAACCGTGTGACAGCAGCGACAATTGCTATGGAAACCAGCGTATCCTCTCCGTCTCTCAGTTCTTTTCTGCAATGTGTGAGAATCTTCCCTTCCCTGTGAATTGCTTTTTCTTTCCATGTTTGACAGTTGTGGAGGAAGACACCGTCACGTCATTGGAAGTCATTTCCCCTCATTCTCTACACGAGCTGTAGAACAAATTCAGACAGGCATTTTTACTGAAAGCTAGACACCTGGGAGGAATCACGGTTGATAATAAAAATGTCACTATTGGGGCTGAGAAGGCTTTCTGAAATATGAACACTACTTATGTACATTACTGTGCTCGCTGCTCTTGTGATTTTCCTGCCACTTGTA
Organism: Tautogolabrus adspersus; assembly: GCA_020745685.1. Taxonomy (NCBI): domain Eukaryota; kingdom Metazoa; phylum Chordata; class Actinopteri; order Labriformes; family Labridae; genus Tautogolabrus; species Tautogolabrus adspersus. The sequence goes on from CM036539.1 coordinate 24,561,288, forward strand.
TAAAATGAAACAGCAATTAAACTAAACTCTATTACAAATGAAGACATGTTTAAGATCAGAGTAAACAAAAGGTAGTGTTAATCATGTTCCTCAGATCTTTTGTTCAGTATGTTAATGTGCAATCTGGTAGAAAAGACGAAGGCTTTTTGTTTTGATCCTATTTATCACAAATCCAGTTACAACTCGATGCTCCAAAGACAGGCTTATCTTCAAAGAGGGAGACATCACAGACGCTGCTATTAAAAAAAATAAAACAGGTGCAAATCTAAAAGAGGTGCTTTGATTTGCGGCCAATTATGGACATCCTTGTTGCATCACCTACCCTTCCTCTTTCCTCAGAGACGATCAGAAGAGTTAGCCCATTCTTCTTCTTGGGAGATAACCAGAAAAATGCAGAGATCACACGAATGAACGGAAACCTCAAAAGTTATACAATTATTCAACACACCCAATTAAACTCAATCCAAACCCTCTAATGCCATCTCCCTCTTAATCACTTCGGATGTACAAGAGGTTGCCCCCAATTAGCTGCCTCCTGTGACACCCTGACATCCGGCTGCACCGTGATTGTGTTTCAGCCTCAATTACTGCAAAGCCTTCAGGCATTCAGGTGATGGGTCTCCTCCACTCTTCTTCTATCGTTCTTTGTCCTCCTCCCTCTGATTCTAAGGGTGCTGTCAAAAGATAGTCACTCATGTTTAGGAATATTAGAGCTTTAAACTACATAGATTATTATTAAGTATCCTTGTGCAAGACTTGGCCTTTTCCTTGCAGATGAAACAACTTGACACTGTTTCATATATATATTCTGGATAAATGCTTGTTATGGAGTATTACAGGCTATCAGGTTTACTTTAGGTGTGATTTTTGCACGTTGAAAAACCTAATAGTCTGCCATGGCAACTTCACACATTTCTGGAATAAGTAATAAAAGTCTCCAAGAAGAAGAGAAAATATTGCTCTGAAGTGGAGTTTGGGGCGGACAGACAGAATCTGTAATTCAGCATTCAATTTTTTATTTTGCCAGCAACCACTTTACTCTGGTTATTATTAATCTATGAGATATAACCCTCACAACTCCAAAGTAGAAGTGGTCTGTCAGGGTTTATTTTGATGGTTGTGGTGTCGTTTTCTTAGTATATCTGTAAATGCTTCATAACATAAACATAAAATATCAAACAATGTGATGACAGAGCACACATCTTAGCTTACTGTTGCAAAAAGGCTTTCATTTTGATTAAATCTTAGACATTTAAACAGGATCATGTAAAATGCTAACCTGTGTTCAGAGTGCTTCTGCTCATGTGTTGTCCATAGAGGTGGAAAAAAATCGATTAATGTCAAAATCAAGATTCTTATCTTCTGAGATTTTAAATAGATTCATAACATCACTCCCTGCTAAGTGCTAAGGCTAGCTCTTTAACTCAGCAGAATGTACTCATTCATAAATAGACTTTGAATCATGAATACAAAATCGATTCTCAATCCAATCGTGAGACCCAAAGATTCCCAGCCCTAATTGTCGATCTAATTTGATTCATGAGTAATGTAATGACGACAAGGGCTGCACATTTCAGTCCAGTTTCTTAACCGATAGTTGAACACCTTAACAATCAATTATTAATCAATAATAATTGATGAGACACAAAATGTATTTTTCTGAGTTTCTTTTTTATTGAAACCATTATAGCAGCAAAGACGTTACCTGAAACATGATTAATAAAACCTCACTTGTCTCAGTACGGCCTCTTCCTTTAGTAGTAATAATCATGTTTCTGAGTTGCAAAGGTGACAGACGCCCTCTTTTGGTATAAAATGGTATTACATGTGACCGCTGGTAAAATTGTAAACAGATTGTGGGTTAATACATTTTTAATTGGTAAAATTTTTAACAACGATTTATCGATTGATCATTTACGCCCCTAATGACGACATCAACTAGGGATGTAGGGATTTTGAAAATGTATCAACACCAGCCATATTCTGCATCATAGGGAAAATGTTTCCCGTAATTAACTGAAAACAAACCACTGCCCTGTGAAGCAAGACAGCAAGTGATCTCACTGCAACCTCAAAAAAGTCAAAGTACGTTCAGTGTGTTGAAATTATGGACGATTGTGAGGACTTGAATATTCTGCCACTCTCCACGGTCCACTTCTGCTCCTTTTATAATGTCATTCAGTTAAAAACTATGCTTATCATCAGGCTGACAATGGATAACCACACATGATAATGGTCAGTCATATTTTGATCAGTGTGAGCTTAATTGAGCCAATGTAAACCTGAGCTTTTCTTTACCTAACTCCACTGTGTGTGATAGCTTCATGTCAATGATCACAAGTCACACACTTCAACTTTGATTCATATCAGTAATTTAACGGTAATATACAGATCAGCTCTGTGTTCACACTGAAGGGACGGCGCTTCCTTCAGCTTGTTTTTGTGTCACTCAGACACTCAAACACTCCTCCCTGTCCAACCATTAGTTGTGCCACCACTTGGGGAAAGAGAGACAGCCCCGCCCCACTCAGAGAAAGTGTTGTAGTGTTGTAGAGGCATAATGGAGTGTTGTCGCACGAGAACAATTGCAGGAGAAAAAAACAGACTTTCCAAACAGAAGAAAATATGTAGTTTGGCCTAAAATACTTGAAAGTGAGCTGCATAGCAGAGTGGAGATCAGTCCTACAAACGGCTGCAATCCTGTTGACACACTACAGTAAGGGAGGGGTTGGAGAGGAGGTGCGCTTAGAGAGTATTGTTTTGGTCTAATGCTTAGGTGTGACATCTACTTGATTGAAAGTTGCATATTATTGCTTTTAGATTTACTTTGAGTAATGGGATTTAATACCCTGTAAAAAAAGTTAAAGCAGACTGAATTAAGAAGGCGAACATTGTTTTTTCAATGGATCACATACCTTTAAGTGAACATTTAGGCCAATACTTGTATCAGGTCCTACTTGAGAAGCAGATACCAAATATTAAAGACTTGGCTATGGTCCAAAACTTTAATTTTGTATCCCTTATTTGAGATCTTAAGTCAGTATCTACTGATTGCTTGCATGTTCCTTAATATACGTATTGGTTGTTAGAAAAGGGAACCCCGACTCGTTCAGATGATTGGGAGCAGAGCTCTGGTAGCCCCTGATAGCCTGTGGCTCAAAGAAATGGCTTTTTAAAAGGTACCGGTCTCCCCTGTTTCCTCAGGAGCCAGATGCTTTTAATTGGATTTCTTTGACAAGATTATTGCGTGCTCCGAGGCTCAGCTTGGATAGTGTGCAGTAAGTGAGTCTATGTAGCCACTTAAATCATAAGCAAACTTTACAAAGAAAGTGGATTTGGTTCCAAATTACAATATGACCTAATGTTGTCCCCCTTTCCACCTTCCCACTTTTGCAAATTGTGCAAATCATTGTGATCTGCCACAAAGCCTGTTGAGACTTCATAAAGATACGTGTTTTTAATCAGGAAGTCATATAAGATGTGTAGTATAACTCGATGTAGTACCACAGATTTAGAGGAATTAAAGAGACATTTCTGCACCATCACTCTCATAGAGGGAAACATTTAAATCCACTGTGTGTAAAAAAAAAAAAGCCCTCCCTGAGACCTGTCTCCTCCTGGGTACTCTGACCTCTTTAAACGAAACGGACTTAAGGAAGAGCATGTACTGTAGGCAGTGAGTTACACCAACCAACCTTATAATCCCTGAGAGGAAGGCTCTTTTAAAATCCTATTATAACCGCATAGCAGGTCCAAGCCCGGTCAAAGCAATTAGTCCGAGTAAATGAGCAACCTTTCTCAGTCTGAAGGTGCACAGGAATTGATTAAGAGAAGAAATAAGATCACATCATGCCAACTTGAATGGTACATTGTTTAGTGTAATTGTGTCAGAATACTTAGAGCCCATCAAAGACGAGGCTTCCACTAGGACACTTAGTACAAAGGATATTACCTCTATAAGTGTTAGTAAGGGAATTCATTTTTAAAGTGTGTACTATGATTTACAGGAAAATATGCCCTGAAATGAATGTGGAATGGTTTAAAACAAAAAATAATGTATTGATTTTGAGTCTGCAGGCTAACCTGCTAAGGCTGCTAAGAGTTAGAGCTTCAGTTTAAAGATTTATGCTACTTTTTATTAGACAATTCTCAGTGAAATCCAACGTCTAATGTTCCGGCTATATTATGAAACATCATGAACAATGAAAATGTTCAGAAAGTGCACTGTCTGTTTATGTAAAGTTAAAATGTCACTCGTCCATAAAAGGGTCACTGTGAGGTTTGTGTAGTATTCAGACTATGACGGCCTCCTGTAAGTGGTTGGACTGTGAGGGTGTTCTGTCAAAGTGCGACAGAGAGGCTCTGCAAGTGATAGAAAAGTATGAAGTGAGACATAGGCTACTTGTCTCAGGGGCTCAGCTGGACATTTTTTAACAAGGTTCAGGGTTTTTTGAGGTTGGGACATCGGACGGGGAGTTTATTAAGGCACTCATTTTGACTGTGCAGTGTCATGGCCCTCACGCTGTGTCTCATCTGTTCTCATATCATCACTTGTTAAAGCCAGCTAAAAAAGGATTCTGGTGTCACTCGTGCCAATCTGACAGGTGATTTGTGAGAAACATCAGGGTGTTGAACAAAATTGAAGTGTGATGCCCCTAACCATGCTAAACTCCAAAGTATCAGGGTTGAGCAAGTTTCCACTAAAGTCAGAGAATGAGTAATCATCTATCAGCATTTCAAGCCCTGCTGGGTCTTAATTTTTTTATTCAAACCCAAGAATTGGTAGGTCACAGTTTGCATACTCTTGGCAAAGAAAACGAAACACTGCAGTACCCATTTCTGACGGTACGTGTCAGAGTAACAAATTGCTCCTTTAATAAAGTTACGCTACCGTTTGCCGTCACACAGAACCATCAGCTGATATCTGCAAAATAAATATGGACACGGTGAGGGAGAGAAGAAAAGTAATCATTGGTGATACAAAGTATCCATACAAAATGAAATATCAACACTTCACAACCAATTTCTGAGTGAACGTTTGTGCAAAACTTGCATCATATAAAAAAGACTGAACTGTCTTTACAGCGGATCTCTGTGGCGCCTACACCCTCTACTTAAACGTTGCTTTCTTTTCACTGACACTCACATGTATGCACTTCTCTGTGCTCCGTTGCACCACTGAATAGTGTCATGGGAAGTTCACTTAAAGCTATTACTTCATGTGTTAATGAACTACATTAGTGACAGGAAAGAAAGTTTGACTAAGTGTCACGATGACCTTGTCCTTTTGTCTTCCTGCAGAGACTGTTTACACTTTAGGCTGAGTGGTGAACAGACTGTCAATACCTTGGCAAAGGAGGTACTTGTCTTTCACAAAGTTCCTTCACAATGAATAGGCTTGAACATTGTGCACATGGGTCGTTGAGTAGTACTGCAGGACATGTTGTATTTTTTTCAATATACCAGAGAGACCAAACTCCAATGTTTGTCTCAAAATGTGTGCTATGTAGTCTGGTTTGAACTTTTTATTGTTAAATAAAACTATCAACGTATTTATTGAAAATACCCAATCTTTGCTTAATTAACATCCATTATAGAATAAAAGTGACTCAAACAAAAATAGAAAAAAACCCTCACACATCTGATTCATAAGACAGGAGCGTGGGAGAGCAATGTGTCCATCACAAACGTAAAGGTACACTCCCGTACGTTGACAGTCGTCAGCAAACTGTTGGCCTGATGAAGGTCTGGAAACGTTGCCAATATATTGTTTGTTTGCAAGTTAGACAGTGTGCAGAGGTTCACTTTTAAACAAACAAAACAACAGTAACCCCACCCGAGCATTTACTGTATTTTATTAAAGGCCTTCCATATTAAAACAACAACAAATTTAACTTCAGTTCTTTGCTACTTGGCATTTTTAATGTTCATAAACCGTCGTTTTATTTTAAGATAAATTCCTTTAAATCGAAACGTCATGAAAAATTAAGCAGTTATCTTTTATGTAAGGATGATTGAGGCAGCATGGTTTCTTTTGCTCTTCTTTGCCTGAAAAACGTTTTTAGTATCATTGAAAATAAAAAGAATATTTACAACAGTTCATATTAATGTAATGAATGCTGAATTAGTTTGTCCGTTTGTACGTCTGAGGCTCGGGTGACAAGTGTTCGACTACACACAGCATGTTTTTCTTCATTTAATTTGAGTTAATCTTGGCACTTAATCCACTTTAACATTTATATGATGTGCATAATTCATCGTGAAGCAGAATGTTTAATGTACCAAAGAGAGTACATTCCCACTGATGTCGTGGTGACTGGCTTCATGAAACATAATTAGAGTCCTCGTAAGTGCAAGTCATCCTTCTTTCTGAACAAATCAAATTTAGAGGACATAATCATACATTCTCCTCTGATGGCAGCTCATTGACTCCCCTCACGGTCCACGGGGTCTTGAGACTGCATTAGTATTTATTCTGAGATCACATGCATACATAAACAGGAAAGAGGATTTTTAGTGTTTTCCTGTTTCTTAAATGGTTATTAGCAATCTGAGATGGGTCTTTATGTTGGATTTGTATTGGATTATTTGTCACAGCAGGTTTTTGTCTTTCCCACAGTTTGTGACTTCTTGCAACACTTCTGAGAGTCGCTACAGCTGGATGTATACTTGACTAAAGGGGGTTATCAGCTGTCCTGCGCCTTTTGATTTATGGTTCAGATTTCACCCTGGAAGCAGACGTACATTACAGGACCATATGGTGCCTCTGTTATATTCCCCACTGTAATATTATTTACACTCTTTTACTCACAATGTCATTGAGAGTCATTATGGGAACATTTGGTTTTTCTCAGTACTGAGTGGGAGACTACTACTGTGCAATTGCTGTGTTAATGTTTTTTTTTAAATTTTGTTCCATTATGTAGGGATCCAAAATTATGCAATAACCCCTCAACACAATTTCCCATTTAGCCTAGTAAGAATGTTCTGATTTACACCTTGACCTGTAAACCCAGTTAGAGGGTAAGTTAACATCACAGGGTAGAACGGTTGGCACTGCACTTGGATGCTACTAGATACCTCGTCTTAAAACAATACAGTCTTTGTTGTTTTAATGATAGACGGTGTCGAAAATTACCAACGCTGAAAAAAACGTCATATCCTCAGTTCTCCATCCATCCATCTTCTTCCGCTTATCCAAGGTTGGGTCGCGGTGGCAGCAAGCGCAGTGAGTCAACCCAGACTTCCCTCTCCGCAGCAAAGTTTTCAAGCAAATCCTGGGGGATATCCGAGGCGTTCCCAGGCTAGACGGGATATATAATCCCTCCAGCGAACTCTGAGTCTACCCCGGGGTCTCCTCCCAGTTAGGTGTGCCCGGAAAACCTCTCAAGGTAGGCGTCCTCAGTTCTATTTTTAACAAAAAGTTGCTGCAATTGAAAGAAAGTTTACCTGCAAAGAGGTAACAATAATATAAAAATCTGGTAACTTGTGACAACCCTACGAGGTTCAGGTTAGAGAAAAGGCTAACTGAAATCAGATGGAATCAACTGCATTAGACCTTGTCTTGTTGCATTCGCTCAATCGAACAAAAGCAGCAGTTTAAACAGAATACTTAGAGCCCATCAAAGACAAGAGGCTTCCACTAGGACATTTAGTACAAAGGATATTACCTCTACAAGTGGAAACACTACTGGATGCTTCCAAAGTACACATACTGTTGTCTGCACACATTTTCAACCTGCACATTTATTCCACTGGTCAGTGTGAGACAATCTGCCGGGCATCCTGCTGAAAACAAGAAGGTGTTTTATTTCCAATTCTCTTTGAGCTCCCTTAGAACATGTCAGGAACCAATCCCTGTCTGTCGACGGGAGCTTGGATAAAATAAGCTGAAAATAACTCTGTATAGAAAGTCAAAAAACCTCCAACAGCTTTGCCATTCAACTCTTTCTTTCTTACTCTGCATGTCATTATCTTTTTGTTAAAAGAAAGAATCATTGTTGTTAGAGTCAGCTTGAATTCCAGGAGCCGTAGGTCAGTCAATGAGACCAGCCATTTCTGACATTTGCTGTACAAAGCTCCTCAGTGTCAACACCACTAAGTCTACTCTATCAGAAAGTGGATCTATTGACTCGTGGGGAATGTCAATGCAGAAGCCAGCATGCGGGAACAAGGACTTAGCTAGATTTATTATTGGATTTCTGTCCTAACCTTCAACCTGTTTCTGCCACAGTGGTTATTTTTCACCACACAGCAGGCTGATCCGGGTCTTTGTCCCTTTCTGGTAGGTCATGAACACCCACACAGAGACTTGGGAGTGATAAAGCGTCAGTACATGGTCAACATCCATGACAAATCTTCTGTCAGACAGGTTTTCATTCCAGGCACTAAACACAACGGTCAAGACATTGTCTAAAAGGCAAGGCAAAAACACCCTCCAACAACAAAATCATTTGCTTTTGACAAATATGAATATAAGAAACTGAAATCTTGATTTACAGTGTCTTTATAAAATTGTCTTTATCTTGCAATGCATTTAAAAAAAAGAGAGCCCTTGATTAAAAATTTAATTTTTCAAGTAAAAGAACCATGCACAATCCCTAGGAACTGTAAATTGTAATTATTCTACCTCCTTGTTGGGATACAGAGACTTTGATGCCAACAGGAGTGTACAGAGCAAAACAAACCCATCTGACGCTTATGCAACAAATACTAGTGATGCGTAAAGCCATTCGATCTAAAGAAACCCATGCATATAGTATGAACGTCAACTGTTAAAAACACCATCTGGTCATACTTATGTTAAAACGGTACATCACCGGGGATCTGTTTTCTTAGATCTGGCTTTTAAATATATGTTGAGTATGTGAAAATGCATGTTCAAGACCAGGGTGTAGGATAAACACCAACAAGGCCAACACAGCAACTAATATGCCTTCACTTTAAAAAATAATGGTTTTAAATACCTTCTGTCACCCTGTACTGCCTAAAGATAAACAAAAATCTATTTTAAATCCTCTTGATAAATTACAAATTGTGAGAACAAGGAGCCCGGGCCGACTCGAGCTGGGTCAGACTGGTGGTGTCCGTGCTGTCACTGTTTGCCTATGGACACAGACATAGAGTCCGTTTTCTGCCAGGAATTTCCAAGATGCCAATTCCTTCTGTAAGAAATCAACGAATCAGTTGAGGAAACGTTCGTATGTGTTGTAGTAAATATCTGTAAATAATGCTGCATTCAGGTGCTGCTCGGGTGGTCCAAGTTTCCGAGTTGGGAAGTCGTTCTTCTGACTTCAGTGTGTTCACGACTTCCGACTTAAGTGTTGTAATAACAGCACAAAAAAAGTGGATGCTACGACGAAGATCAGTGAAATGTTACTGTCAAAAGTTATATTTGAGCAAAAAGTTGATGTGCAATACGTGCATGAATAAAAATGATGTTAACATTAAAAACATATTTTGCCCCCCCATTTAATGACGATTCTGACGTCAAGTCGGTAAGTCGGGCACTTAATTATTTTCCGAGTTCCCGAGTTGTTGTTCCGACTTGAGCAGGTGTTTCATGTGCATTTTACCTTGCCTTTTTCTCGGTCAAGAAGGCCCCAACTTCAAAAATTCTACTACATATATGACCCACAGTCAATACCGATTCATGTTTCAACGGGTGAAGTATCCCTTTAAGTTCTAATATACCTAAAATTGACCATATTAAGTTTTCATTGAATGGGTCTTGCCCAAAATATCACCATCAATAGTATTATCAAGATGTTGATAATGGCTACCTTACAAGTAAAGTTATACACTAGACTTTGTATCAGAACTGTGTTGATATCTTAAAGAAACAGAAACATCACAACACTTCAAATGTACAATGGGAGACTACAAATCAATTAGATTTTCTGTGGATCTGTGTTGCTTTAACTTACCGCATTCATTCAAATTTTCATACCTCTTCTGAAAAAATTCCATACATAAATACATAGACAAGAGGACACTTAGGATTATACGTGAGTGAGTTTTTGATGCATAATTCAAATATCCAATGCAGAATGAGACACATGCAGGGGAAACAATGATGGGATTTGAGTTTGAACAGCATTTGTAACGGTCTGCTGCGCAAAGAATCTGTCAGAATCTCTCATTGTTTTGTGTAAACAAGACAGGCAATAAAAAGCTTAGCAAGGAATCAGACAACAACCCAAACAGCTTTGCATAAGATTGTTAAAAAGCAATTTAACCAGAAAGAGACACATTGCTTATCACACTAATATGTATGAGTGAGGAGATTATTTGAAGCAATTTAAAGGCTAGGTTTCCATAGTGTACTGATAAGAAAACAAAAGGTTGTACAGACCGTCAGCTTCAAGCTTAATATCCGATGTGAAGGAGAAGACACAGGATATTGGCTGTTGTGTCAATTGAATAGTCAGCTTCATTTTGAGCACTTCCTCCCAATTATAGATGGACAGGGAGAGAGTGAGGAAAGTTGCTTTTACTCTGAATTCTGTCAAACACAGTTCTATGCTGTGACAGCCATGTTGAAGTCATTGGGTGCAATAAATGTCCTCCTCCAGAAACAGATTGCTAGCTGTTAAATTTAGAACACATTACCGCCCATTCCCTGCCTTGCTCCCTGCAGGGCCGCCAAAATGATCACCAACATGTTGTACAGTGTTATCACCTTGACTCTAGGAATCACTGAAGCAATTTTACTTTTGACTACAAGAAACTTTCTCCTCAGTTTTGACCACAAGAGACAAGTCACAACTTTAGTTTCTGGGCAGCTTCTTGTCCCCACAACATTAACGCTCCACATGTTGCTATACTGGTGGACTAGAAAGCAACTACTTCTGGTACAGTCTTCTTTGAGAGTCTGGACAGGGAACAGCAGCATTCATGTTTTTTATTGTTAAAGTGTGGTATTCTATTGTTTTTATATTGGGAGCTAACAAAACTGATATTGATACTCAAGCCAAATGTCTTGTTTTATAATCGGTAACAATTTTGGTCAGAGGATCTCCTAAGTCCACTTGGACCTGAGGATGAACTCGTTCAATTTCAATGTTCCTACAGGTCAACCATGCCATTTTAAGTCAAAACTCAAGAATTCATAGAATAATTACAACACCTTTTACGTCATAAAATAAAATGATGAGGTAATAACGTTTTTTTTTTTAACTTAAATGTCAACTTTATTGTGACAATAGTTTCTTGAATGGAACACTTTCATGCCCACTGTTTCAGTCCTGTTCTCGTGATATCTCAGGAACAGATTTTTCAAGTTTTTTAACAATCATACCGTAAAATTCCAGATATTTGATGCACCAGCATAGAAGACGCAGTCTGCTTTGGGGGGTCTACTAGAGGGAGTAAGGTTAAACTGTCTTCCTATTGCGTTAAGTTAACTCCATAATGTGCAGTTTCTGTGCAGCTGTGTAGCTCTTTCTAGTAGGGTTGCAAAGGGGTGGAAAGTTTCCAGTAAATTTCCGGTAAATTACCGGAAACTTTCCATGGGAAGTTAAGCTTGGGAATTTTGGAAATATTCCAAATCGGAAACTTTCCATGGGAATTATGGGAATTTATGGGAATTAACTGGAAATTGAGGGTAATTTAATCGAACTGTATCATATCCAAGCATAAATATAAACATTTTGTTTTCTCCTAAGCAGACATCCATGCAAAATAATACAATTAAAAAAACATTTCAACAGATTTACATCACATTTTTAGAATATATTACCCCATAATATCATTAAAACTTACTTCCCTTTATGTAGTCCACAGGCTAAAATGTGTGGCTTCAATAGTCTTGTGCTTGTGTGGTTCTAGAAATCATCTGTGCATGTAATGGAGGAATGCACAGTGCATGTAGGGGGGCGTGGCCTCAATAGCCCCGCATTAAGCAGTTTGCTATGTGCATGTGATTGAGGAATAGCATAGATATTCAGTTGTACAGTACTTGCATGGAATCTGGTTGTTTAAGCCCAACTATATTTAAGTTCCCAGTTAAGGGCCAACCTTCAATTTTGTAAATTCCCGGTTTATTCCCATTTATTCCTGTTTATTCCCATAAATTCCCGTTAATTCCCATAAATTCCCGTTAATTCCCATGGAAAGTTTCCAACTTTGAAAATTCCCGGAATTTTGCAACCCTACTTTCTAGTATCATCTATGTGGAGTTTACAATCCTGCTAGCTGCAGGTACAGCAACTGAGCTCTCAAACTACAGCAACGTTGATAGTTGTGAAGAAGGAGCCACAGCCCATGACTAATTTGCACACAGTTGTGCTGCCAACCCCACTGGTGACTTATTTAACAGTATACCACTGTTTTCTTTAAATGCAGGATTAAGAATAAATGACAGAGAAAAGTTGCGAACCTGCCAGCCTGGTTCTCATCACTATGTATCAATGCACGCTATGCACATCGAAGCGGCCGCATGCAGAAGGAATGGATGCAAATTTTCAATGATGTCAGGTCGCGTGCAATGGGGAATGGTTGTGGCTGCACTTGCAGTCATGTAACATGTCCGTTACATAGCATTGAATACACAATCGCACCATAAAATACCTCTCTCAGCATTTGATACTGCTATATTGGTTGCACCGGTGAATAGGACGCAGCCCACTTTGAAAAAAAAAAAAGGGTATAAAATTGTATCTTAAACACCAGATTTTACTTTTGGTCTTAACATCTTTTGAAACTGGAGATTCAAATAATGGTCTAGTTGAGTTTACTCCAGAGAAGAGGTATGTTGTTAAAAAGATCCACAAGTTAAATTCTCAAAGTAGCCAATCTATAACCTTCCCAATAACACCCCAACAATTCCCCAGCTCTGTTCTGTGCTGTGAACATCCCTCCTGCTTGTTTTGGCTGCCATCCATAGTGCCATCTGAGCCACCAGCTCGCTGACTAAGACCAAGGCTGTCTCCCACAGCCTGGAACCTGGGGTGCTTGTCTACCATCCATGCTGACATACAGAGCTCAGGCCAGCTCTAAAGGGTGGATGAATAATACACAAGCACAGTCCAGAGGTTATTTATCTATTCAACCAGTGTGCATGGATCTGTTTTTTCTCTTTCTTCTTCTCTGTAAGTTGCACATTAATGGCCGGTGTATTCAAGGATGAGTTCTTTTTGGCTCAACAGATAGAGAGGGGGCAGAAATGGGTGTAACTACATGAGGCAGACGTTAGTTTGAAAACCATATAATAGCTCTGATTAGCAGTTAAGACTGATGCATTTGTGTTTAGGAACGTCCCTATGGCATTATCTAATAAATCACACAAATAATGAGCCTGGTTTCAACTAGATGGAAAATACTGCTGTTGTGGAAGTGGAAAATGTGCCGATAGCAGTTGCTAAGAAACTGCTGAGGTGTTGCTGTCGGACAGTGATAATTATACGGCTGGAATGTGATCACTTGTGAATAATTTATCCAGCATGAGATGGAGCGACAGGAGCGCAGGGAATGTTGCATCCCCCATATGTGTCAGAACCAAAGTAAACACAGTGATGAAAAGTCTGCTAATGGTGCCACTTGGAAGACCTCCGGCGTAGCCAAATGAAAGATGGCCATGCCACTGAGTGTGATATAAATAAGCGTTGTAATGATTTTGGCTAGAGGATTCTTCAGATGGAGAAAATGAATGACAGACCCTGCATCAGGAATCAGTGGGTAGCACAGCAGACATGTAACAGCTTGTTACCACAATGAATATAACAGCTGTCACAACTTGCCAAGTGAGAACTGGATGACTGCTCCATTTTGTTAAGCAAAATTTAAATTGCTTGTCTCCTTCAATACACACATTCTTACATTGACTTTGCCTTGTTTGGCATTTTCTACAGATTTACAGGCGCTGGCATCAGTCCTGGAGACTGTAAGCACTGTGTTAGTGCAAAGCCTGAACTGTGTTTTAGATCGTTTGTGTAAAATTGATTGACAGTTTGTTTGTGGATGATGTGCCTAAAAACACTACATCAACCTTTCAGGCCTGGTCTTTAAAGTGCAGGACTCTGTATGTCAAAATAAAAAATAATGTTTTAAAAGCCCTAAATCCTGAATTCATATGTTAAAAAAATCACTATAACTTAAAAATACATGATAAAAAGTATATGAAAGAAATAGATTTGACTGTCAAATCAAACCTATTGTGAAGCACTGAAAGCTGTGTCAATGGATTAATTTAATCCTTGTTTCCACTTTTATTAGGACATTTTTCAGAATTGGAGCATGTCTCTATTTTTCCACTTGTCTCAGAGGCGATGTGTATTTCAAACATTACTGTAAATATGACAAATTGTCCAAAGTACCCTGCCAAGTTTATATTTGAGCAGATGTGCAAGTGGGGAGAAAAAAAAATGAAGAATACAAATACTCAAGATGTTCATAATAAATATCAAATAGTTTCAACACATTTTTTGATTAAAGAATCAAAAAGCTACCCTCCTGTATGATAAGCAATGTAAAGTTTTTAACTTCTGTATCATCAGTTTATAGCTCCTGTGAGGAGTTTTGATCTGGTCATGAAATAGACGGAAATGATTACTGATGGCTCTAAAAGACCTAAAACAGCGACACTAAATAAGACTAACAGTTGCTTTTAGGATTAACCTTCAAAATGTAACTTAATCTGCTAATTCAGACTTTGTCTGTATGATTTGTTTGTTTTTGTGTTCATTATCATGTAACGATTTAATCAAATATGACTAAATACTTAAAACAGTAAATGGCATCACTGTTTTTCCAACAAAGCTCCACACAGTGTGAAACAGAAACAGGGAAAGATAAGAAACACGTATTAAATGTGTATTATTAAGATTTTATAACAGAACATATCCTGCTCAATGATCAAAGTAGGAAAGTAAGAAGCTAATAGAGAAAGTCCGTTTTCAGGGACTTTAGGACCATCATTATTTAAGCAGATTTTGTGTGTTTAATCTGTGTTGAATGACTTTGTAGCAAACCTTGGGGCTTTTCAAGTTACATGGATACTATACATACTAAGACAGTGGAAGTAACAGAAGGGTTAATGTGGGCCAAGCAGTTCTTTTTTGCCCTTAGGCGCCCTCACTGGTTAAACTGGCTATGCACTATTTTCAGCTTATTAATGCAACACCATCCAGGGCACAGGTGGCAGCACTCGAGAGCTGCAAATTGCTGTTGCTGGCAGTGTAAAAGTGAGTATAGCTGTATCTATTATCCACTAACTACCATTCTGGGTGGAGAGGTACCACCTTTGTTTTTCTTCAGGGTGTATTTGACAAAGATGTGATATGACATGGAATATCCTTTTGGACTGTTTAACACTCGGACTGCCTATATGCCAGGCTCTCAAATGTTAGCATCAGATTCATCTCAATTATTTATCTTTTTCATGTATTTAGCATTTTAATATCCCACTGTAGTGCACTCAAACATGGGTTAGTGCTGCAGTAAGGGCACAGTCACATTAGGCCTAGTTGCCCCGTACCGTGCCGAAGCACCATTATCATCCCTGTACATTCCCCCTACTGGCCTGCACTCACATTGCTCCAGGCCCACCTGGGCCAGAGCATGGTTACCTCTTGTACATTAGTCATCATGCCCATCCTTTAAGCTGCATCTCAAGTCTCCTAAATGATGTCTCCTCGCTCCTCTGTCGAACCGGAAGTAGGTCTGGACCTGCCATGTTAAGGAGTATTCTAAAGCTTTTAAAGCTGCCTGGGAGAGTGGATCGAGGAGATAAGAGGGAAATCTGAGGAGTGAAATGAGAGGATACACGAGAGCTGACTGCATGGAAGTCTCTTTGCTGACAGACACTCCTTATCGGGTTTCCCTCATTGATTGGTTGCTGCAGTGGATCGGACTTCAATGAAACTTGATTTGATTTTTTTTCCTAGAAAAAAACAGCACAATATGTAACATATGATCTATTTTCTGTGTAAAAATGACACATGTACTATAGCTACTTTATCTCTTTGGAAAATACAGCGAGTGGCACGTCTGTGCAAAAGCTGATGGATTGTGGGCACCCCTGTCGTGTTTCAGCTGTGGTTCCCTCAGTCATAGCAAATAGGACGAGGCTGCAGATTGTTCATTGCTGTACCACAACATGCATTTGCCTACAAGCCTCTCCCTACTCTGCTGTCAATCATTTTATTTTAGCTCATCACCTTTGCCCAAATCTGCCCAGAACATCAAGCCCATCAAAGCGGGGAAAACAGGGTTTACTTGCAGAAGGATTGCTTTAAAAAGAACAGTCCTTTCAAAGATGCACGAGAGCAAACAATCTTCTATGATGAAAGGCGGGAGATGCACTGTTTTCCACATCAAGTTCTCAATTGTGCCTTTCCTGCTTGATGTATTGACTTGAAAATGAGAGCACCTGTGGCTGCTTCTGTGTTTTATTGAACCGTGAGAATCTTTTTTTTGTATGATTTTATTATTCACTCGGGTTGTGATTGCATTGAGATGCTTGCCGACATTGCTTATTTCACCTCCAGCAGGACCTGAGATTGTGTTGTATACTTTCACGGAGCTTTCACTGTTTGTAAATGTCAGGGATAACAGTGTGGAGAGATTTGTGAACGGCGCTGTGAGAAAAATAGGTGTTAAAAATAAAAACTGTTTGACTCAAGGAAAACATTTTCAGAAATGGATTTGATTTTTGATGATGTTTTTCAACTTCATTCATTTATATGCTAAGATCTGATTTACAACAGGAGCATTTGAAATATTAGAAATATTTCTTGTTGTTTTTAGAGTAAGAAATTGTATTCTGATGTCTTTTTTTGATCTTAGAAAATGTGTTTTTCATTTAGATGTCTTTGCTGTAAGATTTCAACAACCAAGGGAGCCTGGGGCCTTAGTCTCTGTCAGGTTTTTTTTTTAATTGTTTTTTGTTATTGGATAGGGCGGCTGAAGAGAGACAGAAAATGTTGGGAGGAGAGAGTGGGGCATCACATGTAGCAAAGGGCTGAGGTCAGATTTAAAACAACGGCCGCTGCGTTGAGGACTACAGCCTCTGTACATGGGGCTCGCAAACAGTGCCCCATTTTGTTTTGTTTTTTTGTGCAGCAAGAACCATACAAGGGCTTTAACTGAGTATTATTTGTGATTAATTATGTAGGTTAAGGAAATCATACTGTTATGCCCCGTCTAGGGGAAGCCAAGACATTCCGGCTCCTGGGGCTGGCACATCTATTTAGATACAGGAAGACACAACCAACACAGCCAATAAAAGAATACATATTACAACCACAAGAATAGCTCAGAGTACCTCAGAGAGATAGTTGTTGTTGAAAAATCTCTATTAATGTATTTGAAATCAAACCTCTAAGTCAAGATCATATCAAGTTGTTCCAGGAGCTGAACTGTCTCTGTAAGATTTCTTAGATAGAGAAAAAGAGAAAGAAGGTACAATCCTCTCAGAATAGAATTTCTAGTTTTACAGCTGCTATTGTCATTGGCTGAATTTAAAAAATATCTCAGATCCCTCAACCGATCAGACAAGACCGACGATGTATCCAAGTATAATTTAGATTACATTTTTAGCACAGCAGTATACAGCAACAGTACATCAGCTTTCAGTAGCAGTTCTCGCTTCCTGATGCAGCAGTCTTTGACGTTACATCCGGTGTTTCCACGGCAATAATAAACACGTTCTGTCTGTCATAGCGTCTGCAACCACAGAGGTTTCCCGTTACAACTATTAAATGTAGGATTTCTCTGGCTTTGATAATATTTGAGGTAATGTAAGTACTCAACAAAAAAAAAATATATAACATAGGTTTAGTCATTTTTAAATTAATTTAGATATTTTAGTGTTAAAATTCTACATATTACACCTAACTGAATGTAAATGCAGATCCCTAGTCTGTGCTCATGCCTGTGGGCAGGACTCTTCTTTTTCGCTGTCATGACGTAATTTATACAGAAGCTAAAGGTCAGCATTTGTCCTGTCATCTCGACTTGAGGTGCTAGAGGATATGTCTGTGGTTTCTTCTGCACATTAAGCACAATGTCACCAGCTCAGAGCAGCTTAATCATGCTTGTTTTTAACCTTACTTCACTTTTGACCGTGACAAAATCTTGGAAAATATAATGCACGTCTCTATTCATTTCATTCTGCTTCCTGGTTTGCTACAATAAACCAACTTTGTTTTTTTATTCCATCTTTTGCAGACATTGCTGTTTAAAGAAGCGTCACATGAATGTATTTGGACATGCCTGAATTAATAACTGAAGGCAGGATCAGTGAGGTTGACTTTGAAGGAGCTATATATTCCCTCTCTTGTTGTTCTCCCTTTAAGGATGAAATCAGAACAGCATTTGAAACCTCTCAGCAATCCTTTTAAAGACACACCTATTTATATTTTTAAAAGCTCCAAGTAGCTTAATAGAGACAGTCTCCTGGTGCCCCATGGTAATGGATATTCTCTCAATTTCTCTTAGCATTTTGGATTTAAGAACTTCTATCAGCTGAAAAAATATTGCATTTTTAAATCAATTTTGAGCCCATACATCAGAAGAGGATTACAATTTTGTGAATGTATGTTCTAATATTTGTAATGAACTTAACTTCAAATCAGATATTTATAACGACACTGGACAGAATTGTACTCTCTGGCCCCCTTTATGAATTTGTGAAAGGTTTTCTTGTACTGATTCTTATTTAAAAAAGTGTCCTTTTTTAGACACAAATGTCAGCTGGATACCAACACTGTGGCTCGGTGCATTGACCTTGTAATGGTATGTTATCTGTGACAGAAAGTGATAAGGACAGAAGTAGAGAGTGGACTGTTTCTGGCCCTATCTTTGTCATTGGTCTGGTAGCTCACTCAAGATAATTAACTGCTGGAGAGTGGAGTGTCTTGTCCCTCTCAAGCATGTTTGTTGATCAAAGGCGTTTGACAGACTGGCTAATCCCCACTGACGGCTACAGTCACCATGGCATCAGACCGTGGAGTGGCAGCTGACACACTCAAGGATGTAAGACAGCATGAAGCTGTTTGGCATCGCTCATGTTTAAGACCTCTCAATCTAAATCAGGAATCTTATCAAAGAGTGCTCATATAAAGAACCAGGCTAGTGTTGTTTATATTTTCTATATGGTCAAGAAACCACCATAAACCAACAGTAGACAGGAGGATCGTTTCATATTTTTAGATGCTTGCTGGCTACATCCCTCCAGCTCTTATTGGCCTTAAAAAAAGAAATATCTTGAAGATCTAGCCTCACTGTGAGACTCAGGAATTTTTTGCATCATTGCCATCCTTTTTTTTTTATTGTTTTAAAATATCTGGCTCCCTCGGCAGCTTAATGCTCTATAATGTACACCTGGTGGTTGCTAACTTTGTTGGTCTGCTATTTTTTAGCATTCAACATTCAATTGGCTTCATCAGATCCCTTTTTGCTTTAAACATCAGTATATCTGACTTTAAAGGGACTTGAAATAATTGATGTAAAAACACAAACCATGACTTAACATTGTTAAAAAACTATTAAAAATGTATGTTTATTGAATTTTAAAACCAATTGATGATGCAGCATCTCAAAGTAAATAGAACAAAAATAAAGAGGGATGTATGAGGCAGCCAGTAGATGTACGTAGTTTAACAAAATATTTAAATAATACCCTTTATCTAAATAGAGAAGGTGTTTGCATTGTTCCCACTTTTCCTGCAATTCAATTTCAGATTCTGGGGGTGTAAATCCTCTACGTGGTACAATAGCCACTTGGCCAGCTTCTACTCTCTTTTCACTCCCTTTGTCTCTGTCTTACTTCTCCCTCCCCCTTCTGTGATTTCAACAGAGGCTCTGGAGCTGAAAACTTGAATGGTTCTTGAGGAGGACAACAAATATCATTTAAAATGGCAGTCTCTGTCACCGGGGAGTTTCACTCTCCCCTTGCCCTCAAAGCCATTTGGGAAATTAAATGGACAGCCATAGTGTTGTAGGAACAGACTATGGACAACAACACTATTGGTCAAGAGTGAGTTAAAGGCTGATGTTTCCAGTGACACAAGTCTCTGACAAGCCTGCAGTTTAATTCAATGTTAGTCAGTTTAAACAGATAGTGTTAGATATGCAGGCTAGTTGAAAGTTTCATGATCCATGAAGGGATAGGCATTGCTTTATGAAGCAAATTATTGATTTTTCTGACTTGATTCGAGAAAGTAAATACATAATCACTGTAACTAGAGCTGGAATGCTTGAAAAAATGGGAAAAGGAGGAATTAATACAAAAAGAAAACGCACAGACTAAATACACTGGGGAGGAGAGTAAGTGAATGAAGGTCAGGTGAAACTATCGTTCTCCATATCGTTAAAGCAACAACCACAAAAGTCTACAGCAGTTTCTGCACACAAGTAAAAGTTGCACTAAACTGATGTTATTGAGATTTTTACCAGGACGATTTATAGGATCACGGCCTATCATTCAAACCCAGACATGCATAACTTCCTGATAGCAAAGTTCCTATATTGATTTAACTATGTCAATGTGCTTATTAATGGCTGCCTTTCAGAGCAAACGCACAGTGTCTGATAGCTAATGAGGCCGCTTTTGTGAATGACAGAGCTGAACCTGTAGAGTGGCAGTGTATCTTTCCATGCTTCATCAGTGTCGTGTCAGGACGAGCGTCTGGCAGCAGATACGTGTCACATCTCTTTGGCACAGCTGCACTAATTGTTGTGTCAGCCGGGGATCCCAGCAAAGCAAATTAAATCTGGATGTCAGTAATGTTTCTGTTGCACTTCTATCAAGGCAGCTCAAAATGGACATGTTAAATGTTTCTGTTGCATTTGCTCAAAATGAAAACTAGACATGTTTGTTTGTAAATTGTATATTTCTGTGAACGATGGTGTCTTTTTAAAATCCAAGCTTAAGGAGGACTTAGAAAGCTGCTATATGTTATCATATTTCATTCTGGTAGAGTAAAACAAAGCGTGAGATGATTATATTAAATTACTCCCACATTTGGTTTAGAACCAGGTCTTTCACAAAACTGGCCTGGAATTTAGTCGGGAGAAACAATTGCAGCATCAATCGAGAAATTGATTTGTCTTCTCATTAATCCTTTTTGTTTATGAATTGAAACTGAACAATGCCAGTCCTGTAGCACACAAATTTGGTGTTTTAGTTTTCATTGTTGGGAACAAAAATGTCAGGGCTTGAACTTAAAAACTAATTTCTATGTCATTTACAAATATTGTTATACCTTGAAATAAGTCTGAAAATCCAAGACATATCTCAGAATCCATAGGGGAAAATTGGTCGCTACAGTTGCTTTTAAACACAATATAGAAGTAGGAAATATAGAAATACATATAGAATATAGAAAAAAATAGAAATAGAATAAGCAATAAGAACCAAGCAGAGTATCTGAAGAAATGATATGCTATGTACAAGCACAGGGAATTTAATATATTAATAATATTTACAAATATGCATGTGCAGTGTTGAACAGTGCAGATATTGCATGATTATAAGGCCCAGTGATGACAGTGTTACCCAGCATGTATCAGTATTGCATACATGGTTGACTGAGAAAAATTGTTAACTGATTTATAGACAGATTGAACAGTTGAAGAAACTTTATACAATGGAGAAGTCTGCAAATAAGTCCAGTCCACTCAAAGGGAGGGTTATAGAGTGTGATGGCTAAAGGCAGGAATGACCTCCTGTGGCGTTCTGTGGTGCATTGTGGGGGAATGATTCTAGCATTGACTGTGCTCCTGTGTTTTGCCAGCAAGTGGTGGAGTTGGCTGGAGACATTGTTCAAGATGACATGCAACTTTGACAGCATCCTCCTTGTTGAAGACCGCCGTCAGAGAGTCCGGCTCCATCCCCCCAACGTCACTGGCCCTACAAATCAGTTTGCTGAGTCTGTTGGCATCAGCTACCCTCAGTCTGCTGCCCTAGCACACAGCATCAGAATTGTCCTGCAGATGTTAAAGGACCTCAGCCTCCTCAGGAGGTAGAGGCCCTTCTTGTAGACGGCCTTGGTGTTCTTTGACCAGTCCAGTTTATTATCCAAGTACACTCCCAAGTACTTGTAGTCCTCCCCAATGTCCATAAGCACCCCCTGAATGGAAACAGGGGTCACTGGCACCTTATTACTCCTCAGATCTAAAACCTCTTCCTTGGTCTTGGAGATGGTTCTGCTCGCACCATGTGACAAAGTCACCCACCACGGACCTGTACTCAGCCTCCTCACCCTTGCTGATGCATCCAACTACAGCCAAGTTGTCAGAAAACCTCTGAATATGGCAGGACAGGACTCTGTGTTGTAGCTGAAGTCTGTGGTGTAAAAGGAACAGAGACCTTGGGCTGACGCCATCAGGGCCCGCAGCCTTGCCTGCGTGGAGTCTCATCAGCTGTCTTCTAACATGGTCAGCAGTGAAGGACAGTGTTAAGGTGATAGGAGGTGGGGGAATTGAGTCATCTGCCAAGAGGGCTGTAAGACTAGGAGTCAGATGAAAGGGGTGGTGGCTTCAGGCAGACAGCAGAGACATGGGGAAGAACATGGGTCGTGTAAAATCTATTAAGGAATAGATTTAGTTTATTGGCCCTGTCCATGCGGCCTTCAACGCCTCTGCTGCTGTTTGCCCTGAAGCCTGTGATGGTCTTCTTGCTACTCCAGAACTGCCTCATGTTGTTCTGCGGAAGTTATTGCGCCATCTTCCTCCTGTAGTTGTCGTCCCCCCCCCCCCCCCCCCCGATCTTCACTTTTAGGACCTCTTGAATTGTTCTCACCTCCTTCTGATTACCATCTCTAAAGGCCATCTTCTTAGCATTCAGCATGGTCTTAATGTCCTTTGTTACCCACGGCTTGTTATTTGAATAACAAAGGGCAGTCCTTGCTGGGACAGTGCAGTCCACACAGAAGTTGAAAAGTAAAGTCAAGTCACATTTAATTATAAAGCACATTTAAAAACAGCCGCAGCTGACAAACGTGCTGTACAATTAATTGAAGAAACGCATACAGGATAAGAAGATAAGATGATCTAGAAGCTGATTAAGATATTAGTCGGAATGTAGTCTTCTATGATTTCCAAAGAAAAGATAGAGTTTTAGCAATTGAAGCTACAATAACTCACTCCTACAACACAGAGAACTGAAAGAAATACTGTTCTGTCATCACTTTTTTAAGTTGTTTTTTGATGCATTTTTGTCTTTATTGGATAGGACAGCTGAAGAGAGACAGGACTTGTTGGGAAGAGAGATTGGGGAAGGACATGCAGCAAAGGGCCCAGGATGGATTAGAACCCACAGCTGCTGCAATGATGACTGTAGCCTACATACATGGGGCACGCAGCATAACCGGGTAGGGTATTGGTGCCCCATCCTGTCAACACTTAACCCAGTTTATGCAAGGAACTTAACTTGTCTCTGTAGTGAAAACCTGACATTTTTCTTTTAATTACAGGCTGCCTTCACAGAGAAGGGAGGCTGGCTCTGTTGGAGACGTTTGTGTGGGAGGGAAACAGTTCTGATAATAATAATGCAGGTTCCAGTAGTTCTCTGTTAAAGTGAATGGAGGTCATACATGACATGATGTCTATCCAGGTTAAAGTTAATTCACAATGGCTTCAAACTTGTTTCACCCACGGGTATGTTTGGTTTCAACGTGACCCCAGTGTGCACATTACACAATGCAGTGGGATGAAATTGCCCAAGCTAAAATGATCTTCAAACTCCCCAAATCTAAGCACACAGGGGAGATCATTAAAAGAGAGAAGTAATGGAGTCCTGTTTGCCAGCCACCTCAGCAAACTGTTTATTTGACATTTTATTAGTTTGGCAGTCCTAAATCCTGCTCTATCTTACCCCAAAAATCAAGTACTATGTACTTGGACGCAAAGAACCTTACCTACCTTACTTGTCCCTTCTGGTGTGAAAGCACCTCAGTCCAGTAGAATGCGATATTTTTTATTTTTCAACTACATTCCTGTTACGTAGGATCTAATTTTTAAAGCAGGTTTGCTTTGGAGTCTTGTAAAAACAAAGATGGCGATAGAGTTTGGATTTGGCATTTTTATACATTTTCTATTCACATGTTGTATCATGTGATGATAACATTTGGTGAAATTCTCTCTCACTTCTCATTATAATAGCCAACTGAACTCGGTCAAGTGCATCGAACCCCCTGAGTTTGAGTCATAGCTTGCCTTCTGATATGAATGTGATCGGAGTGTTGAAGTTGACCTTTGAGTCATTCAAATCATTTACAGACAACGACTCTGTGCAGAATGACTGGCCGTCTGTGCTGCTAACATCAAGATTACCAAGCTCCAACTGGAGCTTCAGGCTCTGCAGTTTAACCAAAGTAAGCTGGATCCACTTTATCCAGCTGTAAAGCCAAAAAGACGAGATTTCAGTCTGCTAATGATGACCTAAGTTTGCAGTCAGTAGTGGAGTTCTACTGATGGTGTGCAAAGTTAAAGTTGTAATCTTAAACGTTATCAGTTAAACAAGTGTAAGTTTACTTTTTATCTTTCACTAAAGTGGTTAACACAATGTTGATGATGGGAGCCCTGAAGCAGTAGAGGGTGGATACCTTACCTGAGCCCACCTGGGCCCGTCGGTATCTGACGGGTTGGATCAGTTTGAACATGAATTTATAAATTAGGTTCAGGTTTGGTCACATGGGCCGAACAACAGGCTGTCAACATTTCACTTTGAAATAGTTATTAGGATTGGCTTGTATACAGTTATTATGACAGACATTATAGTGTAAAAATACATTTATTATGGACCTACTTTCTTTGTGTGTCTAGCTCTTTCAGTGGTGAGGTTTGCTCATCTATGGCACGCAGCAAATGGCTGATTCAGGTGGTTAAAATTCATACAATAAGGATTTAGGACATCAAACTAAATATGTCACCGGGGAACTTTAAAAATACTGAAAGCTATGCAGGAAAATGGATGGCAAGGACACAGGATCATGTCATGCAGAACGACATATTTTTTAAGTACCTTTAAAATGCTTAACATTTCACCATGTCTTTGCTCAAAGTGCGCAGGTTGAGTTGAATGGCAGTCCTGCTATAGTATAGGTTTATCCCATCACATTTCCATCATGTGATACACCAGGGACTGTGGCCTATATCCTTCTGAAGTCCCAGCGCTTCAATGAAGCCCAGATATAAATCACTGTGGCCCAAGGGTCAATGTCGCCATTTCCTGCCGTACAGGCTGGAGATAACTGATGGGCACCATGAATCTTAAGACACAGGGGAAAAAATCTAATGTAATTAAGTCTTGCCTGAGGATCAATGAGTTCCTTTGGTGTCTCAAGAGCACAATTATTGTTTGCCAAATTGCATTTCTCGGCATCCAGAGAATAAACATGACTAATGTTTTCGGCAATGATAGTGACATCATCAAACAGTCTGAAGACGTGTACTAGATTAAATATATTTTTTCATGTTCACTTCTTATTGATCTAGCTGTAAAATTAAACAACAGAACAATTTATGAGGGACAACTCATGTGATATGCATTACGGTGTGAGATGATTTACATTCCTCTTAATGGTAATATATTTTACTTTGAAGGCTGCTCAGTAGAATATTTTAGATTTTTTTTTTTTTTTTACTTCTGTGCAAAACATCTTCTTCCATCGATGCTCCTATCCTTCAAAAAACGTTTTCCCTGCCCTCTTTAGATTTTATTTGAATGGAGAAAACATTGCCTGTTTTTAGCAGATGCTTATTTTCACTTTGGCTGAATAATGTGACGAACATCACTGTCTGTAGACTAACTGAAGATAATCAACAGATAACTTGAAGCTTTTGTTTTTGTCTGTTTAAAGCTGCCTCTGAAAGATTGTTTGTGAAGGAATGCAAGCATTTCCTGCTTTTCAGGTTCAACAGGACCAATTGAGTTACTTATAAATGTCCATAGCTATTTAACCAATCCATACTCCAAGAAAAAAAGATCATTATAGTATAATACATATCAGTGAAAATGTAAAAGTATACATAACGTGAGATGGAAGATTAAAATCCACTAGTAAAAGTGAAAAGAACACAGTAGTGCACCACAAAGTTCAAAGAGTGTACCAGGCAATTAAGAGCTACTGAATGGCAAAAATGAAGAGATTGGTTTAACCTTCTTTGAGCAATTAGGGCAATATTCCTCCTTGAATTTTTAGTTCAAGGAGGAGGACCTTAGAATCAATTGAAAACAGTATTATTGGTCTCTTGTTGTGTCTTTTTTGTTGCATTAAAGTATTACAAAGAGCTTTTTGTGCTCCCCTGGATCAAAGGGCAATAGACATTAACCGTCTTTTTAAAAGGCTGGCTCGACTTTGTCGGCAGGTTGGCTCTAAAGGTCAAGCTATTTCTTTCTTAAAAGTGAAGCAGGGGAGAATTGGTAGGTATTAACATATTAATAAGGTGCTGCCCGCCATATAAATAGGCCTGCTGGATCCTTAATTCTCTCCCCAGTTAAAGGTCAGTCAAAGTGCAACTTGTCTGGGCAACATGAAACAGAAAAGAAAATCAAACAGTGAATCAATGCAATGCCTTGACATCTTGTGAGATGTCTTTTTGAAGAATTTACAGGGCACCGTGAATACTTGTGAAACAGTGTTATGCCACAAAATATCTATATAATTGCTTGTAATGCCTTGTGATACTCCTGCATAACGTTAAAGCTAACCCTAGTTTCATTATTTACACGCCTTTGGCACATTCAGTGGTCTGAGTGGTTTTTCATGCCCTGCTTCCATGCAAGCTGAAGCATGAAATACATTTTACATGAGCTGAAACTAATCCTCGGCGGGCTGATTAGGTGCTAAAAAGGGAGTAATTCACAAGATAATGAATACAGCTCGATAAAAATGTTCTGCAAATGTCAATGATGACGCATAATCCCTCAATAAGTGTCACATTTTTCCCTTTTTTCCTTTTCCACTATGTCTTACAGGTCTCTTGTCTTTGACTGAGAAACAAATATGCCAGTTATTAAGGTACAGATATGAAAAACACACAACTCATTCAAAAACAGATGTCCCTCTTTTTCTAATGCATCACAATTGAAAAGGAATGACTGAAGTGTTTACAATCTGCTGTGGTTTATATATTTATTTTAATGTACAATATAAAAAACACTTCTTTTCACTTTACCCTCCCCGTCACATGTATTCAGTCGCAAATATATTAAGGTAGGAAACAAAAAGATGTGGAATTTCTTTTTGTCAGTATTTAAATTGTAACTTCAGACATGTCTTCTTCTTGGGTCCTTAAAGAAAGAATTGTGCGACTTTTTGATCCAGTAGATGTCGCCCTTGAGCACCAGCATGAAACCAAAACAAACTGCTGTTTGGCGACACCTCCGCCCAATAAATTCTCCGCCCTCCTACAGCGACACACCTCCAACCCCTCTCCCCTCGTGTTTGCACAAAGGAGTTATCAATTAGAGCGCACCATAATTAAGCGCTAAGTGCTAAGCACAAAAGGTGGATTAAATTGTCCTTGCCTCGAGCTGCATTGTTGTGTTAGCAGGCTAATGGTAGCGCTCTTTAGTTTGCTCGTAGCTTCACATTGCATGTAAATTGCATGACTCTTACATGACATTAAAATAAGCAGTGAGTACAGAATGTTATTCTTCTTTTCTCTAGTCCCTCACTTAAACAGCATTTATACGCAAGGGGATGAGCCGGCCGGCCGGCCGTCCCGTCCATGTAAACATGATGTAAATATGGCTCAGACATCATCACAGCGAGCGTAGACAGTCATGACTCAGAGAGTTATTTATAGAGGACATACTGGATTTCTGCTACATTTATGTGTAAAATGTTGCACAGTCTTCCTTTTAACAATTAAGCGAAGAAGATTTTTTATATTTTTTTAGGCTACTTTTGCCTTTACTTGATTAAACACCTGAAGAAATTTTGGGAGGAGAGAGTGGGGGATGACATGCAGCAAAGGGCCGAAGTCGGATTTGAACCCATGGTCGCTGGGACAAGGACTGTAGCCTCTGTAGATGGGGCACAATACATAACTGCTAGGCTAGACCTTGCTTAGATGCTTATTGCTTAACCAAGACATGATGGGAATGATTATTAAAGCCCTTTAAAATCTTAAAAATCTGTATGTGATATCAAAATTGTATCTATCATTACGCATCCACAAAAATCTGAGTGAAAATAAAGTAAATTAGAAAATTTTGCAGTTTAGATAGTTTTATAGGACTGTGTGGGCGTGGCAGCTCACATACTGTATGTCAATCAGAATTTGCCCCCATTCGTTGTGTATTGCAACTGCCTGACTTGCTGCTCAAAGCATCCTGGGATACGCCACCCTAACGAAGCTAGCAGTGTCACTTGTTAACATCTTTTTTCCCTCGTTATGTCAAAATCATCATCCAGACAAAGACAACAGTGATATACTGTCTAGAAATAAACTCTGAGTGTTGGTTTGTTTGAATAGAAATTCCAGACAATGAGTGACCAGCCAAGGTGGGCGGTGGGACTCTAGCTGAAATGTTGGCTTTCAGTGGGCTGGCATAGAGAGGCTGAAGTGCAGGGAAGCAGGACACCGCATCGGGTCTTTGACGAAATTGTTTGGCAAAGCATAGAGCTTTCCAGAAAACACTGGTTAACCAGCTAAAGAGAGGAAATCTGAGATGTGTGAAAGTGACGACATTCAACAAATGACTGCAGAGTGGGAGTCAAACCTGAGACCAGTGCATCAAGGACTTTATCCTGTAGCGTATCAATATTCTGATGAAACAATAATTAGGAACTGGTACTAGTTAAGCACAGTTTGTTAATCCCTACCACAGTGTAGACACAGCCTCACAGTTACAGGTTACCATTTTTCTCTCAGAGTCATGAGAGGATTTGAATATTTTCATTTCCAATCCTGGTTCATAACAGCTCTACTTGCTGTACTAGGGATAATAAAGCATGAGAGACAGGGCGTCCACAAATATATCTCTCTGAGCAAAGAGGGATTTCTAGCATTTTAAAAGAAAGCGACTAGGAGAAGAAATGCTCAGTGGGGAGCATGGAGGAGGACGCATTTGGTTAGCTGAGCAAAGGTCCAAGTTACACTGCGTTATCTTTCCAAACACACTCAGACACACACTCCTATGAAAGCAGCAGTGCTGGTGCCCATTGTCTGCAAGAGGCGACACACTCAGGTGACATTAAGACAGCAGCTATTGTGTGGCTGCACTGAGATGGGATGCTATATAATAGACTGGCAGAGCAGCAGCAGCCTGTGGCTTCGTCGGGCTGTCAGCTCGCTCCTTCGGCATGCGTTTGCAGGGCAGATGTGACATTTAGCTGGCCGTTGCCCCGCTGGTCCCTCTTTTGAGCTGGAAGAGGAGATAATGACATGGCTCACTCTCATACTTGGAGAGGGGCCTGTGTGCAGAGTGTCACACACGACCTTTAACATTCACGTCACAATATTTGTCACTCTCATTTATCACAAGCTCACCTTGATGAATTTCCCTGCACTCCTGTGGCCACAATCCTTCATGGTGTCACTGAAGCTAGGAATCGATATTGAAATGTCAGCGTCTGCGTTGTTGTCTCAGTGTTTGTGTGCTTTCTGTGATGTAATTCAGGCCACACTAAATGAGCTGAATTTTAATCATTGGTTCATAGTTAAACAAAGAACACCATAACAAAGGCGGATTGGGTTGTCTCGGGATTAACCAAGAATGAGAGAGAAAATGAATGTGTTACATCAGTACAGGAAAATGTGTCTCTCTTAACCTCCAATGAGTGCTGCTTCACTACTGAATGTACTGCATACGTTTTGATCTGATTGTTAAGCAAGTTGAAGCAGCTGTGAGGAACTTTAATTTTTCGGTTGATTATGGCAGCCCCTGTAAAACGTGTTGTACAGATGATGAAGCTGAAGTCACCAAAATTCCTCATCGTCATATCAATAAAACAACAGCCAGATATAGCTTTACGGCAAGTCCAACATTTTTTACAGTAATGTTCACCATCATCATATGGACTGTACACATCCATCCACATCCATCCAGAATTGGGACATAGCGTCAGTGGCATACTCATGATACTCTTTGCTTGTGCTTTTCAACTGTCCATTTTCTCATCCAATTCCCTGCTTTTTTCTCTTAAGTAATCCTGTCCGGTTTTTGCTTGTTTGATATTGTTAGCTTTATTTTGACTGTCCAACTTTGGACTCGCTGCAAAACTTTGCTGTGGAAAATAACGACTCTTAGGTCTGCTTACTCTAAATGTCTTTGTTTGAATCCGTACTGATGACATTCATGAAGAATAACAATATTAAAAAATGGTCATCCTGCTATTCAGGTAAACTCCTGGATGTTGAATTCAAATGAGCTAGAAGAAGCCACCACTGATTTTGAAACAAACAAGGAGAAATTGAGGCCAAATTCATTTTCATTTGTTTTTCAGTAGAGCAGGGGTGTGGTAAATCACTGGTTCTCAACTGGTCCAGCATCAGGACCCAATACCACCTCCTGAATGAACCAATCGTATTTTTTACATTAAAAATGGTGCATTTTAGATTTAACAAAATTATTGCAGAATAAACATGCCTAAATCGCATTACAGACTTTTTGAAAAAAATAAAAAAATAATCCAGAGCCACAATCAGGATCCATTGAAACAGCTCCACGACCCACTTTTAGGTCTTGACCCACCATTTGACAATCACTGTGGTAAATGATACCCTGTACCCTCAGTTGGAGCCTTCTCAGATCAGAGTGCCACAAGATGGGGAGCTGATGCTCCATGTGCTACCTTGGCAGGCAGAGAAAGCCAGGGAAGAGTTGGAGGGGTGCTGGTGCTGGTTGGGAGGCTTATACACAAAATAGTGGAACAAAGTTTAGTTGCTGAGGCAGAGGAAGAGCTCTCAAAGCCATGGGGTTGATTTGAATCAGATTCAAGCCGTGCTGTCAGAGAAGTCAAGCAGCTCATTATTACATGAAGTGCATATTAAAGGGGGATTATTGGGGGGAAAGTGGGCTCAAATGCTAATCCTTTTCAACAGGTGCAGGAGTGTTGATTACAAAAATGCTTCGAGGGGTTCAATGAGTGTTTCCACACTGCTGCTTCAGATAGTGATGAAAAATCTTTGTGCCTTCTTTATTTAGATTTTCAATTATTAAACCAAATCCCCCCCGATCCACACAATCTTTAAGGGCAGGGTTCCTAAATGTGACAGTAAAAGAAATATTTAAACAGAATGGAACATTTCTTCAAGTATTTTGTTTGAATAAAAACCCTGAGAATAGTCGTTTCCTCACAAAGCTAGCTCTTAGGATGCATGAGTGAATGCTGAGTCAGAGAGGATCATTTTTAAATTGCTCGTCTTTCAGTTGTCCCCTAATATTCTTATAAAGCTTGCGTATCATTATCACGAGGTGATTATGGCAGACCACAGTAGAAAAAAGAAAACCTTCCCAACAAAGACGAGCTCCGGCTCAACAAGGGCAATCCTCTCCACTCTGTGGTTGCCATGGTAACTTATTAGACACTGGGAGTGTAAGAGAGGAAGGATGCACATTTTTCAGTCTTATTGGCCTTTTTTTTTGTTGCACAATTACATGGTATACTTCACATTCATAATGTACATCCACACATTACCATCGAGCTGTGCTTAAATAGTATATGAAAATATGAGCACTGCCTTGACTCCCTCATGCACATTTAGAGATTTAAACTAAACCTTCCAGCCGGTTTCTTTTCCTTCAGGGACAGGCATGTAAATAAGGCTTGTATGTCTCAGACAAGCTGTTTCTACATTACCATTGCTGCCATTTCAGCAGTGGCACTTGCAGAGCACAGCAGGACAAATATTGCAAAAGCTGCCAGATGGTGGCCCAACTGATGCATTCATGCCACAGGGCATGCACTGGCACAGTACAGTCGTACTTTGTCAGGGAGGGTGTTAAATACATGGGAAACTCGTGGGAACAATTATGCTAATAGATTATAAGTACTGTAATGCTTTGCACAGTTTATACTGTACACAAAACTACATTAAAATCACACAAACTAACCAAAATGCACCCTGTAACAATACTGATTGGCTATTTCAGCCAGTTAGAAACCTGAGCCGACTTCGTCTTAATATCTTCTTCTGTAATGAGATAATATCAGCTAACATGAAGCAGTGTTTAGTTACTTGTGTTGGCTGAGGCCTTGGTGATGTGAGCCAGGTAAACACACACCTCCCACCAGTACAGAACCAACAGCTTTCCCTAATCTATGTGATCACAATGAGAATTTATAGAACTCCCTCTCAACTCTGCCTGCTACAGTACGTTATCTCACTTTGGACAGCTGGCTAACGGCAGCGCCGTTACCATGGAAACATGCTCAATTTCTGACAGAGAGAAATAAGTCTCAGTGCACTTTTATCAGAAGAGCTCTCAGAGATATGAGGGAAACAATAGGGGGTTAAATAGTCTGTGATACTTGTATGAAGGGCATTTTTTTTATATTAACTGCCCAGAATGTCTCGCAACTGTAAACTATGTGTGACCCCTGTGAAACGTTTGCATTTCTGAGTGGCATAACTGTTCTTCACTGAATGTTTTACCATTGACTAATTGGTTCTCCGGTTCTTTGCCAGTTGACTCTGAAGTCTTCGCCATAAAACCGCCACAAGGCACACTGCCCGGTTATTAGAAATAAAAATATACAAAAATGTCTTTTACAACCAAGACGTTAGGGCTCGCACAGATGGTTCATATTTCCTCTTTCCTTTGAACTCCCACTAAACCTTCCTTTCTTTTCTCTCTCCTTCCTTTCCTTCCTCTTTCTGAATGGCAGCCATTTGCAAAATAATAATGAATTACAGTTTGAACTGGTTAGAACAGCCACAGAAGTAAACTCATGCCCAGGTCAAAACTGCCTCAGAACACACAGACCCTTGTTATCCTATTTAGTGTTGTAAACCTGTATGAATGAAGCTGATATATGTTGTTTGTCAGTATAGTCAATAAGTGACTCAAGAAGTGATCAAGACTGTCAGGGCAGCAGTTGTTAAATATTATTCAAGGTTTTTCCACTTAACTTTAACTTAACTTCATTTTCTACGACTGTATTTTATTTTCTCCTGTAAGATAAATCATTTTCATGCCACATATATGAGATTTTTTTAACCCTTTCTTTCTTGTAAGAATCTTTTAGGGCCCTATTTTGGTTGCAAAAAGCCCACAGTCAGAAGTTTATGGCGCAAAGTGATTTTGGGTTTGTCAGACTGCATTTTGCAAGTAATGGCATACAATCAGGTGCTAAGTGAGTTGTAGGGTGCAAAGACGTTGCATTAAGCCACTTGATTTTACATCGGCCTATCATGAATCAAACCAATCATAGTGTCAGCTCTCATTACCTACAGTATAAAAGCAGTGCCATGCTATTTACACGGTGGATTTTTTGGGCCTTTTTGCCTTTATTAGATAAGACAGCTGAAGAGAGTCAGGAAATGTTGGGAGGAGAAAGTGGGAGATGACATGCAGCAAAGGGCCGAGGTCGTATCGAACCCACAGTCTCTGCAATGAGGACTACAGCCTCTGTACAACGCAACCGCTAGGCTATCCTTCGCCCCAGTCTTTACTCTTAGAATGAACTTAGCCCAGCTGATCTAACTTCTCTCCTTTCAATGTGCCACTGAACACAAATAACACACACAGGGCAGTGTTTGCAATATGTTGATGGCGGACTGAAGTCATATTTCACTGAATCATTGCCACAACATCAGAAAGATCAAAAAGACCTGGTGAACGTTTCTGCATGAGGCACAAAAAGTGTAGCCTCATTGATTATTCACAACAAACAAACAAATAAACAAACCTAATAAAATAGTGCCACAGTTGTTTTTTCCCTGTTTTTTTACAAAGCTGAAGACGAACTGGCTTCTGTGTCATGAAAGATGTTGTCATTTCAAACAAATCCCCTCAAGATGAGACAGGAAGACCCTTCCTCTTTACATTTTGGGTTGTTCGTGACCCTGTCAGAGTCCCTGGCATAAACTTATTACTCACATTAACCTATGACAGGGACCATTTTCTGCAGAATTGATACTTTGCCTTTGTTACTTAAAGTACACAATTTTGAAACAAGGTTTAATGCATGGCTAAAACTTTTATTTTGTTCTCTGTTAGTACTTAAACTCAAGGAAAATACATGAAAACCTGCAGGGGAATGTTGTAGCTTGTTTAGCCAGTGTTAATATTTCTGACCACTTTCCGCTTCAGATCAGTGAAAACATTTTTCTGAGCTGACATGCGTCTTACTTCTTGGTGCATAAAGTTAAGTTGTGGTGACAGCTTCATTTACAATAAGTTCAGCTGGAATCGGATGCCTCGCAACATTTTGACCCCTTGGACTTTTTCTAAAGTATTCCTCTTTATAAATCCTAAATGTATCCTCAAACATGAGAAATATGTAGTGGGTGTGAGAGCCATGGGATCACAGTGATGGATGGGAGTAGTAGCACTAAGAGTAGCTGTGCGTGCACACTAAACATGAGTTCTGCTCCTCCTGACTGTGAAAATTGAGCCAGGCTGTCAGCTGTAAGATGCTGATTAGTTGCTAATCTGCTCTCCTGGAGCAGAGCCATTTTTGATTAAAAATCGAGGCAGGAAGAGGGTCGAAGCATCAAAAAATGTTGAAAAGTCCTGCAGTACATTCTCCCTTCATAGGGGTCATAATGTTCTGCCTGCTGGGAACTATTTCAGAGAGTTTGATTTAACTTCATGATCTTTTGGATGTTGTCGTTTGTGCTGTTGATCTGTATTGCATTCTACAGAGGTAAGCATCTGATCTTAAGTGTCTTAACATAGATATAATGTTACAGAGGTAAGTATCTGATCTTAAGTGTCTTAACATAGATATAATGTTACAGAGGTAAGCATCTGATCTTAAGTGTCTTAACATAGATATCATTTATATAGAAAGTAATATTAGGGCTTAAAAAGAGATTTTTTAAGCATTTGGACAACTTCTGTGTAAAGCAGCCTAAAACAGGACAAAACTGACATGCTTGATTCAAGTGCTGGAACCACCAACTGGAAAAACCTTTAATAATCAGATATGTTTTTGTCATGTTAAAGAAAGAAATCCAATATTTAACATTTCCAGTATTCCAAATGTGACTACGCTACTTTTCTTCTTTTGTTTCACGAGTTTATTGAATATATGGAGGTGTTGGACTGTTTTTAATTAGAAGTGATATTGTGCTCTAGTATATTGTGAAATGTATTTTATGTTTGTTTTTTACACAAAAGTAATACTATTACTATACCGTTTCAGAAAATAATGGGCGGATTATTTTCTAAAAGAAATTGAACAATGCATACGTCTTTTGAGTTGAAGTCTGAAATGCTTTCAAACAGCTGCTCTAAACTGCTCTTGATCTTTGCACTAACATTGATGACGATATGGCCGTACTTAAACCTAGTTCAAAGAGAGGGAGCGTAGTTTAAAGAGGCTCACCATTTTCTTTGGTCTCTATTGAGCGTCAAATAAACGGTTAGTTCAGAAGAAACAAAAGGTAGAACTTCAAAAACACGTGCAAATCCAAAGTTAAAAGATTAAACTTGGAAAAAGGGAAAGTCAAAACTGAGAGCTAGAAAGCTGTCTGGTTATTTGTTAAGAGTGAAGTCCAAAAACAGACCTGCAATTACTGTTTCTCACCTCAGATGTGGGGAAGAAACACACCTGAGGTCTCATGTTTGCTTCTTTGTCGGATCTAAACCTGTAGGTTTCTCCCAAACCCTAACCTGATCATTCTTCTTGATCTTTTTTCATCTTAAGCACTGCTGTTCCATTTTTGATCCACAAAATGTTTTAATAAAATCATACTTTTTAATGATGGAAATAGAAGACAGAGAGAATAAGTCACATGTAATCTTGTCTGACGTCAGCCGACTGTTCGTGACAGCTGCCTGAGATCTTCCATTATAAACAGCGAGGCGCAGGTGTCTGCAGCCTCTCTGATTCATCCTGGTAATAATCTTTCTGACTTGCTGCTATTTCCAGGTTAATTGATGTCTGGAAAGCAAAGTCTTCCAGGTCCTAGAATAGATCTGACTTCTACCCACTCATCTGGCAAAGGAAATCAAAGTGGCATTTGTCCAATCGATGCTGCTGGTACAACATATAACTACAGTATAAAGTACTCGTGTATGAGTCACTAAAGTTGTTTTTTTGTGTCACACTGAGAGACCAACAAGGTCCCCCTCTGTGATCAGCAATAGGAAAAATATCAACAACAGACATTGGGAACAATTTTGTACAATTGTCCGGAATCTGTGATGGCAAAAGAAGCAATTTAAGTTATTTTCTACAAGAAGGGGACAGAAGTTTCCGTCATGCTGGGAAAATGCTTTTAAGACTACTTTTGAAAGGCAATCGAAGAGGCTGTCTGTCTACATGAAGGCTCTCTCTGTAAAAGCAGATGAAAGAGTGTAAGAGGGGCAAAGTTGGCCTGGATAACAAGTGGCTCTCCTGACCCTGCCTGCTGCCACTTCGGGCTCTGTTCCCATTATACCGTCACCTGTTACTCTCTCACTCCAACCTCAACCTCCACCCCTGTCAGCCTCTGATCCCTCTCTCTCCCCCCCCCCACCCCGTCTGCATCCTGAGGGACAATGGTCAAAAATGGAGCACTCAAATTATAGTCTTGTGGAGCTTAAAATAGCCAACAACAGCGAGTGTGTGCTTGAATGTGAGGAGGGAGTGCGGATGGTTTCGTTTTTGCGTCAGCCTCTGCCATGGCAACCAGGGCTTTGCTGCTAAGCGTCTCCCCTTCTTCTTCAAACATTTCTTTTCATTAACATCAAAGAAAACTGTCCATGCCAATACTGCTAATTACACTCTGTATGTGGTGTTACGTAACAATTAGGCATAAAGACTGAGGGAGTAAACATGAGTACACACAAGGGACAGCAGACACTGTGACAAGTATTATATGCACGCTTTATTTATTCCCCCTTCTTTGTCTCTCTCTCTCTCTGCATGTACAATGAGCACACTGCCCTTATTTACAGACCCCTGTCTGCCAAATATTACAGAAGAGAGCTAATTGAGGTTGTGTGAAATAAAAAATGCTGAATTAAATGAGACTGTTGCAGTACGAACACAGAGACAGACAAAAACAGCTTGTGTCTGTTAGAAATCTATGAAAGTCACTTTTAAAAGGAATTCAAAGTGAAACGTTGACAAAGTGTTTGATGTCCCCTGATGCATCAGCATGGTGAGACCTGGTGGTGTATAATGTTATTCTAAGGAAGGCACCTAAAAGCCAAAATTAGATTTTCCCACAGTCCTCTACGGGGAAAAAAGATTCCCTGTGAAATATTGGGAATTTTGTAAAATCAGTATGCAAATCATAAAACCTTTGCCCTAACATTATAAATATTTTTTAAAGCACCTGATACAAATAAACAGAAAAAAATATATTACCTTGTGACATCCCTTACATAATTTGTGTGTGTGTGTGTGTGTGTGTGTGCGTGCGTGTGTGTGGCATAAGAGCAATGGCTTTATTCCAGGGTATACCAAAGATACGTAAAAAGACAGAAGAGTTTTGTCATTGCAGGAAAAATACAGAGCTGTTTAAACTGTCGAGATGATTACATCAAATGTGACTTACTTAAGTAGCTGGTTTCACATCGTGGGGTACTTTTCAATACACAATCATATTGGGGCAAATTGGTAAGCCAGGGGACCTCTGCACTTCTCTTGTTTAACGACTACAAACGACTCCCATAGTCGCTTGACAGTAACTTTATTTTTCTTTGTAGGATGGGATCTATTGCCAAGGACTTGGAGATATCTTCATCTGACCGGGTCACATCTCACCATGGAAAAACAGTCCAGCTAGCTTTCTCTACATGTAGATTTCATGTAGAGCCTGAACAGTGCAGCAAGGTAAGCCAAAGTCAATACACATCATTGGTACATCATTGGTACTCAGGTCTGGTCTCAAATCTGTCCCTTTTTTGGCCACCTCATTAGAAACCAGGGAGACACAACCAGCAGCTCCAGGTGACATTTACATCTGTGGTTGTGTATCTTGATATGATTCGGTCATTAATCCTAGCTGCAGGAAGTTGTCCGTGAGGTTGAACTAAGTTTCTCAAAAAATAATGAAAAGATCAGGGACAGTTATTCAAAAATACTCCAGTGTAGACCTGTGCTGAAAAAATCATGTCACCATATCAAAAAGCCTGATGGACGCCGCTTAAGACAGAGTAATTTACTGCAATAAAAGAAGGGTGTTTTCTCTGAGCAAAATGCTCTCTAATCAAATATCCTTCTCTTTGTGGTTTTCCACTTGGCTGCTCGTACACTGTGGAGCTGAAGCCAGCTGTCTGTCTGTCTGTCTCTACCTACACACTGTCAACTCTCATCCACCATCAGCCCTTCACTGAGCAAATCAAACTGCACTTTGTATCGCCTCTTCTTCCACCATTCATGTGCATCTGTGCATGCTATTCTAGGTGTGTGGTTATCTACAAGGTAAACACACACTCACAGTTTGATATACCTCGTGCACACTCATTGGAGAGTTGTTGTTGCCAGATCCAAACACCGATCAGCATATGTTGTTATTATTCTTTGACATATGTTGAGCTTAAAAATACGATCTGGTGCTTGAGTGTGTTTACAGGAATAAAATAATACCAACAAGTTGAGCGATAGTTAAAAATATCCATCCCGGATATCCAATGGGATCTTCAAATTGTTTATTATTTACTGGGGATCTCCATTAGCTGTTGCCTTGACAACACCCTTGCCTCCTGGGGCCACATTAAAATAACTTCATATATCAACAATGTTTACTCTCTGACTTAATAGAGTAAACAAAAGTCACAACACTCACAATCTACAGAACTACAAAATGACATAAAAACATAAAAGCCTTAAAACATGAACATAATCTCAGATAATCTGAACGTCCAGATTGTAAAAAAAACCATCTTAAACTGCTTGTACAGACTTTTGCCGTGCATGAAGTATAACGTAGCATGAAATTATTTAATATTATTGGTGTTTAGTTGAGGAAGCATAGTGTTATCCCTTCTGCAGCTCCTAGGATGTCTTGTTTTTAACAACCAATAATAGGAAGATATCAAGTTAATTATCCTAGAAAAGATATAAAACTTGATGCTCATTTGAACAGCAGGGGTTTATCTTTCTGTCATTTTTATTTAACAAACTGACTCAAATGTCTAAAATAATTATATTTTGTAAATGATTACTCCGTCAATTGCTTTAGCGGCTCATCATTTTAGCTCTACAACAAGACACAATATCTGATTGACACCTTGAAAGTGTTGTAACAGTCTTTCATTCCAGCCACCTTATTTTACTCAAGCTATCTTATCAGTAAACTGAAGGCTCTGATTCAGAACTGTAAGGTTAATTAAACTTACATTAGCGTTTCATTTGAATACAACATGTACAAAGAGTTTGCGATGTAGCACTCTGATGGATTTGTTGGAACTACAAAAGCCCACGTAGTACATTTACTGTGCTGCATAGCTGCAGAGTGGTTCTTATTTTTAACTCATAAACAATCTTTCAGTGAGTACAGAAAGCCCAGATACCTAAAAAAGGCAAAGTTTTCTTTTGGCCAGCCATCAAGTTACTAGCACAACTAGTGTCAGTAGATGGTAGATGTTGCAGAAAGTACATACAATGTGTATACATTATTTAGACTTATGGAAGTCTGGTAAAAAAAGAAGAGCGTGTAAAGCACTGAGCATCGTCAGCAGTAGCCACAGCTCTGCATGCAGTTGACCTCCAAGTGCTCGGTCTCAGTCTTTGTCTGGTGTCTGTCTCTTATCATGTTGAGGTAATGTTTTGTGATCCATGACAAATCAAATTGCAATCACCTTGTCTACTTTTCCAAGGCCAGAGAGAGGTAAAGACAGTCTGTCTCTCTTCTTCTTCCTCCCACCAGTCTCAAAAGAGACAAACACACAGAGAAAGACAAAACACAGACCCTGAGGTGCATTAAGTCTGAGGAATTGACAGATGGATTCAAACAGCGAGAACAGATGAAAGACAAGGCCTGATGTGTCTGTTTGTGTGTGTATGATCAAAGCTAATCTCACCTATCCCTAAGGCGATCCAAAAAACACAGTGTCACCGTTCGCTCAGAAGAGGTTTGTAGTGTGAATGTATTGCTATGATTAGATTTGCGGTTTTCTTCAGATCCCAGGGAAAGAGGAGCACAATGCACACAGCTCCTCCAAAACACAATAAAAGCGGAAATATCTCAAGATGAACAAGTGTGGCTTCGAGAAATCCGTAATCCATATTTCAAGATCAATGTGATAACAAAGAGGTTAGAGAGGAGTTCAAATAGACACCCTCCTGTAGCAAAAAAAAAAAAAAAATCTTGTCTCATTTGAAGACTGTGCACAGCAGCCTTGCGGTAGAGAAATATCACTATCAAGTATTTATGCTGTTCATAATGAGCAGGATAATATATTTGCAAATCAGAAAATTATTATGCAATTCACTTTTCACCCTCTCAACCTTCTGGAGTAATTTGGAGACTCCACACCAGTGATTCAGAGCGGGGGTCTAGAATTTATTTTCTAAGCTCTACCCTGTTTGTGCAAATGTTGGATCATTTAAATGTCCACAGAGCAGAGAGAAGAAAGAGAGGATTGATACTTTCTTTCCATAAGGTTTATATCATGTCTTGATAAATGACGTGTTGCAGCTCCACATGGGGATTGTGTGATCTACAGTGCTAATAAACCATTGGACCACTTGTCTCTTACCTTGTTGTGGATCCCAGAGATTCTCAATCATTGGCTTTGATTCAAAGTGATTCGCAGAAAAGACTCAGATGAGCAGGTTGTCTCTAGCATACAAGAGACACAGAGCACAGAACTGCTGCAAGCTTCACATAATCAAATCAGTTCAAAGTGTTTTGTTCTCACAGTTTTTCCTTTTTTAATCGTCTGAATGATCATGACGTGTTAACACCCTTCAACTGCTTATTTCCCATACTCCATGTTCTTTCCCCTCAGCTACTATAATTATATTGTTGATTTCACACGTGATCTTGGAGCTGATGATTCATTCTTGGACAGGTTGACAGCTTTCTCTTGTGCAGCCAAACCCCACACACCGGATGGAATAACAGAGGTTTATATAGAAATGAGAGGAGCCTGCTTCTTTTTACAGCCAGATTTTAGGCCCACGGCAAGGACAAAAGTAATCCAGGAGTGTTCTGGCAGGAACGATGCAGAGTCTTCATTAATTTTGCAGTTTATCCTGTTGTAGTTATGGCTTTTTTAAAGGCTTGTGATCCTTATAAGAAGAAACTTGTTTTTTTGTTGTCTTCATTGGGAGTGACAAACAAAGAACACAATCAGACCCTAAGGATCCATTGACAGCACCTATTTACTGCTGGGTGATACTAAGTCTATGAAATGTAT
The DNA here is from genome assembly GCA_020745685.1 of Tautogolabrus adspersus. Classification (NCBI taxonomy): domain Eukaryota; kingdom Metazoa; phylum Chordata; class Actinopteri; order Labriformes; family Labridae; genus Tautogolabrus; species Tautogolabrus adspersus. The sequence continues at coordinate 24,602,713 of CM036539.1, forward strand.
TCATAACCTGTCAAAATATTTAAGAAAATACGAACAAAGTTGGCAGAAAAAAAAAATCCCAAGAGCCTTAAAGTGCATCCAGAGTGTCGCTCCTCATGGTATAGAGTCTGCAGTAAGTCAATAGCTGAAAGATGTACGACTGTTAAGTACTATTAGTATAACACTTACCTTCAATATAAGATACTTTACAAAGATTTTACAGAGCTCTGATAATCCTCCACTTTAGGAGGCAGATCTTTTTCCTTTTACTCTATTCCATTTAAGACAAGTAAACATTACATTTACAGATGTAGTAAATGTATTAGATTAAACTTCACAATCGTTTTTTATTAACTCCATCCAGCTGAGCCAGCAACAATGCTACTTACATATTAATGCATGCATACTCATAGTCCATCCACTATTATAATAACAGTATAATCATGTACTGTACATTTTAAGCGACCAATTCAGAGGGACAACTTTTGGGCACAAATAAAGCAACTATATGTAGAAAGTCCCTGGATCAACCAGTAAATACAGTCAATGTTCAAACTGGTCGTGTAGTTTGCCTTTTCAAGTCATACAGTAAGGATCAGGATTATTTTATGACCAGTTAAAACAGTCCTTACAGTTTGTTTAAGTACGTTTTTCAGATATGCACCTAAATACATTTTTGGATGCAGATTCTTTAATCTTACATTTAGTACTTGTACCTGCACGAATGAATATACTTACTTCTTACCAAAGGCCGAAGAAGCCTTGCCTGTAACCGCTTCAGAGACCACTCCACTACCAAACGGAGGTAAGCTGCTCCACTGTAGTTGTTTTTTCTATAATTTGTCCCTAAGCGACGCACCTGATATCACCCATCACCCGACACACAGTGAGCATGGCGGCTTCCATTCATAGCTTTGGCAAAAGAGGCTAATTTAAACACATACTGTATCGGGTGTGCCACTTTAACCAGTGAGAATAAACTGGAAATGTAGCATGAATTAGAAGTACTGTTGCTATGGTTACCCACAGTTTAATATACCTAGTGCGCTGAGGTACAGTTGTTAAACCAGTGACTGAAACTAGGTTAAATGGTTTCTTGTAAGGGCATTTTGAGAGACACCAGCTTCACAATTACTGTGATATTTTAATAATCAGAAGAAGTCATTTTATTTGACACGATCCTACCTGACAACATATTTGTCCCTAGATTTTTCATTTTTAAGATGAGTGGGGGGCACTGGATAGCCTAGCAGTCATGTTGCATGTACAGAGGCAAAGTCCTCTCCGCAGCAGCTGATGGTTTCGAATTGGACCTCAGCCCTTTGCTGCATGTCATTCCCCACTCTCTCTCCTCCAAACATATCCTGTCTCTCTTCAGCTGTTCTATCTAATAAAGGCAAAAATGCCCCGCCAAAAAAGAAAAGAAAAGGTGACTGGACAATAATTACATAAGCTTATATTTCATTTATCCAAGGTTGTGTCAGTACAACGTTACATGGCTTTAATTAGTGACTCCGTGAATGGACTGTGACTGTAATCAGGCTGCGCATGATTGACTATCAGGCAAATGATCAGACACACACACACTGAGGATACAAGGTAATTAATAAAGCACGCACCTTTTCCTACAAACCAACAGGGACTGAACATGTTCAGGCATAAACACAAGCTTCCAATATGCACATGAAACATGACAATAAGCTTGGGAAGGTTTAGTGATTAATTATGAACTATTTTCATTTCTACACAGGTTTGCCGTTTCACTGCCCAGCCTTCAATCTATTGAGCTGCATTCTTTCCCTGCAGCTCAAAGTGGATTTAAGAGAGGATTAAGCATCACTCTAGAGATGCAACATTATTTTAAAGGCAACTAGGAACACTCAGAGATCTTTGGTCTGCAGCTTATTATCAGCTGCTCTGAAAGCTGCTTTGAGATTTCTTAATTTAGCTTCATAAAGTGTGTAGACTATTTTCTGATCATTCTAATCAAAGCAGAGCCATGATGTTTGGACACCAGATCGTACATGTCTCCCAACACGAGACTTTGTACTGAGGTTCTTGTAAGAAGAACTTAATAAGATGTAATAAGGCTCTTAGAAGTAAGTACAAGATGCTTAAAATCATAAAATTGTTATTCAAAGGATAATAAAACACGTTTATTGTTAAATTATAAGACCCTTACAGTCAAGTATTACAAAGCCTGCATGTCTTTTGAGCTTTTTTAATTGAATATATTACAAACTCACCTTTGAGTTTGACTTGTCTTTACTGAATTTTTCACTTTAACAGTAATAGATATTTTATTAGGCGTTAATTAGCAGTAAACGTTTTATGCTCAAAGTATGATACATAAGAAAAAGGTTGTTCAGTCCCTTCATACCTTGGCTCAGTCCTATCCTTTGGTTTAAGTCTCGACGGTGTAGAACGTACAGAGACAAATAGATCAAATAAGAGAAGTTACACTTCAGTGTCATCTGAACTGCTATTGTAAAGACTAAGAACTAGAAGGGGAAAGCAGATACAATTTTTGTGAAGGTTGGGTCCCCGAGGTACTTATGGTTCAATTGCTCCCAAAAATCAGAATCAGTTTTTATTGGCAAGTACCGGTACATTTTCACAATGATTCTGAATTGATGTTTTAAAAAAATTAGCAAAGGACTAAAGACAAAAAAAAGTAAGAAGCTATAAAACAGCAGTGCTCCTGCTGACAGGGAACTTAAAGAGAGTAAGTAACAAAATATAATCACAGAACACACAGTATGTTTCACTTACGTAGATCTTTTACTGAATAAAAAGTAGTTCTTGTCAGTACAAGACGTCGCGTGTTATAAAGACAAGAAGACATTCAGACTGTCATATTGACATAAAACTTCAAGTTTTAAGTTTTAGCCTGATCAAAATTTCACTCAAGTTTTGGGCAGACTTTTTTCCTTTCTGAGGCAGTGACAGCTTAAGAGAAGATGATAGGCTGGATTTAAACCAGCCTCTGTTATGAGGTCTCATTAATAGAAATAACACGTTTATGGTGCTGTTTTTATAAATTATAAAGTCCTAACTACACATAATAAGTTTACAATAATTACTATAAAAGCTTTGTAATATGTAAAGTATCACTTATAACAAGATCCATAATAAAGTCAAGTAAAGCATTGTTATTACCTAATGAAGGCCTTGGTTAAAGATATCGGTTTGAGATTTGGTGGATAAGGTTTATAATAAACTATTCTTAACCAAACTTTCATCAGTGCAGCAGTATGTTTATCCTACCTTGGGCTTCATTAGAGAAGCAGCCTCTGTACAGTTATAAGGATGTTGCAATGCCATCACCCACGCTAAGGTCAGGGGTCAGCTCATCAGTCATGTGGAGTGTGCTCCCAAGAGCCCCACTCACATCCCCAGGTTGCTTGATTTAATGCAGCTAGACACAAACACACACACACACACACACACACACACACACACACACACACACACACACACACACACACACACACACACACACACACACACACACACACACACACACACACACACACACACACACACACACACACACACACACACACACACACACACACACACACACACACACACACACACACACACACACACACACACACACACACACACACACACACACACACACACACACACACACACACACACACACACACACACACACACACACACACACACACACACACACACACACACACACACACACACACACAGGAGTAGGTCCTTGAATGGGACTGAATGGCTGTCTGAGTAACGACCTTATGCAATCACATCAGGTACTCTTCTGCTGATTGAAAATTAAAGTGCCGATTATTATTCCTCATCTAATCAACTGCAACTTTAACTTTGTCACAGATGTTTACACTTTGCTTATCTGCTTATCTTAATATAACACACTTTTTACAGTGTTGTTTTTTCTTCATTTCTTCAGTGTTCTCCCTATTGATGCGTTGGTTTTTTCAGAGTACACTGAGTTCCTCAAAGTCTAAAGACATCCTTGTTAATTGGTGACTAAATGAATTGTAGGTGTGTTTAAAGATGCGACTGGTTGTCTTCTTCTATATGTCAGCCTTGTGATTAACTGGGGACCTCTTACAGGACAGAGATGCTAATGATACACTGCAAAGCATTATTTAGGTGCATTAATGCCGCCTACACACTGTGCGATTTTTGCAATCTTATAAGTTTATTGCAACCCACGCTGTGCTAAATGGATCTTATAATGTATACGACATTCATGCACGCTGCGCGATGAGGTACCTGTGAATCATAGGCTGCCATGCAAGTCGACACTCAGCATCATTAGTGTGTGGCTTAGGTTGCCATGGCGGTCAGCCAAGTGGCGTTCATGGGCATAGAAAAATAAGAAAACAGAGCAGGAATATAAAAATGTGGACATGGTTGTGGCTAGTGAAAAGAGGCCAAATTGGGATGTCAGCGTTGCAAAGAGATCTTGAGATAAGTCATGTTATTGTTATTATACGCTTTCCACAGCTCAGGCGCGTTGATTGGTGCGTCGTTTCAAATCGCATTTCTATTGGTTGGTAGTTGATGTAGGTCGTAGAAGTATTCACATTGTAAGATGATCGTCCAAAATATCTGCTACTGTAAGATATTTGTCACAGGCTATCTCTATCAAGACCGTGAGATCAGTCATGGATCTTTGATTCTCTCACACAGGACCACTGTTTTGGAGCCATGACTAAACTTACTGGACATGCTAACCCTTAAATACATACAGAAGAATAGGTCAAAAGAATTCATAACATTTGCTTAGACTTAGACTTTTGCTCTTGTGCCTTTGGTTTTTATGAATGCTTCAAAAAAGACAAAAATCGAAAACCATCTTCGCTCTTTCTCAGGCCTCCCTAAAATCATGACATCATGTAAAGTAATGAAAAGCTTGGAAAGCCTCCTGTGATTTGATATGAATGCTTGGCTATGATTGGATAATCACTAAAATACATCAAATATGTGCGCTCAGAGCTTTACGAATAACAAGCTAAATTCAACACTAACTATTGCATTGAGTGTTCAGACAGACTGTTAAGACTAACAGTGTAAGAAGCTCGGGGACGTTGTATTTTACAAGTTATTGTTATCTATAAAACTGTCCAGGAAAGAGTGCAGTGTGGTGGCAGTGTTGTATTTACAGAGGAAGTTTGAGAGATTTGGTCCCCACGGCAACCATGTTCGTGTCCCTGAGCTATTACAAACTTGCTCATTTTATGTTCCTCCAGATAAGTATGTCTCTAAAAGCCTCACATGTAAACATCATATAAATAGCACTTTGCAGGGCTGACAGTGTTCTGGAGCCCTTTCCTGTTGAAGGCTTCACGAAGGACTTTAGAGCTGCAGTAGACATCATGTTTGTGTCAGTGAACCGAATAACGTCTTCACATCTCTTATCCATTGCAGACGCAGGTGACTGTTTTTTAAAAATTAAAATAGACAATCACATGGAGCAAGAGTGAAGATGATTGTGGTTATTTATTTAGCACTTTATTGAAAGCTTCCTTGGGTTTTTTCACAGGTTTTTAAAAAGTTCTCTTTTTGATATAGCTTAATGTTTATTTAAAACAAACCTTCAACTTAAATGTAAGGTGAGCATTTAAGGAGTGATAGCCGTGTTAGCAGCGTGGCTCCAAGGACAGGGTTGTCAGTTTGGTACAGAACCAAATATCTTAACTGCTACAGGAAGAATTACCTGTAAAGTTAGCACGTTTTGTACGCCTTAATTTCAGAGGACAGTGGATAGAGAAGGAAATCGGGGAGAGAGAGTGGGGAATTACATGCAGGAAAGGAGCCACAGGCCGGACTTGAATCCTGGCTACCTGCTTGAAGGACTATAGCCTCAGTACATGGGGCGCAACCTAACCCCTAGGCTACCGGCACCCCATTTCTGTGATCTTTAAAAGGGATTGTTCACCTTTTTCAACTGTATCTCCCTACAAGACAGGAAACAAAGCTATTGTTGTTGCTTATCTCTATCTGGGGTGCAGATAGAAGTATCTGTTCTTCCCTTATCCACACCAGTGCTGTCATGTGTCATGTACAGAGACACGGTACTTAGTGGCAGAAAAGAACTAGGGCTTGGAAGTCTTAATTGGTTCTCCATAAGCAATACAATACTGAGGAAAATGCTGTCCACAGGGATAACAGAGTGTCTTATTTAGACAGATTACACGTTGAAACTGTAGACCAGAAAATGGAACAACAATGAACAAGGTATTATTCTGATGAAATAAACTCCCGGAAACTTTTTCCTAGACTAAACGAGTTTTTTGTAAGAAGAGTGAAGCCAAAGCGGGAGATCTGAAAAGCACGGAGATTAGGTTCAGATAAACAGAAACTCGAGATGAGACACTGCAAGGTTGCTGAAGCCTAATTGGATTTTCTTGGAATTGGACAAAACCGTTCGGGTCAGGAGGTCAGTTTGTGTACTAAGCCTCCAAAGTCTTATAAAGCACTCTTCAAACATGGAGTCTGCCACATTGCTGTCTACATCTGTCTGTTTAAGTGATGCCATATCAAACTCCAGTTTTCTGTCACGTTGTAGGTAAAGCTTATGTTTGTGAAAATGATTGCTGGCATTATTACCACAGAAAATAGAAGCACCACCTTAATGTAAATGCAGGTTGCTTTACTGTACCTACAGATATTTGGCTAATCAGTCAATAGGAGGTACACTAGGGTCCTACATCCCCCTTCTTAATGGGCCAATAATACCAGACTTAGCTCGAGTACAATATAACAAAGTAACCAGGTGTAACAGTACGTGTCTTTCGTGGCTCCATGACAGACACAACATGTTTATCGTTGCCGTGGAAACACTGGATGTAACGTCAAAGACCACTACATAAGGAGGCAGGAGCTGTTATTGAAAGCTGCTGTACTGTTGCTTTATGTGCTGCTGTGATAAAAACGTCATGTCAATTATACTCGGATACATTAGCTCGTCTGTAAACGTATTCTCTTCCTCAGGTCTGTTTCGCCCGTTCGTCTTGAATACTGTCAACTAGGAGTTTGTTTTCATCGGGGGTGGGGGGGGGAGTACTGTGGCAGAGAGAATAACTCCCATGATTCCCCTCAGAATTTACATACTGTGCGCGGCGCCTAACTGGACACTAAAGTATGTTAGTGTGTATTTGATTCTGTTGACCAAATCTGATGAAGACGGTCATTTGATCAAATGTTTGTCTATTTTTAGACTAGTCAGGGTGGACTAGTCAGAGAGCTGTGAATCACAACTTGAGACATGACGATCCAGACTTGCAGGTGCGTTAGATTTGACTCGGGCAGACGAAACAAAAGCCTCTGTCCACAGAGATTTGCAGCTTCATGTCACCGTTTACATTTTTGCGTTAATGCCAGGATGAGTTGTAATTCAACCTGTCGTCTTTAAAGGTCTCTCGCACGTTACTTCTCTGGCTTTGATTTGTAGCTGCACATTGCTGAAGCTCTCAGTAGTGTTGGCCTGAGATATAAAAGGTTTAATAATTGTGGTGCAGAAAGTACTTCAAGTACTTATTAAAAAATACATTAAAATGTACATTTTAATGTTCAAACTCTTTCCATTCATCTTCATCTTTTTGTATTGTTGGTCTTTGATATTGCACGACTTGTCAATGACTAAGTTAAAAGCCCCTGATTTACATCCCTGCTGTTCATCAATCATTCTTCAGTCACTGCATTTTTACAGCCTGCTGTCCTGAAGCACTGTTTTATTTTGCTATCAATACTGTAAAGACAAACCAGCTCTTTGCAGCCAGTGGGTTTGGCAAAGAGAAGAATTGATCTCGCTTCTGAGAATCCCTGCGTTGTTGTCTTACTAATTATCCAGGATGGAATCGACAGTGAAAGCATCAATCACAGCGGACTACACGGCTGCTCTTAAGGTAAAAAGCTTTTAAATTTTGCACAAAAAAACATCATCTCAGGGGAGGATTGTTGTAATAATGCATCATGTTTATCCACAAACACAAAAGTCATTCCAGTGCTTTATGACTGCAGCAATAAAGCTGCGCCGCCAGCCGTGACGGTGACTGTGACCGTGACAGGGGAAGCATTGTATTTTTCTGCTTAAAACATTAGGAGGGTTGCAGATATTCACACAAATTCATTTTGAAAGCTTCCCCCCCCCCAAAAAAAACAACTCATAAAAAATGTACACGGACCTCCAGTTTCCTCGGTCTGTATCAGTGTGAGTGACAGTCGCTCTCCCCTCCGAGGCCTCAGAGTGAAATCATGATAGGTGGCAGCACTCTGAGGCTTTTCTTGTTGACACCCGCGCAGGGATGAAAAGTGCAGATCTGATATTGACAGCTGGTTAATATTTTATGCTACTGTTCTGGGTATCCTGACTTCTCTGTTGGCCTCTTCATCTTCTGAACATATTCTACAAAAAGCTTTTAAAAGCTTCGTTCCACAATGATTTAGCTAACATTTTTCAAAATGGGAGACACGTTGTGATTTAGAGACTATCCTTTGATAAATATGTCTATAAAATGGTTATTTTTGAGGAAACAGTGCATTAGGTTGTATACTCTTTGTTGCATTTTATGTTTTCAGAGACTATCTCTAAATATATTTTCATGCTGACAAAGATGAAATGAGTCTTAGACTCAAAAAAGAAACTTTCCTTAAAAAAAACAACAGGTATAGAAAATGAAGTTCAGGTTTGGTACAGCCTGGTAACTTTTTTGTGTAGGATTTATACTCATTTACTTAATGTATCAATTAAATGAGGCTAACAGTGATTTACCACCTGTGTATCATAGCGCTGTTTCACACTGTTGCTGGGGAACAGAACTTTATCATGGCCCTCTACAATGTTTTACTCTTGACAGCACATCTCCATTGATATCTGACCATTATGGAAAAAATCACCCAAAAAACTGTTATTTCCATGTCTCTTCCCAGTGTTAAAGGGACCATTTTATCATTAAAATAATACAAAAAAGGGAAAAAATCCTCACATTTCAGAGGATGAAACCTGGGAATTTGTGGCTCTTGCTAAAAATAACAATTAACAGCTGATTAATGCCATTTTAATGCACTTATAATCATTCAATTTATTGTTTCAGGACTTTTTTTTCCTCTAATGAACAAACTCTGATTTGACTAAATGACACTTAATTCGAAGCAACATCTCTGACAGAGTGCTCAGATGGAGAAACAACAGTCAATGTGTTTGTTTTTGTGACACTACAAATGTCAGTTCTTACGTGATGATGGTGAAATGATAGGAGAACAGAAAAAAAAGTCACTCTCGAGCTGACCTGAGTCTTGGCAGCATGATGACATTTATAAAAGTTTGGACTCTAGAGGGGGGAAGTGTGATGCCTGGACCGACGTGTCCCTTCACTTCAGGAGGAGATCACAAGGAATAGACACACGGCTGCTACACAGGGGAGGTATGAGTCAAATCTTGTCGTGGAACCTTTCCACTTCTTTTTTAAGTCCAAAAACCTCGGAGAAAGAAAAGTTGACTTCAACAGATTCTCATTAAAAAAAAACACCAAGGAACTATTTGATCTAAAAATGTAATTACAAGTTATATTCTGCAACAATGACAGCTAATTTCTCTGTTTAAATATGCATATAATCTAACTTTGTAATCCCCTCGAGACATTGATTCAGTGCTTCATTCAGCTGCTCAGCTCGGAACAACACATTTTCAAAGACAGTCAAAAAATCATGAAAGCAATCACCTGTTCAGGAGGTTATTAGTTTGTTCACTGGTCTTGATGTTTAAGGTGTAGGAGAAAAATGATTACCTAAATGTTCACTTTAGATGGCTCAGCAGTTTATGATTGAATCGTGTAATAGCTGATGTTAAGTCACACCCGTTGCTTTCAATATGGAGTTTATAGATTTGCAACAAGCAGCACTACTTTCTTGGTAATTATGAGGACACACTTTTCAGAATGAAGGAAATCACAGAAACATCCACTTGTCAGCAGATACGCTAAAAAGGAGTTGATGATGTGTCTGAAATGTATTTTTGTAAAGACTGTGTCAGCACCAGCATGTGATGATCACATAAAAGGGTGGAGGTGAAGTATCATTACCATCCTGATCCTAAGTACAAGCCCTCTATGCAAGCTTCAGGATTTGGACAAACTCTTACACGTTTGGGATGGGGTGTAAAAAAAGCTTGATTCCAACTGGTGTGTGTTCAAGGAAAAGGAAAATGCTTCAATTAAAAAATATTCTTTAAACTTGCTTCAAGCACCGCTAAAAACAATTCTCGGCCTAAACAGTTTAAGTCCCCTTTGTGTGTACATTTAGAAAGATGCAGGGACCGTTCACTGCCTTTGTGAAATGTTTCGATTTGTCACATAATGAAGAGAAGAAACATGTTCTTATTGAGAGTCTTTGATGGAAACCATTTTTCGTTAGAAAGCAGCAGCATGGTTCTGTTAGCAGCATCCATCTAAAGACTAAAGGACACGCTATGACTTGCAGGGATTTTCACAATTCCCCATTCCTCTTCTGACCTCCATCTAGTGGGCTTAAGCAGGGCCCCTGAGAAAAGCAACAACACAACATTCACTCACTTTATTGCCATGGGACCACATGGCATCAGCTGCAGGACACTAATTCATAACCAAGACCATGATTTTGCTTAAGAACCTACGTTCATCCTTAAACCACAGCTTTAATCCAAGATAAGCTATCTGAAGCGAAAAAAAAAGGAAATACAGTCAAACCTTTTTCAAAAAGTCATTTCCTTACACATTGACATTATGATGCAAAGCTTAACTACATTTTGTTTTTAGAAGACTGAGAGTCACATCTGTATCTTATACCCTGCAGGTTTATTGCTGGACCGTGTAAGCTGATCCTCAACATTTATGGAGCCTCCTAAAAGGATTCAAAGAAATCTCCCAGAGCTTGGCGAAAAGAAAGAAAAGGCCACAGAGACAGAATAACTTCTGTCAGCTGATTCTCTTGAGGAAGATGAGCACTATTAAGAAGAGGGGGGAGAAAAGGGAACTGGAATAGATTGATTTAATTTCCGTCTATAGAGGGTAGAGGTATGATCAAGGTGAAGATGCCAACAGTCCTTTTTTTACACGAATAAGCCAAGGCGATTCAGTCTCACCAGTCCAAAGAGGATTCAAACCTGGAGGTAAAACTCCCAACACAAAGCATGGTGGATGTACTGTATGTACAGTGTGAAGACATTAGTGCTTTTTTGTGTCAGATGTTCAGTCATCAGAGGTTTTATCTTGTGACTTTGTGCCGCCAGCAAACAATCTGCTTTCCTGCTTTGCATTCATTTCTTATGACCTCATTTTCCAAGAACATTTCAAGCCACTTTATATTTCATGAGGGTTTTCAGGGAAATCTATAATAGTTTCTATATGGTGCTGTGGGTGAGAGTCACTTTCCATATAAAGACTAAAATTCTGGCAAGAATGACATCACAGCTCTTTCTTTTGACAAATGAAATCTTTTTGGTGATATTTTCCTGTTTCTCATCCCATGCAAAAGCTTTTGAAAAACTGACTTGGTTTGGCTATTAAACCTTTCAAGTGTTTGTATTTGCACTGATTGCTGGTCTCAGAGGGAGAGCAGCACAAACTACGGCATTTGGATGATTGTGCTGGATCGAAATTGACTATACTACTACGAGTAGTTACAGTTATTTCCTCAAAACAATCATTAAAGTCCACATGGTGTCACACCAACACACACTGTGAGAATGCATTATACCGCTCCTGTCCACACTTCCCCCTGGCTGAACAACTTACAGCCCAGTCTTCACATACTGTAACAGGCCTCAGGCCTCCCTGCTTCCCATAGAAACAGAAACCCTTATCTGAGCTCTGTTAGAAGAGCCTGTATCCTGCGGTATCACCTGCCAACAGAGACAGCTCAGTACCCACAGTGCTCTGCAGGAGAACCTTTTGCTCGCCCGGTCAGCGGGCTAACGTGCAGCCTCAAAACAACACGGCCATATGTTTGTCCCCACCGTTTCCCCGCTCTGTTGAGTTTCTTTATCACTTCATCCGTGGTGTGACTGAGGATTTCTGTCACTTCCCTCATGGTGTGCATGTCTGTCTGTGTGACTCATGACGTTCTGACACTTTATCAACATTACAGAGGAAGCTGTCAAGTCGGCCCCTGATTCACCTTTCGCTGATGTGTGTGCCCTAATTGATCCACCGTTTCACGTGCATATTGACACAGCCATGCAGTGTACTCAGGGGAGACCCTTAAGCTGTCTGACTGCCATGTCACATCAGGAGTCAGTAGAGCAAAGAGGCAGAGGATCACAGAAACAGCCCGTATTCATACACACCGGCTGTGCTGACACTTGCAAAACCAAGTCACAACTGACACTTTTTTGTTTTTACACTTTTACATATAACTAAACCAACAGTTTCCAGTAGTTTACTGTAACCATGGCGTGAAGCTTATTTTGATTGTTTTAATTTAAATCTTCCCAAATAAAAGACCACGTGTGTTTATGAACACAGTTGGGATTTAGCCATAATAACCACATATACCTTTGGATTGTTTGATCAACAAAATCTTAAACTTTAAAGCTTTAAGAGATAGGTGAAAAATTACAATCACACCTTCCTGTAGTCTAGTGTTTTTCCAATGGGGGTACATATCCCCCTAGAGGTAGAGGTAAGATCAGCAGGAGATACTTGAATTTGCTAATTTAAAAAATATCAGTCATGCATAATATTCTTAAAATTAAAAAAAACATCAGGCACCCAAAATGAAAAAGTGTAATAAATAATAATGATATTAAATATTCCTATTTTAACTGTCACCAGTCAAAACAAAAGCAGTATAATTGAGTTCATGTTGTATGTATGCGTCTACGGTTGTGTGAAGTCTGTTTTGATATTGAAAGGCAGACACAAATCAAGTTCAGGTGAAGGGGTGCGTGGTCGACCCCTCACAGTAAACAGCTGAGCAAAAGCTGAAATAGATTGAAATGCTATGGTGTGTTTTTTTAAAATTCATTTGGACTTGATACTCTCAAAACAGTAATCATCAAATTATGAATGTTTTAAAAACTCTGTACTTATTTATTCCTTATACATTAAAACTGTTTCTGGTCCATTGTTTGTTCTGAGTGTATCCTAAATTAAAATTGCAGCAGAGTCCTTGTCAGATGAATAACCTCTGGACAGGCAGTGCTGGCAGATAGGAGATAAGATCAACTCTCACTAGGTTGATAATGATTCAAAAGACAGAGGAAGAGGGTGAGGTCATGTTTGCAAGAGCGAGAGAGAAAAGAGGAGAGAGGTTTTTTAGTTTTTTTTTAAACCAGTAAAATAAAGTGATTTCACTCATGAAGGAAGTTGAGTGAAGGACTGACAGGAAGTCTTTTCCCTCCAGAGGAAACAAAGTCTCGTTACTGTAAAAGCTTCTGACCTTGTGGCTTCTGTCGGGAAGGAATGCATGCAGAGGAGACACAGAGATAAACAGGAGCTCATACAGTGCAGAGGATCACCCTCCTCTCTCTCTCCCCTTCCTTCCTCTCTCACTTTCTCTCTCACTCGCCCACTTACTCAGTATCGTTTCATCTCTCTCTCCCACCCTCCCTCCCTCCCTCCCTCTCTCTCACTCTCTCTCTCTCTCTTTGCTCACACACTCGCAGTCGCTGCGCTCTGACGGATGGGGATACACTGCCAAGGAGGACTTAGGGGCGAGAAGAGTGTGTTTCTTTTCTTCTCTGGGTGTGTTTCCTCTCTCTTCTGCCCGGCTTCTCCCCCCCTCCTCATGAGCTGTTAACTCCGACACCGGTACAGAGGATGAGGAGGATCTATGTGTGAGGAAGACACAACAAAGGAAGAGGAAACAAGGAGCAACAGGGTGGCAAATTCTGCGAGCGAGAAGATCTCTTGTTCTCTGAGTGAGGTTAGTGAGGAAAAGCTGCTTATCGTTAAAACAAACACTGCCTGCCGTTATTGTTTTATCGCCTGTACTTTACTTTTTTTGTCTCTAGAGAGACATTTTCTATTCAAGCCATTTCATATTCAAGTGCTTTCAATACCTTAGTGCCCATTAAAGCATACATTAAATATCCTCACAGAGCAGTTCAATTAATTGAGTTTCTTTTTCAAATTAAAAGTCCCCTAGTTACATTTCCGAGATGTTTTTTTCACAAAGTAGGTCTCCAGGTTGGTTACTGAAGTTTCACACAAGGTCAACAAAACTGTTTAATTTCCCAAAGGTGCACGATGTGGTTCTCAGGTAGAGTCTCAGCAGTGCGTGAGCTGCAGGAAGAGGCTAGGAAAGCTTTGCTCTCATCGCTCGGCTCTCCTCAGTCGTCACTTTGCACAGGAGGCAATTAAGAGAGATTGGCAGACGACTCTGCCGGTAACTTGGAAACAGGCGTGTGGGAGACGAATGGTGGCACATGATAGGATTTAGAGGGGATGAGGAAGCAGAGGAGGAAGGAGATTCCCTTTGTTCATTCACACAAAAGCTTGCTCCTCTGTGAAAAATCCTGCTCCCGCCTGCGTGTCTGTGTGAAAACTGGCCCAGGGGCAGCAGTTGTGAGCTTTTATGATTTTGCATGACAGTGAGCATTGTTTATGTGTGTGTGTGTGTGTGTGTTTACTGTAAGTGCATGTGCACAGAGATTGTGTTTGTTTGCTGTGTGCGTGGCTGCATGCACACAGATTATACATCTCTCCGGTGTCTATTGCAGGTAGTGAGTCTCTTAGGTGAGCCCTCATATTTAATTACCACAAGTGGAAGAATTTATCCACACCTTGATTCAGCTGAACAATAGGAGGATGGGAAGAATTAATGAAAACATTACAACCCGCCTTGAAATTCTGTGATACCTGGATGAACAAGTATGCAGTTCTCTGTAATGAATGGATGAGCGGTTGAGTAATTTATACAATAAATGAGCTCCCTGAGGACTCTGCTTTTGTTCAGGGTATTTATTTAAAGCATGTGATCAAAAACAATCCAGCAGTTCTCTGCTCACTGTTTGTCACAAAGCATCCCTGCAGCCATATTTCAGTGTGGGTGAGATAAGTGTGCCCAGGGACGCTGAGGTTGCCCTCTGGCTCCTGACGCAAGTTTTTAAAAGAATCCTTGTTAAATTAAATGTTGTAAGGGAGGGAAAGAGCATCCCGATCTCAGTGTATACACAGGTGGAGGTACACAGGGTAATTATTCATAAATGTTTTGACACAAAAGGAGAGATACTGCACAAGCCTAAACCTTACAGTCCATTTATTTCAGAGATAGTGAAGTGTTAGTCTATTTTCAGCAGGATGTGTTTATACAGAAAGAATTTGCTTTCAGCTGCAGATTAGCGCTTTGACCGTCCTCGCTTTGTGTTTATTCTCTGGACTGTGTTTGTCTCACAGTCACCTCCACATAAGTGAGGTCAGAACAGTTGGATCTGGCCGTCAGTCATCAGTAGAGGACAGTTTCTTGTGTCACCTTGTGTCAGGCACACTAACACACCCTCAGTACTGCCTCACAGGGACGACTATACTGAGGCCATCAGTGGCTCGCTGACTTTTCCTACTTGGAGGAGTCATTGACATTGAGGCGGTGTTAATGCCTGCTCGGTACACACGGTACACACACACATTCCCCGCCAGGCATATGCACAAAGGCAGAATAACACATGCACTTGGTCCACACACGCTCACACCAGGGGAAGGGGGTGGAGCAGGGAGAGGCGTCGTGACCAGTGACTTGGCAGAGGCCCTCAAGGTGAAAATTTTGAGTGAGGAGCATTTCGAATTCAGAACAGATGATCAAACTGGTGTGGAAAGCTGCAGAGTTGCTGCCGGCACCAGATGCAGACAATCTTTTGGCAGAAGGAGACTTTTCAGTGCCTGATTCTCGAACAGAAAACTCAGAGACGCAGAGCTGAAATGAATACAACTCTGGTATCGTCATCTCACCGGTGGTGGTTCTTATCACGCTCTGGATGAGGCGAAATACTCGCAGCTATATCGAGAAGCATTTCCTGCTCAGATATCATTACTGCACACCTGAACCATTTATCTAGAGGTATCAGAGTGTAGAGAGTGTATATGTATTAATAGTGAGCTCAAACTTACTCTGTGGTTTTAGAGTCCTTCTTCAGTCATGGTTAGGTTGTAGTGTGTCCTCACTTCCATTACATGAAGACAAATTTGGACTGGAAATTGAACATTTTGTCTGCTAAGTCACTGCATGGTCCTAACTGTCTGCAATAATGTGCTGCAGGAGTGACTCCTAGGACCTTAAAAAATATGTGAGAACTTTTGCCTTTCTGGTTTCAGGTTGTTGTTGATCGATGAAGACTGATGAAAGATCTATAGTCATTGGTAATGCTAATATGAGCATGTTTCCTATAATACAGAGCACAGAACCATATCAAGAAGTGGTGTTATTACTGAGACTCTATACTTAAAAAAACACTCTACCTTGTCTGCAGCACATGTAGCAGAGCATGACAGAATTGTATGACAATGTCAAATATATTTTATGTCGCCTTTAATATGTTAAGTCCTGAAAAAAAAAGCCTTTTGAATATGTTTGCAAAGTCATATTGGTGCAAAATAGATGCTTAATCTGCAGGTTTATTTCCATAACAGATTTTTTTTTTTTTAAATCATATATTCTCTGCCATATTGTTTTGCCTTCTTAAATTGAGTATCAGTCTCAAAAATGCAATGTCAGTAAGGGTCTAGTTGTCTAAGATATTCAAATTACTCACCATGCAGAACACAGACAAGTTCAAGCGTAGTAATGTTAATGTTAATGTCATGCAACACTACATTTTCTTCACAGTTTGAGGTTTTGAACATATGCACTGCATTAGTGCAACAAAAAGATTAAAGTAGCGTCCTTTGAGGGATCATAATTTCATAAACTTTTTTTGCCACAGAACTCATTTTCTGCAATAATCCAAAATCCAATAGAAAAAGTCCAGTTGGCTTTTTTGTGTGGAGGGAGCCAAGGAGATGATAGGAAGAAAACACAACTCCTGCAGTATTCTGTGTAAAAGATGGAGTAAAACAGATACAGGCTACAAGCAAATGATCAAATAGACCTTTTTATAATGAATCTGAAAGAGCAAGAAGAAGAAGAAGAATAGAACACCACTACAACATTTTACCCGCTCTTTATCAGTAACCTTGATGAGCGTTACTGTACAGCTGCCTGCAGTTTCACTGAGAACTTCAACTTCTATTATTGAAAGCTCAGAAATATCTCTTATATTAACATATGTGTGAACACCCACTGAAGTCATCCATCAAACCCATGCATCCATTCAGAGTTTAAATTGGTAACAAGACAGCAGTACTGTTAGTGAATTCAACAGACCTTGGTTACTAGTGTCACCTTCCTGCTCTAACTCTTACTTTTCAACTGGGACAGACACACTTCACTCGAATGTAAGAATAAACAGCTTACACTATTTTCTATCTGGATTGAATACAGTGAATTTGATTTCCATGAATCCCGTCTAAACTGTTGCTAGACGTGTTTGCTTTTGCACTTCTATTAGCTGTTCTGACATGAGGCTCTTTTTTTATATACTGAACTTTCTGATTGTCTATGTCAGTGGTTGTCACAGGGTCCAGCCTCAGGACCCACCAAGTGCATTGTGAAATTTGAGACCCAAATTTCGGAAACTTTTAACCAATCAGATTGAGTTAATGAAAAATTATACAGTTTGGACCTCAGACGGTACAGTTTTTGAGAGAAAATAAATAAATAAATGGAACTAAACTAACGGGTTTAAAAAGCGTTGTACAAGCTTTTTGACAGGTTTCTTTTTCCTGGCACACATTCGGCAACCGACTGAAAACAGCTCTGCGACCCACTTTAGGGTCCCAACCCACCAGTTGAGAACCACTGGTCTATGTCATACAGTCCACAAACATGTCACTATACCATTTTATCCCAAAAGTTATCATTTTGGCTGCCATGATGTTGATAACTGTCATTATCTATTTAGTTTTTAATGTCTAATTATTATTATTTCTAATATGAATTAGTCTTTGTAAAAAACAACAAATCCAACATTTTACAAGTTTGACAAGCATATTTTTCTATCACTAAACTTTGTTATAACTGTAACATATGTATCTTAAAGGACAGGTTGTTCTCTAATAAGAATGACACTTGTGATTTTACCAAGAACTGTCGTCAGTTCTTGGATGTGCTGTGAGTGCTGGCTGACAACACTAGAGTTCAAACCCGACAGTAAACCGTCTACTTTGGGTGCACTTGTAAACTGTGTTTTATTTAGCCTGCGTTTAAAAAAAAAATGCAAATACCTCAGAGATTCAGAATAATCTGAGGGATGTAAAAAGAACCCGTTCAGTTAAAGACATGATAAAATAAATCTTCAAATGTTGAGTTTAGTTGTTTATTTCAAAGTCAGCGAAAAGCTTTGGCATCTGAACGGAGCAAAGGCTTAAATCTGACTTTCTGAGAGCACTGCCTGACCTCATCCCCCTACTTACCCCCTTCAAAAACATCATATCGAACAGTTTCCAGCTGAGAGTTTAACTGATTAATAACACCAACAGCAGCATTGGCAGCCGAATAATTACGTTCTACTTTCCAAAATAAACAGCAGCATGCGGCCGCGCAGCGTGCACAGAAGTGTCTTGTTTTCTGATCTGCGGTGCAGAAAAACTCTGCATTTATTTTCATTTGGCCTGTCTGTCTTGGTGACATCTCTCTCCCCCGAGTTCACACTGACTTCCTCTGCCCTGGGCTTGGCTCTGTGTGTGTGTTTGTACAGTGTTTGTGTGTGTTTGTATGCCTTTTAAATTGTGTTGATCTCAACATATGCTTGTGTGATTGTTAGAGAGAGGCAGAGTTTGAAAGAGAGTAAGAGTTTGTACAGTGTGAATGTTAATGTGTTTACACCGTGAAGTGTGTGTATGTGTGTGCGTGTCTATTGTTATATGTTTACGTGTGGGTGAGCAAGGAAGAGAGAAAAAAGAGAGAGAGGCTGACAGAAGCAGGTTCCTTGATGCAGCGTTGATGATGCCTTTGATGCCGCTTTCCCTTCATATCAGATTCCACGGAGCAGATGATAATCAAGGGGAGGCCTACAGATAGCGAATGGTGCACAGTTACACACACACACACACACACACACACACACACACACACACACAGTCTCTACTCATCAGCTGTCGCTCTCCCTCCATGTATGACCCCTGTGTGCTTCAACACTGTAACCATTAGACACTAGAGGCAAAAAGCCAGCTCGCATTTTGTCCCATTATACTGTCAATGCTAATATCAGTTCCTCGCTCGGTGCATCCTGACCCCCTTCAAGAAAAAAACTGGAACACTTCCGTTTTCAAACAGCCACACAAGTAAAAGAAAAAACACAAACGTGGCTGCACTTTTTACTCAGGGCATGTTTGCAGCAGATAAAACAGCCCTAAACATTATTTCACTGTATGTAAATGTCAATATATGAGTGCATTGTTATTCATCATAACTCCTCGATGTTAATATGTTAATTGCTTTGAGCTGTGTTGTGTAGATGTGGAGGAAGGAGGTGGTGAAGTGTGTTGATATTCGTGTGCAGTAACTGAAACAAGAGGCTGAAGGAATGATCAAATAACGAACAAGCTGTTGAAATTCAGACGCAGGTTCACCCAGTGGCTGTTTTGAATATTAATGCACTGTGTTTGCTCTCTGATTGAATTCGTGTGTCTGGTCCACTAAAAAAAGAGAAGAAATATTACACAGATTCTGACACATTTGAGGCGTTTGTATTATTGACCCTGCTGAAACTGTTAAATCCTACACAAATGATCGTGCACGACAAAGAAGAAAGCCAATACTTTGGGAAATCAGAGGTCAGGCAAATATTTACTGGAGTGCATCCATTATGCAAAATAGTAACTATGGTTATTGTTCATCCAAATGCATTAATTATAAGCATTGTACACTTTTAAAATGCACTCATTTCCTTAACAGTTCTGAACAACCATAATTAAGAGGAGAGGTTCAGGGGTCTTCTCTCGAGGGTGAATTTAAAAAGAGAAAACTCTCAGAGCATAACAATAATAATGACACATTGGCATTGAAATCTTTATGCATGGCCCCACTCCTTCCTCATTGACCCCACTCAATTCTCATTATTTGGTGTACCGGGGTCTGACCTGTGACCGGGGGCGGTCGTTTCCACATGGCCTCCTCTTCGACTTGTGTTTAACCTCCAGTTGACTTGTTCCACTGCAGCACCTCATAGATCTGTGTTACATAAGGCCTGGAATGATGGAAAACATGTAAATCATCAAAACCATTCATGTTAAATCTACATTACAATGGTTTCATTGACGTACAGATCACATGTTTGTAAGAAGCGATACAACCGAATACTCATGGTGCAAATATTCTTCCTTTGTATATTTTAGTTTCTTTATATTAAAACAGGAGTGTACAGAGCCCCTGAAGTCCCAAAAAGTAAGACTTTTTTTTTTATTTTGCGAACAAGATAAAGATAATTATAGTGTGCACAAGATAATAACTTACAATTTTTTTTTTTTTAACTTTTCAGGACTTCAGGGCCGCTGTAGTTGTGTTACTACTGTGCAAAAATACTCCAAACATTAGCAAGTAATCGTCAAAGCAGAATTTAAGCATAAGTAACATTTTTAAGATGTACAAAAAAATACTCATTAAAGTGCTAAATGATGCTAAATATCTTTTTTCTTTATTGTATTATTTAATATAATTGCTTATCAACAAGTTGACATCTTTTTAAAGCTCATTTTAAAAACTGGTACTTGTTTATGCAGTCCTATTGATAACAAAGTATCTCTCCTTTCTTATGAATATTGAATGTGCTCTTACCAAAAGTAACACTAAACCAGTTAACTCTAAAATAAAATATATATTTTTAGAATACTTTTAATAATGCTTATGCAGTCAATAACAGGGATAACGTTTATTCTAGGGCTGTCAAAAGGTCATTACATCTCAATAGTTCATCGCATGTTTGAAATTCCATTATTTTGCTTTTAAAAATAAAAATGGTTAGGCTTTTATTTTGAATCTTTGTACTGTCTGAAGCTGAGAGTACTTTACTTGCTGTTTAAAATAAAATAAGGACCTTGTGGAAGATCGAAGGTTACGATATCCTAAGCACAGAAAAAGGAACTCGTTATGGATCACAAGCGAAATGAACATAACTAAAGGGAACGGTTAAAAAGTGAAATGTTCTTTTCCATCCGTGTGACTACAGGGAGACACTGGAGGCTTTATTTATACTAACACAGAACATCATTTATGTGTAATATTTTATCGCGTTTCAAAACAGCTTAGAGAGGTTTGTGGAACTACAATTCAGACTATTTTCTGCTCAGATGTCCATTCTTGTGTTGTATAACTACTTGTTTAAACCGTGTATTTACTTGGTATCATCTACCTGAACTCAAAACAAAAAAAATGTCGTTGTAAGCTCTACATAGCCTAGAAGCAACATAGAAGACAATACCTAATAAACAGATATTTATTGCCTCCAGTAAAATCACAACACAGATGCAGAGCCAAAAACAAACAAGACAACATCAGGAGAATCTTGAGATAATCTTTAGGCATCCAAATTCAAAGCAGACTGCACAGATTGTCCTCCTCTAAACAACTTCCATATAAAGCCATATCTGCATAACCGTCCTGCACTACTGAGGTGTTGTAGTTAGAAAGCAGACGTGAGTGACAGCAGAGATGCTGGCGGAGTGGACAAAGGGTTAAACGGCGATGTCAGACTCATGCTGTTGATTACAGAGCCAGAGGTGCAGCAGAGCCTCTGTCACTTTGGCTAAGCCGTGCAACAGAGAGAAAAAGCTTTTATCACCAGATAAAAGGAGCATGTCAGGGTAACAGCTTAAATGCATCTTCAGAGTCAACAAGAAGTGACGAGTGAGGGGGCTGGAGGATCAGCTGGACATGAAAACCACTGGATTAACTATTAGAATTTAAGTAATGAAATATTTGACTTTGTATAAAACTCTGACAATGCTGGGCAGTTGTTCCTGGTTAAATCATAAATGAGAAGTGCTTCCTGAGCATGGAACACCCTTATTGATCTTTAGCAGCAGTATATATAAATACGTAACCCTATAAACCCGATATGCCACCCCCCCCTCTCTTTTGAGTCTACTTCAGAGAGACACAAGAGGCTCTTTGGTTACTAAATGATCCACTGTGTTCACCAGATAGCAGCTTACTTTATCAGTCTGCTTATTGATGCTGAGCACGTCCTGTACAGTGGGATCTTAGAGCTTTGTCACTAAAAAAAAAACAGCTGCCTACTGCAGAAAGAAGAACAGCATTATAGCTGAGAGAGTGAACCAAAACAGTGAAGCAGAGGGCCAGGCAGCTGAAAAACTGCAGCTGTACTCCATTTGTTGTCGAAGGCTGGAAGGGAGCACTAAGTTCATCTTTGTGTTGCGCTTATTTTGTCACATTGACCTTTTCTATTTTCTTTTACTTAAAAGCGCAGGTCTCTTTCATGTAGTCCAGGGATTAGTAACAATAACTTTTTCAAGCACATATTCTATTCATAATTCCTTGTATCAAAAGACCTTCCTCTGAAAGATCTCTAATAGACCTTTTCTATCTGTAATAGCCTCTGAGCCTGTGGTACGCTTTTGCAAATCTTAAGAGGTCCTCAATGAACATTTAATTTTTTTTTTAAAGTGGACCCAAATGATCATTTAAATGTCCCTTATTTATGTCCATCCATCCATTTTCCATTTTCCCAAACTGTAAATGCTCCTCCCCCGGATGAACCCTGAGATTCTGTCCGTGAAGATCACAAATCAAATCTGTGACAAGGGACAACCCCGACAGAGGCCAACACACACCGGCTATGTGTCAGAGTTTGTGCCTAGTGTGCAGACAAATCTGTCACTTTGGTCATTCAGTTCTAATTTATGTGGTTTTTCTTTTTTTCTTTCCTTAATTACTTTTATGACCTTGCTACTCTTTGAAGTGAAGTTATGGCTGAAGCGTGTCTCATCAAGTCAGCACATTTTGAGCAGTAGTAGTACAAACCAACCCCTTGTTGCATTTCTTCTGATTATGCTCTTTTAAGTTTGTAGCACGCTTTTAAGGATTTTTTCTTGTTGAGTGTGCCAGACGTTTTTTATTTCTAACCATGTCTACATTTTCTGTCAGCTTCTTGAAGGTATTAATGCACAACAAGATGTTTTTTGTATTACATTTTCTCAATTCTAAACAGGTCTTTCACTGGACACTGTCTGACTGGCTGTGTGGATATTTCTCCTGCTTCTTACCTGACCTAAATGTTTCTTTTAATTGTCTCTTTTGGGGGATTATCCTGCAATAGATAGTTACTGTTGATCGGTGTGTATGAATGTGAAAGAAGGTGTGTATGTGTGAGAGAGAGAGAGAGAGAGAGAGAGAGAGAGAGAGAGAGAGAGAGAGAGAGAGAGAGAGAGAGAGAGAGAGAGAGAGAGAGAGAGAGAGAGAGATTTAATGTTGAATTTCGTTATTCTTGTTTTTGTACTTAATTTTGTGTTTTATTTTGATTTTAGCTTGGGCAATGTCAACGTATGATTCTCATGCTTATGACTCCCTTTGAATGAAATTGAATCTAATTGAAATTGAGAGAGAGAGAGAGAGAGAGAGAGAGAGAGAGAGAGAGAGAGACTAAGCTTTTGGTCTGTTAAATCAGACTCCTCTTCTGAAGGCTGCGTGTCTGCATGTGTGAAGATTCGTCTAGATATCAAGGACCAAACATAAATGTGCTCATTATGCTGACAGAGAAAAAGTGTTATGTAAAAACTCACTATAATCCATGAGTCATAATGGTCTCAAATGACTGTAATTCTTTATTCACCATGTAATATAATGCCTCACTTTTATCCCTCTCTCCAACAATGACTTATAATCACATCCACAGATTATTAGTGAAAAACAGCAGGTGACTGTTATTGTTCATTCTGATCATGAAAAATAAATAGCAGTCACAGGAATCCGCTCAATTGAACCTTAAGTTCAAATATTAGCGCTTAAAGTTGAACACAACGGCATCCAGGGAGCATTTCAGGACATAAGAGGAAGTTATTATTCATAGAAGAACTGCCAAACTTATGCTAAGCGAGCTGAGTTCATTCAGCGTGGGTCAAAACCGGGACAGCCTCATTAATGAGGTGCAATCCCGCCATGGTGGCCAGTCAACCAACACGTCCAATAATGACTGCTGGAACGCTACATCAACGGTTCCTTGCATTTAAGGGGGTTTTCTAACAGGCTGTATAAACTTGGCTGCCAAAACACCATTAGCGTTTGGAGTTGGAGCAGCGTGTAGTATTACCAGCTCTCTTCTGAGGTATTCTTGGCGGCGCAGGCCGGGTGAGGTTGTCTGTGACCGCTGACCTCTGTGACCTCTTTGGACCTCGAGGTGTATAAAATGCCTTCCAGGTCTCTGTGGTTTTATCTGTCAGGGCTATTTCGGGGCCGAGTTACTTGGGGTTTGGTTTGGAGTGTTAAACCTCTTAAGACTGACTGTGGTGCAGGAAGGTTATCTGAGGCGAAACTCACACCCTTCTCTGTTTTCAGTGTGCCCATTTTAAAAATGATGCTTTCAAACGCCACCAAGGAGTAGAGCTTCTTTTTTTTTTAAACTTCATTTCCATTGATTGATTTTTAGTCATTTCTTCAGGTACCTATATGATTCTATTTTTCACCTGTTTACATTCGATCATTTTGTAGTCTTAAGGTCAATTTCTACTTCTCTACAAGGTTCATGTCGTTGACAGTTATAGGACTGTGTACTTTCTTAAAGGGTTTGCCTGCAGCTGTCCCTTGAAGTTATCCCTTACAGCCAAAATGATTAAGGAAATATCAAACCTGTGCTAGTTAGTTCAGGATAAAGCACTGGGGGAAAGAGTGCAATCAAATAAGATAAGAACATTTTAATTATCAAAGGAAATTGTAGTCTTAGATTGTTGTAATTATAGTACTAAGAGTAACACAACGAAGCATCAAAGTCAAATAAAAATGAAATATTAATTGTGAAGTGTCTGAAGGATTACATTCAAATAGAAAGTGCCTATATCTCCAATTATCCAAAAATGTGTATTCTTTAGATTTAGCAATCACTTGCCAACACAAAAGAATGAGAAAGGAGCAAAAATAGACGATACTTCAAACTTGTTTTTTGTTTGTATTCCTCCATAGATTGCATAAAAGAAGCAAATCGGACATTAGCCATTGGCTTATGGACCACAGCTTCAAAGCCCTGAGTTTGGCATTAAGGCTGTCACTCTCTTTCTCTTTTTTTGGATCCAAAGTGATATAACCTTGACGAGAGTGTTGATACCTATGGGATCAAGTTCAGTGACTGGAATTAGCTGAGGTGATGCCAGCAGACAGCTAGCAGCACACCTGTCACTCACAGGGGAGACACCTTTAATTATGCAGAGCGTTGAGCCTTCATTATTTAAACAAGTGACTAACATAACCCCCCACCCCCCCATAAAGTTTTCATGAATTGGGGAAATTAGCTAATAAGACCCAAACATTTTGTGGCACCATAAAGTTGATTTCCGTTGTTAAATGAGGAATCTGTTGGGAGGTGCTTTTGAGTCGTAATAAGGTGCTATTCAAAGTATTTCCATTTTTTGGCACTTTTACACGGCCTGAAAATTTACTGCTTGGTTTATTGATAAATACCAAGCGATAACTGCTGGGTAACACAGAATGTTATATTTAGAATTTAACCTTTTTGTGTTGTTTCGTTGTGTTGCCTCACAACCATGGTGGTCTTTGTAAAATGAGAATCCTGAAACCCGCCATAGGGAAGACAACAAAGATTATCAAGCCGCTCTGTTTAAGCTGCAGTTTTGTCATGCATTGCTGTCCCATGTCATATTATTCTTTTTCTTCATTTTTCAAATTCCCACCAGGCTACTCGTCTGTGAGTGGAGAGTTATTTTAAATCCAGGGTCAGGCGGATGATGAAGGGAAACATTTCCAAGAGAAACCGACTGAGCCTAGAATGGGGTGTTAAAGCAAATCCAAACAAACAAAGCAGCCTTGTGTCTGGGAGAGTCTTGTCTGTCTGCATCACAGACACCAAACAGTCCACTAGATATGTCTCCCAAACCCTGGAGCCAAAACAAGTTTGGTTATTGTGTGTGAGTCACAGGCACGCTACCAAAGAAAACTGAATCTGAGGGCCGAAGCATTGACGCGCTGACAGATGAGGCCTCTGTGTGGCCTGCAGGAAAGTAAAACCTTGTTGGAAACTGCGAGTGTTGAGAGCTAGTGTGGAACCATTCCTGGAAGGTTTTCTGTGGTCTTGAAAGTGACATCACTGACCCAGCTACTGTATCTCTGTGACATTTAGCAGTGAAACTCAACAACACCCTATTCTCTGAGTTTGTTTGATCAAAGCAAAACTCTGAACAGTAGAGATGCACAGGGACTGCAAACTCAAATCAAAAGCAGAACTGTAAGTAAAATCTTTTGTAAACTATTCATCTGTCAATACTTTTTTTGATAACTCAATGTTTTCTTTAGTCTTAAAAATGTCTGCAAGCTGCCAAATGCCCAGGGCTGACTTTCAACAACTAAAAACTTCATCTTCAAGTGTCTTGTTTTGTCTGATCCGCACACAAAAATCTTTAAAAAAACATAGGCACATCCATGACAGCAAGTAAATGGAATTTGAAAAATGATGTTGTTCCCCAAGATCAAGAAAGAACTTTTGATCTCAACTTAGGAGTCAATATGGGAAAGACTTGATTAGGATATGGAAATGTAACATCTGGTAATGTGGTTCCCATTTGTCTTAACATTTGGACCTTCATTTGAAGCAGTCTGCACATGCAGGTCTGAGATTTTATTTTCTGTTTCATTAACTTGTTACCTACCTGCCCAATTATATGAAACTTGGTGGGAGGATGCATCATGACCCAAAAAAGAACTCATTATATAACAGATCTGGATCCAACTCAAGATATGAAGTCGGAAAATGTGAGTTCATCATTTTGTTTGCAGAATTAATATCTTATCTGGAAGTTATCTTGTGGACACCTCTGTGGGTCAAACCATCACATCTGAAACTACTAGTCCCATAATGCTTTGCCAACAGGGAAAACTTAATGTGGAGAGAAAATCATTTCATTCGAGGAAAGCTCCAGAGCAGCTAAATAACAAACCAGATGGTGAGAATTTTTTTTTTTCCACATAAAGACATTCAATTTACGATAATCTGAGAGGAGAAGAAGTGAATAATTTCATTGTTTGATGATTGTTGATTGATTTTCTGTCCTCTCATAATTTGATAAACGTACAGCATTAGTGCTACAGTACAGTATAGAAGCTAGGCAATCTAGCTGCTTTTTATGCTTTCTAAAAACGTTTCATGAAAAGGCCCATAAAGCGTCATAAAAAGCTGGGCTCATTTATTCTGAATCACATGGAAACACATCTTTGGGGTCTGCTTTACATCAGATGGGCCTCTGAAAGATTTTCCTCTCCCAGCTGATTTTGAGACCTTGATTGCGTAATGAATTCAACTTATAAGACTCCAGCAGCTGTCTCATTAGCCGACTCTCCCTCCCTGCATGCATATCATTTATTTACTGACGGAGAAAAGAATTGCCCTGTTTAAACTCATTTGGTCAATAATAGACTTTCTTAGATAGTGGATCACACTATTCAGCTGGAAATTAGATTGCTACTTAACTTAATGAGTTAAGAACGACCTCACTCATGGAGGTAGATGCTTATGTAACATCACAAAGATTTGTAAATGTGTATTAGTCTAAAGCCTCTCAGATCAATTATAATTTCCCAGTGTTGTTTGCATGGGGCTTAGAATAAGATGCTAATGGATGCTAATCAATGAGAACGAGAAAAACGTGTTAAGAAGTGGCAGACTTTGGGCGCCAGTTTAGGTCAGTGGTGCGAGCACTCTTCCCACGTACAGAGGCTATAGTCCTCGTTGTAGCCCACAAAAAATAACTTTTGTGGCAGGCTGCTAGGCTAGGTAGCTAGTTCCATCATCCAATAAATCTGGCCCCTAGTTCAACAAAATACCGGAGACATTTAGTATGTCACTTAATATTTTAATGAAACTTAAACTGCTGACGATTTATTTTATACTGAAAGGATTGCAGATTCCTTAATGTTCCCCTTTTTCTTTTATTGATTTGGTAATATACACACAATTTGTGGGTAGGTGACGCCCTTTCTGGTTTTGGAAGCATTCTGGTTTTAGTTTGTACTCTAGGTAGCACAGTCCTACAGCGGGCATTGGCTGTATGCAGGGAAACAGTCCTTGTGGAGGGAACATATACGGGAACCTATAGGCGACCATCTGACAATGACTTGGCTTCTATAATTCTCAGAAAACAGGAAGCAAGGGAAATTAACAATGCACTCTTAGACATCATATCTCAACTCCAATTTAATTTTTGCTTCTGAAGTTGCGAAATCGGAACATAAGAATGCCTCTAAAAAAAAAGGCATCCTGAATGTTTACCCATGAAGAAGGGCTTAACAGAGCTTAAACCAGCTCCATATTTGACTGATTAAACATTTTAATTTGCCTGAAGCTGAAAAAAGATGGAGAAAAATGTGTCCAACTTTTAGGAGAATGAGATAGATCTATAAGACCCCGCCAAAAAAAACATAATTGCAGATTTGTCATGTTCGAAGGCTAAGGTAATTTTGCCCTCAACAGAAACAGCAGATGGTTTAGTGAGTCTGTTCTTCAATTTCTTCCATCCCCTCAGCTATCTATTAAAATATTTCAGTTGTTCCAAGTTAATGTTCTGCTTAGATGTTAGCAGATATTCAGTCCTATACCTTTATTATTTCCTAATCTGCCTTCATGATTCAAACTGATGATGTATTTAAGGGTGTGAGACTGAGTGACTGAGGAGGCAGAAAGGTTTCCATCAACTTGACAGCTCTCAGCAGGTAGAAGCATAACAAGCCAGCAGCACATTGACTACATCCCTTCTCTCATTTTCGGCTTGTGTTAAGCTAACAAACCATTACCTAGTCAAAGAGAGAAACAGACCACCCATGCAGCAGGGTGGATCCACACACTGCACTCACAATAGCTGAGCCCATTATGTTGCCATATTGACCGAACTCTCCACAACAGGCTCTATGGCAACCCTGCTGTGTCATTCTGCCTTTAGATCAACTGTATTCATATCCTGTGCTCTACATTGTGGATGCTAATTACCACATGCTACATTCTCCCTGTATCTTCAGTGATGTAAACGTCTCCCTAGCGACATCAAGCCATCAGACCAAAACACGTTTCTGCCTCTGAGCTTTATTTAGAATATAAGATCCCGAAGATTTATTCCGGTGGCTGATCATATAAACCAAAGGCGAACCCTCAGCTCATCACTCAAATGTATGTTCAGTTCTGCACCTCGGGGCTCTCAGTGATACAATACAAATGAATATTCAGTTTTTATTACCCTCTCAGTGCTTCATCACTTGATGATGGAAAGACGCCTTCTCTGTTTTGTTGTAAAAACATAAAGAAGAACTCAATTATTCCAGGCTTTCTGTATTTTTGCAGAATCATTAACAGAAATGTCTTTTGTTTCTTCTTTAAATAATTAGCTTTTTGTGTATCTGTATTTTTTTGTTCATTTAAAATAATCCACAATAACGAAAAATACAAACCAATAAATCATCATGTCCTCTCTCGACCCACCAGGTTTTTGTTATAAAATCATGAGTCATAGGGGAGCTTTTTGCAAAAGCTTGCAGGGCAATAAAACTAAACTTAATGTTCATGGGACTGCATTTCCTGCTTACAGCCTGTCTGTATTAAACACAACAAATCAAAATTGGATCAGCATCCCGGAGCCCAGTGTTAAATATGGTTGGAGCCTGGGGTTAAGGTTGGCACTAAAGGCCTGTAATAGTCAACAGAATTCTTTTTTTTTTTACAAGTGCAGTATAAAACCAAAAGAAATAAATCAGAACACTTACGGGAACTCTAAACAGCAAATAATTTCCCAGTGATATTTACAGTTAGATGAATTACTCTTGACCTCAAGTCAAGTTGTTTGGTGAGTTCTTATCATTTCCAGCTGTGGGAAACATAATGCTTTGTATAAGAGGTCACTTGTCGTGCTGAGTTTTCTTCTTCTCTTTTAATTTAAATTCTCGGTTTTTGTTTTAATTAAAGGTTTTCAGTGATCGAGTCCACTGGGTCCGTATCATGGCCAATAAAACCTTGGCTGAGTAGGTCAGGCCTTCGAATGGTTAGACCAATCCAATTTCAATAAAGTTCCTTGGTCAGTGGCGTTTTAAAAATTTCTGTTTGGATTACAAAACTCCCTGTCCTTGCACTGCATGTTAAAGATATATAATAATAATTTCTACCTTTGTGTGTGTGTGTGTGTGTGTGTGTGTGTGTGTGTGTGTGTGTGTGTGTGTGTGTGTGTGTGTGTGTGTGTGTGTGTGTGAAAAGATAACTTATAGGTACCATTCCCTCTTCAGTGATACAGAAGAGGATACTGGATGCGAGCCCAGTATGAAGCATACCCACAAGGAATCTAGCTTTAACAGTCCTGATACTGATCTGTTCTGTGATATCATCAAACACACAATACCAATTCAATCCCAGTGTTTAATTATTAAGCTGTTTGTTTACGTCAGTATGTGGAAAAAAACCAAAACGGGGATCATACTTTGATATTGAAGACAACTTTAGGCTTGACTTTAATGTTTAGTTTTTTTTACTTTGTAAAACAAATGCAACACTTACAGACATTGCACGTAGCTTTAGATTGCTGGCGAATAAACCAAGAAGTAGATCTGAACAGCTGACTTTCAATCTGCAATTTTATATACATATTTAAAAATATATTTATTTAAATCCTCCCCAAGTTACATGAAGATCTCTCTGTCAAACCTTCCTGTAATCTCGTGTATTTTTAGGTCATGATCATAATTTATGTGGAAAGTTTTCTGTACTTATGGGAAGTGGAAAAAAAAGAAGTAAAATAATACATGATTTTAACTGACTGCATGAAGTTGTTCAATGTAGCTCATTATTGAATCAAATAAGAGCAACAGAGAAATGTACTGCTTCACTCTCGTGAGCAGGTGGGCCGTCCCTCTAAATGAATGGTAGGGGAAACACTGATCTGCCTCCATCCTTCTTCATTTAGGCCAAATGGTTGCCTGGCACTCTTGTGACACATGACGAATTGTATGCACGTAGAGGTAAACAGAGAATTGAATCAGTCTGGGATGGGCACTATTCTCAACAGGTAACCAACCCACTGACTCTATTTGACTTTATTTCAGACAGATATCCCAAAGCAGTATGAGCTCAGTTTAATCATAACAGAGCACTGTGGGGCTTCTGAGTGAAGCTTTGATGCCACCGAAAGTGAATAAAACCCACTTTATTAAGATAACAGTTAAAGGGAGCATCAATTAAACACAGAGCTCATTCCAGTAGAATACTGATCAGTAGCTGGATGCGAGCCCATCAGCACAACCAGATATGAGATGCAATCACTTAGCGAGTGTGCGCTCAGTCACTGTGAAGTGGGAGTCTCATCTCTAAACTGTACTTGACTCCAAATGCTCATGAACTCGTGTGTTTTAGTGTGATTGATTATGCACATTAACATAGATTAAGGGCCGGCCCAGCAACAGAGAGAGTATTTGTGAGCTCTGAGGAAAACACAAACCTAATAACGACGCACAGAGGCTGCATAAATATCCAATAAATATCCACCTACAGTATTATAATCCAGTGGAAAAAAAGGTTATGTAAATACTCAAAATGACAGACTTAAATGTTTGACGTATAAATAACTCGAGCTGTAGAGTGAGGGGAGTGTAATGTCGAGTACATGCCTTAAACTTGAACGTCTCTCATATCATAATCGAGACACAGCAGGCCGAAATAAAGAATGTTTTTTTAGAAAGCATGATAACGCGTTGTAGTCTTTGAAGCTAATGTTTGAACAAAAATAAGACATAAACAAGAATGTTCATGAGAGAGGCCCGGCATATCGCTGCGTGTAATCTTCAAATAGCTCAAAAACTTCCCGCCGCACTTCTCCTCATCAAACCCTCTGACAGATTTGGGTCTCCTGCTGCGTTGTGATGAAAAGTGTGCTTTTACATTCACAGTGGTTGCTGCAGTAATTGGTCACTTAATATTTCCTTCTTCTCTCGGGCAACAACTCTGAGGGAATTGTACTCAAATAAACGAGCTCTGTGCTCTCTGAGTCTGTTAATTTTTTACATATTGCCACTCATGACAGCCCTTACATTTACTCTGAGAGTGGTTACAGTGTGAGTAGGCTGTCATGGTCTTTATGTATATTTTAGTTTCTTCTTAGACATAAACTGCAAACAGCTAGACCCTTTATCTGTGTTGCACGCCTGTTCAGCTGTGCGGTATGTTCTATTTTCAGTCGCAGGGAGCTGAGCACTGTGTACTATGTTGTGTGTGCCTGTCTGCGTGCACGTCTGTGTATTTACAGTACATGTTCTGCTTCACTACCATCAGGCTCATTACACAAACCTCTCACACTCACTTCGTCTTTGCAAACAAGCTCCAGCAGTGTGACGAAGTGAACCTTGCCCTTTTGTAGCGTGTACAGCACAGGGAGTAATGTGACAATGATGTGACTCCTGAGAGTGAAAAAACAAGGAGAAAAATCCTGTTTGTAAAAAGCTTGGTCAGAGCACAACGGTTAAAAGGAAGAGGAGTTTGTAGGGGGAGATTTCGTAATGATGGGAATCCCTCATCGTATACTGGACATGTTGTCATCTGGCAGCACACTGAAGCTCTCACCAGGAGTAAAAAGATTGCAAAAAAAAAAAGGATAAAAATGCCACTCTAACAAGCCTCCTGGGACCTCAGCTGCCTGGTTTCTGAAGAGGGAACAGCTTGTCTGATCTAAAACCCCTTTTAAAAGGCTCCAACAGAAACCGCCTGCTGTGCTTCACATAAATATTCTGTACACTCGATCCATAGCAACGGCTTTATATATGGGTTTGGTCATGTGCAATCATTAGTCTGTGCTGTTGGGATTGCATAAGAAACAAGGTAACAAGTAGGAGTTGGCGCAGTCATTGAAAGGGAACAGAATTCTCAAAGGTTTATCCATGGAGGCTTAATTAAACAGAGCCACATTTTCCCATTAATGCTTGACTTCACATTCATATGGCTACATACCAAATTTATAACCCCCCCCCCCTGCATATCCTCTCATATTGTTTAGGTGGTCTGTAAAGAGAGAACAGGTGGTCACAGGCCAAAGAAAGTTTCCTTGTAATCAGGTCAGGTAATATCCTGTAGTATTGCTGCAGGTCTGTGTGTGTCGATATGTTTAATACTCATGTGTTTCCAAGCGGACACACAATCAAAATCATCACAGGAGAAAATGTGTCCTGACATGAGGTGGATCACTGTGACCTCGTCTGTTCAGACAAATTACATCTGCTGCTATCTTTTTATTTTTACAGTGGCTGCTTGTTAGCTGGTGGTGTATCCTGAAGCTGGCCCCGAACCAGAGGATAGTCAAACAGACTTTGGGTACAATTTGACCCTCCAAATAACCGTAGAGTTGTTTCTGATCTGAGGTTGACCGGAACATTTGTATCTGCCCGAATGATCCTGTATTGTGAAGAGAATGCATCCCTAATCTTAATGTTATGTGTCGTTTGTCTTTCTGTCTTCAAAACCTTAAAATCAAACATTTCTGTTATTCACATTTTAAAATCCCATTGTTTGTGAGATTTCCAGCCTCTGGAAAAGCCAATCTGAAATCATTGAAAATGTACTTTTAATCAAACATAAGTCAAAGTGTGGTGGCACAGTAGAAGATGTGCTTAAAATGATTTGCATCTGATGCTTCCCAGGATCACAAGCTAACAATATCCAGCCTACTCAGCTAGTCAGACACAAAAACCTTCTATGTCACATTTAACGATAACATCAAGACGGAAGAGGTCGTCAAGATCGTCCTACTGTAGGTGCAGCTAACATCCAGGCCAGATGTGTGACAAAATAGGGACTGATTACCAATACATTGACTTATTGTTATAAATTCTAAATTCTACAATTATGAACTTGATCCTGTTATCACAGGAACCATTAGCTTTAACTCTGCCACCATCGGTTGGCATTAAATTCCTCA
This sequence comes from Tautogolabrus adspersus, assembly GCA_020745685.1. NCBI lineage: Eukaryota > Metazoa > Chordata > Actinopteri > Labriformes > Labridae > Tautogolabrus > Tautogolabrus adspersus. The sequence goes on from CM036539.1 coordinate 24,636,879, forward strand.
TCATGTCTTTATGAGAAACATATTGCCCAACTGAAAGTTTTTAATCCATCCAAACGGAGATTTTTCTGCACCACAATTGGCACCAAGAGCTCGCCAAAACAGCTTGTAAATAGTTTAAGAAACAAAGAAAACGGGTAAACGGTGATGTTGCAACAATAAACTGGACGGGATCCAGCGTTGCATTGTTTCATCACAGCGAGAGAAAAACATTGATGGCTTCTATGGACTTCTTTTCTTCTTATTTGTGGTTTCCATCCAGCTGTCAGCTGCTGTCGGCTGCTCAATAATTCAGGACTTTGGCTTTGTAATGTTTCCCATGCAGCTTCTACGGAGATCATGTTTTAACTTTCTTTGCACAGCCTCACAACTGAAGCCCTCCGTGGTGTTGGGGTCATTTCAAAGGAAGATTCTGGTACTTAAGTTGAAATTGAAGTTGTGTCATAAATCATGGAGGTGAAGATTTTATGGTTTAGGGGAAGAGGGATATATTTTCCAAATGGTTTAAACATCCTTCTATGTGTAAATCTTATTCGGACAGCCACAGCTTTGGTGTCTCACATTACAGCCTCCCTTAAATGATCATCCACGTTTCTCTTTCACATGTGGCTGACTTTGAACAGCCTCAAAGTCACATTCAACTGCAAAGTGTTACATACATTATTAACTTTGTGAAACCTCTGCCAAATGCAAATGGTTCATTGACAGAGCTTGTAATAAATTACCGTAAACTCCACCTTTTACCTGTGAGTCAGGGACAGGGACCGTTTATGTGTGTGTCCCCCTGGTGCTATTAAAGGAATAAATCTGCTCAAGTACAGAAGGAGCATGGCTTAGCACAATGTGCTGATGTCCCCATTAATCTCACTTCCAATCAGAGGACAGATAACTGTGACGCAGCACTAAAGGTAACTGGATACTCAGTTCGAAGAAGAATAGTTCACAAACTCCCATGATGCATCATTTACAAGCAACCCGCTCGTCAGCAAGTTTTAAAATCAAAACTGTGTACAGTATGCTGAAGGAGCAAGTTCTTAAATCATTAAATATTTGGTGAAAGCATCACTTTCTCGAAAAACATCACACTTTAATGCACTCTGAGCACTTTCAGCCATTTTTTTTACTGGCTTTTAAAAAGTTGGTCTGAATGGGACAAACGGATAACTTACACATATTTGTAAGAGGAATACATTCATTATATTCCTGAATTAATAATGTGGTTGATATAATGCATCAGTTTGCTCTTTCAGAGACGTAATGGTGAAGAAACTGTAAGAACATAATTGGGGCTGCAAGTAACAATTCCCATTTCCTAGAAGTAACCATGTAGAGTAATGCAACAAACAAACAAACGTTTAAACTGAGCTAAATATTATTTGATCACTTACTGTACAGGTTATTGCTGACATTATCGTCTATATTATGTTTGCTGGAAGACGGATGTTTTGTGTTTGCATATTTAGCTAAGATGTAGTGAACTAGCAGTTGCTTACATTATTGTGTTGATTTTATTTTTGATAAATATTACAAAGTTATGGAATACTTCTATTGACGTCTATATTCAAACGTAAACACCAACTATTAAAAAAACTGTACAGGACATTTAATTTTTTTCAACCATCTCCTGATGATGTTCTTGTTTATTTAAGTCATTAATGGTCTATATATTAGAGGTAAAAATCACATTTTTTCTTAAGCTCTTGGTGACTGTTCCAAGTTGGAACAATAGCAACAGTTCAAAAGGCACATTTCTTCTGTTTAATATCTTATAAAACAAAGTGAAGCAGCATATTGTATCATTTGAGAAGGTGAAACTAGGTAACCACTCGCTTAATGGCTTTATGGACCAACCTTTTGGGGCTAATGGCTTATAAGTCCTCAGCTCAATGAAACTGTAATGCAAAGATAAAATGTGCTCTAAACCTCTGAAATATTACATCTAAGTGCAACGATATCCTGTTTACAGCAGAAACTGTCTCCACAATAGGGATTTATGCACACAAAAAAAGGGACAACTTAGAGCCCTGTCTTGCCAGACTGCCAATTTCCATTCAAATTAATGTCTAAGCCTTCTTATTAAACAAACCTCAGGACGGATTTTAGAAGGCATCATGTGCGCTCACTGCAAGACAAGCTGTCCACACAGTGGGGTGGAACTTCCTGAACCCTTAAATCTAATGGTTAATCTTTCCTCTCTCTGCTTGTCTTGTTCTCATCAGGAGTCCTGACTCCGAGCAGCAGCCATGTGAGTGGAGCTGTCACACAGCAGAGGATGTCCACGTCCATCTAGAGAAGAGCAGCCTCCCTCCTTTCCTTCCTCCCTCCCTCGTGCTCCCTCCCTTCTTCCCACATGAGGAGGAGAAGATGACTATCACCAGCCGGCAGTCCTTCAATGTCCTGACGGTCATCTTCCTGCTGCTGTCCACTGCAGGTCTGTAAAGTTTACGGGAGCTTATCAGCCCTCAAAAGTTTATATTTTTTTAAAGACACTCGTATGAGAGTTTCAGGGAGGGCACGGGCATGCTAAGAGCAGATTTTACAATCTTTGGATGCTCCAAAATCTGGTTTTCTGTCGTTTTCTGGTTTAGCCAGCAAACAACCTCAGAGGACACAATTTTAAGGATTGAAGTTGTTATCTGATGGCCAAAAGTTCAGTCAGAGACACTCATCATCAAGGGGCTTAAAAGCATTTATTGCCCCAAAGAGAAGTGCTCTCGGCAGGAAAAGCTCTGAATCTTAGGGTGCTCTATAAATTAGGCCATGCAGCGTAAAAATGTGAAGAGGGAGCATTCTATCCACGATAGATACCAAGAGAAAAAAACTCAGCCAGCACAAATTTCTGAGCAATGGAATATACATTATGCACAAGGGAAAAGATGCCAACTCAAGTCTTCCAAATGACAAAATAGGGCAGGAGCAGGATGAAGTGTTGGAGGAAGAAATCAGTTCAGTAGGAGCATAAAGCAGGTTGGAATAATCCACCTCATTCAAGAGGAATTTAACAACCTTTTCATTTCAATACATAAAAAATGTGCATTCATTGCCTGCCAGGGAGAGGGTGCAATACCTGGATTCCCGCCTTAAAGAGAATAACTTTGAACTTTCAACACCACAGGTCAATTCAGATTTCCTCTGACTTAAACAACTGAAGGGGATGACTTCAGTGAAAATAAAATAGATGATGATCCTTACCAACACATCCTCAACAGCTGCAACTTGGGTCATGAAACATTTCGTACGTCATTAATGTCAATGAGGTAAATACATCTTTGTATCTCAAACTACACATAGGACTAAGTCTCTGATCTCCTGTTTTTTTCCCATCTAATCCAACTTCCTCCAAACACAAACTTTCTCTGTCTTTATTCAACAACTGACCCACACCTTTAAGGTCTTCTATCATTTCAACTGCTGCTACTGGTTACAGCTTACCAATAAATGTAAATGATGTAAATATAAGTCATAGTAAGCTTCCTGGTAAGGCGCCTTATATTGATGAATTTTTGTCAGACTGTCTGGATTTATTTGGGTTTTTTTCTATATAGATATAGGTATATTTCTATAGGAAATTCCCCAGATCTCAGGTTATTCAAAAGATTTCTCATGGCCAAAAGTACAATTTCCTCCAGCTAATGACAGCGCGCAGGTGAATTTAGGAGTGGATAAAATTCAGTGATTGGACGCGATTCAAACCGGCGAATATGAGGGTCATGGACGCAGCGGCAGAGGAGAACAAATATGACAGTGAGGCGAAACACCAGGCAGATAAAGCTTTGTTTCTAAAACGAGGGAAAACTTTGGTTTAAATTTCACCTGTTGGGCAGGCAGGTGCCAAACACCGACGGTTAGCTTGTGCTAGCGTGTGATAGCTTGCAGTGTAGGTAAACAAACACACTACGTCCTCCAGTTAGTGAGAGCTTGTGGGGTACGATGAGGCCGGAAGGAGGGGCCCAGTTTGAATGTTGTGTTTACAATCTGCAACGAACAACGCTACTGTACCTTTAATTGTTTTAGTAATCTCTTTGTTCATTTGCTCTTTCCTTACAAATGTTTGGAATGTATTCCCTATTGTATAAACAACAATATTATACAGACAGGAAGGATGTAGCTCAAAAATATTTAATATATCTCAACGTGTTTTTTTATTCTGGTAGTTTAGAACAGTGTTTCATAATCCTCAAATATATTCTTGTAATAATTATATAAAACTGTGAACAAAAGCTCACACTTGAAAAGCAAGTAGCAGCTCATGTTGCTTCCTAAATGATTGATTTTAGTTTTATTGATAAGATGAACGCAAACAGAACGAGGCTTCTTTTCCTCTGCTGTTATTCATTAATTATTCACAGCAAGAAGTTGCATCATACTTGTCTTTAGTTAAGGGGATAAGAATTCAGTTTTACTGCTTGGCTAACTTCAAATGAACCATTTGAGAGTAAATATCTCTTTCTTTGTAGATGAACACAGATTAAAATACAGTTACAACACAGCAAACATTTCCTCGATGTGTCAGAAGAAAGGAAACAAATTGTGCGTGTGATTGTAGCATTTAATAAATTAATGTGATGTGTGAGTTCTGACTGATGCTCATATGTTGCCTGCTTTTCATGGAAGCTGGAGACGGCCATGGCAGTTCTCAGACCGCAGGCTGTAAACATAGTGTAGTGCAAGAGCCAAGCTGTTAACTGTATCCTAAATTTCAAGAGGTGTTAATGAAATTAAGCAGGTGGGTGTGTTTACAACGGCACGGTCTCCAGAACCAGCTGTTGTTGATTTGAGAAGCCAGAGACTTCCCCTGAACCGTTCTCTTTCCAGACCTTTAAATCGTGCAACGTTAGAGGACTTAATGGCTCGCTTCCGATGTCGAGGGCATCTGTTTCCTTATTGTGAGTTCAGGTACTTACAACTGCTGACCCCCACTTTATGTGCAAGGATTTATTGGAGATAAATACCTTCGACAGTCAGTCGACAAAGGTCAGATGAAGAGTTTTCTTCCACCATATTTCCATCCTTGACATCTTATCCCCCGTGTCCTCTTGTGCTGCTTCATTTCGGCTCTTCTCGCGCTCACATAGGGGTTGTGGAAGGGAAGATGGCCGGCAACACAGAGCTCATTATAACCTGAAAGAGCTCTTCCTTTTCAAATGCTGATCTGTCTCCCGTCTGGGATTACTGACAGACTTCAAATCACACCGCAGCATTAGTAGACCTTGAACTGAATCACAGCTACAACACTTTTACTGACCCCACTGCCAGATTCTATAAGCTCCACAGATGAAAGAAAACACACAAGACAAAGACAAATCAATGGAAATTGAACAAAAGTGTGCACTGAGTACACGTAGTTGCATGAATGGAGAATGATCAAGCAAAAAGAAAACAAAGAGATATTTTCATGACAGATTTTGCAAATGACACAAATAGAGCCTGATTTAGATGTGAGCATGGATGATATCATCATCTTATTTTAGCTTCTGGCACTGGAAGATAACATCAGCCTGTCTTCAAATCAGTCACATGAAAGTGCAGAAGACAAATGCCAAAGATGTTTGTATGGTAATTAAAAAATACAGTAACATTTTTACACAAGCTGTCTATTTGAGGGAGAAGACACGTTTGTGTCTTGATTGAAAAACGTCTTCTTCAGCTCAGATATTGGTCACAGCTCTGCCTGTTCATATTGAGGAATATTTTAGGATCTGTGTTTGCATCCTTAAGGTTTCATTTTGAATGAGTCTCATTTGTGTTCTGATTTTGGACAACTCTTGGGTTACTTTAACGAGAATCTCTTGTTGTCTTATGATCACATTTCAATCAATCAATCAATCTTAAGATGTATAGCGCCAATTCAGAACAAATGTTATCTCGAGACACTTTACAAAAAGCAGGTAAAAATGTACTCTTTGTTATATTACAAAGACCCAACATTAATCCATCATGAGTGTAGCACTTAGCACGGTTAGCAAAATTACAGGGGCAAGAAAAAATGTCCTTTAAAGGGGCAGAAATCTTGGGTCTAATCAGACTCATGATGAACAGCCATCTGCCGACACTGCACCGGGTTTGAAAAACAGGATAGAGATGGAGACGCATTATTATGATTTGTTTCATCTATTTGATGTTGTTTCTCTGAACATGTGTGTTCTTGTTGGTTATATTGGCCAGGACAAAAAAAATAAACATTCACAACTCCAATAAGGCTTTACTGATTTCATTTGAGATCATCTAAAACATTTGATTCAAACACAGGACTGAGTTAAGATGTGTAATAAACACGTATTCTGAGCAGGCTGAAAGTACAACACTCTATTGGCCTGTTTCTGTATGTCTAACCTGCAGCCTATAGGGTGTGACTACAGGCAAACTGTTGTGTATTCATTATTGGTGTCACTGCTTGTAATAGAAAGTGAAAAGGTGCTAAAAATGTCAGACTGATTAGTAATGAAGGTGTTGAACAAGTGGGTGTAACTTCCATCAGCCACGTAATTTGACACCCATTGTATCTGGGTCATTCCTTTCTCTGACAGATTGTGTAATTTATAAATACCAGACAACGTCGCAGCTACGGCTAAAGTAGATTCCTGTGAGTTCTTTAAAGCTAAAGTTTATTGGTTGCCAGATTTCATAACAAAGACAATATTGCTTTTCTTGACCCTTTGTGAAAAGAAACAATGCATTGTTCTATCATGCCTTCCTAAAGCTGCAGGGACTTGAATGCACAGCAACAGAAGAATGCAAATAAGAAGTGCATTACTTATACAACAAATACTCATATTCTCCATTATGAATTTCAAGCTCTGTTGTCCTCCTGTATGTATAAATAAAAGTCAGAGTATATTAATGCTCACGAGAAGCTTTAAAGAACAGGTGATGAGATGCTTCAGCCCCGCTTTTGGAGAGAAAAATACTCTTTACTCTTATCTCCTCTGATATAAAACATTTACCTGGCATGACCAAAAAGCAGCCTCTAGAAATGCATAATGTAATTCTGATGGGAAAAATTCTGCATCTGGACTCAGGGCCATAATAAACACTTCCATGAAGAAGGACATGTTTTGCATAATGACCTACAAAGTAAGATGCAGTGTTTCCTTTTGAGATTAAAGGTTAGGGAGAGAATGCCATCAGCGCCTGAATTCTAAACGTGATGGGTGCTATCTGATTATTTTGCATGTACTTTTTCCTCCATGCAATTACATGCACCCTCAATCTAGTTGTGATTTTTTTCTGAGGCTTTAAAAGAAAACAAAATGCATTCAGTACTCTGCTGGCTGCTGATGTTTCCTTTAAAGCTGTTTGTCCATTAATAATTCACACATTTTTACACCTGAAATCTTTCTCTTTCTCCAATCTGCAGCTTTATCGGCTCATTACAGAGTGTGTGAACCCTACGACGACCAAAAGGGGCGTCCTCACTTCGGCTTTCACTGCCCGCGCCTCTCAGACAACAAGACCTACATGTTCTGCTGCTACCACAACAACACCGCCTTCAAATACTGCTGCAACGAGACCGAGTTTCAGATGGTCATGCAGATCAACCTCACCACCACCTCAGACGGTTATGCACACAAGTAAGTCAAATAAAGCACACACAGCGCAATTTATCACATTTTGAATGCACTCCTGTCATTTCATTATGACCTAGAAAAGCCTCAGGGGTGTACAAACCCCCACTGAGGGCTGCTACATTAAATCTGTCCCTTTAATAACGGGAAATATTACAAAAATGTACATCTGGATCTTGATCAAGGTATAACAGATACAGGACAGTAAGTTATGTTGATTTTGGAGGAAAATCAAATCCATGGTTGGTCAAACAGAACTGCCAGTCACAGACTAATGGGCCCGTCCAACAGAATGTTTTATATTGTTTGTTGAAAAAATACATAGCCCAGTGAGAGTAAGGGATACGTCCATCATGGATTTTTTTGTTGCAGAATCTGTGGTTAGAAATAAGATGTCAAAAATGTACAGAAAAAATGCCAATCACAACTTCTGTGAAAACGAAATACAGCTGGACCCAAACTTGTTTAACGATCAAATATAACACAACAAAACAGCAAATCCTCACATTCGAGAGGTTGGAACCGGAAAAAGTGTGTTCCCTCCCGTGTTGCTGGTGGAAAAATGATCATCCAATCAATGCCACTGTCAGGAATTTGTGGAGCTCTGTCTAGTTGTGTGACAGAACCAAGGAGGCTTGATAACAACTGCTGCCTGTATAGACAGAGGCCTGTTAGTTTACATATACAGCCTGACTTCTCAATCTCACCAGACATTGTTGATTATTTTTACTTCTCTCCAAAATTCAGGCAAATATATTCTCTTGTGATTGGCTTAAGAATATCTAATCCTCCTCCTCCACAGACATCGGTTGGACTGGAGCCGGTGAGACTGAAGATGAAAACAAAGTGTAACAAGGTGTACTTCTCAACCTCTTGGTTCAGATGTAGTGACGCTTGTGTTACGAGAATGAATGGCGTCTAGGGGATGCTGATTCTGTAACAGAAAAATGCAAACAAAACAAAGGCTGGCTGGCGGTGTAGGATGTGGGCTTACCTCCGGTCAGCAGTCGGTGGCATGCTCGGACCGTCAGCTCTCACACAAGCAACCAGCCCAAGCACACAATCTCTTTCTCAAGTTTTATAGTTGTTACAGGTTGGTCTAACCTAAAGGGACAAAAACGAGAGGTGGTGAATGTCTACACGGTTGCTTCTGTGTCGTGTCACACTAGGTGATTCTCAATGGCTCAGCATCCTGATCCACAATGGACACTGTTACATAATACATTTAACACACCTGGGCCACTGTATTAATTGATAAGCCCCACCCACTCCCAGCCAGCTAAACTCAAAAGAGGAAGTCATGCCTACTAAGAGACTGTAGAACTAGAGCTTCATTAACGCACTATAAGAAGCCTAAAAGTTCTTCTTTAGGCCAGAAAGAAACTGTACATCTAAAATGAAATCTGTTTTCTAGGTTTTAAAGGTATCCTAAAAACCACAAACAAACAGGGACTAACACAAAACCTCCTTGGTCTTTGGGAAGCTAATTATACAGAACAATAAATCTTAGGTAGAGAGTTTTATGTGTAGAGCTATGGGGAAACAAACGGATTCCGTTTCGTGGCGTTCCCTCAGATGAGATAAAAACAGCTGCTTCAGTCTGCCTGCTCACAAATGTTTCGCTCCCTTGACAGCGCTCGCTCTCATTGACACCGCTTGCCTCTTGCTCAGAGGGTTTGCTGACATTGATCTACACCTACAGAGGCATTCAAAAGCAGCGCAGAGAAGAGCAGATGCTGAAAGCAGTTGTTGTTGTTATAAGAGAGAGGCGCCTCTACATGAGCTCACAAAGGCAGGTGTTAAGTGCTGGCTGTTATATCAAGTAACACTATGGTAAGCTATCATAGTACAGTTGTCCATGAAAGAATTAAAGTACTTTTAGTGTTATAAGTCTTTCAGTTTATAGAGATTTGGATTTTGAAACGCTGTCCCCAAAACCCTGCCCTCATACTCAGACCTGCTTGCACCAGAGGTCACGTTACCTGAATATTTTCTGTCTTTGATGAAATCTTCTGAACATGTAGTAAAATGTTTTACGTGCTTGTTTTGGGCAAACCTGTGTATTTTAGGGGGAGTTAATATACTCTGTTATCTTACCGGTGCACTGACTGGCATACTCTCCCATACCCATTAACATTTTAGAAGTATCAGAGGCTGGTACCACTGCTGGTATGAGTATTGGAACAACTTAAATAAGCAATACACTCAAACTGAGATACCACACTCCTGAATAAGGATGATAAAAAAGCGGCTATGATATCATGGTAGCTCTTCACAGAGGACACACACAACAGAGGACACACTTATTCGTTGCAGTATAAGCAGATTAAAGCTGAGTGATGGATGCAGAAAAATGAGCCTCTTGTTCTGTGTGAGCTCTCAGCAGGAGATTTAGGTGTCCAAAGCACCGCTCTCTGTACTAATGCCCTCCCAGCATGCCTCTGTCTCAGACCGGCCACACTGCCCTCCAGCAGGTCGTGATATTTCATTTTAGTGTCAGATGGCCTGTGAGGCCACTCTTTCATCCTGGCTCACAGGGCGTTAGGACTGAGGGATTGATATTTACCACCACAAGCAAGTTAAACTGGTCACAATTCTGCTCTCTGCTCACACTGCACAGTTGAAATTGTATTACTGTATAGCTTGAAATTGACTGTAGTTCAAGGTAAAAAATAAAGGTGTTAATCCTCTGAGGATTTCCCCCTAGCCCTTTAAATATTTACAGAGTGGTTTATATGCTGCAGAATCCAAATAGATCCAAAGTCACCTCAGAGAAAAATGTTTAAAGCAACAAGAAAAGCTGCAAACATTTGACAGATAATCAATTGCATCTACTTCTCTCCCTTTAGGAAGCAGTGTTGGATAAAATTTGTTTTAGTAGTGTGGTCATGATCGATCTCTCCAAGAACTGAGCACATAATGCTGTTTACCTATCCTAAGGTTCACATAATCCTACTTTAGAAATCCTGATATCGTCACAAATTACCTCAGTAGACACACAAACTAAATTATAGGTAAATGTCTCAGATGCACAAGTGAGGAGATGAGCTCAGAATACATTTAGATGTGAGTGCAGGGGTAGTTCTAACCTGCCTAAGTGCTCATTTGAGCAGCTCACATGTTCATTTCAAAGTCATTTATTCAGATAAATATCCCGAAGGCCACATCAATTTCAGACAGAAGAGGATTCCCTCCTTGACTGACTGACTGACTGACTGACTGACTGACTGACTGACTGAATTAGAAGCATTTGGACATAAAAATGTTCGAAGGGCTAAATACTTTCATAACTGAAAGAATAATACATCTTTGGTTATGTCTCAAAGAGGAATTAAATATGATAGACTCCCTACGCCTGGTATTCACAGACTTAATGTCCTCAGCTCAGAGTGTCAAATCAGAGACTGATGACGAGTGTACCAAATGCTCTGTCCAACTCAAGAAGCAATATATAAAATGTGTTTGTAACTATTTCACTTGTTTTTCAAGGGTCAATTTGAGGAATGTTTATGTTTTGCCACATGAGCAGCAAACATTGGCAGCTTTATCGTGGCTTCTGGGATTTAAGGTCCCAGCTTAAGTGTCTGGATGGCAGCCATGCTGATTACACTGTGCTAATACTCTGTCTGTCTCTGTCTCACAGTAATTATACAGCCCTGGTTGGCGTGTGGATCTACGGCTTCTTTGTCATGGTGCTGCTGGCGCTGGACTTCCTCTACTACTCAGCCATAAATTACGAGCTGTGCCGGGTCTACCTGGAGAAATGGGGTCTTGGGGGACGCTGGCTGAAGAAGGCCAGGAGTCAGTGGCACAGGTCCATGCCGGAGGAGAGCGAGGCCCAGGCTCAAGCCCAGCCCATGGTCCCCAGCCACTACCAGCCCAGACACAGCCTAAGAGGGGAGAGCCACAGCCCCACGCTCCTGCCCTACAACACATCCACAGCATGGTGAGTCACTGTTGGCAACACGATTACTGCCAATCTGTAGTTTGGCACATGCACGCTGCAAGAATGAGCAAATAAGGAACAAACATTCTGAGTCACAAATGTCCTGGGTAACCACAGCTGGTGTCTACATGGGACAGTTGGCAATGTGCAAAGAATTTATACAAGACGGACAGGTAGCTGGAGAGGACAGTTGGGCTGTTGTCATTAAGAAACTCCCAAACTACAGATTAGTCTCACAGGGATTTGAGTGTGAATATTAAACTTGGGTATAACTAAAATAAAAAATACATCAATTAAATGCATTTGGTATATTCTGGAAATATTAATGTTATATGTAATAAAGCTTTGGAATAAAAGGAAAACTGTAAAGTGAAGCATTGTAGGTTTGCATCTTGCTTTGATTGGTCTCTTAAAAGACAATGAGACCAACTACAGAGCTGAGACGGACCACTTTAACAGCTACTGTTTAGATAATTCATTCATTTGAAACCCAAAGGAAACTAAAGAAATTATTATTGATTTTAGAAGACCCTCTCCTCTCTCCCCTGTTATTATGAACAACACAACCATTGAAATTGTACAAGTAATATAAGTAAGTATCTGGGCGCAGTTATTGACGGCAAATTGAACGCTAACACTAATGATTTGAAAAGGCTCAGCAGCGTCTCTATTTTTCAAAGCAAACTGAGAAGTTTAAATGTTGACGGCACCATGCTGACTTTCTTTTTTCAAAAGCTTCATTGAAAAGTGTACTGACCTTTTGTATTCAGTGTTGGGAGGGGGGGGCATAGTCCGTACATAATAAGAACAAACTAGACAGGGTGGTTACACTAGGTAGCAGAATAACAGGGAAACCATTGTGCAGTATTTCTTTCCTAACAGACCGTTACACACTGAATTAAGTTTACAGCAGACCCACAGCATCCCTTTTGGTCTGAGTATGTACTCTTCACTTGGGGGCGCTGGTACAGAAAGCCCAGGATGAAGACTAAGAGGCATCACTTCATTTGTACAACGGAGCATTCAGCTGCTCAACAAGCTCTGATTATACAGTATGAACTCAGCAGCTGGCACTAGTTTGCACATTATTGACATCCCCTCCCCTACATGGACTCACGTGATGCTTTAGTAATGTTTTTTTAATGATTTTAGTCTCCTGTTTATTGTGTGATGTCCTGTGTGCTTGTCTTTGAAATGCATGTTGTTTTCTTCTTGGTGAAAGACGAATTCCCCTCGGGCAATAAAGGTTTAATTCATTGTCTTTTAAATCATTAAGGGCCATCAGAGCAGAGCTTGAAACTGGTCAAATCAGTTAACCTTGACAATGTTTGAACAGCACACTCAGCTATAGTGTGGGCTTCATTATGCATAACTATTGTTTGATGGACTTAATTAGGCAAAGAAGCCAATGTTCAGGTCAGAGCTGCTGTCAAACCTCCACAGCAAGAATGAAATCCACTTTCAAACTTAGCAGTGGGCTCATTTTACTTTCAGATATAACTTCAATACCAAGTCCATTAAATGTATAGTTTTACTAACATCAATGGTGAAATGATCAGTTTCTGGTCAAAACAACGACATGTTTAAAACACTGAGATCATACAAATGGACTACGGCAGGAATACAACTATTTACCTTTTTTATTAGTGGTGCAAAGGATCACAGTTTATCCATGACTCATTCAGATCATCCCCCACACGGTTCGGGCCGCATCTGATCGGGGGATCGATGAAAAAAATATATCATCATTATGTAAAATGAATGAACTGCTGCTCCACCTCTCGTCTCAGTAAAGAAAGCAGCGTTTAAGTGCTGCATCTAGGTGCTGTGGACATCCACTGCGTAAATAGGATGACAATTCAGTGTTTTAAAATTTATTTTTACGTTTTTTTGTAGACTTTAACACAGAAAATGGATCATAAAGTGTTCTAATTTCATTGTGCATGGTTACTTTTTTTAAAAGCTCCTTCTAGCTTTCCCCGTTCATCTCAAGATGGTTGCATTGATCCTTAATTATCAGATGGTGGTTGACTGTGACACACAGAAGCTTAACAAGAGCAACGTCACAGCCTCTAGTCTGAAGCTGTATCCTTAATCCAAACAAATACATCACAGAGGGCTGTGTTGGGTCCTAAAACTGAAGATAGAGTTTGTTTGGTCCGACTTGTTTTAGTAGATAACAGCAGATTTTTTTATTCCCAGAAAGATTTTTTTGTTTTGATGAACTTATTTGGGGGGTAGCAAACAATGTATTGTGTAATAGAAAAGCTTTTGATATAACAGTCGGCTGTACTCAGACAATAAAAAGCTAAAGTGTATGTCTTTGAAAAGAGAGTTCAGGTCTATCTGTTTGTATTTTTATTATTGGAAATACTGCAATGAGTATATAGTGAAGAAGATTGAGGATACTTTACATTATTAAGATGATGATTTTGACTTGTAGTGCTGTTAAAATGCTCCCTTCTGATCCATGGCTAGCTGAGGAGTAGAAAAGTGACATAATAAACATTTTTCTTTCTTTTTTTTGTGGCTTATCCAGAAAAAAGAAATCCAATCTGGGATTTGTGATCTGTTACACTGCTATTATTTATTAATCTCTTGATTATTTTCAAGATTATCCAATCAATTGTCTAGTCTTATAAAACATTTCCACGATGTTGTTTTCAAATTGCTTATTCTGTCAAAGGCCAATGACTCGTAATTACCTTGCACAGACTACAAAATAAAGCTGAAAATTATTATCTGGAAGCTGGGACCAGAACATTTGAAGATTGTTGACATTTTGCATTTGAATATGACTCACATGGTTATGAAAATATGTTATTTTCTTGGCCAGCTTACTAAGTGTCTCATCATTGCAGCTCTTAGATTGACAGCCATACTGTAGGATGTGTTTCCTAACCCTGTGCTGATGACCGTTTCAAAACATGATTGGTTCTGATCTGATGAGCATATTAGTACAGAAGAGACTCTTGTTTTTATTTGGAAAAGCGATGAGTGTAACCGATGCTTAAAGAAATTCATGGGTACCTTTAGAGGTTTGCTTTTTGTCCTTTGTTTCCCCAACAGTTTCTCACTTTTTTTGTTGCTCTGTACTCTTTGTTTTGTCATGCAGAGAGCAACATGTCAGGGGTACAGTGGAAACAGCACAGAAATTAGATCATATCTAGCATATTATTCCCAAGACATCAGGAGGGAAGCTCAAACATCGGGCTCCTTGTAACTTGGATTCCTTATTACGATTGCAGTGTGCACAACAACACACACACAAGATTACAGCTTCCTGAAGATCATGCTGCCGTTTTTACTTCACAATCGCACATACTCAAGGATAAAGAGCACACTGACTTCAATACGTATGCTTTGCCTCCGACTTAGGAATGCAGACTTGATCATTTTAAAAATTCTGCCCTCTCGCCCTCTAATGGATTTCTTTAAAGCATCTTGATCTGTATTGGTCTTTCATCTCAGAATAGCTACACTCAGTCTCACCATCTAACTCTTTTTAAAAGAGAACTTTTCTTGGTTTTAAGACCGACCAGCTCATTTGGGGGTTATCATTATTAATGAATAGAAAAGAACAGAATAATGTGAAAAGCTTCACTGGCCGCCAGGGGCCCCTAACTCATATTTAACCTGAATGATTCGACTCTGAGTCACAAAAGAAACCTCTCATGGAGTTTCTGTGGCGAAACACCATCTGCTGTCCTTTCTGTTTATCTTTTTATTGCCTTTGAGAGCAGTCACAGGAGTCTCAGGGTGTACTGGGCTGCGTGTGACTGTTCTTAAAACATACAGGATGATTTACGATGCCATGAGTGAACTTTAACACCCAGCAGCCGCAGGGAACTTTCCTTCTTTTGGCAGACATTGCTCATACTTTCATAATATAGCAACAGAATCACAGAGTGCAGAACAAACCTAGATTCTGCACGGTCAATTTTTCATTCAGTTCTCCATCTCAGACACGGTGCGCCCTATCCGTCTGACTGGGGCTCAGAGTCTTTTCCTAGAGGTAGATATCTCTCTTGGGTCATGATAATTTAATGTAAGCAGAGGTTTGACAAATGGCTTGCAGAAGCTGTGTGGACTGTGTGAGACGTAGATGCGAGAAGCGGGGATGCTGCAGAGGGATCCTGAGGCTGCTCTGCTGGTGGAAACAAGGTTAACTAACACCGGACATATCCGTGGAGCCTTCTCATTAGACATGAAGTCAGCTCAGAATGAAAGAACTCATCAATCCTAGGCATGTGAGGTTGACCTGTAGCAGCAGCTCTCCAGCTTTAAGCTTGAAGATACTGTATCTATAAAAAGGTGTTTGGAGTGGCTGCAAATGCTTAGTGACAAATTGAGCCGACAAAGTGTGCTAAGTAATGATGGAAACTGCTTCAGGATGGATGTCGGTGTGGGATTATCTTGTGTAAGACCCCTTTCTATAAAAAGTACAGGCTAATAAACAGGACAAAATTAACATAAAGCTAAGAATAGTCTTAGGTAATCGCTCCCTTTGTTTAAAAAAAGTGACAGATGCTGGGAGCTATATACAGTTTCTGGGGCAAGTTTGGAGCTTATTTGCAGTTTCACACTGAGAGTCATTTCTCACAACACAGATAACACTCACACTTTTTGTTTAATGTGTTAAATAACCTCGATGGAGGAAAAACGGTACATATAGCACAGATGATGTTGCCCACACTGTGCGTCATCGGATGGCCCGTGGTTTATTTGCGGGGGTACATATCTTTATCCCCAGAGAGGATGCAGGGTAAAGGGCTCAGAAAACTGGGTCCATTTAGTCGAACATCTGTTGGCCAAATGTAAACAAACAAAGATGGGGTCAAGTCCCACAACTGGCGAAGCTGCATCTAAAAACAACCCAGTCACACAGCAACTCAGGAATCCAGCATGAATGGTTACCAATACAGCAGAGCAATCCTGGAGTTAAGTCAAAGTACAAAACATTCCTCCACATGTACAGAGATGCTTCTTTAGAGAAAGTACAGCTTGACGTTTCGCGTGTGGGAATACTGTTTACCATACTGCAATGTTAGCGGGCTTGTACTGCTGCAGATCTGCTGGGGGTTCAGTGTGGGCGGCATAGGAAACAGTTATTACTTTCTCTCAGTGGATAACCTTTATTCAACTCTCACATTCATATATTCAGAGTAGTTTGAACCAATAACAGGAACTTAACTGGTGTCATTCTTCAACAACTGACATGTTATCCAGGTACGGTGAAAAGAGCAGGTTTGCTCAGCCAAATAAGATGGTTTAAGTTTAATAAGAAGAGTGCATGGTTTCTTTATGAGCAGTTGAGTTTACTCAGAGTAATGACAGAGCGTCCACCAAAATACGGCCATATTGGTCATCTATTAAGCAGCTTACTATGACCAATATAGGTTTATTTGTAATTATTGTAGGAGGAAAGGAGCAGTACAATGGATGTTGTTTGAAGAGAGAGACATTTGATTTAGAAATGGGGAAGAGGTTGGGTTAGATTGATGGTTCAAACCCAAATTTGAATGCAGTGGCACAATTTTGTTTTTGGCTATGTTATTGTACACAGAGAGATGCAAAAACAACAGGACTGCAGACAGTCTCAAAAGGTTTACAGACATACAGGGCAGCGTCGCCTCAGCCTGTTGGCTGCTCTGACACCCTCTGTGTTAGTCAATCCCTCCAAAGAGTTGTGAGGTCGCGATCACAACTATCAGTGCAAATTGAACCAAATCCTCGCAAATTTTGTGTCCTCAAAATTTTGTCCGTTCACCGCAAACTTGATCACCTTAGCCACCTGGTCATTGAAAAAATAAAGCCTCAAAACATCGCATCTTCCACGCAAATTCTGGCATTTTAGGCCACAACAATCACTAAAAAAAGACCTCAAAATACTGGAGGAACTGTTAAGAGGATCTATTTAGCCTGCTAAACCCCCATTGAACCAGACAGGGGGGATGTTGTGTTAGAGCTTTTAAATCAGGATATTACGATGCTAGCAGGCTTCCTGGTCGATGTCTGTAACTCATCAGCCATGGAAATGGCATCATAAATTTGCCCGATCCCAGTATTTTACTCAGCTTACTTTGCACTGTATTTTACATACTTAAACAAAAACTAGATCTCTTTCTTAAGAAGTAGTTCTTTGTCCAAATCTAACATAACTGCCACAGTGTCACAACAACAACAACGTATTTGTTGTTGGTACTCTTCAACAGACATATCAGTCATTTTGGAAGTCATTGTCTTTTCTGTTGTTGGTAATGTGGCACTTCATGCCATCAACAACCCAGTCAGTTGCAAGGCCAGTCTTTTCCTGTAATAGCACATGGCATGGGTACAGGGTACACCTAATCCCTCTAGCCATTGCTGTTGGTTTGATTAATGTTCAAAAAGCAGGCATAACGTCAGAAAATAAAGACATTAAATCTCTTAAACATTGACTTCCAATCTGGGGTATTTGTTATTTTGCAGTTTAGAGACTAAGGAGTAGCTCTGCTGATTTTAAAATTAGTAAAACGATTTGGAAGACTCCATGAACTACATATTTGTTTTGAGGAGTAAAAGAAAACGGAAAAATATATGATTACAATTTTCTGTGCCAATGCCAGCTCTTAAAGGGCAACTGCTGTATTACTGAGGTTAGGCAAGGAGGGGTATCTGTATCTGATTGTTGATTTAAATTTGGTTCCAAAAAACTAACTTGAACACCACAAATGATTAACAGATAATTACAAATAGTTTGTATCGCACTTCAAGGCTAAGCGTATGAGGATACGGTTAAAAACATCTACTTTCTATAATAATTAGGATTGTTCTGTCACTATGTAGTCTTCAGCAGCATTGAATCCCTGATAGATTGTCTTCTCATGGTCATATGGACTAGCTTGAATCTGACATGCTCTACTCATGGAACCACAGGATCTGATCTGCTGCTATCATTTTAGTCTGGCTTTTTTATAAATTTGTTATCAGTGTAGGCTAATCAGGACGTACAGTGCAATAACAGCTGTGAAATCATGATTAGAAAAACACAAGCTGCTGCTTTGCTGCATGCGCTGTGGCTGAATTAAAAATATGACCTGCCCTGGGACGGGCTGAAGCCTCCATGCGATCCTCAAGGATACGTACATTTAATGCATGATTGGGTCAATGACTCATCCTTGGTTTATGTGTGCTGAGCATCAGCCAAAAGTGTCGTACATAAAGTGGGAGAAATGTTGGTCAACATCAAATGGCGCCACTGCAAATCAACAAGATCATGTCAAAGAGTCCGTTGATGATTCATATATGACTTGGCATCACGTTACAGCAGCATCTTGTGCCAGTAACCTCTTACTCACTCAAGGTCAGATGCTTATTTTATCTGCTTAGCTAAACCGCGGATAGAGCCGTCCATGTGAGGTGGCATCTGTCACCACATTCAGTGCATACCTGACTCACCAGTGATCGTAACACTTCCTCTTACAGTCAGACCTCTGTGACTACGCGTTATCAACCAGTCTAGTAAACTAGGTTGCAAGAACTCACTCAGTTTGTCTGTAACATTGCTTTGGTCATAGGTAACCCTAACACCAGCGCCAGCACCTGAAATGACACTGAGGAGGCTGACACGACTTTTCACAACTCTTTCTTCCTCCTGTCAGAGTGTGATCAAAGCCTCACTCTGGCTCCTGCATATTCACATCCATCTTTGAACTCACTGGTTGGCTCTTTGTGGTAATAATAGAATTGTACATTTTGAAAAAATTATTCCTGGCCTGCCTGTCCACAGAGCGGTATGCCAAGGCCTTGTCCAATTAAAGCAACACGCTCCATGTGGTGCGAGTTAATTAACATCATACATGCTACAAAGGCAGCCAGGCACAGAGTTCTGCTGCAGGCTAAAGATAAAGAGCAGGAGAGCAGGTTCAGCTCTCTGCAGGTAAAACAAAGCTTGGCATCGCCACAAGCAAATCTGAAATCTTATTTTAGAGATGTATTTCTGATTTGTCATGAGATCTATTGTTAATTATGAACTTCATTGTATGCCTCAAGAGGGAATAAGAATTAAGAATAAACCCTGACAAGATCAATATGATCAGGGAAAATGTGGACATTTTTATTGTCTCAACATTTTTATTGTCTCAACAAAAATGTAGTTTTATTATTTTGGGCAGCAGAAATGGGTGCAATGGATGTGATTCATAGAGACGAGGCAGGCTTCAAGTCTTTACAAGAATTACAGACGTGTAAAATATTCCTGTAAATCTGATCGCTTATTGAAAGACAAAGCTACTCTCTTTTACAAGTCTTTGTGTTTTCAGGCCATGAGTGGGTTTTTAAGCCAATATGTTCTTCTATAAAGATCAATGAGGACTGTTAAGCACAAAGCAAAAACATTGTGATCTTAGACAATCGCAGCTATGCCATGTCTGTTTTGTTCAACACAATCCAGAAGTTTTTTTCCAAACAATTTTCCAAAACACCTTTTCACAAATCAATGATGCAGACGAAAGTGCAGTATTACAGCCTCTCTTTTGTTCCATTTCTTCATTGTTTTCACTCAGTTAGCAAGAGGTTTTAAAAATATCCAAACATATAATTGTGTTCATAAAAAGTTTGTCTTTGGTTTTCACAAAAATTCAACTAAACTTTGAGGCCCTGATAAGTTGATGGATATTGTAGGTTGACATGTAGCTCATTTTGATGTTATATGGAGAGCTAATACCACAAGATAGTCATTTAAAGTTGGAGAATTTACTAGGGTTCAATGTTGTCCTTTCATGCTGAGTGAAGGACCTCACTTTAAAAGTGAATGAGTTTTTATTGGGTCCTCTTTGATTTGAGAAACCCAGCTCTATACTACTCTAGTCTGGTCATGTCAGGTCAGGTCAGGGTCTTTTATTTACTGCCAACAGTCTCTAGTCTTTGTGTGTAACAACCAAATGGAGCAGAGACTACCCGGCTTTAAAGACCTTGTATGTCATTATCAAAGATTGAGAGAATATTTTAGAAAGCTGTTTCATTACAGTTACGTTTTAAAATTGATTAAACAATAATTAATTGGATAGAAGAGAGTTATGGTGTCTGTATTTGGCCCAAATGGCTTCAAAATACTTTATTGTTGGTGCTCATGGGGGAAAAAAGGACTACCTAGGTCTAAGATCTTTGATTCCAGGAGGATTTCTAGTTCAGAGACAGCTGGTTTGCTGATGTAATGAAAATTTTAACCCAATCAAGAACAGAACCGGAGTAGGAAGCATGCAATGCCAGAGACAATCTTTTACGAGTCTTTACACCTGTTATTGTGAGAAAAAATATATACTAGGGTCAAATGACAATGGCTAAACTTGAGGTTTTCCAAAGTGAGGAGGATCCAAATGAAAACAAGGGAGAATGTCATATAAAGTATATCCCAGTGGACTCCAAATGGTCTGAAACGAGCTCCTAAGCCATTTCTGGGGAACTTTTTTTTTTAGGTTACTAATCGGGTTCTATGAGTTGGTGTAACTCGGGTTCTGAAGATCCTACCGTCATAAGACACACATATTTGGAATGGTCTAAGCCCATGGAACAACATATCTCAATCCCATTCCATTTGGACAAACTCTGTGTCACTTTGAGCTGTTGCTGACCCCCAGTACCCGGCCACGCTGAACACGCTGGTCTTGTCCCTGAGTCTCTACGACCTTCGGTTCCTGAGATATGTCAAAAACAACTTTCGACCAATCAGGTTCGAGCACTTCCCGACGTCGTAGAGTCTCATGGGTGGTACCGTTGGAAAGGCCATGCCCCTAAATGGTATGATTACCATTGATTCTGAATTCATAGGACAAACCTGTCAAAAGTTATTCACGTTTTAGAGTCTTCTGTACCCCTACCGACATCCTGTTTTAGCCCATTACCCTAACCCTAACCCCACCCTTACCCTTACCCTGTCGGGTTCTATGAGTGGGTGTAACTCGGGTTCTGGGGGTCACAGGGACATGGCAGCAATTTTCCTGCAATCCACTAGGCCCAGTGAACAACATATCCACAGATGAGCCTGATTGGATAAAATTCATTTTCGTGCTCCCATCTGATTACATTGGGATTCGCGTATCTGGGTGCCGCTCGGTGACCTTTCAAAGGCTGTATCTCGGGTCCTGCCAATCTGCTTGGGAACAATTTTCCTGGAATCCCCCCAGCCCCCTGTACAACATATCCCAAGCTGAGCCCGATCAGACCAACTTCATTTTTCTGCTCTCATCTGATAACATGGGGATCACTAATCTGGAAGCTACCAGTATCCAGGGTTCCCAAAGTCCCACCAACCTGGGAGCAATTTTCCTGGAATCCACTCATCCCTGGGAACAACATATCCGAATGTCAGCCCGATCCGACCAACTTCACTTTCGCACTCCCATCTGATTACATTTGGGATCGCCAATCTGGGTGCTGAACGGCAACATTTGAAGGGCCGTATCTTGGGTTCCCAAAGTCCAATCTGCTTGGGAATACTTTTCCTGGAATCCCCCCAGCCCCCTGTACAACATATCCCAAGCTGAGCCCGATACGACCAATTCACTTTCGCACTCCCATCTGATTACATTGGGGATCATGAATCTGAAGTGGAAAATTTTGTCCAGTGCACCAAGTAACTTTGTCAAAACATCAATCAGTAAATAAAAAATATCAAGATAGGTATTCAATTTGTTGTCTAAAGGAGGTCAAATACAGTAGACGAAAGTCTGATGTGGTTTAAGAGAAACAGTATGGGAAATCTGCAGCACTTTTTGTAAGTTTAAAACGAACATTTGCTTAGGGCAGACCTCTTTTATGCATTTGATGTAATATGAAATTATCCCAAACAGCATTATACTGTAAGGCTTTATTGACTTGTTTTTTGAATATCAATGGGGAAAAATAACATCATAATAATCCAATTGGCATACAAGAATTGATTAAAAAAAGGCCAGTAATCCAAGGGATCATGAGTGGGGCCTTTTTTTTACTAGATTTGTCTGGGTGGAGGACCACAGTCACAATCTCTTAAAATCCTCTGATCTTAACCATCTTTGTGACAACTGGACAGCTCCATCCTCCCAGAAATAACTAAGGGATGTTGTTTAAAGCTTCAAAGTATTTGAGAATAAATGTGGACATTATAAAATGGATTTTCAAGAACAAACACTAATGCAAAGTTTCTGTGTTTCTCTCTGTGCAGAAAGATGCTGCAGGTGGACAAACTGAAGAGTAGCAACACCTTTCCTGACGTGGTACGGTGGAGATGCCTGACAGAAGCCCCTCTCTGGAAAACAGACACTAACTTAGTGGTGGGCTAGCCATATCGTAGTAGTTAGAAGTGACTACTGACCCTTTCTTAAGAGCACAAAAACACCTATGGACTGAAAGAAGCAGGCCGACGTGGAAACACAGAGGACCTATTGCTTCTGCTACCACAGCTGAGGAGCAGCAGACACATTCAGTAGCTCACAGGTGTTCAGTGATCCCTTGAAATGGCTGCCAAGGCCCGCAGTATCCCAAACAAATCCAGGCTGAACTGGATAAACTGTACTGGCAAGCAAGGAGCCCTGCCTGTTTTTAAAAAACAAATCTCATCTTTCTAGATAGAAAATGTTTATTACACTGCTGTGTCAGTTTGTGTTCAGTAGCAGTTAGACACAGTTGTGGGTTATCTATTTGGTGAATTATTTATGTGAAGTAGTCAGAGAAATATGTGAGTGGTTAACATTCGGAACATGTAACAGCTTAGGTTGATGCTGAGCATCTCACGTAGAGTAGAGTGTTTTTGTTACTGAAACTAGACACAAAATGTCTCTGCAGCCATGCTGAAAAACACTATCTTGTATGAAATGTTTTTGGTCTCCTTTCTGCAAAGTAAGTGATATATCTATAATGTAACGTGTCTGACAAGGACACAACGCCATACAGTAAAACTGCTGTAGATCTAAAGGTTTTATAGTAGGTAATTGAGATTTTTCTCTTTGGTTAATGATGGTGAGGAAACTCGGGATCCTGACACTCAATAAGTTACTCACCCAAAACATTAATGAGGATCAGGGATGCTTACTCAACAGCAATGAGCTTTATGCTAAGTTGACCTTAACCCTTGGCTCTGAGCCTACGAGCCCATTTAAATCCATCACTTCTAAAGTTTAGTGCGAGACAGCTGGGGTAACCTCATCCGATCACTTGTTTGCCCTTCCTCATTACCGGAGATGCCTGAAAAACAGCTCCATTAGCAATATGATGCAAATGAATATCCATTTGGTTCTTTTATAAGGAGCATTCTACATCCCACACTGCTAAGAGATAATTGTAAGCGATTAGCCATAATAGAAAATGTAAAAATAAAAAATAAAACATTTAAGCCCCCTCCACTGTCAGCAATAATGTACAGTAGCTTAAATAGAAATGAGGATGTGGTAGAGTCAGAGGGGTCAGCCAAATGAGCACGGGGTATTCAATGAGGTGTATCGCAGAGAGTTCAGCTACGTTTACATTTACTGTAATAAGAAGGTGAAGTCAATGGAACAAACAAAAGGTGTTTCTGAATTATCAATTGGTATCAACAGTAAGAAGTGTTTCTGAGTCAGCTTTGTAAGGAAAACAGCTCGTCATTATTTTCATTATGAATCCATGTGCCGTAACATTATTTTCTCAATTATTCAATGGGTTTATAAAATGTCAGAAAGTTGGTCAAACCTGTCTTTTATTTTCAACAACACAAGGTAAGGGAGATAAAATCCTTGTTTTTGTTTACCAAATGTTTAAAGCTTATGGTTTTCAGTTTACTGTCGTGTTTAAAGCTTTAAATCCCCACACTTTAAGGATGAGTCAAGTATCAGTCACAATTATTTTCTTAGTCAATGAATTGTTTGGCTTATGAAAGGTCAAAAAATGGAAAATAATAGATTTCTTTGCATTTATGCCAAAACAATTGTGAAAGTCTGAAGATGCTTAATTACATTTTTATATTTGAGAAGCAGAATCATGGGAACTGCATACCTGTTTGAGAAAATTACCTTAAACATACATTGATTTTAGGATTAACTTTTGGACTTAGCACTAAATTGACCTATTGTTGTAGCTCTACGATTTTCCCATTTAAAGACGGAGCAATTAATGTGAAAATCCTAAATACTGCTGAGATAGCATTTCTTAAAACAGCAGCTTTAGGAAGGCCGGCTGAATAAGCAAGAGCGCCTGTAGACCACGAGGACAGAAGGCAGGTACAGAAGGAGAGGAGCGTCTGTCCTAATCTTTGCATCTTTAACTGATTAACAATAGAGTAAGGTCTAGCACTGCTCTTTTTGCAAAATGTCTTAAGATAACAGCTAAAATAGACTGGAGCTATACATCTATAAATTGATTGATTTCAGACAGCAGCAAGCAAAGCCATGAGACTTCCCATTTGTTTATCCTCCCTCTTTCATAAGGTTACAGTGAACCCTCTGAAATCTGGTCAAAAGTGCTGCATGCGTCATCCTCAGTTATCAGTAATAATGTTCTTATTTGCTGAGTTGTTAGAGCAAGTTATAACCCATTTCAGTGGCTAAAGTTTAATTGCGTGTGCGACCCAGTAGGCTCAAGCTGTCAGAGGAAGAGAAAAAGGATGTATCCAAGTGAAATAATTGGCCCAGAGATTAGCAGTAATTCTGAATTACACTGTCTGGCTTTCCTCTCTAGCTGTCTCCTTACTCCTAAAGTGTCAACAAAAAGGCAGCAAACATGGAGAAGTTTTAAAAGGTAAATGGTGAATGAACTTGGGCTTGCATAGTGCTTTTCCAGTCTTCTAGACCAATCACTAGCTGCTTCTATACTACAGGTCACATTAATCCATTTTCTCACACAGATGTCAAAGGCTGCCCCCCTAAAGTGCCCGACCCCATCTGTATTTACTAAACCCAATTATACAGATTCACATGCCTATGGCGTAGCAGCAGGAGCCTTTTGGGACACTTCTACATGTGGAGCAGCACTAAGGCTGGGTATCAATACTTGATATGTTGGAGGTATCGAGGGAAATAACTGCGCAGCGGCTAGTATTGAAACTAGCCAAGCTAAATGATACCTGCATCATTTTAGTACCCAGATCTAGGGGGTGAGTGTAGTGGCCAAAAGTCAATAAGGGATTGATTTCATTCCCTTATTGACTTTCTTTGATTTGGAGCAGCTGTTCAGAAACTGGGCGTGTTTGCCCCCTTGGCTGGGACAAATGTGAACACAGCAATGCTGTGTTGACACACTAACATGTGGAACAAAATAAGTAAGCTGAGATCGCCTAGAAGAGGCGGTCCAATCAAACCATGGAGCGGTTGGTTTGAAGTGAAAATGCCAACAATCCAGCAACCAGAACAAATAACTAGTTGAATCAAAGCATTTAAGCTACCCTCCCTGAGCGGGACATCAGAGAAAAATGGCTGCCGAATGAATGTCGTCTTGAGTCGCAAAATAAAAACGAGAACAGCTCCCATGAAGGTAACACTGATGCTAAATGTCTATTGTAGACACATTTCAATTGTCAGACAGTCTAACTCATCGCATTGCCCAACTCTAACCAGAGCATTTGTAAGGTTCTTCATGCAGCCAATCACATCAGGCATTCTTCAATTTAATGAGGCGCTTGATTCGTCCACCGTAGCAGCATCAACTCAGACAGTGTGTAGTGTGATGTATTTGACAGAGATGGCAGTTCCGATGTATTTGTGTTTGAATTGTTTGTTTTTGGTAAAGGTCTGATTTTACAAATTGAATGTTTTTTGTTTACATGACAGGTATTACATTTAGTAGGAAAAGGTATCAAGGTACTCTTTTAAGTGTTGCTTTTACTTAAAGGGTTCTGGTACATTTTCTGATACAGTTATTTTTTTATAACAATGCCCAGCCTTAAGCAGCACAGAGGAGATTTTAATGGATCCAGATACTGAATACGTGGTAAAAAGTTGATGTAGAGAATGTGGCTTTTCAGGGCTCTATCCTGTGGGTTTTGTTCTGAAATAAGTCAAGGAAGGTCTGCATTATCACTAGTACCAATATTGTGACACCCAGGGAAATAAAAACTTAATTTTGCCTCTGACAAGCCGTAGCAGGGCAGCAAATGGATTCCCTCAAGTTACAAACGAGGGATCTTTCCCCCCTCATTTCTCAAAAAAATATTTCAACATCAATGGTTTCGTGCTGTTTTCTGTTTTTGTTGGAAAACAAACAGTCTGATTCTGGACTGATGTGATGTGGTACTGTGAATCGTATCAGCTCAACCTTCTTCCTTAATAAAAAACAAACAAAACAAAAAAAAACAATGGGAAGAAGGGAGCGCACATCTGTTTCAGTCTCTCCAGGTTGTCATGGTAACAGTTGCCTTACAGTTGAATACCCACCTGTACACAGAAGCTTTGTAGTGGTTGATACCTCACTTTTTATGTGTGGTGGTGGTGGTGGTGGTCATGTGCACCACGTTCTGTCTACGTATTTACTACTAGATAGAATGTCCAGTACCGTTTTCAGTTGGATTGTTATTGCACTTGTTGACTTTGTATCGTCACGACAGGGAGAAATAAAGTTTTATCTTTTCCAGTGTGTTTAAATCCCTTTGTGTGTCAAATGCTCTTTGGAAGAAGAAAATATATTTTATTTCATCAAGTCTTTAAAACCTACAGAGGCCTGATACAGACAAAGGTTAGCAGAGGAGTCCTAAATATTTCAATATATAATCCTGTTAGTTATATTTAAAATCAAATGTAAAAATGTAATTTATTTCAAATTAATATAATAAATTGAAAACATATTCATTGACTTTTCTTTATGTCTGTTTATTTGCCAATTTTTATAATTCAGCTCCTTTGTTCTCTACTTTTGTGAGTCAATGGAACACATTTTATTGTCAGCACGTGTCCAATATTTCTAATGCTTAGACGTAAGAGAGATGGGTGTGTGCATTCGTGTCCATGGCAGTAATATGTCCTGTGTGTGAGTCTCCTTTGCAATTATTATTCAGTTACGTTGACAGTTTTTAAATATTGAAAGGTACAGGTTTACATCTCAAAATGCTAACTGATGGCTACAAAGGGGACAAAAGCAGCCGTTGAGACCTACTTCTGCAGGGCTGAAATGACAGAAAAATACTATTGTAGCTAGTTTGCTAACTCTCATTACCTCCATTAGCTGGTTGAAAAACACAGGGTGAAGCCTTCTCATGTGCACATACAGTAATGACTACATACATGATATTATGCTAAAATCCTGATGCTAAAGCTACAAGTCACAGGCCATTTATTGTTTAACAATTCAGTGTAAAGCTAATAAGGCATATAAGTAACATTATACGGAAAACATTTTGTGATCATATCATATCATGTGATCAGCGTGTGTGGAGGCTTATTGATGATGACACGTATCACAACAATATTTTTTCAGGGTTTGTTTTGATGCAGACTTAAACAGTATAGCTTTCCCTCTGAATGGAGCAAGTAAGGGCAAATTGGCAAAACAAACAAACAATAAACTTGCTTCATTGTGCGTAACGGCTCCGGACCATCTCCAAACAAGTGAAAGAAGTGTGGAGTCGCTGACAGCCCAAGACTGATTTAACCACTGGTTATATTAATATTTGTAATGTAGACTTGATATACTAATACTTTATTTTAAAGTCATACAGAGGTGGAATGGTTTTCCTGATCCCTTGAAATTTTGAGTGTGACATCTCTTATTAAACTGTGGCGCATTCACCACCTTCACTCTCAGACGTCTTTTTGCTCCACACTAAACTGTGCGTGGCTGTTAGCACCAGCCTTTTTGAACAACATACTTTTTTTGCAATTTTCATTTTTTGCATGGACAGTGGACGGTTTTCCCAAATGACTGCGTGATGTAACATTTGAAAAGGTAAAACCAGCACCTGTGCACAGAGCCACTGTTT
The DNA here is from genome assembly GCA_020745685.1 of Tautogolabrus adspersus. Lineage (NCBI taxonomy): Eukaryota > Metazoa > Chordata > Actinopteri > Labriformes > Labridae > Tautogolabrus > Tautogolabrus adspersus. Next base: position 24,665,287 of record CM036539.1, read on the forward strand.
GCTATGCAGCGTAATTCGGGTGCATTTAACTGCCTGCGTACATGTTTTGTGAAATAGATGTTTGCTTTTTATTCATTTGCCTGTTTTACAGCATAAATGTACATGTTTACAGCCTGGTACAAAAAACAAAATAGTTCTTCTGATAGTTAATGTCATCAACGGCACACACTGTATGGACAGTGGATTTTTTCAGTTTCGATTTTATGAACGATACGTGTTATTAGTTAGCCGTGTAGTTAACATGATTGACAAGTGGGCACGATGTAACAGTTTGTCATAAGGCTTAAAACCCTCAGCTCCTGATCTCAGCCTGTCGTTAGGTTAACAGAAAGTTAGGCTGAGAGAGGACTTCCAGGATGAAGGCTGCCGCCGATGAGCCTCTGGAACCCCCTGCCATTATAGATGGGTGACATCACTCACGCTTTGTCCATTCATATTTACAATCTATGGTTCCCACTGGCTATTAGCCGTAGTTGCAAATCTATAATTGGACAGTTAATCTTTGACCAGGGATTTTATACTGTCAAATGAATGGAAAATGATTAAAATTTATTTAAATAAATATCTAAAATATTTTGTGATTCATACAACTATGAATTTGAGGTACAGGGGAAAAGAATTATGATTGAAGACTGAAGGGGAAAAAAGCTGTTTTCAGTTGTGTTGATCACTTGACTGATAACCTTTTACTTCCTCTTTATCAGCCGGAGAGGCTCAATAAGCCTCTGAATGAATTGTGTCTCCCCTTTTTTTTTAAAGTCAATCAATACACCATCAGATGATTCATCTGGCCTCAAAGCAGTGACCCTCTCAGGCTGACAGAGCCACATCCAAAGCTCGCCAATATGGAAACATCATTAAAGCAAAGAAAAGCGAAAAAACAGGGTGAGAGACTGACAGCGGTGTGCCCTGTCAGACCTCAACACCCCGCTTCAATCAGACACCTGCCGCTGCTCGTCTGCGTCAAAGGCCCCAGGCAACCATGAAGTTTGTTACCAAGTTGTAGAGGACCCTTTTTGCTTTCCTAATAAGCCCTGACTCCTACTTTTTATCCAACCCTCATCCACCTCTGTCCATCATACTGCGCATGTTCTTCTTCCCCCCTCGGCTATCTCTCCTCCATTCTCTACATCTTTGACCTCTTTCTTTCTTTTCCAGTACGCCTGAAACCAACTCTTCCCATCTCTGCATATGAATCCAATTGACGCCATCCATCAGCATTTAAAAACCATTGTCTGGATTTCCACATCCTGCTGTTATTGAGGAGCCAGAGATACATCCTGCCAACATTTATCTATTAAAACTCCATTAAGCCTCGTCTCTCTGATGCCCTGTCTACTCAGGCCGGATCTTCTGTGGCACAGACTCCACATTAAGATCTGTCTGAATCAGATACTGTTACTTTTTTTATGACGTCCAGATAAAGTAGCCAATGCGAGTGTTCAAGTATTCCTGCCGCGGTAGACCACACTTAACAGAAGCAGAGGAACAAAACAGGAATTGTATGACAGACATTTTGAGCAATGGTTTTGTGGGATTTATGTGATGTTATGGCCAAACAAGGAGAAAATAAAAGCCTCTTCACGCTCCTCTTTTAGCCCAATTTTATGTTTGTTGCTTTGTATTTAAAAAAAAACTTGAAGTCTGAATGTGACAAACAAACCTTCTTGTATAGTTTTGATTAAAGTCCCAATGAAACAGAAGTTCAAGAAGCAAAACATACATTGGGATGAATTTGATTGGATTGTTAGCTTCAACAAAGCTCTTTAATTGGTGGAAAATTAGTAAATGGCCCTGAGAACAGTCTGAGTCATCAGACATTTGAAACTTTTACAGGAAGTGTAACTACGGTTATTTTGATTAAAAAAAATACTTAGTTAATAATTAATTAAAATATATTGGGCACTTGGTATGGTGGATAAATGAACATTTAACACAGGAACATTGGATTAAAACTGGGGAAATGTATCTTTCATTTCATTGGGCTTTTAACAAATGCTTCTTAGCCTCTTTCAGGCTGCATGGCACTATAATGAAGCAGTGTCAACTCACAATCTAAAGTCAAAGGATTCGTGTTTGAAATTGTGAAAAAAAGGCAGATAAATCATGACAATTTATGTGTTAAAAATGTTGTTTTTTTCCACACTTAGTTTTGATTCTCAGTGGTCCAAACCATTCTGTTGGTAACCACTGCTTCAACACTGTCAAATATGAATATGTGGTTGACATATACTGTGTGCAGCTTTATTAATACTATTAAGGCATTAATTTGAATGTTATTTATTAGTATTATATAAGTAATCATGGAGAAAAGCTACATTTATTGTTGGAATAATTAGGTTTAGTGTGCGAGCCCCATGTATGGAGGCCACGGCCCTCAAGGCGGGAGGCCCGGGTTCGAGTCCGACCTGTGGCTCCTTTCCCGCATGTAAGTCCCCTCTCTCTCTCCCCGATTCATGACTCCACCTACTTTCCTCCCTCTAAATAAAGGCATAAACCCCCCAAAAAATACACCTTAAAAAAAAGATGTATTTGATATATTGATAAAAGAAATGCAAAAGAAAGCTGTCAAATATCCCTAATTTCTCAAAGTTGATAATATTTCTGTAACGCTCATGAGAAAATGTGGAGTAAATCTGAGTTGATGTTACAGGAATAAATGTGTTGGAATATTTTACACTCCTAAGGACGACACTGTAAGTTTCCACAACAGATTTATCTTCTCAAAACAACAGTAACAAGCAAAGGAGAAACACAAATCACCACATAAATAGTGTAAGACTTAGCTGCATGACCAAACATCAACCAAATACAACAACATTATCAATGTCAGACACACAAGCAAGTTACACTAAAAATATCCAGCAGCAGCAGCATAAATAGCAGGATGATATCTCAGGGGAAAAGAAAACAGCAAGGAAAATGGCTTATTGGTCATTTCAAGCACCCAGAAGAATTGTTTAACTGAGCCAGTACATCATTTTACAGTATTCATGAAAGCACACAAAGTTAGCTAGTTAAAAAAACTAAAGCACATCAAGTTAGCGAGCTAAAAAAAAAGCTCAAACACACAAAGTTAGCTAGCTAAAAATAACTCACCTGGAAGGCAAATTAACAGCAACAACCTGTTGAAGTTGACGAGAAGTCACCAACAGCCGTTTTCCCACAGCAGAAAGTAGCCTCGGAGCATTTTGGTTAGTCCAGAAAATCCTCCTGAAGTGACAGGAAGAGACTGGTTGGAGGGTTAGCTTGATCCTGACATGTCACATTTGAACTAGCATTAGCTTAACTAGCAACCATAGCAACGCGAAAATAGTGGGCGGGGCGTTAACGTTTTTTTAAAGCCGCCATTTTGAAAGGGTATGTTTGATAATTACTTGCAGCCAGGAGCCTAGGATCACACCTCTAAAAATACTTAGACTTTATCTGAAACTTTTCAAACATTTTTTCTGGTTTAATGAGAGAAAAACCTTAAGAGATAAAGACTTGTGAGCTGGTTAGACAAATGTTATGTTTCTGAAGCATCCAACCTCAGTAAACTGCTGCAACTTTCCTGAGCTTTCCAATGAGAAACTGGGCAATTTGAGGTCTAAAGTGGTCAATATAAGTGCTTCACAATAAACAAAAGAAGCCAAACAGAATAGAGCTGATTCACTTATTTGAAACAATAGCCTTTTACTTAATTGGCTCTGGTCTGTTTTTTTTTTCTAGAATAAAAATTACTGGGAAAAATGACTTAAACTGAAACTCTCATTCTATGAAACAAAGTGAGAAGAAATGATATTAGGTCTATTATTAAAAAGCTGAGTGCTAAAAATGTAACTTGTTGGATTATTTCACAGTTATGGTTATAGGGCGTATGTATATTTTTTTACGTTTTGGGACTTCAGGGGCTCCGTACATTTATTCACCTTAAAAAAACTATTTCCATATTCAATATTAAACACTGAGTATCATTAACAACAACCTAAAACTTCTTTAAAAATGACCTTATCTGTAAATTGAACAATAATGATGGTGATGATTGCTGCAACAGCTCCTGTGTTACATCAGTATCTCGTTTGGATCAATATCAGTTTTCAGCTTGGCTCTCCTACATTGTGATCATAAGCCCGACATGGCATCCTGCAGGTGGTTGGGTTTAATATTTTTCCAGATGCCATTTTCTTCTGGCTCCAGTACAGCATGTCCAGGTTGAGATAAGGACAAACCTGCAAAAACTCTTTAAAGAAATAATTGTGTAACCCCAAAGGATAAAGAAATTAAATTAGAGAAAATGACTTTATCTTTGTCATTCATTCACAGTGTTTCCTCTGTAACAGCGTATTATCCAGATACAGAACTAATACTGGCTGCAGGTCACAGTCCATCAATTATTAATTTAGCTGCAATTATTATTAAATTAAAGAAAGTCTAATGAGGTTTCAGATGGTGGACAGTAAAAAAAAAAACCTGGACTTTGTCTATGGGCTCTACTTTGTATGTGGATTTTGTAATCTGCTTAGTATCTGTGTGTCTTAAAAGAGAGGGCTGTATTTGGTATGAGCGGCTAAAGCCCCTCGTACTATAAATACTCAGGATGGGTCTAATACGGAGGACAAGTTCCCCCCAGGAGGATCAGTAGTTTTTAGCATTAAAGAAATGAGGGTAAACAGAACCAAGTTTAAATCACTCCTCGTTGTATCCTCCTAGGTCACAGCACTGAGTGAGGAGATACAGCGTGATTTATTTTCAGCAAAATAACAAGCCCACTCTTGGGAGACAAATAATGGAGGTTGTTTTCTGTTTTCTTTTTGCAGAATTCAAATGCAAACAATGTGCTCATTTTTTTTAATGATAGAAACTTTTGTGTCCGGAGACAATTTACAAAATGTTATAAATGACATGAGTCAGAAATGTTTAATATCATTCATGATCTTAAGCAGAAATGAGGGATTGTGTTTACTTTTATTTACATCACATGAGGATGTCAGATCCAAGTTTGATGTTTAGTTCCTTAAAAAAACACACACAATCTGATCATAAATAACCTCCGTTCTGGCAACAAGAGTGTAATTTATTTGTAACTTCACTCAGAAAACCACAGGGGATTTACTATTTCTTAAAAATGACAGAATGCAGATTTCCCTCCTGTGGTTTTCAATCCCTCCCCTAAATCCTGCTCCACACTGAATGATGAAACGTAAACTTCATAATGATGTTTGAGTGTAGCAGAACAGACTAAATGCTTGATATTTGTAATGCTGATGTGAGAGAAACTGTACAATAGTCAAACATTAAAGACATTCGTCACTGTTGCTTTTGGACAGTCCTGTAACTGGGTTGGTTATAGTTTGTAAAGTCTTACTGGTTCACCCACAGCAATACATGAGGTGATCTTTTAACCCTTGAGTGAACTTCTCAAGCATGACGTTCTTTTTTGGTTTTAATATCATTATTATACACTAAGTTAGTTCCATTTATCAGAAACAGAAACTGAAACTTTATTTTACCTCAGTCTCCCTGTTGAAATTTGTTGAAGACAGAATTACTTTTAACATTAAAGTCCTTGATTTAGTTCTTTTTACTAGTATTAATTATCTTTACTAGAGAAAAACTTAGGATACAGGGTCCGCCAGCTATCTTTGTAGTTCACCATGCACCCTCTTGCAGTATTTGCAGTTTTTTTTAAATGTTGATTGTAATATGCTTGTAAACTTTGAGTCGTGGTGTTATTTTTTTATTTTTTTATCAAGAGCCAATGTTAATAGCGGGATACTGCACTTTGAGGTGTCCATTATAATGAATTTATGGATATCTCAGACAACAATTTTCATAGTTTCCTGATAACAAAAACCTGGTCGGGAATGTACCCTTACACATTTTATCAGAGAAAATGATTATGTCATGTAGCTCAGCCGTTAGCTCAATACTCAACGATACGCTGCTTTGTTAGCTCTGCTCACCTGTTCCTGCACAGATATGCATCTGTTTGCTGTGTTGACGGAGAGAGAGAGAGAGAGAGAGAGAGAGAGAGAGAGAGAGAGAGAGAGAGAGAGAGAGAGAGAGTATTGTTTTCCCTTTCTCAGTTTAATGAGAAATCCTCAAGTGTGCTCACCCCAGGCAATAAAACATTCTCACAGCAACCTGCATTCAAATAATCCTAAAATATCCTCTGCCCCTGTGAGTAATCTTTATTTATAGATTAACTGTCTTGTAATTTTGAAGAGTCAGTCTAAATGAGGTGTCCATAAATGAGAAGGAGGTGTTTTCTTTGGAGCAGATCAGATTCAAACCCTCAAAAATGTATGCTTAAATTAATCCTTGTTTGTTCTGATGGATTAGAAACTGGAGACACTAAGCTCTGACCTTTGTGCTGAAATGCATACAGTGGCTAATAGAAATTCATCTGCACTGACTGTCACTCACGTTGAGTATACTAGTCATCATCACAGAGACTGTAAAACTAATAATGTCACTTTTATCGATAGTGGTTCATTATTCTGAATAATCACACCCTTTATCTTTATAATTTGGGTACTTGAATGAATGAATGAATGAAAATATTCACAGTATTGACTCAGAACAAGAAAGACAAGATTTGTGTAACAGTATGGATCCCGTTTACAGTAAATTAGAACACATTAAGATTAACAGGAAAGCAGATAAACGGCAAAGCTGGCAGTTATGTTAAGACTTTTCAATCTTCATAAACAAATTAAAAAAGAATAGGCAAGGCTTTTTAAATCACTCACTCCACTCTGCCTCATTATCGCCGCTTAAACACTTCACGTCCTTATAGGCAGGGCACATGCACAAGGCTTTTTTTCTTTTATTGCAACATACACAGCTTAGACTCTGGATAAAAACCAAGCAAGCTTGATACAGGGAGTCCCTGACCTCAAAACAAATCATTTGAGGAATATGAAGAAATATTGAATCAAACATCCACGTATAACTCAATGTGGGGAGGCTGAGGAGGTGAAGGTGGTTTCATTACTGAATAATAAAAGCAGCTGGTTGTAGCGGAAAAGAGGACAAGCTCATCATTGGTGAGTGTAGAAGGAGTGCCAAGTGTCTGTATGGACCGAGGTATGGATGGAGATGTAACATTAGTGTGAAGTGAGCAAAGAGTTTGTATTTGAGAAACCTTAAAGCAACATCATGCAACATAAGACAGCACCATACTGAACACTGCACTAAAAGCATCGTGGACAACTACTGTATAATACTGTGAATTTTATTATCCCAAAAAGTGCAGTATTCCTATTTATTAATTCATTATAGCTACATGTGAAATATTTATTATTTACACAAGTTCAATATTCTATATTTCATATTCTTGTTATTTCATATTCTAGTGCAACATACTGTAAGATGCTACTCTACTGTTGTGTATGTGTATGTTTTTGAAGTTGTGTGTGTGTGTGTGTGTGTGTGTGTGTGTGTGTGTGTGTGTGTGTGTGTGTGTGTGTGTGCGTGTGCGTGTGCGTGTGCGTGTTTGTGTGTGTATGTGTGTGTGTGTGTGTGTGTGTGTGTGATTGTACCTTGATTTTAATTTTAAATTTTAATTTTATCTTGTTCTTTTTTAGCTCCACTTTGGCAGTGCGACAGATTTTCATTCTATAAATATTTTACAAATGCTGCTATGTTTCTGATAAAGTCGTCTTTACGGTGTCATGTAACACTCATCCTTGTTCTGTGTACTGACTCCAGATCAAAGTTAAAATCCTATCTACACTCTAGTGTTTGTGTTTTTAGCCTTGCATGGCCACCACCTGTGTATGTTGAAGACCAGCAGGACTCTTATTCCTCTGATCAGGGTTTGCTGGTTGTTCCTCGTAACAGATTCAAAACTAAAGGACACTGTGCTTTGAAGGTCGGAGCTCCTACACTTTGGAGCTGTTTTCCACTGGAACTGAAGCAGCTGAAGACCCATTTGTTTAATCGTCTATTTCTTCCATTATGTGAATGTATTTTATTTTCTGTTGCAATCTCTCTGGTTTGCCTTCTAATCTTTTGATGTGAAGCACTTTCTGACGTCTGTTCTTGCAAGGTGCAATATAAATAACTTTCCTGACTTACTTACAACTTACAGTTACTATAAACCTACTCTATTCTACATTTTCAACTTTGAAGCAGTTTAAATTCCTCTCATGGTGCACTGACTTGTGGTAAGATTTTGCCTCTTTCATTCCCACCTAGGCAAACGTATTCTTGTGCTTTCTAACTTTGGTTGAGTGGATCTCCTGTGAGAAGTGTGCAATGCTTTAAGGCACCACTTTCTGGCAGAAAGCCACTAAGGCAAACCTCCACGTTACTGATCTTGCCTCAGTATTCTCATTACAAACACCATGGCAGAGGTTTGGGGACTGAAAAGGATGCTGCTGGAGGAAGTTGAGACAGAAAAATAGAAAGAAGCAAGAGACCAGACAGAAGTAAATGCAGACAGAGTTCCCCCTCTAAAATGTAGGAGTGCCTAGATGCAAAAAAACCCACATCAATTCTTGCGTAATGTTGCCTTAAAATGCATAAAAAGAGCACTTTACTACTTTTTCATGGTTTGATCAAGCACTACAGTGGATTTCATTTTCAACAAGCAAATCCAGTTTACAGTAACCCTGGATAAGGAGTTCACATGCTTTATAAATTGGAAAAGAGAAGACCTCACTTTGATTTCATATGACTTTAACTGTCAGCTGAAATGATCAATGCACATGATGAACAAGAGCAACACACACCTAAATGTCTCTTTAAATCCCAACCTCCGTCTGTCCCCCTCTCTGCAGCAGCTATGATTTCACCTGACTGCAGAGCAAATTTTTATGCAAATTTTTTGAAATGTCAGGGGAAGGCAAAATAGTATTTTCCATCACCCTAGTAAAAATATGCATAAATTGGCTTCCCTGAATGTCAACAAACACATTTGCAAGAAAACTGCAGGGAATCAAAAAGGGTGAAAGTGGCTGTTGTTACTGTTTAACATTCCCAAAATTTGTATACAAATAACCCCAGGACACAAACAAAGAACTTCATTCTGCACAAACGGAACCAGACAGTGAGGCAGTGAAAGACAGATATCATTATTTTACACTCAGGCACTTTAAAGTTTCCACTCTATCACTAATGGTTTCCATAAATTTGTAAAGATAATTACGTGTATCTATCCAATTTTAGTCCACTGTTTATCACAACAGTGCATTTGCAGAATATGCTTAGATTCATCACATCCATTGTTTCATCCCCTTGTTAATCTCTGCTGCACTCTGCATGCGCGGGACATTGAGTTTATAACAAATCAATGACAAAACAAACAATTGCTCTAAAAAATTACAATTGCATTCAAATTCTGCAAAAAGAACAGTTCACAGACTGTCTGCATGAACACGGAAGAAGCAGAAAAGACAAAGAAAACACATTGTTTGCTGAGAAGTGGCAGGACAGGATGGTGGTTTTTCAATAGCAGGAGTGAAAAGTAAAAAAGAAAACATAGACACATTTCTGTACTGTTTTTTGGTTGTTTTTTGGGGGGGGGTTTCGAAACTGAAAATCCAACTTTTACAACCACTTCCCGTTGCATTTGGCCAGCTGTGCGTAGGTGTGAATGGTTTGAACTTTTCTCTCTGGCATCATTCTTCACACAACCATTTCTTTCACCTTTCGAGTGAACAATCGAGTACAGCACCATGAACGTTTTCCAGGAGAGACTGTCTGAAAAATGTCTGCTGTTTTGGTTTAAACAATATCTCCCTCCTCTCCATGATGGGAACTTTCTTCCTCCTTCAGGTATGAATGCTAAGACAGTTTAAAAACTTTACATTTCAGAACACATTGATCCCCTCACTTTGATGCTGCACACTCCAGCCCTTGTTGTCTTTGCACTGTCAATGGTATTTTAACAGACCATGTAGGCAGAGCGTGACCAGAGAGTGGTCCAGAAAAAGTACCAATATTTTGGCAAATGCAGCCTAAAAACCCCAACACAATTTTGATAAAGAGCCGCTGTAAAAGCCACGGCCACAAGATCTGGTAATGAAGGAGAACCTGCCTTAGTTTGACTGCAATTAGCTGCATTTGTAAACCAATTTGCATCTCATTCAGCCATTAACACGAACATATTGATGGCAGAGAGCTAACCAGGTCTTTTCTTACCCAGAGGGATACACACATGTGGAGAAGAGGAGCTGGGAGATTGAGCTGCTCCATCACCTGAGCCACTGCCATTGATTTCTTAATTAGTCACATTCACAACAAACTGATTGAGATTTTGAGATTGAGACTTACAGAATAAAATACTAAATGCTTTTCTTCCAGTCCACAGCAGGCTAACAGAAAAGAAAACTAAATATAAATATCTAAAACAAACTCCTATAGAAACAGCCCAACTAAAGTAAAATCTCTTCTAACTCAAAACAGTTCGTATAAAAGCAGCCAAGGTAAAGCAATAAGAACAAAACTTAATACTGTATCATTTAGTTAAAGGTAGGTAATGCAACATGTTTAGGTTTGTTGTTTTAACTTAAAGTGAATATATGCTCATTTTAAGTTACATTTTTTGTCTTGTAAAAGCTTTGCATGATTTACCCACAAGCACACTTTCTTCTGATTGGCCAGCTGTCCAGAGCCATGGGGAGGGTCCATGTGCTGCTCTTCCTGGGGCATGTGACCATATAAGGAGTTATGTGACTTTGTGATGTTGCAAAATCATCATGGTAGAAACCCATGTGTTAAGAGCAGCCTGCAGTCTGAGCTCTGGAGACCTTGAGACCTGAGGGATGACTTGAACATGCGTTTATTAATTGATCTGAAACTTTGACCACTCTTAGTATGAATATCCAACATTGTTATGGTTATCAGTATGTCTTAAAATGGAGGACAGCATAACACCCCCCTCTCCCCCACACTTTAATAAAACAAAACACAACTCTCTGAAGTGCTCCTGCAGAAGCCCTGCCCACAAATTCATTTACAAGTATAGCCAGGGAAGCAACTCTTACTAATGAGAAGCATTATGGTAGAATTTGAAGCATTTGAAGGCAGGGTAACAAGAAGACATTAATAGTGATCCTGCACCCTGAAGAAGGCGCAAGCCGATACGCGTTGGTGTTTTTTTTTATGTTGTAGCCCTATGAATTAAAGGCCTTTTATATTTTTCAACCATCCTGAGTGGCTGGACCTGGATTATTTATACCAATATTTTTTGGTCTTAAGTTTTTCTCCCCCTTGTTTGAAGTTTTCTCTTCCATGAGCACTGGTGGTTTGAGGGATACCAGAAGGGCTCCTGCTGTCTTTCTTTTTCACAAAGAAGACATTTATATTGATATCTTGGTGAAGCTCTGTTCCTATTGGGGGAGAAGATGGAGTAGAAAGAGTAGCCGACAGAGACCGAGTATAAACAGTAGAGCAAAGATTCTACTAGTTGCACTTTTTTACACTTTCAAAAAGCCAACGTAGTGAACAAACAACAGATTTTTTTTTCAAAGAGCAACAATACTGTCAGGGGATAATAAATGAATTTGACAGAGTGCTTTGGATTACAATCACACACCCTAACTTAACATGACTTCATAGTACCTGAAACTTCTTCCTTATTGCAAACCATGCCTCTTAGTTTAGAGTGTCTCATTTAATACTTTTTGGCCCTATATATTCTTGAAGGTCAACTGTAATAAGATGATGTGTTGTTGGCCCACAGCACAACAAAAAAAACATGGCAGATTTCTCCAGAATTGACGAGCAGATCCACTAATTGCAGCAATTTATTTGAAATGAATTGATTTTGCTGCCTTGGCGCTTAAGACAACTATTGATTATGCATAACTTCTTAAAGTTACTTAGAGTTCTGGCATTTATTTTATTATTATTTTCTTGGGTGTACCCCCAAATAGTTTAAAAAACAGTCAATTTAACCCTTTAAATATATTAATTTGTTTTGTTTGACATAATTTGCCACAGTTAAGAGAGAGATGATAAAAAAGCAGACCAAACACTCCACCCTTCTTCTTCTCTGTCTGTATTTTCTTGTTGCTGAGTTCCTCTTCACACATCCGTCCTCTTTACTTCCCTTTGTGCTTCTTGAACAGGGCGTACAGGATCTTCAAGGTGGCAGAGACGTCCTGGGAGACAATATCTGTCACATAAAAACAAGGACATGGAGTGAGTATTTATAATGCACCATCAGCATCCAGCAAACCCACTGAAGCAGTGAGAGCACGAGGATGCTTTTAGCAACATTAGCTAATAACTATTCTCACAATCCATCCGAACAGGTCATAGATCAGGATGACAAAATGAAATAAAAACACTGAATGGAAATTGAATTGAATCAATATGTCCTTGATGAGACAACAAAATGCTCTCAGTTGTGAGATGCACTAACTGAATGAATGTGACATAAAGATCGACTTCAGCACCACCTAACCTAATTTATGCATGCAACACGCTCCCGTTTTAGACCCTGAGTACTGGGATCCCTCATTCCATCACAGCAATTATGTGGGTAATTAAAAAGGCACTAAAAATGAATTAAATTAGCCACTTGCTCCTGGCTTAGATTAATTGCGCAGGTCCCTACATTAACAGTTATCATGTTGGGGATTTACTTCATGATTACGGGCGTCACGGCTGGCAGGCAATATGCTGGGGAAGTTTTAGTGATGGTGAAAGCTCAGAGAGAAAACAGAACATCTTGTCGATAATGGATCTGCAGGGAGGAGAAGAAGATCCATTTGCTATTGATTGATTCACACACTTGAACCAGTTGCTAAATCTCCCTGAGTCAGTCACTCTATCTCTTTTTTGATTTATTTACTCCACATGGGCACCCAAACATTACACCCACATGGGATTGTTGGACATCTCATTCCAAAACCTTAAAATGGGCCTTAATGTTCTGCTGAAACTTATATAACCAGCCACTATTCTTCCAAACCGGCTGCAGAGTTTGGCTCCAGTTCACCTACATGAGTATTAGTGAAGCTGGGAGGTGACGTAAGGTGATAAGCTCTGCCTCACTGTCAGCACTGCGGTTCATCCTAAAGGTGTTTGATGAGGTTGACGTCAGAGCTCAGTGCAGGCTGGTCAAGCTGTTCTACAGAAAATGTAAATATTTGTTTGTTTTGAGCACTGCATGGACTAGCACAAGCTCTGATCCCCTGGTCCCTCTTCTATATCCAAACCCCTTACACAATTTGATCAGTTACTAATATTTTAATATGGCTATGTTATTGCAATTTAGGTCCCTCTGCATTTTGGTTCAAAGGGCTTTTCTTTTGTTTGCCACAAAGTTGCCAAAGAAAAGTGCAACTGAGCTGCAATAGGGACAAAATGTTTAAATGAAAGTTAACTCTGTCAATACTGAGCAAGGCGCAGATGCCAAGTGCAAGACTCAGAGACAGGATGTCAAATGAAGGGTGGGGTTCATTGCACAGCAGGTCAGTAAAACTGGTAAAACAAGTCCAAAAACAGGAAAAGGTCGGATCCAAAGCTTACAAATTATGAGGGAATGCCGTCACAAGAGTCAGAGATGAACTGGCACAGAAGGAGGGCAACACAGAGACTGTTTACTCAAAGGCAATAGAGACAATGAGACATGAGTGAAACACATTAGGGCAGGGCAGGTAATCAAGGTTTTCTCTTTGGCCATTTTTCTCTTTCCTGCAAACATAAAAGGTGGGTCGCAATATGGCTTTGCCTGGGGATCAGGTGCTACTGTACTAACACTGGAGCTCGGAACAATGCAACGTAGGATTTAATCTTTCGTTGGATCTGATGTGCACCCTCAGATTTACTTAGATCTTGACCTGCAGCTAATGAGCCACCCACATGCTTTTAACTTGTTGCTGTGAAGCCTCACTTTTGACCCTTTAATGTGGTCCATCTTTAATTCTGCAACGATTTTTGCCATGCATGCTAATCGTTATGTAGCAATTGACAAGCTGCTGTCACATAGATTGAGCCTGACAGAAAGCTACTTGTGACTTTGCACATATGTAACTTTTGTTTCCAATGATTAAAGGGTTTTTGGTATTTATAAAACAATATAAATGATCTAATGCTTGGTATTGTAGATTTAGTTGATCATTTGTTTCTTTTTCGTTTGTATTTTCTTGTTGGGCCCTTTGAGAACAAATGCTAAAAAACAGAATCCTAATGCCCCAGTCCCGCAGGAGGTCAGAAACAAAAACCTTATACTTAAATCTGCTAGTGATGTCATACTAATAAATGAATGATAAATGCTCTCATTCATACATTTATATCATAAATCATGAACTGTTAGATGTCTATAACCAGCAGTCGCAGGTTGAAACTGACAATTTCAGCAGAGATATAGTGAGGATATTCCTGGGATCTGTCTGATAAGTGGGTGGTATACAGTGGCAGTGCTCATGAATACAGATAAGATATCTTCCTCCATTGAAACACACGTGCGCACACACACACACACACACACACACACACACACACACACACACACACACACACACACACACACACACACACACACACACACACACACACACACACACACGCACAGACACACACACACACTGAGTAGATAAAGCTATGGCAGTGAGGTTGAATCCCCGTGTCTATCAGCCGGCACCAGAGTAACATTGTCCCCTTGAGACTGTCTCCCTCGCTGCTCCTCTCTAAATGAATGATGATGACCTCAGACTGAGCCAATCATCCGCAGAGATACTGAGACATGAGTCGCACTTATTCATATTCGGTGTGCAATTCCATCTTTCCCTCCAAAACACTGTGAAGCCCACACTCCACCTAAAATTAACTCAAACTACAGGGGCGACCCTCCACCTCCCCGCCTGACAAACTAACAGTTTTTGGCATTTCCCTGTCACACCGATAAATGCTCTTGATTAGAGGATATCAGATGAATTACGTTGACATTGCTGTCTCTGAGCTGAAGTGTTTTTTCCCCTGTTGCAATTATTTTACTCACAAGCCTTCTGGGTTTTTTTTTCATCCTCTGCCTGGCATTTTAATTCCAGTGAGGAAAATCTGTTGTAAACAAGGTGTGAGTGTGTATTTTGTGCACAATGTGTATTTCCTCACCTTGTGGGTCAACACTGGACATCTGGAGGCCGATGTCATTGAGGAGGTCCAGGGCCAAGGTCACATTGTGAAGCTGAAGGTCAAAGAGAGAGATGAAAATATCAAGCGCATATATTTTTTTGTGAGATTGTGTGTGTGTGTGTGTGTGTGTGTGTGTGTGTGTGTGTGTGTGTGTGTGTGTGTGTGTGTGTGTGTGTGTGTGTGTGTGTGTGTGTGTGTGTGTGTGTGTGTGTGTGTGTGTGCTGCACTGCAGATGTACAGTAAACTAGCTCTAAGCTAACTCTGGTACAATTTTTAAAAAATCCACCAAAACTAGGACCTAACGATATCATCAGACATTAAGGAAACATGCTATGTTGAAGTGCTGGCTTCTCTGACAACAATGCATCAGGCAGTATAATCCTCCTTCTAAGTTTTGATTCTGGTCTGAAATGGGTTTTTTTTGTTCTGACCAGAGAGGTACCCCCACACTGCCGTTTTGTCCGTCGCCCCTCAGTTCACCTGGCAGACGGCAAACCAACAGGTGTTGCAGTGATGAAAGTGGGCAAGCGAACTAGTTCAGATATAACTGGTTCAACCTGACCTAAAATGCCTCATCATTTTTCTAATAAGCTCCACAAGCAGAGACGTAGCAAAACTAGGATAAGTATAGGAGATGCTTTTGAAAAATGGAGAGGTTAGAGCGCAGAAAAGTTTAAAGTCGGATGCAGAGCTGGCTTAACACAGTGTCCACGACTGCAACCTGCATGCACATGGACTCTAGGGAGAAGGGGGCGGGGGGAGACAGCTCTCTGCAAAGTTTTGAATTTGGACTGCAATACCCATTTCAAACGCTAGGTGTCAGAGTTACATATTGGTCCTTTAAGTGTTAAATAGATGGTAAAGCTAGTTGTGCTTTAGATCAAAGCTACCTTTTAATTGATATGAAGATAAATAAGTAAGGATAATGGCTTTGAGTGCATATCCAATGCATATGTTCACTTTTGGCACAAGAAAAATGGCGATGTCATTAATACCAAATTCAGGCTTCAGATGAGTACTTCACCAATCAATAACTTCAGAGTGGATGCTAAAACAGGAAGCAGCACACAGTTCAAGTAGGCTAGGTATACTGTCATTTCTACATCCCTGTTTCTGCATAAGTTAAACAAACAACAAATAAGCTCTATAATTAGTGAGCCTTTGCTGTGTTTGGAAGTTGGATTGTTGAACTCTGGACAGAGCTAGGCTAGCTGTTTCACACACATCTCTTCTGTAGGCTATAGGCTAAGCTAATCCTAGTTCTCACTTGGTAATTAACAGATATCAGAGCTGTGTAGCGCAAATCGCCTTCTCAACCAATTGGTTGTTATTTTTTCCATGCAGAAAACATTTAGAATTACATGTCTAGTAATTTACCAGTAAACTAAATATACAGATCTAGTTTGCATATTTTCTTGAATTTTGATCATTTCAAAATGATCAAATTTAACATTCTGGCTTAAAGATGGTAAAGACTTGTTTGAAACTTGAATTCTGGCATCATAAACAATCACAAAGACATTTTAAAACACATTGTACTCACATAACAACAGTATAACACATAATCAAACATAATGTGATATTATCAGTTATTATATGACATCACTATCCCTAAAATATGATTAATTTAAAAGCCGTTAAACAGTCTAATATGGACTTTCACCGTGTCTTTAGGGTCTAAGTAATTCATAAGCTCATCATGCAGTGATAAAAGAGTCATAACTTTTTCATAGACTCATCCTATTGCTTCAAGTAAAGTAAGATCAAAGATATTATTATAAGTGAGCCATGACACAGCAGTAATTATGCATCCACTTTTGGATGGGAACTGTAAAATTTAATTTTACCATAAAATACATTGTAATAAGCCCCATTTTGGATCAGGTTTCTGTACTTATAGGCTCTCTATCTACTGGGCTCTTGTGGGAAATTAGATTAAAAAACATGTATTTTGATCTTAAATTTGAATAACTGCTTCAGTTTACATCTGCACTTTCATTAATTATTAGTAATGTATGAAACACTACAAATTTAGATTATTCTTTTATTTTTTGATGAATAAATACATTGCAAATGACATACAAGTCATCTGCAGAGTGGCGATGGCAATGCTGTACCAAATAAAGTTTAACTCAGGTGTGTGCTTCTCTGCCCAGTTATGCACTTCCCTCACTAATGCGTGAGGTATCCATATTGAATCCATACTGTACCATCTCAGAGGGATTGACGGGGGTCAGGTTGAAGTCATGGAGAGGGATGAAGAAGCCCTCCAGCTGTCCGATGAGCAGCAGCAAAATCACCCCGTCAGCAAACTAAAGGAAAAACACGGGAAATACAAGGTGATATCATCTCAGGAATAGTATTCTTTTTTAAATGTATTTTGCATGAGTGTTTTTTTTACCTGCTTTTCCATATCAGCCACCTGAAGACCCAGACTCAACATATTTAGGTTCACAAAGTGTAAGATGGCCTGAAAATGGAAAAACTACAGTTAGGGAGTTTGAAATACAAATTGTTCTTATTAAGCTGATATATTAAAGTAGTATTCTTCAAACAAGGCTGGTAGATAGGGGCCCTTTGGAGAACTGCAGGTCAAACTGGTGATTTTAATTTCATTTAAGTAAAAAGTAAATATCAGTCATTCAATCAAAGATTTCAATGCTATTTTATGAGCACATTTTACAATTGATATTTCTATTTTAAATCTAATCATGAAATGTTTTCATCTTTAAATCTGCAACAAACACTTAAAGCACTGTGTTGGTTTGCTACCTTGTGTATGTAAATTACAAAATTACAGATAAAATCAAGAAAATAGTTTGCTAGATAAAGTGAGAACCAAAGCAAAAACAGAGCGTATGAATTTAGCATCAGTATCAGGATGAATACATTTAATGGTGTTTTTAGACCTTACACAGGCTTTGCGATTGTTTAATTTTGTTGGTAAACAGCTGCAGGAAGCTTACACACCCAATAAAGTGTTTTTCAGTGAAGGTTGTTGTTGAGTCAATCAAAAACTGATTGTGCAGGACTGCATTATGTCTCTTTATACAGGATTTTTTTTTCTACAAAAAATAGTTTGCAAAAATCAGAGGAAACTGTCAAAAAATTGGGTTGCATTTAATGAAAAAAAACGTTTTAAAACCCCTGTAATAAGGAATAAATAAGACACAATCTGACAATTGTGTTTGATTTTTTTTGTCTCATGGCAACAATTAAGAGCCCTAATGTGTTCAAAGACAGTGCTATATTCATGGTTAGACATTTAGATCCTTCATTGTGCTTATATCCAGGATAAATGTAGGTTTCAAGTTAAACATTTTGTATTCTCCCTCCCTTGGAGACGAGAGACTTAACTCTGTAAACTACCTCAGTCTCCTTCTCCTCCTCATTATACCTTCTTCACAGTGTTGACCTTGTGAGGCTCGAGCTTCAGCAGTTCCTCGATAGGATCTTCCCCTGGGTGACCAGACAGCCACAAAAGTGCGTTAAAACCGTTGTATAGGCTATAGAGCAGCATGGATGACATCCAAAATGTCACATCAGCTCAAGCTACCACTCTGTACTCACTGTCCGTATTCCTCAGGGAGTCTGAGCCAGCATCTCTGTCGAAACATAAAAATGTTGAAAAATAAAAAATTAAGGTGAATTCTTTCGCATCATCAACCCAATCATATAGAACAGAAATCTTCTTACCTCGCCACTGTAAGGACCTCCGTCTGAACGTCTGATTTGATTCCACTTTTGCTGACCTGGATGAAAAACAAAATGAAGAAAAATTAAGCTGCAACTCCTCAACAGTGGTGTTTAATTTTACAGCAGTAATAGAGACTTAAAGCTTGAACTCAAACTAACCTCCACAACTATAACTTCAACCTTTACATTTGGTGGTAAATCCAGCTCAGGCTGGAAACACCTCACCATGGCAACAAGCAGATGAATAGTGGCCAGAAGGTCTTTGTTGTGAATGACTGACAGGCAAACAGAGGAGAACAAAATACACTGAAAAAAACATGGAACTAGCACTGTTATGACAGGCTCGAAACCTCACAGATGAGAGCAAAGCAAGGTCAAAAGAGTCTGAGTCATATAAAGAAAATAACATCTAACTTTTCATTTTTAATAAGGGATAATGTATAGTTGGTGTGGGGGTGGTTGTTAACATTGAATTGAACCCCAACAGGGTGAGCAGGACCTGACAGCGGAACAACTCTCTGCTTTTCTTACAGTCTGCTTTTGAGGGATAGAAGGCCGCTACTATGTTTAATTGGCCAATCAGAATCAAGTATTTAACACAGACGTGTAATAAAACTGATATTTCTAATTCCTTAGTTAGACTGTATATGCTGTTATATACAGTATATGGTCTTAGCCTTCTAGATAGCACATTAGCAGTAAACCAAGTCCTCACTAATATAACTGTTTGCTAGCTTACATTACTGCAACCTAGGTAAAACCTCATGTAACAATATAATGGTAAATTACAAATTAGTCACTATTCACTACAGAGTTTGAGGTTGAGAAAATGAGGGCAGTGGGAGTAGCCTATAGGGAATTAAATCCATAGGACTTCTGTCCTTTCAGAGCATCATCCTATAACATCTTATTAGTAGGCCAATATAAAGGAAAAGTTCTTATGATCAAAACACTAGTCCATAAATCAGTGAATTTTATCTCCACCATAATCCCCATCAGTTGGTTTAAGCTAACAAGGCACACTTGAGCTAGTAATAAATCCTGCTGTTATTTGAAGTCACTGCCAGAACAGAACATTTGCTCACTTGTTGCTTTGTTTTTGAAACCATTTCAGCTGCATGACTCACGTTTGACGTTCCACTTGATCTGGCTGCTGTCCTGCAGGCCCAGTCTCTTGTCCAACTCCTCCAGGATCATCTCCAGTTTATGAATCTGAGCCTTGCTGGTCAGGGCCATTTCATCCAAAGACAATTTTACACCAGCCAATCGGGCTGGAAATCAGGAAATTATTATGGAATGTGTTTCAGACTTTAGAAATGACATATTTTGGGAAAACTGCAAGGCAGGATCCTTTGTTGTAATGCTATATGTTAAACCAATAGTTTTGATCTTTTAACTTTTTTTTTAAAGGTTTATTTGTGGTCTTTTTATACCTTTATTTAGAGACAGGACAGTGGATAGAATCAGAAATAGGGCAGAGAGAGAGTTGGGAATGACATACAGGAAAGGAGCCACAGGTCAGGTTCAAACCCAGGCCGCCAGCCTGGAGGACTACAGCCTCCGCAATGGGTGTGCACATTAACCACTAGGCTACCGGCGCCTGATCCTTTAACTTTTTACTATGTACAGTGTCTTTGAGTACCCGAAAAGCGCTTTATAATAATTGTTTTATCATTGTTATCATTATTAGCATTATTATATGAACATAGGGAATCAGCCACTGCTTCTTTATTGATCAGTGACAAGACAACTGATACTAAAAATCTCAAGGGACGAGTATGAGTTAAAACAACATATTTCATGACTTAATACATACTGACAGCTAAGTAAAGCAGCTTACACGTTTGCATTTAGCCGATTCCTATCAAACATTACCGCAAGCTTGCTAAAACTACATCTGCCTAAGCGTACTCAACTGTTTCGAATTGTTTTATTTAACACTATAAAATGGTATTGTTGGTGATTTTGCGCAGAAAGGGTTAAAATACCTTTTGTCTATAGTTAGGAAATTATTTTTTAAATGTTGTTTTGACATAAAACATGGTCTGACTCTGACGTCATCCCAAAGTTTTGCTCGCCATTGTTTTTTTAGTTGCTGATCAAGTGTGAAGCTTTTACATTTATACCACTTTCCACTTGGAAGAACTGCAAAGGAAATCATTCCATAGTTGTCCTCTTTACATTTGAATACTGATTAAGTGAAAAGCAATGATGATTTATATATCAGGGATAACAGTGTAATCATATAATTGTGTATTAACTTACACAGAAGATGATGAAGTACCAGTCCATCGTACATATCCTCCTCCAGACTCTGAACCACTATGTGCTCTGGTTTCAAAGTGCTATTGATCCAATAAACCAATGCCTACCAACACACAATTCATCACACAGTCAGATGCATCAAACCCTTTCATCTGCCTGTCTACTTTTATTTTGTGCACCGAATGAAAAACAGCATGGAACCTTGTTTGTTTTTTATTATCTTTGTCAATTATGAAGGATGATATGCTCCATAAGCTGATGGGAATGATGACAAATACAAAGTACTTCCCCAAAATAAGCAATATCTAATTTGTTTTATACCTCCAGCCTCTTGAGCCACAGGCTAACTACGTTAAATATTCATTTATTGCCCCTTGCCACAATTGCACGAAGAACCTGCTCTGCCAATCATGTGCTTCATGTCATCAAAGTGTTTTAAAGTCACATCCAGGAAACCCTGCTGACTCCTTGTCGTGGCTCTATGATGTGTTTACCATCATCTCTGATAACCATGCTCATTAAAGTTTCACTGATCCTTCCACCTCTCCTTCTGTGTCAGATATTATTCATGCTCTTCACTTCACACATATATGCAAGCTCTTTAATGTACTTCCTGTGTAGCATTGATCTCAAACCCATTAAGGACTCACAGAGAGTCCTGCATCTGTGATACTCAGATCCAGGAGGATGTTGATTATGTTACAGCACAAGTTAGATTCAGACAAGGAAGGTTTAAATGTAGTTTTGTGAATTTGTGTCTTACCTCCTTTAGTTTTTCAAGTTTGGGGTCATTTAAAGATGTTGGCTGAATCAGCTTTTGCTGTCCCCCTGTGCAATAAAAACATTGATGAGACAGCTTTTTTATTTTATTTTTTTAACATATTGTTTATTTTCTCAAATGCATTTGCTACTAAACGTTGGTAAACCGATGCCACTCCAAGCATTAGTGAATGTATATTCTATATAATATATATTTCACCCCTTTCCTTGAGGACGAATTAGAAGAATCTAAAACTAGTGAGTGTATGAATGTGTCTGTGACTGAGAGTATAAAGGGTATTTAGTGGTGGGAAGGCTTGAGAGGCACAACATGATGTAATCTAATTACTGTTGTTTTGATCACTCTTTATTGTTATTTTGGTTTTAGAACAATCATCTTTCCTGTTCTGATAAATCACAGAAAGTGATTATCAACCACTATAGTTCCAGCTTGAGAGCCAGATATGTAACACCAGGGGCTGATGGAGACCAAACCATTAAGATGCCAAATATGGACCCAACATTGATCTGGTTGATGGAATTCACTTTTTGAAATGACCTTAATAATAATGTTGCTTATATAGTTTATACTGTAAGTCAATGCTATCTAATAAATGAGTTATTGCAGGTTTAAGTACAGACAGATTTTAAACATCAACCCTGTATCTCATAATAACATTTTAGAAACTTGATGTTCATTGTGAGGGCTACACAATGCAAGACAGCTCACTCACCAATGAAAGAAAATTAATGGAAACAGATGGCTGCTAAAAATCAGGAAAATATATTGAAAGGTGTTTAAAACAGTTAAATAGAAAAATGTTGGACTAGCTTGATTTTTTTTAAAGGCCTATAGGCTGATTTGAGACTTAAGCAGTCTGAATTAAATACATTTATGCAGAAAAGAGAGTAAGATAAATGACAGCCTCCAGTCACCCTATCGTAAGCCTATGTGTTGGTATTGTATAAAGAAATCTGCAAATCTATACAAATCTTGATCAACTAAATAAATGAAATTATAAAAATAAATTCAGTGTATCTGGAAATGATTACATGATTTTAAACAATTAACTGCAGATATACCTTGAAAAGTGTCAATGTCCACAGGCTCTTCTTCTCTGTGATACTCAAAGATATCAGCCTCCATCACTTCTCCTGGAGGTGAATTTTTCACTTCCTGTCAAAAGAATCAAAACTGCAGAGGATCAGCTGGGCTCTACCAGCTGAAAGGATGTGCTTTAAATATAAACCACAGAAGAATGAGGAAACTCTTTTCCCATCAATAACTTGGGCAGAAAGTCTCTTTCTCTAAACAGGGGCTCTTTGACCTTGTTGCTCGACTCTCTGACCGGCAGTGAAAATGATGATTGCACTGCCAGGAGGCTTAAACTGCTGTGTGGAAATCTTCCAATTTTTGCTTTTCAGGTACAAAGGAAAACTTTTGCTCAACACAGATCTCTTAAGACTTTGGATTTGGATTCGAAAAGGGTTTTTCAAGTCTGTGGGTGTTCAGAAGTTTCACACGAGTCTAACTGAACTGGTCGAAAACTCATCTAACTGAAAACAGAAGCTGCTTTGTTTCCTCACTTCCTTTTCTCGCTTTCAGATGCACAGCTAACACTCATGACATCAAGTACTGTTGATCCCCACTGATCTGCCAGGAGCTGAACCTCTGCCTCTGAACATTTTCAATCACAAGGTTTGAGACAAAGCAACGCAAACACACAAAGTAACACAGTTTGACAAAACCGACGTGACCTGGAGCGTGTCAAGCTGTTATTTCCTGGATCTGGAGGAGAGAGAAAAGCCTTTCTTAGCAGCTTCTCTTTTCCTGTGTGTTCAATGTGTGTGTGCGGCTTCCTTTTCCTGAGGTTGACAGTAACTTTCAAACAAGGTCATAAACAATAAAAGTGTTTCTGGAATAAGCTTACCTTTAGCACTATGAGAGCAACTCGACAGAACGGGGTTGACGTGAGCTTGAATTGAGTTCCTGAACTGATGTCAAGTCCGCCAACTGTCACAACAGCGATGAAAGAAGCGGACTCAATCTGAATACAGCATCATGTAAATTCTATCAGCACAAAAGGTCTGACTGCACTCAATTTCAAACTGTGGCTCTGAAAGAAAATAACATGTCACCGGGTCGAAAGGGAAGATAAGCACAAATGAGAGGATGTGGCTGAGAAGAAGAAGGTAGCATTTCCTCTTTTTGATACTGGCTTTGCACAGTGTTTCCTTATGAGGGCGTTTGTGTCCTGTGTCAGAAATCACATTTGAGGCTTTACTAATATTTTTGTGCTGAGAGAAAGGGAAAACAGAAGTCTCTATGGTACATTGATGTTTTGTTCGGGAAAAGCCACGCTTCAGGAGGGCCGAGAGAAACGTGACACTCAGAGGCCTGAACCACTCAAACTTGACTCACACATCCCCATCTGCGACCGGCTGGATCGATTTGTTGTCATCTGGTGTCCAGCCTTCACTATTCTCCAACAAATATAACAAACTACAAGAAAAAGAAAGACTGATAGGAAACGATGGAGACAATAGAACAAAAAGCTTCGATGTGCACCGGTGTTGTAGAAGAAAAGAAGAAAAAAAAGACCACCCATCAGCCAGACGAAGGGGCAATTTGGGGGATGTGGAAGGTTACCATAGCAACAAAGGAATGAGACAAGAAAAATAAAGGCCTAAAATAAACCCATAATTCCTTTAGCTGAACTGAAATTGCAGGAATTGGCTGTTCCAAAGCCAATCTCCTTCAAGAGCCAAAGCAAATCTAACCTATCACACAAATTCAAGATAATGAAATTCTCATTCTGTTTGATCCAATGCATTTATTTCTTGATAGGTAAGATAAAAATAAGAAAAAACCTGCACAGGGGTGAGCCATCGAGCACAGTTTAGACCCACTTCTCACCCTCTCAATAATTCAGCTCTTAAATGGATGTAGTAGCAGTGAACTGTACTGTACGTCTTGACAGGTCTAAAGGTGTCCCCTTCGGGGTCCGGCTCTGCTAAAGAAGAGCACTGAAAGGTCCCGGGCCTCCTCAGAGGCTTGTCTGCAAGGCCGATCAATACAAAGACACTCTCTGACTCAGGCTCTCCTGGGACAGAGAGCGACTGTAGCACTTAAGGCAGGAGGCAACAGCTTTTAAATATGGCCTGACACTTGAAGTGCACAGTCCATGGAGCTAGACAAGAACAGTTCACAGTTCTGTCAGATGTCAAGTAAAAGCTTTCAAAGAATAGCTGCAGGCTATTCAAAGCATTTTGAGACATTATATAAGACATAACATTTTAGATCTTCTTAAAGGAAGTTTTTCTGAAAGTTGGTTGAGAAGTTAAATTACACCCTTAAATTGATACCATTCAAATGCTAGCCAGCCACAGGTTAGCTTAGGTTAGCATAAAGGTGGATTTAGGAGGAAATAGCTCTGAAACTATGCTTTGGTCAAAACTGAATTTAGACCAGCTCTGACTTTTTGATATACAGTAGGCTCATGTTTTTCAATATAAAATAATATTTTATTTACAGCTTTTTTATATTAACCAAATGTCACAGTAGATGGCTTAAGACAGAAAGTTGTCATGTAAAAGCTAGCTATTTAGAAAGCCACCCAGAGCTAGCCTTAGCCAAGATCAAACTAAATTATTTACCAGGGTCAGCTTTCCTTAGCTGCTGATGTCTGCATATGTTAAAAAACTATTTTGATCTTTCATCTTTACAATTTAACATACCTATACCTTAATAAAGCAGAAGCAAAATCCAGTCATATTGGAGATGATTAACCCATCAGAGTCTTGCTAGCGATACTAGCTTAGCAGAGTAGCAGTTAAATACCACCATGTTTTTTTTACTCTAGAGATATTCATTCAGTTTATTAAGCTTCAT
Organism: Tautogolabrus adspersus; assembly: GCA_020745685.1. Lineage (NCBI taxonomy): Eukaryota > Metazoa > Chordata > Actinopteri > Labriformes > Labridae > Tautogolabrus > Tautogolabrus adspersus. The sequence goes on from CM036539.1 coordinate 24,690,974, forward strand.
TTAAATACATATTACAGTGAATTGTTATCTTCTATTGGCAGCAAAGATATAAGTAGGTTTATTTTGTGAACTATGTAGTTAAAGTGACAAAGAAAGCTGCAAGAGCACGTTAGTAGGTAATGTTCGAGAATTATTTTTTTTGAATATTTAAGGCAAATGTGTCACATATTAATGAATCTACAGTTTTCAGTATTATGACCAATGGTTATAGATTACAGCAGTCAACTTAAAGAGCTAAATGTTTAATGTTAGCATACAAACAGCAAAGAGCTTTTGATATTTCAATGAAACTCTTTTGATGAAGGTAAACACGTTTATTTCTATTATTTTATTTCCATTTCTGTTCTTTAAATATTTACATAAAGCACTTTTAGATTATATATAAAATATAACAGCATTTTCAACTTTATTAAATATTCCCCAATGAAGAGTTGAGTTAAACACGCAGAAAAGTTTCCAGTGTCAACATTCTGCCCTCGTACATTTTTCCTGCAGCGACAGCTAAATATTCAAATGCAGGCTAAAGGTTGTCGGGTTTTCTGGGCTGCAGTTAACATGCGGGGAAGGAATAAATAAATTCTGACATAAGGGAAAGATTAAATACTAACATTCTGAGCCTTTTTCTGGGTACTCCCCATGGGTCTTTTTAAGTCCGACAAAATGATGACTTTCAGTCCCAGTTGGTCTCCTCCAGTGTCCAGACTGTAATGTAAAATATCCACACAGGCACAAGGGCAGTGTTCAGAGTGATACCAGGGGGGGAAACTGGATACGTTCACTCAGAGTTTTTGTAGTTGGTGAACAGGTTGTAGAGGACTCTGAGGGTGGATTTGAGATTCAGGTTGACAACATCTGGAAAACAAAAAATAAGACAGTAGAGATCATTATGGTGTGCTAAAAATGTTTGAGGAAGCTTCCGGCAAAGAAATAAGATATTTGGCCGATGCAAAATCAAAAATGATTACAGAAAGATGTAACCTTTGCAATGCTGAAGCCAGAGGCGCTGCTTGTCAACAGGCAAATCAAGCAACTGCTTGGGCCAAAGCCAGTAATAAGCCCCCTTAGGACTGACAAACCTTAACTGCAGCAGTAGCTCAAAATGTGCAAATTTCACAATGACAGTAGGAAACCTCCCTAAGGGGACCCCATCTAGAGCAATCACTCTCATTTCCTAGCTTAGCATCTCATGCATTATTCCTGTGAAAACCAAAGTTCATCAATGAAAGTCACTGAAGGAAAATGTAATTATCTGTCTGGGAGTGGAAAAAAAAAAAGAGGAAGCGTGTCAGGACACTGGCAGACATAATGGTGGTTGGAGGGGCCCCCAATTAATTTTTGCCTCGGGTCCCAACAAGCTCTAGAATCGCCACTGGCTGAAGCACAACATAAATGGGCTGTGCAACCAAAATAATATTTTTAAAGTGCAAAGGAGCTTCTTCTGTGATTGATGTTGGACTACTTTCCTTTAAAAGGTCATTCTTAAATTTGTGAAGGAGATTAAATAATATATTAAGACCAAATTATTTGCAAATGTTTTTCATGTGATGTTCTTCTTAGGGCACATAATAAATTGTTCTCTTCGTCTTTAAGATGGTGTTCTACTTTTTTGTTTTAATGTTATTCTGAAGCTTTTATCACCTGCATTTCCCTGTTAGCATGGGTGACACTGTTGATATCATTAACAGCTCCAGGATCTGCACTTTCATTTATAATGAACCCGCAGTTGTGCACATGCCTTAGCGAGTCATATGCTAATCAGGACACATATTCTATTGTAGAAGGAGCACAGTTGTGGAGCGATGAAGATAGTAGCTATTATATCCAATTACTGCAGAAATCTGAGAAGTGATTGCTTTTTTTGCTCAGGACATGTTTCCTCTTCAGCTTAGTCCAAATGTTTGAAGAAGGGAAAGTCATTTGCATAAGTGTGGAGAGAAACAATATTTACACATTTGGAAAGTCTACAGTAGCTCAACTGGTTCAAAATTCAAATATTGAATAACCACACACCAAGCAGCGGGTCTATTGCATGCTTTGGCATTATACTGGCTTGCACACACGAGACTGGGCACTGCAGCAGAATGCTGGGCTAAGGATAATACAATGAATATGGACAAAAGTGGGAACACTCAATGAGCAGTTTGGACAAAAATTAATGCTTAACAGAAATGCTAATTGAAGTACCTTATGTTTGGCTGGATCAGAAATATACCAAATTTGAACATAAGGGACTAAAATCTGTTATCTGAAAAATGACTAAATCTGTCAGACACACAACGTGGAATAACAAGTTTAATGATCAATCTTGAATATAGTGGAGTAGAGGTATATAGTACCATAAAATAGAATTACTGAAGTACCTCAAAGTTGTACTTATGTAGAAGGCTACCTGAGTAAATATCAAAAAATTACTTTACACCACCGGCAGCCAGCCATCTGTATAAAATCGTATCTTGATCTTTTTTTCTGAAATCATTTATTACTCCACGGGGTGTGAAGCGTATTAAACGTTGATAAAAAGCACATTTTAGAAAATATAATCTATTATAAGAGTAAACAATGTGAAACTGTTAAGTCACATTTTGATTATCAAAGCATAAGCTCTGATATTCTCTTTGATAAGAACGGGCTACTTTATTCAAACTGGACAACAGAGTGAAGCTTCAGGCTGCGTGAACTTCCCCATCCTGTGAGAGTGTGAGGGTGAAGCAAGGTTGCCATCTACTGGTCAAAAGTTAATATGTCTGCTACAGTAGGATACCAACAACTTCACACCCTATACTAGTTATTATAAAAGATAAGATTCTTTTTTAACTTTTATGGAAAAAGTTAAAAAAGAATCTTATCTTTTATAATAACTAGTATACTATCTCTACTCTATATCTATAAAATACCTTCTGGTCTGGCTTTGGGTTTCTTCAGGCCTCCATCCTGCATCAGCTCAAAGGCAAACGCCACATTGTGGACCTAAGAAAAAGGAAACTCAGTGAAGTTGCAAGATGTCAAAACCTGCTTATTTGAGCAAGAAAATTCACTTCATGAGTAAAAAAAATTACCTTCTGTTCGAAACTCTCTGGGGTGAGGAAGAAGTTGTAGAGAGGGACAAAGTAGTCTTCTAGCAGCCCCATCAGCAAAACCAGGTACACTCCATCAGCAAACTGGACACACACACACACACAAACACACACACACACACATACACGCACACGCACACACACATAGACTTCATGAATATTTATGTCACATTAAATATTTAAACTGCATAAAAGTTGAAATTGGATGAGGAGTATTTGGAAATTAAATGTGTGCATGCAAATATGTTGACGATGAGATGATGAATCTGTTACATTGCACATAAAAACCTGACTAATGATTATTTGAATAATTGATTGCTTGTGGATAAAACATCACAGCTCTTACCTGAGATTCCAGCTCAGTAACCTCCAGGTTCAGCTTGTTCAGGTGTTTGTTTACGAAGGTGATGAGAGACTGGTGTAAGGATCAACACACTTTTAATCAATTATACAAGTAAAACACTTATTATTTCACTGTCCATTATTAGGGAAAGAAAGGTCTTGCATACCGTTTTCACTACGTTGAGCTTGTCAGGCGCGTGATCCAACAAAGTGTCGAATGCGTCTCTCTCTGTTGTAAAAAGAAAAAAGGTTAAGAGGACTTCAAGGAATATTCCAGAAAATATGAAAAGGTAGCTCTTCTAATTTTCTTCATTTTATAAGTTGGACAATATGGCACAAATAGAAAATACACTCCCTTTTAAAATCTACGCATACTGTAAGCCTTTGAAATGTGAGTATTATGCCCTTCAAGACATGGGCATCTAAGGGATGCCGACACTTCACTGAGAATCCAATCATCGAAGACACTATTCTTAAACGTACAACGTTTATCAAACAGGTATGAGAATGGTAGACATCATTGCATTTAAACCTCAAAAAGCAGTTTGAGCAGATAAATAGAGAGACATTAAAAGTAAAAAGACATTTCCATAACACTGAAACATGACATGAGGTACAAACTCACCAAACCTTCCCATCATCATTCTGAAAAACAAAATAAACAAACAAACAGTCAGGTCTTTCCATTCTGTATGTATATAATATCAGTTCAACTCAACAGTACAACAAAGATAGGAGATGAGGAAAACTGTATCAGCTCTTACTCTGTGGTGCTCGTCAGCTCCTTGGTCACTAAAGCAGTCTGCAGGATGCCCTCTCGCTTCTGCTCGAATGAAATAAAGAATACTTCAATGACAGAATAACTACTAATGTTGATGAAAGTTACAGGTATTGAAAAAACATTAAAAGATGTCACTATACTATCTCCACTATTATTACAATTTTACAGTTGTACACAGCTGTTTGGTAGCCTTAAGGGTTCCATTTAGGTCGTTTCTAAGATACATTACTTATATTAAAGATGTCATGTTTAATTTTTAAACACAGTTTTGCATCATTTAGATGTATACCCATGCTTTTTTTGTGTTATTTGTATGCAAGTCGATGTTGGTTTTGTCTGACTTTCTAAAAGAACTCTCAATAATGTGAGTGTTATACAGAAAATAACCAAAAAATAAATAAACTACACACCTCTTTTTATTCACCCCTACATCATAGCTCTTTTAATGACGCCTGGTTAGACACTTGACCTACCTTCACTACCACCACCTGCACAGAAACATGCTCCGGCAGTCTGATGGGGGCCTGGAAGTGCATTGCGAGAGCCACCAGCAGGTAGATGATAGCCACCAGGTTCTTTGAATGGATGGCTGTAACGAGAAATCAAAGACAGACTTTCAGCTGCGAGCTAAAATAATTATTGGAGCACTTTCCTAAAGATGAAAGGAAACAGTTGGTGCATTTTTTTTCCAGAGACAAAAGACAAATTAAAAAGGAGCAGTTAATGGAGCATGAATTAAATTAACTCTGAGGTTAGCTCCACTGGGAAATGCATGTTTGGAAGTCTTTAAAAGTCTGTACAGGATTAAACACTCTATATTTGTAATGCAAATTAAGAGAGTTAATTATGTGATTAAAGGAGCAGTTCATTAACCTTAGACATGACGTTCAGTTTGTTTGTCACAAGGACGAGTATACAGTCTATAAAATCTAGAGCCCAATCCAAATTGGAGTTTTGAGACTGAAAACCGCAGGAAATTTTGAGTCAGCAAAACTAACACTTAAACGTAAATAATATGGAGCTGAATTTTTTAATCAGTAATGAGAAAACCTTTCCTAAGAGAGTTGGGCTTGATGAATGCACACCAAGCAGCAACCTCCAATGTTGAAAGAAGAAGCCAATGTAGAAGTGCAAAATCCTGCAGTTCGTCGAGTGTCCACTTGAGGCTGGCTCCAAGAGCCCTAAAGCCACACCCAAAAATGCCCATTTTCACAGCATAAATTAAAACTCACAGTCAACACTCCACTCAATGGTCCAGCCGTGAGGTCTCAGAAGTTCATTGACCGCCTCCAGAACCGTCTGCAGCTTCTGTTTCTGTCCGATCTCTGACTGCGTCACCTCAGCCACATTCAGCTTCTTGCCGGACAACTTTTCTGTCAACAATAGGAGAGACAAATACAAGACAAATACAAAAGATTAGACCTTCCATACACAGAACAGAATGATGAATAATTGTATTCAGCATCATGCAGCTGTTTTGTGTTGTATTGAAAGGGTGACCTGCAGCAAACAATGGGCTCAGAGGAAAAAACAGAGTAAAAATGGAAAAAATCTAAATTACGTCAACCAGAGAAAAAAGCCTTAGGCTAGAAAAATAGACTGTTATAAAAAAAAGTACACAACGAAAAGTTCTTTCATGTCTGTATCAGTTTGGGTTGTGCCTGCTGGACACAAGGACATGATGATCTTGAAAAAATACAAATGTGATAGTTTGACAACAAAGATTACTTGGAAAGAAAAATCGTCTCTGCTCTGAGCGATCTTATGGAAGAGGATTTAGGAAGCTTTTCTTTTGTATAGGTGGGTTGAAATGTCAAAAAACAACAACAATAGAAACACCTTTTAAAAGGAAATAAAAGTTGCAAAAGTGATACACACAAGTGTGCATTTTCTATCAAGAGGCTCACACAGTAATAAAGAAATCCCACATCACAGCAAATGTTTCCTGCAGCTTGTTTTTATGACACTTCTGCAACATATGTTGCATAAGCTGGCTTTTGGAAAATTAAGATGCAAGTTGTTGATGTTTTTTCTAAATTCTTGATGGTTATCAAACACTTTGTCAGGCTACAATCCTGTTATACAGAACGCCAAAAAAATAGACGGCGAAGAAGAAACTGGTTGGAATGCACAGACAAAAGTGAGAGGAGCTGAAGAGAGAGTTTTTAAAGTCCTTTTTGTCCAAATAAACAAGACATAAGTGTAAAAAAAAAACGCTTAATGGGCTTTATTTTCTATTTTTCAGTGTGGTTTGTGCGAGTGTGGAATAACAACATCATCTAATGTTTGCACACGTAGATGAATGTGATGTTTTCAGCCTGTTGTAACAAAAAACAGACACAAGGGGGACCCCTCTAACAGTCTAAAGACACAGCAGCTGTACTGTTTTTTCCTATTTAACAATGCAGTCTGTGGCTGTTATTTCAACATGTTTGATGATGTTGGATAAAAGTCCATGACTGACACTTCACCCCTCATTGCTGAGAAATGCAGAAATGCAAGTACCGGTACTTTTTTCTGCTCATGCTCATGGAAGGTTAGGGATGAGAAGCTGTTTTGATTTCTTACCAAATAACTTCTGGAGCACTTGTCCATCATAACAGTCCTCCTCCAGGTCTTTGACTATGATCCTGTCCTCCTCCAACTCACTGTTGATCCAGTCGATCAGGACCTGGACACACAAATCAGAAAGCAATAAAACATCTATGTGCTGTTTTATTCTTTTTTTTTAATGCTCTGATTGTAATGAAGAGATTTAATGTTTGTGCACAAAATGTGAAACCTCATTACCTTAAGAAGATCTTTAAATTTAAGGTTTTCCCGTGACGTTGGGTCTAACATGATCCTCTCAGCATTTTCCTCTAATGAAGAAGATATAAGGGAGATTATGTGAGCATGTTTATAGACACTCAAGTTGCCTTTGAATACAGTCACATTTTGTCTCAGATTAATACACATCAGTCACTAAAAACAAACACACTCATACAATGGTTCACACAATGTTCCTTTCCCCCCACGTGTGACTGAAAACAAAGGCGTCTCCCCTCCACCCACTTTCATTTCCTGCTCCTTAACGTCAAAGTCTCCATTTGACACCACATGTCACCATATGTCACCCTCTTGTTCGAAGTGTGACTGAAGCCACCTTCGACAATGAGCATCAAAAATAAAAATGTTGGAAATGCAACTGCAGTGTGAACAACAGCTACATATGGGGACAAATGAGCACAAACATTTTTTAATTGGTGAGACTCTCTAAAAGTATTCTAGATACAACCATGAACAAAATAAGAAAGCATTTAACACTAAATCTCCCACAGTGTGACGTAACAGGAAATTGGCTTCCATGTAATCATGGTCAATAAGAGTTGAAGATGAGCGTTTGATTTAAAATGTGAAAGCATGCACGCTCCTGTAATGTATCTATCTTGCAACCCAATAAATAAGCAGCTGATTTGACGGTCATTAGCTTCCGTTAACATGTCAAAGGGTAATAACCAATCGGTACATCCTGCACAATTTTGTATTTGACAGCGTTCAACAGAGACAATAAGGTAACTCATTTGACTTGCAGTATTTTGGAAAAGCATTGAATTCTATTAGGGCTGTCAGTGTTAACTAGTTAATCGTGATTTATTCAGTACTGAAATGAATGCATTAATCTTTTAAATCACGATTAATCTGGTATTTTTTCCCTTTAAGCGCACCATAGATAAGCCTCCACAGTGTGTCAGTCACAGTGATAGAAAAGAACACTGCTGCATCTTTGAATGTCTCATTTGACTTGACGAGTCAAAAGGAATATCCACCTTATGACATCAAACATTTCGATCTACCAGGAGGTCCTTACTTCGTTTCAAAATAAAAGCAGGGTTAAATTCAAAACAGCAAGTAAAGAACACTCAGCTTAGGGCAAACATTTCAAATTTCAAAAATGCTATTAAAAATATGCTTAATCAGTCTGACCTGTGGCTCCTTTCCCGCATATCATTTCACACTCTATCTCCATGTTTCCTACTCTATCCACCGCCTTATCAAATAAAGGCAAGAAGCCCCATAATAAATCTTAAAAAAAAGATTATTAATCGCAATCAATTATTGATTTTGAGCAATAAATCTCAATTTAAAAATGTAATTGTTTGACAGCCTCAGTGTTTACATGTACTTTTGTGTGTGTAAAAGTGTGTGTATATGTACCCATCAGTGTGTCCTCTGGATGGATGTCCGTCCCGGGGGGAAGCATGGGAGCATTGATGGCATTCTTCCCCTCTTCTTGGAGATCACTCACTAGTCAAACAATCAAACACAAAAAATATTCATCATCAACACCATAGGCACAATAAAACAATCCAATAATACAATCAAGATGAAGAAAAAGACTTGATTGAAAGTCCTCCTCATAAGTAATTGGAGGGTTATATAACAACAGGTACGCCTTGAGACTAACTGAGGTATTGAAGCCTGGAGCGGCCATACTTGAAACTGTTTTTGTAACTTTTGTTAATTATTTTGCTAACTTAAATCTCTATATCTCAAGAAAACATGAAAAGATTTCTCAAGATAGTAGGATAATTATTTTACAAAAAAAGGCCTTTTTCCAACATCATAGGATCATTTCTGAAAACTTGTTTGTCATTTGCTACAGGTGTCAGGAAGTTACTGATGCATGCTGGGCCTGGTACTCTGATAAAATGTATAATTAATTTGACTTATTATGGTAACGAGTCGAATATATCGCAGAGATAACTCAGCTTGTTTCTATGAAACATTTCACTGGTGATGATAAAAACTTTAGTGCTGCGAGCCAGAAAACCTACATATGTTTCGTCATAATTATTCAATGATATAGAAAGAGTACATCTAAAACAGGCTAAGACTATCAAAAGAAATATAAAAACCAAACATTTTTTTTGTCAGTGTGGTCATAGAGAACAACCACCAACAGTTCTAACTGTGGGTCGACAGTGGTGTCAGTCTGTCACTCATTTTGAGACCTCACCTCCTCTAACAGTCACTGAACCAACACTTTTTTCTCTATTTGGTGTCAGTAACAGCTGAAGCTGAACTCAATGATATTTGAAGAGGTTTCATGGGACATATAATCTGGTGACTCTATGACCAGAGTCCTGAAGAGGAACTCATCAGAATCTGTGACAGGTTTTGGGAAGAACAACAACACGTGAACAGGTTACAAAGTGCTTTATATTTCACTTTCAGTCCCTCTGTTTCATATCCTGTAACAGAAGGACAACTCAAAAACGATTAACTATTTCTTTATAACTGTTGTGACATCCCTCCCACCAGCAGTGTCGGCTAGTCGCTGGTGGGCGGTGTTCCGCCACACCTGGGCAGACCTGAGGTGTAAGCTATTGAAGATCAGGCAGTCATCTTCTCAATCTCTCTCATCAACTCCCAGCGTCACACCGTCACCACACAGCTCCTCATTGCACCATGTTTTGTTGTCGTCTGATTATGTTAGTTTAGTTTCACACTATACAACATGCCGCACACACAACACACCCACAAAACAGCTGACACACTGATTCACTGACAAACACACCCCACCCTCTTTGTACGTACATGGTTATTGTTTTTGCTTTTGTCAGGCCTGAAGAGTCGGGTCGTTACACTGTTTATTTTAAAATGTCAGGTGTTATACAATCATACACAATAAATTAGGTCAAATATTTGAAATCTTAGTTCCTAATAATAAAGAAAAACCAAATAACTTTAAGATGTAAAATACTGTGCTAATGCAACCTTAGGGAGTGTCATGATAGACTATGTTGTCATGCTGGGAGTTGCATAAATTGTTAAAAACAGCTTCTTTATGTTTCTATGCGGATGTTGCGCTGCTGCCAGACGACTGACACTTCATCGTACTTCTCAAGTCATCTGGGACTCCTGTTCTTTTCACTACAGACAACATTATGAGGAAGAACTGTCTATCAACATCTTATTGTGAAACAGTAATTAAGGTAACTGGTACTTACTGTTATATTTGCTCTCATTGTTGTTCTTTATAGTAATGTGGTTAGAAATAGAATCTAGTGTGAAACATCGAAGTCCATTAAAGATGATAACATAAAGGGAGCCGAACACTAACACACACTCTGAGTCATGCTTTGAATAAAATCTATTTTTGTAGGGATGTTTTCACTTTGGACTTCAGAGACACTCCGGGGATATAAAAGCTTTCTTCCTCTAATGGCTGTGCTGCTTTTATCATCCTGTACGTCAATTAGTAAGACCTGCAACAGGCTGGAACACAATCAATGTCTGAAATATCTATAATTTCATTGACTCAACTATTTATAAAAAAACTGACAGGAGAGGCAGGGCGAAGATGCACATTTAGCTTTGTTTAGAAAAAGCATGTTTCTTTTAGAAATGTAGTGAAATCAATGGTAAATCAGCGTATTTATGGTTAAGTCTTGATAAACATCTTAACTTCAAAGTGCACAAAGAGAGGATATACACAATGTTCCCAGGGAAGAGGAGTCCCAACAGGTTTCCTATCTGATTCAGCCTTCTCATAAATCTCAGCACAGATCAGCATTTTGCTTTGTAATTACTGAGCCAGCTTACAGCGTTTCATCATAATTGTGCTGCCTCCTCCCTCTATGTGAAACTGACTGCATAGCTGCTGCATTGACACTTCACAAAATCAAGTAAAATGCACAAAATAGTGAACTTAATAGAGCAGATTTATGCAGAACGATTTGCTAGGATTTCACACTCTTAGCTCAGAAATAAAACCGCAACATTCGCACAATCGATTCAATAATTTGAAGTAAACGTTTAATATTAGCACATTTTGATGACCTCTTAAAACAGCCAGTACAACACATTTCTGGATATTAACCTGCAGTGACCTGCAACGTTATAACTCCTGCTTCCCCATTTCTACTTCCAGGTTTCTCTTAAAACAAAATCAAATTACCTTGTTTCTTCCTCTTGGTCCCACACAGCAGCCCCGCCATTTCCCCGCTATAAACCTATGTATTGCCCCTCCGATGGCAGCAAGTGAAGGTAGAAAATGTAGGAGCAGTAAGAGTATTCATAAACTGTATTTGTGTGTGTGAATCGCAGTCTGTGGGGCTGCGCAGTGGCAGGGGGCGTCATCACGTGTTTATTTCTGTCACAACCCTCCACCCCACCTCTACGGTCCAGTTACAAGAGACCCTGAGCGATATGTGTGTGTGCGTGCGTGTGTGTGTGTGTGTGTGCTTGGGACAGGAAGGAGACACCACACTGGATGCACCAAAGCAAATGGACAACACCAGTCATCTCTGGGCTGTTAACCAGTGGATACAGGACTTCACTGACCTACAGGTATAGTTTTAACTGTCCTTTTATTTGTTATTTATATCACTTATCAATAACTCCTCGTTCACAGTCTATCTTTCTTTTTGTTCAAATTGACAGTCTAGTCATTTCAAAGCAGTATCAGAGAACAGACTTCCAGTGAATTAGCCAAGGAGCATGTGAATGGAGCCTTTAATATGTTTTACTGCAGCGGATAATCAATCAGTCACTGGCTGTATCCCCGTTAACACAATTACACTAATTGAATAGGAAGCAAAGTCTGCAGTCATGAGCATTTTTCTACTTTGCATATTAAAATGCAATAAAAAAAACTCCTCACTGGTATTGCACACCATAGCAGGAAAGGGTGCAGAGGCAAAGCAAGGCCAGGATTCTTCAGTTCATGAGACACAAAATAATCTTAAAAAAAAAATCATATGCAGGTTGAAGTAAGGCTAATGTTTTTGGTCCCACTGCTCCCAAGGGATGGAGGGAGGTGTTTCACTGTGGCACCAGGGGGGATATAAATAATGCAGCAGCATGAAGAAGACAGACTGGACCTTTAAATATAGCTGTGGTTATTTACACCAACCAGCAGCAGTGAGTAACAGCAGTCAGGAGATGACAGTGAGTGTGTTACACAGGGGGCATTCAGCAGATATTAACCATGACAGCTCTTTAACTCTTTGACTCATCATACATTGATTGAAACATTAAGTCCATGTATTAAATATTCTGCATAGTGAACACTTACTCCATGACAGTCTGTTTATCCTGGAAAAGCCATCCTCATCTTCCTTTTATAATGCTTTTCTTTTTTATTTATTTCTTCTTCTAATAGAAATCAAGGGTCAAATATCAGCGGGACTCAAACATTGTTCAGACAGTAAAGACCTCTGAGACAGGTTTTATAAGGATATGGAAGTTTTAAACTTTAAAAACGTCTGAACTTACAGCATCAGCAAACACTTTTGGTGAGGGTCTTTGCACACCTACGTTGCAGTGACTGAGAAATGTTTGGGATGGGACATTTTAATGTCAGAAATCTTCTATTTAAGGGCTGTCCTCCTGTGAAGACTCTTTTTAACTGCATGAATGTTAGTAAATTACAATAACTCAAATATAAGTTCTGTATTTCTTTAAAGGAATATCTTATTTACAATTTCAATCACCGTTTTTCCTCAAACAAAATGAATAGGCTAACCTATCAGTCTTTAAACAGGCTCTAACATAAATAATTTCGCTCTGAATTTACTTGAGTACAACATTTCTTGTCACAGCAAATGTATCTGGGTTTTTTTTTGGAGGTAACTGTGCTTTTAAATATATATTTCATTCTTCTAGATTCTTGCTACATATAATGCCATAACACTTCAGCTAATACAGTTTGTGTTTTTAGATGTTTAGTTATCTTGACAGTATTTGCACCGAGAAATCACCAGAACTTCACTGTAGAGCAAAACATACTTTTTAAAAGAGATGTATGCCTAACAATAACCAATAATGAATGCATGATGTGCTCTCTGTTGCTATCAGATATGTAAAAATAGAAAAAAAAATAGTGAAGGGAATAAAAACAAGTTAAAGAGCAACAAACAGTTCACTTACTATTGTCTGCATCCATCTCAACACTTTAGTACGTAGTTACTAATGTTCACTCAATATTATCAGACCGTGTATACGCTCAACTTTAAGATAATGCAAAGAGGATGTGATGTGACGCTTCTTTCAGTCCTTGTAAAGAAAAACTTGTTTTTTTTTCTTCACTAAACTCACTATCACAGCAGTCCTGCTGCTGACAGAAGCAGTTGTGCTTTGTCAGAGAAATGCAGACTTCCTTTCAGTTTATCAGGGTAAACAGAAAGGCTTTATTTCTTGTTTAATTGCCTGAAGCAACACTTTTTATCACATTTATGATACAACAATGACGGTTTTAGTTAAAACTGCACTCAAACGTGTTCTCAGTTTTGTTTCTAAGGTTTTTAAACAAGCCCTTAATGATTATTCAGAAAGTGTTAGGCAACTTTTCCAGTGGTGACTCGTCCCCCTTGGGTGTTCCCTTTAAAGAGTTTAAGAGTACCACACCCAAATGTAAGAGGAACCACAGTTCTGCATGAGACATGTGGGGCAAAAAGATGTGCTCCATTATCTACACCTCTGTGTTTTCTTCTGTTAAACTGATTCATTATTCAAACGTCACTGAGACCTTTTTCCTTCAGAGTAACATGCAAACTGTATCATCACAGTTTTAACCCACTCTGACCACACAGGGGCACTGCTCCTATACAAGCTTTTTGTTCACTTGTCCCCACAACAGGGATTCAATTGATTTCATCTGAATATCAAACACTAGTACATAAAGCAATAATATATTTTAAAAATATCCTGGAACGAATGCTCTGACCTGAGCAAATGTCCTATCAAAATAAAAGTAACAAATTTCAGCAACTTAAATTAAATTCTTTTCGCTTAACATCTTTCGTCAAATAAATCAAACACAAATTATTTAGCCTAACCTTTTTACAAAAGGAGCTATATGTTCATCCATGATCTTCTCCGATATCTAAACCATCTATACTTCAAAATATTTTAATCATCTTTCACTTTAGGCAGACTTTTTAAAACACAATTATACTTTATGCTAACATCCACTAGTTACAGTTGATGCTAGCTAAATGAAAAACGTATAGCCAACCTTCAACACATCGTTACTGTTTATTCATTACCTTTAGCTTATTTCCATTCTTTTAATACATAATTTTACCTATATTTCAAACATTTATCCATTGCGTTAGCTAACTTTTCCAACAGTCGACCAGATACTTACATGTATATAAAAAAGCTAAGCTAACTATTTCAGCCATTTATCCATTAGGCTACTTTTAGCTATCAGTATCAGCTATTTTGAACTCTAGCTAACTATTGTGTTTATTCATTAGTTTACTCTAAATATAACAACCATGACAGCATATAATAATTTGTTATACTTCACTGCTAGCTCAATATCTAAATATTAAGTAGTAACTAGGCTATAGCTAGTTAGCAAGCTTGCAATTTAACTGCTGTAAAATAGGCCGAATGAAATGTATCCCGTGGAAACTGCAGAGGTTAGGCCTACTCTATGGATACAGAATCACTATAAGACTTACTTTCAGGGGTTTTGACTAAAAGTACATTGATTATGTTCTTTACTTGCTGATCCAGTTATTAACCTCTTTAATACAGTAGATGTCATCAACAAAAATAACATTCGATAATGAATAGTCTACAGCAAATCATCATATATGAGACACTTGCACGTAGGCAAATATTTGGCTTTTTTTTCTCTTGATAAATAACCAAAAATAAAGCATTTAAATCAATCAAAAGCACAACTTATTATTTTCATTGAAGATTCAATGGTTTTAACCTTCAGTCAGTTTTCTGACTCAGGAATGTTTCCCATTTTGTTCAGCAATCTTCTTTGTTTTCTTTCTTAAAATGTCACATGTACAGTAAGCTCTAACACATATCTAGTATTATTTCTGGTTTAGGGAATCAGTTTTAAGTTCTATTTAGACATTTCAAACTGTTGTAACATCACTTAAAGGGTGGAAACCAGTTCTTATTTTTAGATGTGGAATTGAATGAGACTCTTCAAACAATTGCCGGGTTTCTGTCCTCCTGTTGGCGGACCTCCTTTAATGGAGATCACAAAACACATGTCTGTGAACACACACAGAGAACACACAAACACACACACTGGGTTGTTAAACCCTGCAGCTGTCCCTTTGACCACACACTGACTGTCCTGAGGGAGGGCAGAAAATAGTTTGGACAACAACTGCAAAACTGTGACAATAAGTTAAAAGGAGTGTCTTTGTGTCCAAATGACTATGAAAAGTAAATCCTCTTACACCTTTATCTTCATAACCTTGCATTCCTGTCACCGGTCAAAGACTGCATGATCTATTTATGGTTATTACCTCATGTTAAATGCCTGTGGAGGCACTCTGAGGCTTTGTCTCACCTCTTATTTACTTATCCGCATTTCTTACCCATTTAGAAGAGTCAAAACTGTACTAAAGCTCAAAATATGTTAATGAATAAGCATATATAAAGATGGATTTGAATACAAAATTGCAAGATTAGAATATTAGGCCAAAGAAAGACAGAACCATAGACAGAAAAAACAGTGTACCAGGGAAACACTATGAAAGTCTTTCTACATGCTGTAAATCATGAGTGCAGCCCATGATTAAAGTGCCAGTGATGTCCCAGAGGAGAATATTTTAGTAGTGCATCATGTGATTGCAGCACCATGGACAGAAACACAACATGGGAAACAAATAAGAGGCCTTGAACAATGTTAAAAATCAAGAAAAATAAATGATATTTCTTACCTTCTTTGGCTTTTTTCTTCCGCACCAGTGTTCCTCCTAATTTCCCGAGGAAGGATTCGTCCTTTTTCATTTTTGCGGTCTGCGGGGTCGCAGATGTGTTATGAGTCCCAGACATCTTTCAGGATCTGTGTGCCTGTGCGCTATCTCGATGTGTCGGCTAATAATAATATCACTCCTCCTTGTGATGCATTCAAGCGCACGTTGCACGATCCAATCACAGCGACAGGACAACAAAGTCACACATTCACACGCTGGCAGACACACACTGTCTGGAAGAAAGAGGGCTGGTCGCAGCATCAACACGGACAAATTGACTCACATGTGTTAAAGCTTCATCTGACTCACTGTTTACAGACGGTTCATGCCCACAGCGCCACCTAGCGGCACGATGAAGAACTGATTTATAAGGGACTGACCTAGAAGGCATCTTTATGATGTTTAACAAGTCTCTCTTAACTTGCAAATCCCTCGCTCAGGTGATGAAATAATGTTTAAATTATAACATTATACGCCACTATATTCTCATTGAATGCAGTAGTGGAATATAACAAGCTACATTTACTATACAGTACAGTACTATACTGTACCTTGATGCACATTTGAGGTTATTGTACTTTTAGTGTTTTATTTTCACGCAATTTTAGGAGAAGGAGTTCATAAAAAGAGTTTATACAATATGATATTTAGTCATTTATTAAACTAAACAACAGTAAACACAAGTGGAGCAAAACAAATGAAAACATCTTGATTGAAAGAAAATGAATTGGTAACAATTTTTGTAACTTGTAATGTTAAACACAAAGACACTTAACATATGATTTCATGGCTCAATTTATTTAATAAAAAGTCTCTTTAGACAATTCAATCCTTCAAAATATACAGAACTTTAAAGGAGCACGATCACTTTCAGTGTGCATCACCTCCTCCTGTTTCTGGTGCTGTTTTTGGGAGACAAAAATGACAGTTAGCATGATGCAGTTATAGGGGAACTGTAAGGATGTCTGATTATGTGCCATGTTTATTAGTATTGGTTCTGTTGTATATTCACCTGTGGTCTGCAGAAGCTTCCAATCTGCCTGCAGTCTGTGTCTCAGCCTCTCCAATGCCTCCACATCCTCAGGCAAAGCAGCATCAAGCTGCCCCAGAGAGGGAGCAGCATCCCCAAGGAGAGAGGAGGCTGTGAGGCCAACCCAAGCCTTTTCAGCTTCCTAAAAAGACAAAGCCATTTAAACCTCCAAAATACATACCCAGAGATGAATACATATATTAAGGATCGAGATGGTGTTTACCTGCATGAGTACCAGTGTCCGTCCTTGTGCCAGGCCCAGCAGCAGGCCTGTTAGCTGTTGCCACACACCATCACACACACCGCTATCCGACATCCGGACCAACAGAACCAGACTAGGGTCGTACTCGTACCCCAGAGGCAGAAGGAGGCTCAGCACAGCCTGTGTGAACCCCGACACGTCGCTGCAGCCCTGCAGAAGGACAACAATTCAACACATCACCTTTAACATCTATAACACTATGTTGAAAACTATAAATCAAACTTTAAATCATCTCACTGAAAATTAGCTCAAATATTATAATTAAAATGTATTTATATAATGAGGGTCTCAGATATCTTGCTGTGACAGTACCAAACAGATACAACTACACAATCTTCTGAGCATATCTTGATATGATATGTGTCATTATACAATAATAGAGAAAGACAATCAAACAGTATGATCATGTACGCACAGAGACGAGTCCTCTGTCACTCATAATACAGTAACACACACACTACCTTCTTCAGGCACACATTGATGTGATATTTGCTTTTCTGTTTGTCCGATTCCTTGTTGCTGAACTGAACCAGGAGCGTTTTCCTAAAGATGGAAAGATTACCTTCAACATGTTGCAGACATATGTCTTTGTTCATAAGCACAACAGGTGGCATGTTTTAACCAAAAAGTGTAATTCAGGGAAAACAAATAGTTATTCTCACCCATCATCTGTGTCGAGACTCGGGACGACTTCATCCCCAACACACACAACAAGAACCCTGCATGAGAGAGGGGTTTCATATCAGACTGAACTCTTGACAATGAAATACTTATTTATTAAACATGTCAAGTAAACTTGAAGCACTGGTTTAGCTCAGTTGGTAAAGCAGGCCCCATGAAGCTATAGTCCTAGTCGCACTGGTCTCAGGTTCAACTCCTGATGCTGACACGATTTTGTACCAGCAGTGAGTTCTCTGTCGATTTTGTACAGCAACCTTTTCCATTAAGTAAGCATTTATCTGTCGATAGTCCTTTATATCATTATTCATCTGTAATTGTTTGGTGAGTAAAATACATTTCTAATTGATATCTGAGGTGCATTTATCATTCAGGTTAATCTAAGGTACTAAAAGTCTGTCTGAAACTGCAAACTTCGTATTAGTTTACTGCACAACCAAGAAAATCAAACAGCAACAGTACAAATGAAGCCTGAATAAACAGAAAAACAAAGCACACACAGCTTATACATGTTTAGCTGTGTAAAGAAATTGTTCACTACCACGCTCAGGTTTTTCCAAGTCTTCATGCTAGGGTGAGCTAACACTTCCCTCCCATACACACAAAAGGTCTGTGCATCTTTTTATAAAACTCTCGGAAAGAAACCAAGTAGGCGTGTCCCTGAAGTTTTAATCTAATCCTTTATGCGTGAATGTTTTCCTCTAATGAAATGAATACAGGCTGTCTTATTACAAGGTTACTCGTATACCTCAGTAATGAACATATGAATTAGATCCACATTGTTATACCGGCTGTTTGGGGTGGTTACAGCATGCTGGACAAGACACAACATCGCCATGGAGACATCACAGACCAGAGCCAAACCATTGCAGATCTGAGGGGAAGTCATTAAACATAGTGACATCAGCTTGCAGCTCATGCAGGCAGGTCAGCAGAGAAAAAAAAACTGTATCTACAAGCACATCTCATCAGAAAAACACAGCAGACATGATATCCAGACTGTACCTCATTCTTCTCCATTTTCTCTACGAGGGCAATAAGACTGGAGAGGGTTGTTAGAGCGACGCTGTCATCTTCTGCTTTAAACAAAGTCTCCCTAATTTATGGAAAAACACAATAATGTAAAAAGATTTGATAATTATGAATATTATTTTGAATGTATCAAACCCTAACCCTCCAAAAATGTGTCAATAATAAGTAATAAAGTCTATAACAACACTATAACAATCTAACCACAGCTCCATACCTGAGTTTGTTGACAGTTTCTGGGTTGGGATCCTCTAATGAGCTGAAGTTCTTACATCCGTCTGGGCAGGTTACACCATCAGGTAGGACTACAGCTGTGCGGATCGGAGGAGAGACACGTGTCGGAGGCTCTGGCCACACCTCTTCACTTGTCTCCTCTTCTCCGTTCTCCGTCTTTTCTTCTTCTTCTGCTAATTTAATGCGCTTTGTGCTGATGTCAGAGGTGGGTAGATCAGCTGGATAAAAGGGTAATAAATGTTTTATAGGCAGTGCAAGTAAAGGTAATCACAGTCTCTATTGGCAGCTACTGGAAAAACATATTGAAATCTGAAACTTAAAGTATTGCATCATGGATAATCTAGGTGACGTCATTTCAATAACTTTTAAGTTTGATTTTTTCATTTCAACTATCGGTCGTAGCTCCAGCAGTGTAAAAGGAGTGTTATGTTGACAACTATTCTAAAAAAACTAAAAAAAAACTTTTCTAAAGAAAACTATTGTTACAAATGAAACCGGGGTCTTTAGAGCGAACTGAGTCAACATCCTCTTCCTTTTGCTCTCACTCTGAGGCTTGAGCCAGCATCCTCTGTGTCTGCTAAAACAGTTACATGACACAAGTCTTTATGAGTTTTACAGGCATGGTTTAGTTATACACATTTTATAAACATGTGCTTTACACCACTGACACATGCATTATTGTCCTAAAGTAACACTGTTTACACTGAACACAGAACTTGTAGCAGGTTCAGAAAAATGGCACGATCACAAACTAACTTATGTAATGAAATAATGTTTTACAAGAAAATATGCAAGCAAGTTAGGTTAGCCAGCTAGCTGTTACGTAGGTACTTCTGAGGTTGGAATCGGTTGCTATGTTACGTTATTATTTGCAGACATCAGACTAGCAATTTTACCAGCTAGATCATTGCTGTGGAGTTTTGAGGACGTCTGACATTTTCCACTGATGACAGTATGTGGCTACTGTAGCTAGTGATTTGTCCACATTGGCATGCAAGCTAACACTAAAAAACAAAGCAAAGTTCCCTCTAAGAATCAGCATTCCATTAGATATTGACTCTGTGTTGTGGTTCGTTAATTTACTTAGTACCTTTAATAAGTCGCTCAGATTTCCTAACCATTACCTGCATGTTTGAGGGAGGACCAGTACTGCCTGTGAGCTGATCGGACACAGTGAAGGGACTCAAGCGCACTGAGGAGAGAAAAATGAAGTACAGTTATCAACACATATACTAGATAATGTGAGATACAAACAATTGACCGATGGGAGGTCACACCTTTCACAAGGACCATCGAGGTTTGCAGGTCGAGGCGCAGGATCTCCAAGCAATGTTTGAACAGTCTGACACACAGACTGAGGAAGGGAAGTCAAGTTGTATCCTCCCTGGAAAACATTCACACAATATAACCTTTAACACCTGAGAACCCATCCAACTTTAAGGAGGCATCAGGAATAACAGATGGCTAGTGACATGAACAATGCAGGTATTTTTATTTTTTTTCAAATAATTCAATAGGTAGAAAGAGAAAATACAACAGAATTGATCGTCTCCTCCTGTTGAAATGTGAAGTGAATAAGGTGTTTTTATATGTTTGTTCTGATACAGTATGTAGAGCATTATGTTTTGTGTTGCTTTACCTCCAGAACAGCGCACAGTTTCCCTCCTGCCAGGTTCTTCAGCAGGTGAGTGAGGTGGGCGAAGATGTCTGGGGTAGCACACATTTTACCCTGATATAAAAATGTCACTTTAATCCACCAATAAAGCCAGTTTGTCTCATAATATCCCAATGATGGTAAAAAATACTTTGTGCACATTCATATGTTGCTACATACACTCAGTGTCCACTGTATACAGTATAAAAAAAACCCTGCATCTAAGGGGGTAAAGTCGCAGTGAGCATTTTTCTGAAAGTATACTCTGTATTTTCAGAAAAGCTAAGCTGTCAGTCCAGAACCGCGCCAAGGTTTTTAAAGTTTCCAGTTTCATCAAGTTGGCCATCGAAGTGAAACTGGCTTGGCTTAGTGCAGATAATTAATTATTTTGTTTTGGCATCATTCATTCCTAGCTGGCTAGTGCTATATGTAGGACAGACTGATTGTGAGATACATCTTGAAATGTATTATCGTGTGATCAAACAGCACCTTTAACTTTATAAGTATTTTTTAAACGACTCATTCCTGATAGATTTAAAAAGGGACATTGTGATCTTAACCGTAGTTTCCACTGTTTTTAACTACTACAAAGGTTTGAGTAGATTTAAAAGAGACAACATGATCTGATTCCAGCACCTGAATTGTGAAAATATTCTGCTTTCACGCTCCTCTATGAAAGTTAACTGTATGTCTTTGGGTTGTTCACAAAATAAGGCATTTAAGGGTGTCATCTTTGACTTCAGCAAACTCTGAACATTTTGTAGACCAAACAACGAATTGACTAATCGAGAAAATATCCAGCAGAATAAGTCACAATGCAATTAATACTTGTTTGGAGCCCTAATGTAAAGTTAGAATATATGGCAGAGCTGCTGAGTTGAATTGTAACTGATTCTAGAGATGTACCTGTTCAAGCAGCCACTGAGTGTAAGATGAGTGAAAAAAAGAAGACAGATTTAAAAAAATAGTCATTTATATTTCATACCTCTGGGTCACCAATGGCTGAGTCAAAACCTGCACACACCAGCACCAGGTCTGGGCAAAACTTTGACAAAGAAATACTCACATAAATGATCTCCTGCACACCCTCATGTTTGTAAAAAGTGAGTTGTTGTTTTTTTTAAATGGCTCACCTCGTACGCGACTGGCAGAAGGACGTGACAGAAGACAGATAGGTAGTCACTGTTTTTCATTCCCACCTGAAATATGACAAATAGTTCTTATTAAGAAAAGCATACGTACATGGGAAAAACGCACAATTAAAATGTAAGATCAGTGCTGAAAGGATAAGTTGATTGATGCTGACTCAGCCCCAAAAATGATGATTGATGAAATATTTATTGTTTTACATCACAGACGTGATCTGGTTCGCCTCATTGCAACCTGGAGAAGCTGCTTTCAACCAGTGGATGTGACTTAGAAATCAATTTAAAAGATCTTTGGGGCTCTTCGTTGGACTAGCGGAGTAGTCCAGGAAGCAGTCGGCCCTGGTTCAACTGCGAATCTTTACAAAGAGTGAAAGATCTTTGTGTTAACTCGTGAAAATAATATTGTTATATTCATATTCATAACTTTCTTTAATAAGTCAATAGATAATTTGACTAATTCAGATACAGTGTAGAGTAATTTTAATGTAATTGGTCTGGTAGCTGGAGAGGTGCCAGTTCACTTCCTGAGCACTGCCGAGGTGACCTTGAGCAAGGCACGTAAACCCCCACCAGTTTAGGAGCGCTCTCTGTGGGCAGCCCGCTCACTCTGACATCTCTCCATTTGTGCATGTCCACAGGATCCTGTTTGTGCATGTGTGTGTATTTCAGCCTATGAGTGTGTAGCATGTTCAACAACAGAGTGTAAAATTGAATTTCCCCTGGGGGGAATTATAAAGTATATCTTCTTCTTTTTCATCATCTAATAACAATTATATTAAAGCCATTTTTCCCCCTTATTTTAATTTCATCTCAACAAGTTTTCACTCTCTTTCACTTTATAACCTTTTAGTCAGGAACAGTTTTACAAAGAAGAAATGTAAAAAGTGATCCACAATCATTTTAAGTTTGTGGACACAAACCTGATTCCAGGGCACATTGATATTAAATCCTGTCCCTTTGTCTTTCCCAACACTGTCGTAGTCTGATTCTCTCAGCTGAGGCCAGAACTTCTGATGCTCATAGCGGTGCCAGGAGAAGTAGAGCACACTGAGGGAATGGAAGATACATGGAATTAGTATTCAGATTTCAAATGGCAGAAGAAAAGCCAACATTTTATACTCAGGATGCTTCCAGTTGGACTAACCTTGGATCATCTTCAAAACAGTACTGCACCCCTTGACCATGATGTACATCCCAGTCAACTATTAAAACCCTGGAATATACAAACACATATATTAAAAACACATTTTGTGCTAGAGCTGATACAGTAAGTTCTGAAACAAACAAATATAAGGTTGTGTTACCTTTTCAATCCATATTTTTGCTTGGCATATCGAGCTGCTATGGCCACATTATTGAACACACAGAATCCATTGGCAGCGCTGCGCATACTGTGATGTCCTGGTGGTCTGTTAACAACAATAGAAGTCATAATAAACTTGTCTTTATTAGAGTAATCCATTAATCATGTAGTCTTGACACTTGAGAAGCTGTTAGCAAATACTTAATATTATTTCCCCATCTAACTGGTTAACCTCACCTGACCAGAGCCATGCCATTCCTCACCTTTCCCGTCATTACACTGTCCACAAGCTGCAGTGCAGCCCCTGCAGCCAGCTTGGCACAGTGATAGATGTTCTAGGACAGGACATGAGACAGAGAAGAAGAATACTCTTACCACCACTGAAAGAACAAATACAGGACAGAGATAAATAATAACAGCTGACAATCTAGCCAGTACAGATTTTGTGAGTGGGACTAACTGGGTGGAAGTAGACGTCACCATACTGCAGGGTGAACTCTTTGAGATCCTCCAAGGTCATGTAGGGGGTCTTCTTCACTGCCTCTAAGTACTCCTCACTGTTGGGCCCAGCAAAGTACATGTAGCTGAGTGGCTTTATATAGATCAGGCTATTGCAGAGGTAGAAAGGAAGTAAACAAGGTGAGGGCCCTTTGTGGACATCAGATCTGACCTGTGAACCAGCAGAATGTCTGCATCAGTCGCCTCTCGGACAGGAACAGAGACGCAGCGATCAGTCAGACCGTTCTTGATCAAAGCTTCATAACTCACTGTCAGACGCTCAGGCACTTCAATCTTACAAGCAGGGCTGGGGATTAAAAAGTTAAAATGATGATCTGTTCAGTAGAATGGTACAAGTGTGTTTTATTTAAATATCAAGATGTGTGTCAAATGATTTGAGGAATGCTCCAAATCTTTATTTAATTAAAGACAACTGAAATTGTGTCTGATTCTTTTTTTTATTCTTCTTTTTAAAAGTCATAAGGACCTTTTGCCAAAAATGGAAAAACTTTGAATAAAACCAGTGAAACTGTTTACAGTTTTCTTTGATGCACAGTAGCTGTACGTGTAGCATCAGAAGCTACTCAGCAAATAGACTAGAATGGGGTACACAGCTTTTAGTGACTGTAAATATTAAGCTAACACTGCTAGTGCTCCCCGCTAACAGTCCCGGCTAGCTACACGAGACAGTAACTTCAGTTCCTACCACCACAGCATCGGGACTGTATTAACTTCCAGACAGCACGGTGAATAGTTTCTACGCTGTCCAAATGAACTATTTACTCATACACCTGTTAAAATTGTTGGATATTTAACCATAAAAAGCCCTTTTTGATTAGGCAGTAACTTTAGCTAAATAGGATTAGAGGCTAGAACTTACGGGGTCATGAAACATTTCGTTACTAGTGATATGAAAACATGTTAATGTAAATTTAGTTTAGCAAAAAAGTACCCAAACTTAAGTCACAGTCGGGGTACACATTTTACATTAAAGCTTAATTAATGCAGCATTTACAGGATGTTAATAAGGGTGGCATGATTAAGTTAGCGTGCTAGCAACACCAAAGTAGGGTGAGTGGTAATAATAATCACAATAATAATACTCCTTGTGATGTGACAAACTTACTCAACCCAGAGCAGTTTATACTTGGTCATCTCCTCATCGTAAATCAGTGCTGTCCCCATCTTCATTATTTCTCAGACCAGTCAAGCTGCAGCGTGCACACTGGACTTTGTGTGCAAAGTATATCGAAAGGCAATCTAAAAATTAAGTAGCCTGCTGCAATAAAACGTGGACTTTGACAGACAGGTTCAAAAAGGCTTAAAAAGAGCGCACCTCATATCCTACACAAAAAGCATGTTAACAGCATGACTGTAAAGGTAAACAGAGTGAGCACGGATGGTAAAATCAAACGACTCTTCTTGTGTTATGAAGGTTGTTAAACAGTGAAATGGTGCCGTCGCGCCATCTGCTGGATGGAGTCAGGTGTTTACATCTACTAAAGAGACCTTATGGATTTTAAGATCTGCAAAGAATAACATTAAATCAATTGTGTTGCTTGAAAAAAAAGTTTAAATTATCCCTCAGGAAAACATTTGTTGTGCTAAAAGATCAAACTGCGTTACAATTTTTATTTAAGTAATAGGCTATAGATCAAATGTTTTTACAAGACTAATCTAGCACTTAAGGTTACATAGCTGCACAAACACACTTGTCATCTTGCATCTTTATATTCTTCTTTAATACATACAATAATAATATTGACAAATCATGTACTTTCCTTGAACTCCTGCCTAACCCCTTAATCTTCAGATGTTTCATGTTTTTGCTTTGATGCTTTCAAGAGTCGTATGAAGATTTTTTAGTTTTCAAGGTTACCTTTGCCGTATCATTTTTTTTAGTTGTATCTTTAGTTAGAAAAAAAAATTGAACTTGATGAATAAAATAAAGAGCTATTAATACGTGTTCAAGTTTAATTTCAAATAAGACATTTATAGATTAATTGTATTTTTAAACGATTACAAGACAAACACCAGTTTGAATCATCCTTATACTTTAATATAAAACATTGCAACTGAATCTTTAACAACTCAGTGTAAACTTTCATTGTAGTTCAAAATTAAAAAAATGATAAACAAACAGATCAGATGACAGGACAACATTTGGTCTGGCCAGTGACCATGTCTGGGCTCAAATATCTTTAAGTCAGTGGTGGCATCTCTTTCCTGTGGGAAAAATGTAGAAGTAGGAAATTATGTCCATGACCTCGACCTCATGAATCTTCATTTTACAAATGTGCAGAGCCCCCAAAAATATTGTGCAGAAGTTTTAGGCCTCTTTGGAATACAGTTTTTGTTTATTGTTTGAGCAACACTGAAATATCCCATTGAATGCTGCTTTATTTACAAGTTATTTCAGGATCAGTTTATATTCAAATGTTCAGCCCTGATTCATGTGGCCTATCCACTCCTTCCCTCTCCTCCTCTCCCTCCGTCCTTGCTGTCTCCTCCTGAGTTCTCGTGGGAAAAGCTGAACTCCTTTCCTCTTTCCCTTCCTCTCCTTCCTCCTTCTTTCCCTCTCTCCCCTCTCCTCCTCTCCTGCACATCATGAGCAGAGCTCCTCTGCATCTCTTCCTGAATGTCGGGTCACAGGCAGCATACAGGAGAGGGTTGAGGCAGGAGTTAAGATAAGCTAAACAGGTAACATATGGTTGAGCAGCCAGTAGAATCTGATCTAAAGAGCAAGAGTAAGGGACAAAGCCAAACTCAAGCAGCATGGAGACAGTCTTGTTAACATGCAGGGGAAGCCAGCACAGGAAGAAGGCCAGCACTAAAGAGATGATGACCCTGAGGAGTCTCCGCTGACGCCTGCGGTCAGGACGAGGACCCCGTCCAAAATGCTTGCTGACGAGCTGGGCTAAGGAACAGTAACAAACCAGCAGGATGACCAGAGGAAGCAGGAAGCCAATTAGAGTTGATTTAAGACTCAAGGCTGCCGCCCACATCATCTCCATCCTCTCTCTGTCCATCTCCTCCATCTCTGCTCCAATCAGCATGGAGTAGTCCATCTGACAGGAAAGGAAGACTGATCCAGAGTCAGTTGAAAGGTTGTCTTCTAGCTGCCAATCATCCTCAGATTCAGAGTGTAGCTCCACCTCCTTGACAGAGCGCAGCAGCAAACCAGGAAGTGCCAAAACCCCAGCCAGCACCCACACCCCTCCAAGTATCCACAGAGCCCTGCTGGGGCAGCTCTGCCGCGGGTGATGGTGGCTGGAGTGCCGGCGTCCAGTCAAAACCCAGTAGCGCTCCACACTGAGCATGCTCAGACTGAACACGCTGGCATACATGTTGAGGGCGGTGAGGAAGCTGCTGATTTGGCAGAGCGGTTGCCCAAAAGGCCAGTGGTAGCCCAGCGCTGTGTAGACGGCCCACAGAGGGAGGGTCACAAGAAAGCAGAGGTCAGCCAAGGCTAAGCTGGCTATTAGAGAGTCTGTCAGGGAGTGGGAGGGACGAGGGATGGAGGGAGGATAAGAGGAGGAGTGAGAAGAGGCTCTGCAGCTTTTTCCTGAAGAAGATCCACAGTTTTCCTTGCTTTTCTCTGGATATGAATTGTGCCTACTTCTTCCAGAGTTGTTAACGTTCAACTGACGGGTGCAACAGAACCGTCCTCCTGATCTCGCTCCCCTCCCCTCAGCTTTGTCCAGGTAGGCCCACAGCACCAGGCCGTTTCCAAGGCAACCAACCAGAAAGGCTAGTAGGTAGACAGAGGGGATGATGGAGAAGGAAGGAGACCAGTCGCTGTAGTCACAGTGGTAGAAGGGAGAGGGAGAGGGAGAGGGAGAAGGAGACGGGGAGGCGAGGAGGTCTGACATTTGGGGGTCCGTCTCCTTGGCCTCTACAGAATATCAACGACCATTTAAATCACTCCAGGTTCCAATATTTGGTGACATTTGGTAGAAATTATTTCTTGAAGCCAAACTCTCTCAGTATTAGAAATGTTTTATTTGTAGAAGTTAAGGCCAGAATACCCTGACTCAGACAATCCCCAGTTTACTTTCCCTCTGTCCTTGGTCCTTTGACTTGGAGGGTCTGAAAATGAAATTAAACATAGTTCCTTAAACTTTTGCAACAGGCACAAAAAGAGTAATTACCGTGCATGCACAGCTTCTAATAACAAGTCAGAGTTAAGCCACACACATCTTATTTCAGGTATTTAGTCAGGAATTTTGACTTATCTGCCTGGGAATGTTGACAACATTCAACAAACAACTTCAAAATGTCAGAAGTGTATGTAAATTGTTTGTCATTGTGAATTTCAGGGTTTTTAAACAAGCTCATAGTTAAAACTTTGTGCACAAATATGTCTCCAATTTGAAACTTAAGATCTTTGTCACATGCTCGTACAGTTGAGGAGTGAAATGCAAAGACTGTACAGCAAGGCTATGCAATGAAACACTGAAGCATAAAAGTAAAAAAGATACTTTGCTCTTAACCAGATGAAATTATAATCTGAGACTGAAGATGATTTTATGCCCCATTTTAGGGCATTTTAAACACTTTGACTTTCTATTTTACATCTTTTCGACACATTAGGCTTAAAAGACTGTCATTTCTCAAATGCAAATAGAGACAAGAATCAAGTCTTTATTCCCATTGTGCCAAAAAAGCCAAAAAAGCAAAGTATCTCCCTGAGCAGCTTAGTGCAGAATAAGATAAAAGTACAAGAGGAAAGGTCCTGAATCAAAAACACAAATAGTGAAACAAGGCTCTTTAACATGTACTAAGTACTACAATGTTTCTGTCCAACAGAAAAACCTCTGAAGGGCGGACAAATGTATAAAACACATATTTTGAAAGCTAATAATGTAGAATGTGAATTTGTATTCTGTGTTGTGTCTGCACTTAATATTCCACTGTCAGCTTTGCTTCAAATCTTTAAATAATACTGTTAATATGTATTGCAGTCTTTAGGATTTTATGATGTGTAAATGTGTTGCATTGCATCCTTGCTTTCCTAAACGAGGGCTCAGTACTCCTGAGAGGAATTCTAATGAAACTCACAAAGTTACTTACCTCAGGCTATTACATCAGCTTGAAAGAAATCCTTTTCTGAGATGTGACTAACAGTGTGATGATCACTGTGGAGTAAAATGAATCCTCTGTCTTCCTTCATTTCACTTTCTCTCTGAGTCTTCTCCCTCAATCTCTACATCTCTACTGTGCCCACTGACGAAGACGTGTCTTTCTCTTAAATCCAAATATATAGTAATCTCCTACACACACACACACACACACACACACACACACACACACACACACACACACACACACACACACACACACACACACACACACACACACACCCATGCACACACTCACGTATACACACACCCTCCTTTCTCTTGTTCTCAAAACTGGACCACCCCAGCAGTGAGTTACGAGACCTGCAAATAGTCCCCCCTTCAGCACAAACACACACACACCTCCCAAGAGACACAATAACACCACCCATCCTTCCCCCAAGCACAAACACACACAAATCCAAGACACACAAACAGACCCCCCCCCCCCCCCACCACCACCCCAAACTGCTCCTTATATTCTCTATTCACAGACACAACAAATCCAAATGCACATACAGTACACAAATGCATGCAAACACAAACACACTCTTTCTTCTCTTTGTCTCACATGTTCAAACACACCGTGTGTGCAGATGTCAAATGTAACCAACCACTCAGAGTGTAAACAGCAACTAACAGCCCTCACATTCACAGTCAGACTATTAGAACAGAAGAGTGAATGTATGTGAGGCAACCTTATGTGTGAATCGATTAAAAAAGGAGCTGAACCTTTACTCTGTATAAACATGTTGTATAAAAGAACAATACAACAGTTTGGACATGACGTTAGATCCAAACTTACAGCTGTGTTATACTTACCACAATGAGGCTGTCATTTATGAAAAGGCGTGCTTACTTTGTTGTCATTGCACCGCTTAAAAAGCAAGGTTTTTCTGTTTTGTTTTTATTTATATAATTTGATAAGAACACTGCAGTTTGACATTGTTACTTTACAGAGCACGACACAGATGTGTCACACTGACAGTTCATGATTTTGCTAATTTTCAACTCTTGTCTCTAGATGGGCCTTGACATATACTGTACAGCATAATTACATTTTTTTACATCCAGTAAACTACATAATATAGAAATGCACGCTTTACATGTATATACAACAATTTAAATAAGAAATCAATCTGTCTTCTTTGTCATAAGGATCTTAGTGGAATACATTTTCCTCTCCGTTATGGTATCAGTCACTTATTCATGTCAGTCAACTTTTTTAGACTTAAGAGTCATTTCTTTTTTTCAAAGTAATTGTTTTGGGCCTTTTTGCCTTTATTGGATAGGACAGCTGAAGAGAGACAGGAAATGTTGGGAGGAGAGTGTGGGGGATGACATGAAGGGCCGAGGTCGGATTCGAACCCCCCGGCGAGGCGACAAAGACTACTGCCTTTGTACATGAGCCTTGTGACATAACCGCGAGGCTATTGACGCTCTGTAAGAGTTATTTTTATTACCTGCACACACTGATTTTCTTTAAGACACTGCAATTTGCATTAACAGACAGAAATGGTATAGCTGCCATTTGAATATTTTCAACAATAATAAGGAAGGAGCTGTACAGCATTGCATGAGGGAGCTGTTTTGAGGTTATATTTATGCCTGCTGTGCCTACATGTTCAAAGGATACCTGCATTATGAAGATGGCGCTGCCCTGCGGCGACACGGACACCAGTGAGCTGTTGTAGATGTTTGTATTTTGTTGTAGTTTGCTATTACACCAGAGCACTGTGAAGTCCAAGGCAAATGTCCCACTGGGACAATAAAGTTAATCTTAATCTTAATCTTAATTATCTCTCTATTATTCTGCTGTGGCACTGCAAAATATAACTCAACCAACGAAATTAAGCACCCTCAAAACTATCATGCCAAAGAATTCATATTAAATTTTAATGTTAGTAGTCTGTAGTCTAGAGTAACTTGTTTCCCTTGAACATTAACTTTCATTTGTGTTTTTGTATTTTTCATTACAATGTTAAGGAGGCCTTGTTTATGACGTTGTTGTTGACGTGCACATAAAATAATGATCCTCGTCTCTTCTACATTCAGAGACATACAGCTAAATAGTTGAACAGTGGCATCAGATGGGTGTGAAGTATCGGCTGGAACCCAAAGCACGTGTCTCTCTATTCAGACTATTGGGATTTAAAATGTAGATATTACAGTTCACAGGCGGTGCATTAACTCTAAACCTGAGATAAAACATTTTATTATAAAAGATGTTACAGAGATAACACTTGTGAACATCTTTACCTTCTCAGAGGTTGGGGTTAAAGAGACAATTTGGGTTATGTTTTGTTGTCATTTAAAGTATTTATGTGCTCTTTCCATTCAGCTACGTGTAAACCTACACATTCAATAGTTGAACGGATGAATAAAAAGATACTGTATGCCAGTAAGAGGTCCCCGTGTAAACAGGGAAGATGTTCAAATAGTAAACAGGAAGTGTTTGTTTTCACAGGGGTAGAAGGGTCATGCTGTCATCAGCCTGTTTTTATGGAAACGAGATGTTCCTAGAACATTCCACAGTCCTTTCTCTCAAGACAGCACGGTGGTGAAGACACACAAATACACACACACACACTGGCAAGCGGACACAATATAAAGTTTTACAAAAGAAAGGAAAAGTAAATACAATAGTTTTATTGTGAAGAGAGCTGTAGTTGAGTGTCACAGGCATGAAGGATGACCTGCAGTGTAACATACAGGGAGAGACCTACAGAGGTCACTGAGCACTGTGACAATATATGTAATTCAACAATGTATAAAATGACTCATTACTTCAACATATTTTTATTTTGTACAAAATCTCCACGTAAAATAATTCTTCAGAGTTAATTAAATTGCTTTGATCAAACATATCTTGTTGACCCAGTGTGATTAGTCTCTTAATCTATTATCTCTACATTTTGTTGATCGAATATGATTTCTCAAACTTTATTTCCGAATGCATTTCTTTATGGTTTGTTGCATTCATTAATGTCTTCACAATAACATAACCTAAACCACTTTGCACTTAAGAGTTCATACTTGTATACCTAAAATTTCTTTTTCATTTTTTTTTATGCTCATGGTGGTATTTTAATCATATTTGACATATAGGCCTATAGGCTTAGGCCTATTAAAAAAGTGAACTTCATTCAGTGTCTATTTGAATGTGCATTAGCTGTATCCCTAACATAAATCTGTGTTCACACACATAGGCTAAATGTCCTCTCACCTTTATCCTGTTTAGTTTGTTAATTTGCCCTAATTGGATTAAAATCTCCCGACGTAGCCTAGGCCTATATGTAGGCCTACCTAGGCTAATGCAGCCCCTTCATCTCGAGGCTCCTCGAATAAAAGACATGCCATGTTCGACAAAATAGTTCATTTATACGCTATAGTATAGCCTACCTAACATAAAATGAAACGCCGTTTCTGGCTCTGAAAGAGGGAGGAGACAGAGAGAAATTTGAAGAAAACCTGCTCCCGACCAGGTTAGGTTCACCGACTCAGTTACCATAGTAACTGGCTCAGAGCTAAAGTTACCTCTCTCTCCCTCCCTCTCCCTGCAAGTAAGGAGAGATCATTTTGCAACATTTTTAAGTTAATATGAATCACTTTTCAAAGTTGGAAAACTTTCAATTAGTTGAAGTGACATAAACTTATAATATTGAGGTAACACAACATTTTCATAGACTTGAATTAAAACTAACTCAGAATTTTATGTTATCATGACTTTTTGTTTTTACAGTGTAGTTTGGCTACTGGGGAAGGTAAAAAGATAAGATTTTGCATAATATGACTGCTATGGTATGAAGCACAGAGGAGCCAAAGTCCACACAGGAGGATGACAGTTCAAAGGGATTGAATGCACGGTGAAGACATTCTGCAGGTTTCGTCATGATCGTCTCTAGAACAGATCAAACGCTCATCTGTCTTCTTGTCGTTGTGATGGCGGGAGCAGAGGTGCAGGAAAACATCTCACCTGAGTGTAAACAGTTCGTATATAAGGGCACACTGCCTCGAGGGCTGGAGGAGAAGGCTTTTAAGAAGATCTGCCAGTACTATGCGGGTAACCCACGATTTGTCACCTTGTATGACACTTTGAACCACATCCCTGTTTATTCTGCGTACACCTTCAAGCGCTCGGACGGCTTCAAGAAGGTCGATGTACCATGGATGTATGAGCCACAGGTAAGAGGCCAAGTATTGGAGTTGCTATCGCTCCATTATTTGAAAAAAGGTTGATTTTTATTGTTTGATTTTGGAAAGATTCAGTGTTGACTCTTCTTTTACAATCTATTATCTCCTCAAACTGAACACTTCGTAACAATGACCTTGTTTCTCCTGACAGCTCTCCACAGCATCAGGCTCCAGAGAGATGCAGCAGCTTCCTGCAGAAAACCTTCACAAGAGTTTCCAGGATGCTCAGGCCGTGCTCGACGACTACTCAGACAGTGTCATCTTTGAGCGTGGCCAGCTGAATCCAGATGAGCACCAGGCCAACCCTGATGACAAGGCAGCCACCTACACTCTGACAAACGTTGTCCCTCAGGTTCGAGATTTCAACATTGGCCCCTGGAAGAACCATGAGCACACCATCCGAAGGCGCCTCAACAACTACTGCCGGGGCACTGCATACATGGTCACAGGGGTCACCATCTCTGGGCACACAATCCGCCGACACAACATAAACCGCCTGGGCATCCCCACCTATCTCTGGTCAGCCTACTGCTGCGTTGACTATGACCACAATTCACCTTACTCTGAGCGCTCAAAGTTTCCAGCGTTTGCAGCTTACGGTCTAAACGACAGGGAGAATAATAACGTTCAAGAGATGACGGTGCAGCAGCTGGAGGAATTCCTGAAGAAGGTGACTTATGTTGACAGCAATTTCCAGGTCTTTTATGACAACTGTGTCCTGCACCCTTCTTAAGAAAATGAAGATGATCCTTTGGTTTAGATTAATACACACAGCAGAGTCAATTATCTAAAATATTCTTTCTCACCAGCCTAACAACAACTCATTATTTAATTCAGTCTCAATTTTTATCAAATGATTTAAACTTGTAGTTTCTTTAGGTGAATAAAACTTAAATGTCCACATGCCAAAATGTGTTTTCCTTTATGCAAAGTGAAAAATCAATTATTGTAGGCTAGTTTTCTTTGTATCAAAATCCTGTTTAAATGTTAGATTAAGTGAATAGACAATGTAAATTAGTCCTAATTCTAATATTTTCTTATACTCATCTTTTCCCATAATGTTATAACATACACAATATGCTAAATTAGCATTTTGCTAAAGATATAAAGCAACATAAACAATCAGTTACCTTCCAGCCTATTGATTCAGTTTTGTTCTGTAAATATTTTGCCCAGTGGCGAAGATTGGTAAACTTAGTAAAGTGAAACTCTTTGCAGCTTCAGTAAAAACCTGTCAAATTGTCCCCAAATGTAATAAAGTTGTCTGTTAAGGTACATTAATGAGCTTTGGTGTGCTTAAACGTACTATGAAAAGCCGTAGTTGTACTCCTCATTTGCTTTATCTGACGTTAATATGTATCCTCTTATGGACATGACTTCTCCTGCCTCTGTAGGCCTTTTGTTCAACACACTGATTAAATCTGCAGTTTTACATTTACACATACAGGACAGCCTCTGAAGTGTAGCACTGCTGCTCACAGCACGACAAACTGGGCCAATATCACCCTTCTGACTTTTTATTACTACTAAACAATACAACTTGTGATTGAATTTTAAGGAATTTGTGTCCAGAGACACAAATTTTGTCAATCTCCCTAATCTGGACTCTTATGGTACACCGTTTGGTTAATATTTGGATCACAAACTGTTGAGAATTGAGATTTAAAAGCTTAATTAAGTGTAATATGAAAAGTAAATATGTAAAAATCCACAGTGGGGTGGATTTGTAATAACATTTTATCATTGAAGTACATAAAACTTAATCTGTTTAAAAAAAATTGTCCAGAAAAAGAAACCTTATGATTGATTGATGATGTGTAGAGACGATGGCTTGTTAACTTCATATAATATTAATTTAGTTTTTCCTCTGCTACTGGCAATGGGTAGAAAATCATGTTGAAGTTGTTGAAAAGTAGAGGGGCAGTAGGAAATAAGTGTGAACTTCATCCTCCTTTGAACATGTACTGTTTGCTTTGAGTCAAATACAGCAGTCAATGTTGATGTTTAAGGTTTACTTTTCATATTTTCTTCAGCTTTCCTTGTTCCGTTTTTTCTTTTATCTTATCAACCTGTTTGAATAAAGATCTCAATCAATCATCAAATCATCAGATCATATATGCTACATACTGTATGAAAGCATAAACACAATAAAATGATCCAAAGCAGCCATAGTGCCAGGGTGAAAGACATCAGTAACCACGTTTGAGAGGCTGGCTGCCAGCTGCCTCACATTTGCCACATTGCCAGATGGTCAGCTCAGAGTGTCTTTTAACAGATAAGAGCTCCAAATACATTTCAAATCCTTAATAAGTTCAACTATTAGCTCTGATGGCCAGCAGAGGGAGACAACGTCTACATGATGAAACCTGCATTATATGTTCATTAGCTTGTTCCATTTATTTACTCGGGAAGTCATCGCTGTGACTTTGAGGTGTTCATAAGTTTCTTTATTTACAGTCGATGGTTTTGAGGCGTAATGTAAGGATGACACAGACACTACAGAGAAGATGTTTCAACAACATGCTGAAAGCTGTTTCAAGGATTTGCAATTTAGTTGATATTGTGAAATAGTAGACTTACCCCGTACAGTCCATGAATCCACTTAAATAAGGCTCTATCTCACTTGTCATCAGGGTAAATACTTATAAAGCACTTGTTAAACAATCTTGACTGAGAACAGCTACAAATGAACAGTTTATGTTGTTTGGTTTTTGCTTGTAATTGTTGTTCTATGTAAATTTGTGTGTGAACCACAGAGGGAAGTAAGTCTAAAGGCCATATAGCTACAATCTGGCATAGTTACATGTTTATGTTAATTAGTGTGCAGTGCACTCATTTTTTAAATAAATGAATTAGTATTTAGACACCACATGAAAACAGGTTATGCCATATATTGTGTAGCTTATGCCTTCTCGTTGGAGAGATATAACCTTAGAATTGTCTGTTCTGAAAAACAAACTAACGATAAGGCTTCAACAGACCGTCCAACGATATATAAAAACCCTCATCACAATAAGAAATCAGAACTTGATTAAAAAGAAAGACAATAAAACTATAAACTCAACGTTTCTTTATTTCTCTGTTGGAGTATTTTTTTGAACATATCACACATTCAGCTCAGAGATAAAAAAAGAAAAAAAGAAAAACTAATTCTGTACACAGAGGGCATGACCAGCATCCTGTGCTGACACCTGGTTCACTTAAATCACTGATTCCCAAAGTGGGCAATGCACAACGCACACTGTTTTTCACAGCTAGCAAAGCATGGCAAGTTTTGTGAGAGGACTTCCAGAACTTAAGGCTGAAAATGAATTTACTCGAGACGTCACATACAGTATTGTGAAGTTTCATATTACAGTTTCACTTTTGATTGCTTCCTCTTTTAAAGTGGAAGCTTGTTAGTTTTTGTCAGTTTGTTGTCACACACTGAAGTTGCAGTTCTGTATTCTTCTAGACAATGTTTGAGATAAACTCTAAATATATAGGAACTTGTGAGCAATGCCAATATATGTTGATGTGTATGGTGAGGGGTGGGGGGGCTTGAAAATATTTTCATCTGCCAAAGGGGGACCTGGAAGAAAAAGTTTGGGAACCACCGACTTAAATCATTGTCAAAATATGCTGAGTCATTGCAGCATAAAAATCCATAAGAGCAGGTAAAAACATTAAAACATAGAAAGAAAAAGTTCAATAATAGTCAATAGTTGCTCTTTGTACTTCAAAGAAATGATCTTTGGTTCACACAGAACCGAAACTGCTCTCTCACACAAACACACACCTACAGCAACACACTAAACACTCACAACAGTAAGTAGCCACAGTCGACCGGCGCGACACAGCCTGCAGCAGCACTCTGTTAGATACCAGAATGTGTTAGAGGTGTCAGTTGAACCACGTGGTGTTGAGCTGTGTTTGTTTCTTGATGCTCGTGTCCAGCTTCAGGACCTCTCTGATTGCCATGGTCGCGTAGGTGGAGGGAGGAAGGGAGAACTCCATCCGCAGAGCTCGATACTTCCCCTCTGATGGAGGAGTGAGAGAGAGACTGTGTTAGTGTGTGTGTGTACAAAAGGAGGCAAATTAACATCCAATGAGACTTTACACTGTGCTACGTATGCTAGATCAAACAGTCATGCTCGGTTTTTTACCCTTTGTATAAAATTAAATAAAAACAGTGAACATGGGGTGTCTGTAGCCTAGTGGTTAGTGCACGCGCCCTATGTACAGAGGCTATAGTCCTCCAAGCGGAAAACCCGGGTGCATATCCAACCCGTGGCTCCTTTCCTGTATGTCATTCCCCACTCTCTCTCTCCCCTCGCTTTTTGACTCTATCCACTCTCCTGTCAGTAAATAAAGGCATAAAAAGCCCCAAAATAAACCTTAAAAATCAAAAATATGAACTTTGAGACAAAATGTTGGTTACATTCAGTTAACTGTACGGTCCCCAGTTCAAGTCTTGGAGCAAACCAGGTCTGGAAATTGGTCTGAAAGAGGTGCCAACTCACTTCCTGGGCACTGCCGAGGTGCCCCTGAGCAAGGCACTGAACCCCCACCAGCTCAGGAGCGCTCGTTGTGAGCAGCCCCTTCACTCTGACATCTCTCCATTAGTGCATGTTCATAGGATCCTGTTTGTGCATGTGTGTGTAGCATGTCTCAACAACAGAGTGTAAAATTGAATTTACCCTCGCGGGTTAATAAAGTATATCTTCTTTTTCCTCTTATAATGTTACAACTGTCTCTAAATGTTAATTACGTCCAGTCTTACAAACAGCAAAGTTGTATATGATTTACTTTGGGAGGATTTGTTTTGACATGCAGATTTTTTCCCCCCTCTTTAATGTATTTATTCTGTTCTGGAGAGAACTTACCTGTGTTGAAGACAGGGGCAGGTTTATTCTCCAGTTTCTCAAAATCACTATGCACCAGAGAGATCTTCGGGTCGTCGTACTCAATTACCTCCCTGAAGAAACAACACAATACAGCACAGAGTTAGAGACGGTGCGAGAAGCTACAGTGAGGAACTAAGATTAAAAAAGTCAAATAACTGAAGCACACAATAACAGCTTCTGTATGAAAATAAGAATGGGATACCACAATCAAGAGCTTTTTACATATACATACAGCATATTAAGAAATACTAAGCTAAGTTTTAATAGGCTGCTAACCAGCTGACATCACTGGGTCTGATGATGACGCGTCTGTAGGCTCCTGCCAGAGAGTAGTCCTTCACTTTGTGTCTCATGTTGTCGATGTCCAAACCGTCTGCAGAGAGCAGCTCTCTGTATCCTTTACCCACTGACAGACAAAGAGAAAAGTGTAAAAGTAAAAAAATGTCACCTTAACAAACCATTTTACATTACTTTTGTGAGTTTTCCTTCACTCAACTTTCAGTTCAATCCATAAAGCTGATGTAGCTTAAAAGCACCTGGATGTCTTTGTGTGAGTGAAAGGGATGTTATGGTCTCAAACCATTTTGTTAAATCCACCAGTGTTATTTTTTTTATAGCTAATTTTTTATCAACTTCAGATCCTACAGTGCCATTTCTTACCGTGATGCGTAGGGTAGATGACATCAAACCCAGGAAGTGGCATCACAATGTCATGGATGGAGTGACTCTCAGCCTCCTCTGCAGACAGCACGTGTGCTGCGGCTTCATGAATACAACAGAGACAACCATCAGAACACAGCAATTATATTTTAACAACCTGATGCTGAACGATTGTTTGAGTGACACTCTTAAGTGTGTAAAAAGTACATGAATTGAATATATCTTTAGCTTCTTCATCTTAATCTTGGTTGCCATCGATTGACTAGATGATATGTTTGTGCTTGCATTAAGTCACTTACTAACATGTTATATCTTTTTTTTTTATCTGTTCAGAGTGTAAAAAACGTCCAAAACATCAAACTCTTCATTTAGTGTTTACCCTTTGTCAGCTGAGAAAATGAGCTTGAACTACTAACTTCCTTTGAGCATCAGGTCTCCCTCCACAGCCTTGAGGCCGAAGGCGTCGATTCTGCGGCTCACCATGGTGTTCCACACCATGCTCTGGTAGCTGTGGATGTACATCAGACGGTTGTTACGAGGGATCTGAAAGAAAAAAAACAAACACAACTCATCAGACCTGCCTCTTTGGATATTAGTAAGTTGTTCCTGAACATGGTGTTTATCCAGACCAGTATCTGATTTATGACTAATCATTAAAGTGGCCATAATCAAAATTGAAAAGTTGAATCAATGTGTTGTGTCATTTACATACTGGTTTAAAACAAATACATTTCGTTTTTTGTCCTCCTGCAGTTTGAACTTAGTCTAAGAGCACTTTCACTTGCAGCTGCTTAAAAGTTTTTCATGTCTCATCAACGTTTTAGCATCATTGTCAAAACACCAACCAGTCCAAAAGCAGTGACGATGTCCTTCTTGCCGTACATGGACAGGCCTCTCAGCAGCTGCCCCTCCACACAGCGCTTGTTGGGCAGCTTTTTCAGGGCTGCCTCCGGGTCCTGAGTCTTCGCCCACTCCTCCCTGCAGCGCACCAGGAATTCTTTCTCCGCTTATTCAGAACAGAAAAAATTGAGAAAGGTAAAAAAATCAATTTAAACCACTCGACAGATGGAAGAAAGCTGTGTTAAATAAAATTAATTACCTCCTGGACGAGGCTTCAGAATTAAATCCACCACCTCCTTCCAGTCATTTCTCAAGATCGCCCTGCCCCAGAACATATGCACGAAGCAAAAATTTAATTCACCATCCTTTTATAGGTTTTGCCAAGTCATGATTAATGACAGTACCACCATGTCATGACCTTACCTGCCAACCTGTTGTGTAGGAACAGCTGTGGTGCCAAATCGCTGCATGCCATAGTAGTTAATAAATCCTGTCTGCCTGAGGGATGTCATGGCCTGTTGGACCTGCTCATCTGTACCTGAGATGTTCCTGAGATTCATGCATCAAATTAAACAGAATACAGAATATTTAACAAACTGAAGAACAGACATAGCACTGTGAAGGATCTGGTTACTATTGATTAGAGAATTGGGATTATACAGGACAAAGGGTGGGTTTAGGTGGATTCGGAATAAGATGTAATAAAAACTTGATTTGTCTAACAACATAACATTTGATGATGTTGTATAAATAAATAAAAAAAATAAGTACAATCAGCACTTTATTTGTTGAACTTTTTTGGGGCTTTTTGTGCCTTTATTGTAGAGATAGTAAAGTGGATAGAGATGGAAATCAGAGAAAGAAAGATTGGGGAATGACATGCGGGAAAATTGCCAGAGGTCGGATTCGGCAGCACATTTGGAGGACTATAGCCTCCATACACGGGGCGCACGCACTAACCAATGCACTACTGGCCTCCTCTGTGGCTCAGCTTTCTGAGATACGAGTGTTGGGGGATCTGTTTTTGGAGGATTTCCCAGTTAAGTGTACCATCATTACAATACTATACACTGACCTGATGACTAT
The DNA here is from genome assembly GCA_020745685.1 of Tautogolabrus adspersus. NCBI lineage: Eukaryota > Metazoa > Chordata > Actinopteri > Labriformes > Labridae > Tautogolabrus > Tautogolabrus adspersus. The sequence continues at coordinate 24,731,519 of CM036539.1, forward strand.
GGTGAAGTGGTTCCCCTGCAGCTCCCCCAGCTTTAGAGGGTGGTTTTTGTAGCAAAAGTTTCCCAGCTTGAGGTTCATGAGGCACTTGTTGAGGTGAGCTAACCTCTCTGCTGTGATCCTGACAGGACAGAGAAAAGTTAATAACCAATCTTTTGCAACACCCTGATCCACCAGAGACCATCTGCTGAGTGACTGCAAAAACACCTCCAGTTCAATACAGACCCGATGCAACATTTACACTACCACCTATTCATGGATCATCCACAGACATGAAATAAATGCAAACTGATTGAAGTAGTTATTTACTCACTTGAGCACTGCTATCTCCTGCACGGTGATGGCTCTCTTGTCCTTGGTTCCCATGTAGGAAAACATGTTGGGCCTAAGCCTAGAAAGACATGCATCATTTACCACATGATAGTTCACTTCAATAACATTTCATTGGGCAACCAGACTGTCAATGTGGCCATCAAAGGAAAGTAAGTATAACATTCAGACCTGAGGAACTTTGACAGCACATTGATAGCGTCCATGGTGTCCTTGTTCTCTTTGTACAGGGCAAAGTGGCAGAAACTGCCACGGTTTTTAGGCCAGAAGTGTTTCCTTGGAGCTTTTAAGGACACAGAAAAAAGTTTGCTTTGAAACACTAAGCCAATATAAAGCAGCCTAATGATGCGCACACTCCTCGATAAATATCACTTTAAAGATTCAACCTCTAGCTTAACAGATTTTGTACTTTTTCAAGATTACCTGTGAAGAAAACAAAAGTTACTTTTCAATTCTTACTGGAAATTGTGATACCAAATACGAAATTCTATTCCTGCACTGGAAGAAAGAAGGAAAACAAATTTCCTGTAATTACAAAACCTAACCTTACTCCTCTGCTCTGGGTTTAAACCACCTTCTCTGAACTGTGTGGAGAAAAGGTTCTTACCTGTAGTTGCTTTGACCTCTATCCACCACAGAAAAGCAAAAGGAGGATAGAATAATGTTACTAAGAAAAAGATGTAGAAGGACTGTGGGACGTGTCTTTAGGGGTGAGATTTCATGCACGGGCCTGAGAGTGGAATGAAGTGGAGATGCTGGAAATGTCAGGCTCCAAGAACGATCTCGACTGTTTTTGTCTTTTCATTTTTTATTACAATTAAATTAAAACCTACACCAGAACAGTCCACTTAATAATGTCAGTCCATAACCAAAAATCTGCTTGTTTAAAAACCACTTTGAAAAAAGATCATGCAGGCACCTTGAACATGCGCATGCATTGGTGCGTGCATCATATTTTACTACTCTGTAATTCAAGTGGTACCACATGCATTGCTGCAGATTAGTTTAAGGTATATACATGCAAGAAAATCCTTTCCTGTTCATTCGATTTATTTACTTGTCATGAGTGTGGTCCGGATAGTTTAAGGTTGACATCTGATTCTGTCTCCTGTCCACATACCTGCCAGAGCTTTCTTCCCAGCAGCATGGTACGCCACTATGAACTTGCGTCCTTCCTTCTCTTCTGTCTTTGTCTCCAGACCAGGAAACTGAGTCTTGATGGCTTTGTGGACCAGCGTACGCTTCTCCTTTGTATCGTCAACCACCTACACATTTTGAGATAGGAGTGAGGACATCATGTAAGACTGCTGAAGAGTATTAAAGGTGTGGTAAATGATTGGCTGTATAATCGCAACCTCTCCTGATATAAGCTGTGCATTTAGTGTGTTCACTGAACTAATAAAAGCAGTGTATTTGTGTGGCTGTTGAGCTAAAAAATATTTCACCAAAAACACATACCCCACCTAAAGGTGATATGATGAATACAGGAAGTGTGAACTCACCTCGATAGAGACTTCAGTCTCTTTATTCTTAAAGAGCTGAAGCTCCCCAAGCTGCTTTTTCTGCTCTTCAGTCAGCACATCAAAGTCTTTTGGCTGCTCTTCAACCTCTGGGACTTCCTTTTTTTACAAGATATGAAGACAAAGGCAATAACAAAAACATTAGAGGGTATAAACTGATCAGCTACATACACGATGGGATTTAAATAAAAATAGTTAGATGACATTAGAAGATGTGTAACTTGATCCCTACAAAGGTTTCCATTAGGGGTGTAACAGTATGTGTATTCTTACGACAACTATGTCTTTTTAAGGAAAAAGGGCAATCACACATGGCAGTATCCACACCCCAATCTAGATGGTGGTAATGCTTGTAACGGTTTGCCAACCTCAAATGAGGAAGCAGACGCAACAAATCACAAGAAGAGGGAGAGTTATAAAGCAGGATGACACAGCGGAGCTAAAAGACCCGCCTGCATCTTTAAATCATTTGAAAGGTTTAAAGACACTACCGAAGGCTTTGCGTGCACATGCAGTGGTATAGTAGCTTCAGGTGTTTATAAGTGCTCAAGCATTTGTACAATGTCCCATCTCGTGTGCACATAAGCCAGTCCATCGTCTCTGCCCTTTACTGGCGTAATAACTGAGGTACAAACCGAAGCATGACTTCTGTATACTGTTACACCCCCTATTTCATGTAAATATCTGTTTGGCTAAAACCCTAATATCATAGTTACAGGGTTTTACAAAAAATAATAACACTGCATTTCAAATACCGACTGAAACCTCCTTAACGTCAAGTTACAGAACAATCTAGCCAAATTGGAAACTCAAATATCAGGGAAATGTTACAGTGGTGGTTGAAGCTTAATCAATGTTCTTACCTCAGCCTCTGCAGGGATGGAGAGGTCATCTAAATGCACTATCTTGCCTTGTTTGTTGATTTCATGTACCACAAAATCAGAATATCTGAGAACAAAAAAAAATCTGTTCAAAACCCACAACTGAATTCTTTTGAATTAATTGTGCCAACTATTTCCTGACTCTGGAGGACGTACCTTTCTTTCAGGATTCCTGAGAAGCCCTCATGGTCACTGACATACCTCAAGATGCCTACATCCAGCTCAGTGAGGCCATGCTTCATCATATCAGCAAAGGTCTCACCCTCCTCCTCTCCATCACTGGCTCCGCCCTCAGGCTCTTCCTCCCCGTCTGGCCGGGGAGGGTCTCCATTCTTGTTATCCTTCTCGACTCTGAGTTTCTTTGATGGTGTTTCTTTGTCTTCATCTTCAGGACAGCCCCTCTTTTCTCTGACCTGAGCAGGTACAGGCACAGGCTCTGGGTCAGCCATCAGGACCAACCTGTGACAACAGGGACACCAAAACAATGTTTAAAATGTTTGAACAAATTACATCTAAAGGGAGACCAATTTTACACAAAAAGAAGTTATCCTACCGTGAATGCATTTTTGAATAATTGCTACTGCCTCTTTATGAAAGGTATTTATTGAGTTTAAGAACATAACCCTGGTGATGTCATGTTTTCATTTGACAGGAGACAATGAAGAGCTGAGATCGTTGTTGATATGTAACACAACAATTGAATCAGGTACCTTATCTTAAAATGTTTATGGTTGATCTATGGCATGCCATTTTAGTCTTTTCCAATAAAAGTGGCCAATGATAATGTATTTGTTTGAGAAAACATTCTTCTACATTCTGTTAAGTTCAATTTCTCTTCACTACTCTAAAAAGTAGTAAGTTTGGTCTATTGATGCTGAGTCACATTATGTAAACTGTATCATCCAACTCTTGTTTCGAGTTGGATTAGTATTAAACCATCATTGGTACCTGCAGGAATGGCAATGACACGAATAGCAATGAGTTACAATTGAGCAGAAAATAAACAAGTAATCTGAACCCTTTGCGAAAAGAAGGTAAAACCCTGATGTTTAAGTGTATCAGCCAAGTTAAATTGTGTATGCAGATTCATTTAAGGCTGATAGATTATGGATTCATAAAATACAGGTTTAGATTGTGTTGGTTAGTAGAATGAGTATTTATTTAAGTTGATATTTTATTTTCAACTCATAAAGCACTTTGCTCAACTGTGGTCGTTTTAAATGTGCTTTATAAATTAACTTTGACTTGAATTAAGCTGTGTGCTAAACTCCCTTCTAATTATATAAAAACTAAAGCAGATAAACTTTTTTTGCAAAATTGTTGAAGTGTACAATGGAGCAACTTCCCTGTGAAATTAATATTGTCTGGGTACACTATAACTACATATTGCAAATTATTTTGATTTAAAATTGATGCACAGCAATCACTTTAAAACGCAGCTATTAATATTGCATTGCAGTGTTTATATGACAGCAAAATTGCACCAACATAAATGGCCTACATAATGATGCTACTGACTTACTGTTTGTGGAACTGATGTTGGCGAAGACAGCTGTGGATGTGGGTAACACTCCTTGTCTCCCAGCTGCCAAACACCTGCAGACACTTCCTTAGGAATCGAAGCTTGAAACTGGCTCTGAAAGACATTATCAAAGTACTGCTGACAACTCAAAAGCATTGCTCAAAAGTTAGCAAAGCCGCTAAAACGGCCGCACGGTCATCTAATAACATGCTAGCTAACATCGCTTGCTAATGTGACCGCTGCTAGCAACAGTGCTAATCTAGACGTCTGTGTAAATTGAGCAAAAACGTAGCTGTTCCAAGCCATCATTGTTTACAGCTTACCTATGTCTTGTGATATTCAGAAGAGTACCAACAGCGTTTAACGCCAGCTTCACTCACACGTGTGTGTATGTGTGTTTAGTGAGTTCCGGAAACAGATTGCCCTGAAGTACTGAAGTCCCGCCCACTTAAAATGGTTGGTTAAGAAACCTGTCAATCACGAAGTTAACGTTACCTTCACTGATGGGCTCAAAACCAGAAATTAACAAACTAGCCTACTGGCGTCAAGTATTGTGATAACAAGACAATTTTGGACATATGATTTACCGGTATATCAATTTATGTTCCTAAAGTGCAGGTAGTTTCATGTAAAAGAGCGGATGGGGGGGGGGGGGGTTGTTTTACCAAATAATTTGATAAATATTTATAAATCTTTAGATAAACTACTTTATAAATTATTTCTGTAGTCAACCAGCAAATTATCTCACCATGATCAGAGAGATAGTATAGCTCTGACCATGATGAGATAATTTGCTGTGTGATTCTGACATAAGTATTTTTCGCAGCAGTCAGCGGCGCCGTGGCTTAGATGGTTAAAGCGCCTGTCTAGTAAACAGGAGATCCTGGGTTCGAATCCCAGCGGTGCCTTTTCACTGGTAAAGGCCCACTGCAGTCAACGACATATGCCCTACTGCTGTTCAACACATGAGAAATATTCTCAACATAGCAGCCTATGTAACGGAAAAACTGAAGTGTGTTGAGAAATAAGCTATGAATTAGAAGTGCTCAAATGTCAAACATATCTGAAATGACAAGGCCTCGCCAACACCTGAACATGATAGGTCAACTGGCATGTAGGCCTACAGCAGCCTACCTTGTTTTAAACCTGAATCAGTCTTAATAGAGCATTGTGGTAAACCTTTGCATCATGCCTCTATTTCTGTTTAGCTTCTTTCATGCAGCCAAGACGTGTTGAATTTCCTGTTTAGATGTAATGATGCATTTTAAATAAATTATTTTTTAATTGCAGAGTTTTTCATGTAAGCCAGAGGCAGATTGTAATCCTTTGCATGCAAAAGAAAAACAATTGAGTAGCCTACTAAATTCTATTATTTTGTCCAAGGATATCCATCTCTTTTTTATGTTTAGTATAGTCCTTACTTGTTATGGCTAAAATAATCAGCCTAATTTGTTTGTAATAATTGATCAATAGCTGAGAAAATGTAAGGTCTTGGCTACATTTTGTATTTATTATTTCCTAACAAAATAATTGGCATGTCCTTATTTATAAGGCTTTACTTAACCTGCTTCCCTCATACTTGTGTAATTGTATTCATTAGGACTTGTGCTGCTGCCCTCTTGGCCAGGCCACCCTTGTGAAAGAGATCTTGATCTCAATGGGTTAATTTCCCGGTTAAGGTTAAATAAATACAAATGTGAAAAGTGCTGGAAGCCACAGTCTTAGCTCTGCAACCCAGTCACAAAACATATTGTTGTTATCTGTTCCCAAAGTGCATTTTGAAATGAGGAAAAGGAGTTTCAGGTATAGGCTACGCTGCTCTGGCGGCCTGGAATCTCCTACAGGAGGATCTGTGCCTGGGGGAGCTGGTTTCTTTAAATCTTTTTAAAAGTAGATTGAAGGTGTTAGAGGAAGATGCTTCAGGTTGTAGATTTGACTAATGACATTCTTTTTTTTTATTACTTTATTTATAGCTTTTCATACAATACAGACATAGAAGATAGACAAGTACACCCAGCAGTATTACACAAAATGACAGAAAGACAAGAAAGAGAGGCAAGGGACACACATTTAGATTTCCAAAGACTAATGACTTTCTTATGTGACTCTGCAGGACATGATGTGTTGTTGTAATTACTCTGTATTGTCTGTAACTTTTTGTTGTGCTGCTGCGCCTCTTTGCCAGGACACTCTTGTAAATTAGATTCTTAATCTCAATGAGGTTTCTCCTGGTCAAATACATAATAATAATAATAATAATAATAATCATAATAAATGTTTTTGCATAAGAAGAAGGCTGTCAAATATAGAAAATGTTCCCTCAATTTCCTATTCCTATACCCTAACAAGGCCTATATGAATTATGCCATTTTACATATTAAGGGAATGTGGACTAGTATTTTGATGTTATCCACCTCAGAAGCTATTCCTTTAGGTAAACAAAGTTTTTGTTAACCATGAGATAGTCAACAAATGATGTCTAAACAGTAATTGCTAGATTGCAACACAGCTTCAAATCAAAGTCAAAAGTCAAATAAATCTTGATGTAGCCTAATCATAGAGTTGGCTGTGGACAAAACTTTCACCATGTCACCATGAAACTACTTTGAAGTTTTTGTCCTGACACATAGCCTATGCTGTGTAGAAATGTGTAACACAGCTTGTTTATAAGCTTCAATGCTAAACCACTGCAACTCAGTGTTGTGTCATTTAAAACACGTTTCAAGACAATTTATTGCTTTATGAGAGCTAAACCTTTACATAAAATAAAATAAAATAAAATGAAAACAGTTATTATAAAACAAAAACAACTGTGGTGCTCCACTTTGGACAGTCAGGCCGAGTATCAGTCCGAAATAAACCATTACTGGTTTACATGCACCGAAACTTAAATTTAACACATTTAGCAGGTAGCCATAACTTTGTAAGGAAGAAATGTTTGTAGCCTACTTTACGGTACTGTATATCAATTTGGGCTGCGCATGTCCAAGCAGTTCTGCAAGCGACTCCCGCTTCAAACAGCAGAGGGAGCGCGTGCCCTCTTTAGGTTGCGGTAAGTGTTTGTGTGTGTGTGTTTGTGTGAGTGTGCGCGAGAAGAAGGGAGAATCCGGCTCTTGCCACCGAGCTGCCCGCTCCTGCTGAGTGGAAGAGGAGGAAACATGAGCTCCAGGAAAGGTGTGTATCCCTCTGCCTTCAAACGTAGCTCTGCTAACACAGTTTTAGCCTTTTATTTAATATGAAAGGTGGCGGAAGTTACGCTGGTTAGAAAGCCTACCTATCGGAGCATGCTAAAAGACGCTTTATGACCCATGCCAACCACATTCAGAGCCTGATGATGTGTGTTTGTTCTCTCTCTCTCTCTATCCCCCGTCCCTCTTGCACCCATCCTCGGACTCGGACGGTGGATATGCCCGCGGATAAACACACCCTCACCCCGGCAGTGATGGCCATCCAGGCCAGAAAAAGGAGGCCAAAGGGGAAGAAAGACAGAACAGGTCACAATCGGAGGTAAGTGGGGCGGCGGCGGTTCATGACCGTGCGACGTAGTGAGAGTGAAGTGTTTGTTTGCCGGGTTTTGGTGTGTTGGCAGCGGGTGGCTCTCCGTATGACGCCGGTGCTGCTGCCGGTGCGTTGGCGGTATAGACTGTAAGCACATATGGCAGATAGGTGTGTATTTTCATCCCACAGACTGGCTGTGCGGTATATGGGAAGTTGAAATTTACGTTGGTGGACTGGGTATCTGGTCCCACTTCACTCCCTGACGGCTGTTTCCAGTAACATTTGCATGTAGCCTACAGTTTGATTTACACCTAGGCTCTGGTAGTGGGGATATATTATTGAACTGGTAAGCTTTGACAGATGTGACAGATCATTTCGTTAGCCCCCTTTGCAGCAGTGATGGCACTGTGAGTTGGATAAGCAGTAGGCTTTTCGCCAAGCCTATTTGAGGATCTCGCATGATGTTTGATTATGTAACATTTCTTGAATATATGAGAGCATTGTCTCATGGTGTATCACTGGTTTTGTCAGGAAGTCATTGCAGGGAAGATGCACGGGATATCTCGGCATGATCTCCCCTGCGTGTGCAGCGCAGTGGCCAAGTAAAGTGCATGCGAATTGGAGTGGAGTGAATGAGTGAGTGGGGGCTTTGACTTCATGGCATGATGCTATTGGAGCGACGTCACCGGTAGTCGAAAAAGGCATCAATTAGGTGATACCAGTGCCACTCTGGGTGATACCAAAGGTGTGACCACCTCAGGGGGGCTGCTTCTAGAATGTACTAGATTCCAAAAAACCTGCACATTTAAATGCAGCATACAGGTGCATGCTAAAAAAGTCCATTCATAAAGACGATTAAGCAAATATTCTGTTTTAAAAATGATCAGAACATGTCAGTCTTCATGTGCTGGATTTTCACCTGTATCAAGACCTTTTCCAGAAGCAGCTATCTTGAAAAAATATCCAGTGGTTGTTCTGGGATTGGTTGGGATGTTGTGGAAGTGGTCCTGCCCTGTGCCCAGTGTATGCTGGGATATAGCGAGGGCTTAATCCTGATAGGGATTAAACAAGAGAAAACAATGAGTGAATCAGAGAAGAATGATCTTAGATTACATGCAGTAGACTTAAGGCTGTCACACATGACTATTTCTGTTGTAGGCTCATCTGCAGATTATTTACAGCGATACTCAATAAATTAGAATCATCAAAGCATTCAGTCTAGTTTGACTGAAGGATTTTTTTATGGACAAGTTCTACATACTTGAACTTTTCTGTAACTTTCAGCTGCATTTCATTGCCTTTATTAATAAGTGGAGTTTGCTCAGATGTCATTGCAATAGTTCAGTGGTTATTGGCAGTGCAATACTCATCTGCTGATAGAAGCCAAGAAGTTTGAAATCTCAGAAAGATTTCCAGGATGTGAACCTTTGTTTTGCCTCCACTGTATAGAATGATAAATAATGAACCTCAGTTTGTATCTTTTGAATATATATATATATTTTTTATCATTTATAGCAGTGGTTCCCAACCTTTTTTCCTTGCCCCCCCCCCATCTGGGAAGCTCAGATACCTTGCTGTCGAAAACTCAACATACATTTCAATTGCTTTCATGGATAAAATCCTAACACTTTAGGCCTACACACTTGTTCTTACCAGAAGACCTTTGTATAAACTATCCAGTAAGTATGTTTTATTAATTTTGGTAAATCTAATTTGACAATGTCGGAGCAGGCATAACAATTTGTTTTAAAAATCAGACTCTCTGTAACGCCACTTCATACGTTAAATCTAAATCTTGAGATACATATAATGTAGACGAAACTATTGAGTTGAAGTTCCTCAATTAGCATACTTCACGATGGGGTTTGGTAAGATATTGCTGTATAGTGACAGATTTAAAGAGGTTACAGCCTTTATTGTAGTACAAAGCTAAAGGCAATGACTTTTTTTTTTAAGCCACATTGGGGGAAAAATGACACTTGGCAGACGGCTCAGTGTAAACTATTGAGATTACATTTGAAGATGTACTGTATAACCTAGCCACATTTTAAAAGCTTCACATATGACTGCATCATCTTAGTTTGAGCTCTGGCTCTTTCTTTGACAATTTATACACACACAGACATAAATTCATCAATTCATTTCTGCCCGTTTTGAGACATTTTCCAGGTCATGGTCATATAGTGGCATCAGGGCAAGCAGACACACCCCTTACACACACACACACACACACACACACACACACACACACACACACACACACACACACACACACACACACACACACACACACACACACACACACACACTCTAAACAACACACTCTTTCTCTTGACTTCTCTTACACCCGTTCTCACTTTTCAAAGAGAGAGTTCATGCTTGAGGGTTGTGTTCTGCTTTGATCCAGAGTCCTGCCTGGCCTCCGCTGAAGGGCTTCCCACAGCGGAGACAAGATTTGTGTTCAGAAACCACAACAAACTCACATACACGCATACACACACATATCCACCACAGATAGGCTGTAATATTAAGAGCTTTGTGTACTCAGGGAGAAAAGATTCAGACCAGTCATTGTCTCTTGACTTTGATCTTGATCCTGATTTAAACTGATACAACTTCCCATGACTGAATAAAGTCATTCAGCTGTACAAACACACACGTACATATACAGTGAATGCATTGTGCACACAAACAAAATAACTAACCCTAGAGTCCCCATGAATTTGAAAATGCCCCATTGATACATTAGGGCAGTGGTACTCAATAGGTGGGTCAGGACCCAAAAGGATCACAAATGAGAGGTTCTGTTGGAGCTTTGGGTCTGTTAAAAGGGAGTTTTTTGTCTTGCCACTGCTGCCAAGTGCTTGCTCATCTTGGTATGTTATGTCTCTGTAAAAGATATTACAAAGAAGGTGAACCGTGTAAATGTTAGCTATAACGTCAAACAGTTTAGCATTATCATTGTTTGCATGTTGGGGGTTACATTACATTACATTACTGTATCTCTAGGTAGAGGCTCAATGAACTAAAATCCTTGTTTTTTAGTTGGTGATAAGAATAGCAATCTGATCTCTAATCACATGAACCTGTGTCAGAAATCACCAGATTTGTTGTGTTTTTCCATCTACTTCTTCACAGACTGAGAACCAATGCAATGTTTATATTTCTGCTACACCCAGGAGATAACTTTAGCACCAGCAGTGGATCAGACACATGTTGGAGTTAAACTACATAAATGCTGAGCAGAGTGTCTGTAAACAAGAAAACGATCTATTGGCCTTGCAGCTACAAGTCTTCAGAGACTTCTTTCAAGTTTTTATCACATCTGTTGGGATGTGCTGACCAAACATCTACCAGGCTGGGGCAATGCCAGCAAATTTCAAAGACACCGCTTTTGATTTGTAAGCGCTGTAGTGCCTTATTATATTTTTGTAGGATTTATGGACGAAAAATATCACAGCATTGGCTCTTTGTGTACCAAGTTCACGTTGATTCACCATCCACTTAAATTGTTCAACTTTTAGTTTTGTCTTTTGAAGTCTGAACTATAGTCCTATTTTTCATTACTTTATTTCATCAACGTGTGTGTGTGTGTGTGTGTGTGTGTGTGTGTGTGTGTGTGTGTGTGTGTGTGTGTGTGTGTGTGTGTGTGTGTGTGTGAGAGAATGAGAAAGAGAAAGAGAGTGAGAAAGATATTCAATATAGGAGTTTAGATGTCAAAGGCTGAGCTGTGTATTCACTTGTTTTCACTCTATTGGTCTTACCTCAAGGCCTGTTATCTAAACAAACAGGATTAAATAAAAGCTGCAAAGATGATTTTGTGTCATTAATTAGTTGCTTAAAGGGGACATATTATGAAAAATCCACCTTTACAGGGTTTTTGAACATATATTTGGGTAACCTGAGTGTCTATCGACCCACAACATTTGAAATAAACCCATCCAGTCCTTTGTTTGTGGTCTGCATAGGTCTGAAAAGGTGGAAAAGAGGTATAATATGTCCTCTTTAATGTTTTTTTAAATGCCAAACATTTTAATGATTAGTTAAAAAAATGTATTTTGGCTGTGGACGATTGAGGAAATGATGGACAAATGGATCCAAAATTGCAATCAATGGTAAACTGCAGCTCTAAACAGAACCAACTGAGTTGTTGTCAGTCCAGCAGGTTGAGATATAACACCAAAGATGAAGCATTGATTCACCAGTCTTCTTGCAGCATCTCTTATATCAGTCAGTTCAAACTTTTTCAGGAGACTGCAGCAACTGCAGTTTATCCTCATTGTTGATCAATTAGCCAATTTCTTTCTCAGCTCATTGAAAAGGCTCTCTTTTATTTTAAAATGTTACCAAATGGTGAGAAATGTTGATCAGTAATCATTGTTGATAAGATAAGATAATCCTTTATTCATCTGTTACACCGTTGTGAGATGTTACTCCGTTACAGTAACTTGATTATCTTTAGGTTGCTTGGTCTTTTCCAACATACTCTCCAAAAAACACATTAGCTGCTTTCACATATGCACTCCTGAAAATGTCTATAACATTTTACAACAGCCTAGCCCTGAAATGTGTCCGATAAGAGGGGGATGGGTCTGATATGATTGGACAAATCTACAAATCTATCCTAGCAATTGCACACGGCCGCTTATTGGTTACTGTATGTGATCACCATACTCGCCTGTGGGGAATTTCTCTGACTTTTACCTGCTATTCACACATCAGCTAATGCAAACTCCACACGAAAATTTTACTTGGGGGCTAGAAGGGAAAAATCGGTGTAAAAAAATATTGTCTTCTGTGGTCACACATCATAGCTCACTCAGAAAATTTCAGGACATTTTCAGGAGTTTTGTGTATGTGTGAATACCCCTAATGATATCCAGTCGACCATCACTTAGGATCATTTTCTCTTAATGATCAAAGTGACACTTTCCAGAGCCCAAAGTGATATTTAACTTGCTTATTTTGTCCAACTAACACTTTGAAACACAAATGTGCTTCGCTGTAAGAAAGCAGCATGTCAATACATTTAAGAAGTATCATCAAGGAATATTTGACGTTTGCTTTAAAAACGACCAAAGTCGACCAAATTTAAACTTGCAATATTCAGTCAGTCATTAGTTACTTAATTGAGGTCATTTATAGAGATCATAATAACAAATTAGTTTTGAAGGACTTTGTATAACACACAGCACAAGGAAAACATCCACACAAAAACAAGTCCTTTGGGGCGAATAGAAAATAGAAAAACTACTCCTGTAACTGAACCAAACCAGTTACTTTTGTATTTAGGCCTGAAGCCACAGCTTTGGACATATTTGATGTTCTCTTATGAATACAGTCCTGTAATGATATTATCCTGTAGGTAGTCAGATGATGATTTCCACCAGGCCCCTTTGTTTTTTATAAGAGTTTTATAACTTAAACAAACTAAATCAAGAGTTCTTTGCAGGTTGCTGCAGGAGAAACACAAACAAAAGTACTCTCTTCTCCGACGAGATAAGTGTAGTCATGAGCCAAAGCTTTTTCTGACATTTGACTTTTATTCCTCCCCTTTAGTGAGTTTGGGCTCTCTATTAAAATTAATGGACCGTCATGCCCTTTTGTTGTGCATGTTGTCATAGAAACACTGGCTGTAAGGCTGTAAAACCAGGGACAACAATAATAGAGCGAGTCCTAGTCACCATGATCACAAGCACAACAACGATGCAGTAGTTTTGAGGCATGGCAGGGAGAGTTGGCACCTATTTAATTGATTTTATAAGATGGCCAGTAACTTAACAGATTCATATAATTGAATCACTTTATTTACAGAGACTTTAGCTGCGTCTCTCTTTCATTAATCTTTGATACCTATCCATTGAAATCCTGTAAGTAGACCTAACAGTCAACTCTGGACTCCTGAATCTGCCTTTCATAATACAGATTGTAAAATCGGTGTGCTTCTTCTAATATAGGATTCAGAGCAAGTTTAAGTATCTGAGACCTTGATTTGAATTTCCTCCTAGCCTAAACGACTCTCGATCAGCATACTTAAACATGCCGGGGTTGTGAGTGTGAATATGATATAGAGAGACAGAAGTAGAATAGCATTCATTAGTCATAACTTTCCCAGACAGAGCACCAGTGCATCTATATGCTAATACTCTTCCTTGGATTTAAATCTGTGAGCTTGCAGTGCCCATCGCAGCACTATGGACCTTTCTGCATGAAATGAGCTGACTCTAACCTGACTGATGTTCCCACACATTGCACTGTAAACTGCATTGATTTTTGTCGGATTCTTTTTCCAGCCAGTAGTCTTTGACTGAATGAAAGGGCAGCTGGCTGGAACACAGTGCAGAGATGAGACTGGGATTATTCACTGGTGTCAACGGGCAGCAAAGAGAAGCTGGAAGCAGTCACGATTAAAATAACACGTCAAGATTTCTACTTTATTGATTTATAAATCTGAAGCTGACATATGAGATACACCATAGAAAGATGTTTTCAGTTCACATGCACATACAAAATAACAATCACAACAGAAATGTGTGTCTACGTGTTGTACACAGCAGACTCAAACTTGTTCTGAAGCATTCATTGGTTCTCAAAAAAAAAGAAGCATACAATTTATGCCCTCACAGGGAGCCTCCGATTCTGCATTTAGGTTAATCTACAGTTTGTCACCAATCGATTTTCTGAATGCTGTTCATTAGATAATATTGATATCAAAAACTCCTTTTGCTTGATTGTTTTTACCAAATATAACAGTTAAAAGTTTTGAGCTGATGAATTGAATTTCTGAAAGATTCAGATTAGGAGATTCAGTCTCATATCTCTCTATTGGAGTTGCAGGAAAAAAATAGTAGCTGGTTAGCTTAGCTTAGCATAAAGACTGAAAGCAGGGCAAAACAGCTAGCCTAGCTCGTTTTGTTGGATGAAGGTTAAAACAAATTCCCCTATCACTCACTACCCTTTGGCTCACCAAAGGCCATCATTCACCCTGTAAAAAATCTAAATATAATTTTTTCAGCACTATGCTATGCTAAGCTAACAATCCCCTGACTCCAGCTTCCTATTGAACACACAAATAGGCATGTTTCCTAAAGACTTTTGCTTTTAAACTGTCTTTTTGATTGGTAACCTGACATGGATTATCACTGCAAAGTTGGAGTTGATTTGTCAGCATAATAAGGAAAAACTGTTTCTTATTAGACTCAGAGGAAGGATTTAGCATGAAGGGGACAAGGAAGAACCCGTTAAATAAGGAACAGATTAGACGTACAAAAAGCTATTCTAATGATCCAATTGTATCGCCTATGGAACAGTAAATGGTGTGTACGACCGAATATACAAAAAAAACACCTCAACAAGTTACCATAATTCAGGAATGTTAGAAATGTCGTTTTTGCATTGACAATGTAAGAGTGGATTATTGACTATGGCAAAGCTCTTAAATCACCCTTTGAGTGTATGTTTGTATTTTGTCATGGGTAAGATCAGCCTGCGGTTGTGATCAATGATCTCTTCTGTTGATAAGCAAGTGGTAAGCAAAAGGTTCCCTGCTAATAGATTGAATTGATTCCCTCAGGGGGCTGGGGAGTCCATCTAATGTAGCTGAGGAAGAATACCAGTGGTCTAAGAGTTGGCCCCATGCCACGGTTTTAGGAGCAAGCCATTGTGGGTTGAAGGCCAGTATGTAATATATAACAGGGACGTTAGGAAGAGCCCAGAGATTCGATCTTGTGTGAGTAGATTTGTAGTGCTCAGCCAATTGTGCTTCCCTCATCAATACTGCAGCCCTGCTGGATGGAGCTGATGGCGGGTGCTGAGAGCCGAGCGTGTGAGCTGCATGTAGAGAGACAGAGGGAGAGAGAGAAACAGTGAAAGGCATGCTGGTATCTAGAGAGATGGAGCAAAGATAGAGAATTGCAGGGAGGTAAACTGAGAGTGTGAGAAGGAGTATGTGTGAGCCAACAAATAGCAACAGGAAAGCCAGGGATGGAGAGAGCGAGTAAGGAAATTAGAGGATGCCACAGGGAAGCTGAAGGCAGGAAATGAGCGTAGGTAAAAACTGCTGCGTTGGACACATGGGGAAAGCACATACATTGGTTGCTGAATGCTAAGCAGATGAATGTTATTGGATAGCATAGGGAGATTTGTGTATCTTATTTATCCAGATTTGCAGGCACAACCTTTTAAAATGTGTAATTACAAGTCCAACCTGCAGCCACTGGTACTGTTTCTCTTTATAGGGCAGGGACCAGAGAAGTCATGTTTGCATTTTTAAGTTCATAGTAATAAGGTCCATGCATGAGCCATCCACACCCATTGCTGCCAGCCATGTCACCTTCTAACCATAAAACACTTGGAAGATCTTTCGGTATTAAAAGTAGCTGAAACCCAAGTATTGATTGCTACTGTGCTACTACTACATTTTAACTACTGAGGTCTATTAACTAAGCTCTAAATTTACAATGAACATATTCCTAAAGGGGGAGTCACTAGCATTATTCAATGCAGCTTGTAAACACAACATTCAAACTGGGCCCCTCCTCCAGGGCTCATCCCCCCCAGAAGCTCACACTCACTGCAGGACATACTGTAGTGTGTCTTACTGCTTGTACCTACACTGCAAGCTACCGCACGCTAGCACAAGCTTTGGCACCTGTCTGTCCAACAAAAAGCAGGCCAACTGCGCCTCCTTGGTTAAAAGCCAACAGAAGGTTCACCCTCGTTTTGGAATTTATCCGTGTGGAGTTTTGTCTCACTATGATTATAGTGTCTCTTCGTTGCCACTACGTCCGCGTCTGTCATATTTGCCGGTTTGAATCATGCCCAATCGCTGAATTGCATCCACTCCTAAACTCACCTGCATGCTGTCATTGGCTGAGGGAAACGCTTCAGATCGGGGTAAAACCAAAACAATATAGCTTAACAGCTATATGTAGCTGCAGAGAAATGTGATATTCTCCTTAGGTTCTTCACTTAAAGAGACTCCTGTCATAGTATACAGATATTTATTTCATTGTAAATCTCTGGATAGCTTCTGCATTGTAACACAGATCACTGACTTTGGCATGTGACATGAATTGGTGTTGTGAAGCGTTGTAGTTTCTGCTTGTGGTCCAAGTATTGTCCACCTGTGGTCCTGCAGGCTATAGTTTCCAATTTCCATCTGATAGGTTTCCAGATAAATCAATTGATAATGTAAAAATATTGATTAGTTCAGTTTTATCTGTTTCATGCAGCAGAATCTGTCATCTACCTTAATTTGTTTTTCATAATCCTAAATTCTCGTGATAAAAAACCCCAACAGGAATAGAAGTGAGATTTATGGACATCAATTCAGACTCTCTGAAAGATTGGCTGTGCCCATCGCAGATCATTCATTGTTATGTACTGAATGGAAATTTGATATCAGCTACTTCCTCTGTGATGTCTGAGTGGTAAAGATTTCCTTCATGGTGGTCACGGTGCCGGTATTACTGATGGCTGCCTGGCTCATTGAATATATTGTAGAAGTAGGCCATTCCAGTAGGTGTTTAAAGTAGGAACTCCTAAAGAGTGGCTCCATAATTAAAATACGACTTTTCATCAGCCATAAGTAAATGAGGAGTGCTGGTGATGTTTTATTTTTAAATAAGGCCCTAAAGATGTTTTCAGTTTAGAGAAAAGGCAGGCACACCCGTTCATGTTGTTCAGCCACAGTTTGTGTGTCCCGTTGATGTGCGGATTGCAGACATATGGATTGGGCAAACGGCATCATTACATTTCAAATTGTGATTGATAACGGGTGGATTGCAGGTATTTTGAGTTTATTTGGCACCTGCAGTGATCCAACTTCAGAAGAAATGATCAGTGCCTCTCCACAAGAGGGGCACGGTTCCAATTTATACACAACATAACGCAGCTCTGTAACTTTATTCACAATTTAAAGGTCCAGACACGCCGACAGGATTGTTCAGAATCTTATATTACCAAAAGAAATGTGTTTTCTACACATCCCAAAGGTCCCACACTGTCAGTCGAGGTTCATAGAGTGAAACAGCAGTTAAAAGCAAACAGTTGAAGAAGACCTTCATACATCAATACAACACAAAAAAATCACCTGAAAGCCTACACTGCTCAACATAATAGGCAAAGGTACAGTATAAACATGAGGACTCACAGATAATAGAGAGTTAAAGCTCAGCTAAGAAGCATTTAACTTAATCAAATCAACACATTAAGTGAGTAGTAAGTAAGTAAAGTTTATTTATATAGCACTCAAGAACAGACGTCACAAAGTGCTTCACAATAAAACAAAAACAGAGATAATACAAACAGTCACATAAATCAAATACAGACAGATCAAACAAAGGCAAGTCTGAACAGATGAGCCTTTTTAAACATGTCCACAGAGGTCAAGGCTCTCAGTTCTGGGGGAAGACAGTTCCAAAATTTAGGATGTGCTAAAATGAGAACTGACGTTTATCTTGGAAGTTGGCTCATACTAAACCTTGAGGACTCAGATTTGCACTCGGACTTGGGTAGTGGGGACTGGATCTCAGAGTTGTACTCCGGTAATGTGGACTCGACTCGAGATTTGTCTTTGGCGACTGGGACTCTGACTTGGCTGTGGTTGCTGGGGACTGGAGACTTGGCTCCTACTAGAGGTGTGGTGACGGAACTACAACACTGGCTGACTTTGCTCCCCCTTTCCAAAGTATGCTTGTCTGATTAAGGGAGCTTGAGCTTTCCCAGGATATCAGCCAGGGAGAGCGTCAAGTCACAGCAAAGTTGCAGAATCAATAAGAGTGAGTAAGCTGAAAGAGCAAGAGTGAATTAAAGGGAAGGATTCCCGTGTTCACGTTATGTGTGGTCCGAATAGGATTTGTCCAACAAAGGACAAAAAGCAGACATTTGTTCGTCTTGCCCTCTGAAGTGTGGTCCAGCTCTGCAGTTGCAGGTCAGTGGGTCATCATGGGAAGAAGCAGGGAAGGCATTACAGTAATAGGGCATGTAATTCTGTGAGGACAGGAGCTTCTCACAGTCGGGGAGGCTGAACACTGCATGACCCCACCACTGCCACCTTGTGGGCGGTTTGTAAGAAAGCATTGTGCTGATAAAGATACTGTATATTCCTGCTGGAAATTGTCTGCCTTGTCTATGCCTTTAGAATAATGTCATTCTTTACAGCAAACTTTCAATGTTCTGTTTGGATTTGTTAGATAATTAATTTATTTAATGCAAAAATAAACAAAATAACCAATGTAAAAAAAGCTTTAAAAGCAACACTGAAATGTAAAGCCCCTCTGAAGGGCATTTTCTTTTTCTGCTAATCATCCAGTTTAAGTTGATCTTAGGCCTGAGACAGTTCTTCTTATCTCGAACATAAAGTACATACAGTCATACAGCTTCTTTTATTACAAAGGAAACAGTGTTGCACTAAGTGGAGATAATCTTTTATTTATCATCTGGGCTTTTAATAACAGTTCATATAACATAGTATAAAATTCTACTGGTGGAATATTTGTTTGTACATGTTGATGTTTCAGCACAAATAAACTTCATTTAGTTTGAAGCTCTTCAAAGTACCGGATGCCTGATAATACCAGGGGTTTATTACGAAATGTTAATACCAGTAGTACATTTGATTCTAAAAATAAAAGTCACACAGACAAGGGGGGACTCCTTTAATCCCTTAGTATGATCTGCCTCTCATGTAGACAGAGCAACCTGTATTTAGTAATCACCTTGTTTATTGCTGCTGATCATTGTGGTATATCCTGGTCTGTGTTGACACACTTTGGGTCCACCTTGTGCAACACTGCAAAACTCAATGCTTCAGATCGCTTTAACAACCAATTAAAAAAAGATACTCCCATGGTGCTCAGTTAATAGCTCTTGCAATAAGTACAAAAAACACTATTGATTTAAAGGGATTGACCCTTTTAAAATTAGGAATTAGGACATTTCACCATCTCCCTTGTTTTCTCACCAATAATCACAGATCATATGATGAAGGCAGACATAGGTACAACAGAGTCTAGAATCAATACTCATTCAAATGGTCTGTCTCAGTATCTCCAAAGCACACCAACCCAGTTCTCTTGAGTGTGTGTATACATCCTATGTGTGTGTATGTGAGTCCTTCATAATCCATGCATCTGCTCCGTTCTATCAAGGCCTGCTGCCGCGACTGTAAACACTGAGTAATTGGCTACGCTGAGCAGTCTGCTGTCCTCATTTAGCACTTTATCCAAACATTGGGAGATATTCTTGTGAGCTCGACAAACATCAACGACTTAGATGATTCTAGCAATGCAGTTATAAATAAAAAGGTGGGTAAACTTCCAGCTTGTCTACTGAAACAAACAATCGCATAGGAATCCAGTGACCGATTTCAAATTTTGAAATATTTAAGGGCCTAACCAAACCACTAATCGCACAACGATGATCAACATTTATATTTCAGAAACAGAAGAGTTCAATGCAAACATTTGCCAATGGAAATCCACTGCAGATGAATATACGTATGTGTTTTTTTAATTTAAAAAAGTGTTGAAATAGTAAATTGAAGAATGCACATACAAGCTGTTAATGGATTTATTTACAATGACTCTAAGCGGCCCTGAGAACAACTGGTGTAATGACTCCTTAAAGATACAATAACTCAATTTTACAGCCCACTTAGTTTGATAGCACACAATCCAGAATTTTGTGGGCTAAATTAGGTCGAAAAACAAACTCTTCCATGGTTGACTTCTCTGAAAACTATGTGTGGTATCTGGTTGGGGGGGATGACAGACAATCTCGTATCATTCCAGTTTATCACAATGTGCCTCCTCCTCCTCCATAGTTGATAAAGTTGCATTTTTAATTCTGCAGTAAATGTGTATCTTCCAGTCCTGCTTTTTTCCCTCTGGTCAAATAAACCAAACAAACCAATCACTTATGAACAAAGAATGTTCTTGTAAAGAATCCTCCGTTTTTTACCCCACTCTTGCATCAAAAGAACTTGTTATGATTCATTTCGGGTTAAATGAAATGGAGATTTTGTATGCTGTTTTTTTTCAGCGAGCTCTAATTATGGCATTTGTTTAAGAGGACATGGTTGCGTGTTGCTGGTTGAGATAAATAATTCTGGTTTATCACAACTTGGGACCTCTTTCGTAGTTAGGCTTGTCAAAAGTTGTCTTCTAATTATGGACCAATTGTGAGGCATATTTTTTCAGTACATCTTTTTTGAACGGTGAGCGCCTTTTTTCTGTGATTGCTGTTTAACCCCGTTTACTGTAACCTAAACATGAGGGCTGTAATCTCACATTTAGAGTCACCGATTTAACGAACCAATTTCAGGCTCTTTCAGTCACATTTCAGCAGAACATCTGCAACGTGTATTATCATATTCAGTGAGTTGATGTTACGCTCACTGCTGACCACAGACGACCTTCTCTTCTGTAATCACACTAGAAACACAGGGTGCTCATTGTATGCACGCCCCCTCAGCTTGCGGTCAACATTGTTTTCTCTGCCCAATATGACAATGGGGGGGAAAAATCTTATTTATCTGTTCATGTGTGTTTGTTCTCTCAAAGTGCTGAATTCTACTCTCCTCTGGCGCCCTGTATCCCGCCATGCACACTATGTTCAAAGTGAAGAGTGTATTGTTTGTGATATTTAGTCTTGGTGTATTTCGTCTCCTGTCCTATAGAGGGCAGCCAAGTCACAGTTTTTTGGTCATGTAGTAAAAGGATCTATTGTAGGTGCTGCATGTTTACTGTTTCATGTTGGTCAACTAGGTGCACTGCACACAATTATCCAATTCTTTTTCATTTATTGTATTTCTCCATATAGATACATGACATTAAGGAACACTGCTGGGTGAAAGTAGCTGTGTAATATTGAAGAGCTAATCAGTGTGTGTGGTGACCTTAACATTTTTCCTTGACCTGAGGAAATGTTCTTCTTTTATGTTCGCTGCAGTGTATTTAGTTTATTAGTTGTTTTTTTAATGCATTATTTTATATAGCCAGATGTGGCATTTGGTGTTACTCTGAACAAGACGTACATTTCCTTGAAGTCACTGGAGTCCTAAGTCAGCTCTCTTCTGGTGATGAGACAGGAGGCAGGAGGCAGTCACATTAAATACAAAATTGACAGTGCACCATCACCTATTTTAAAACTGCCCATCCTCCATCCTAGTAGTGGAGTAGTGGAGTAGTCCCCTCCTTTTTAAAGGAGGGGACTACTCCACTACTCATCAATTATTATTTGTTCAGGCCAAATCTTGTACATGTTGTTTAAGCATCGAAATCACAGCTCATGAGAATTACAATCTTGTGAAAAATGTCAAACGGTCCAATACATTTCTTTTAAACAAGAAAAGTAAAATGGGCTCAGTTGGGTTATGATATCATGTTTTATTATTGTGCTGGAAGAGTGTTAAAAAACAAGAAGAGGTCCATTTGTCAGTGTGCTTGGTTGCTAAGTGTTGCCAGACCCCATGTGTGATAAAATCCATTTAAACGCGTCAGCGTGGTGAAGCAGCTGAGGTCAGAGTGCAGGAGGAGAGGGCGAAGGTCACACATTCATCAATTAAACACACACCACTTAGCTAATGAGCTATCACTCACCTTCACACACAAACACACGAAGAAACACACACACTTGGCACAAATACTGGATCATAATCTCACTATTTTGTATATTACCTTTAGGTATCTATAAATCGCCTCCTCTTCCTCTCTCTTCACCCACTTACTGCACAGCACACACTTCCTTTAGCTTACAGAGTGCACACATTTCAAACATACTGCTGTATAGTGCGCTCCCTGGGGTACTGAGGCACAGAAAGTGCAAGCTGCTTACCTGTGTGTATGTCGGGATGAATTACAAGCACTCACACTGACCAACCAGTAAGTGTTCTGTTTGTGTGTTTGGAAAGAAGATTTATGACTTTTTCTCCTCAACTAGAAGATGCAGAGTGATGTGACATGAGGAACAGATAGAATAGTTTATGAAGCCCTGGACTCCTCCAATTATCTGCCAATTGGACTTTTTAAGGGTAGATATTTTGGTGCGTCACATCAGGAAAAGCCAGTGTAACTCATAACAGCAATGGCTGCATTGCATTAAGGTTAGCTAGCTCTAATTTCTTGTAACTGTGCAAGCTGGGATCATAGCTTACGGGGACACTTAATGGAGAAAATGATTGGACAATTAACATGATCCAACAAGTACTTAATGCAAGACATTTCACACGATCACACTTACCTTCATTGAACTGGTTAAGGGATCTTTTGAATTGAATGAGTTAGGGTTGTTTCTCGTGATCTAATTCAGAATAGTTGTCTAGTCTTAAGTTTAAGAAAACACTTTGAAAACAGTCACAATTTATTTAACACTACGTAACACAGTCAAAACCCATATTGCGTGTAGCCTATTTAATTGCTATAAATGTTAAATTGGTTTGCCAGTGTGGCTAATGTTAGCAGTGCTAGCACCACCAGCCTTCATTCCTCCATACAGCTTAATGTCCTCGTGGCTAAAAGTGGTTAGGCATTGCTCTGGTTGAGTGGTTAGATATGCCATTTAAGTTTTCTGCTGGTTAACATCCTGGCAGTAGTGAGGAGTGAAGGCCCATTAACTGGAGCTACAGCCCAGGCTAGTGGTGGGTGGATGTGTTACAGATACAACATTTAACCATGGCAGCATTGTGGGCCTGCACATGAATAAAAATAGTGATTAGGTTTAACCGGATAGCAATTCTGCTGCAGACTTGCAAGAATGATGACGTTTGATTGTTCAGTCGTCTAATCACGTACAGTACATTCCTAGAATGACTCGCAGTCCGTACTCAAGATGGATTCTGTTATCTTTTTAAAGATCTCATTATTTTAAGCTTTTAATTCTTGTAATATTCAAATAATAAACTTCAATAATAATCAATAATCCAATAATAAAAAGTGTTTGGCTTTAGGCTGTTTGTATTTGCATGCTGGTCATGTGCTTGCCTTTAATATTTTTGATGAATTTATCCAATGATACTGCAATCAATTCAATAATGTGTGAAACTTTAGAAATACATGGAGTTTTTCAGCTGGTATGATCGGATTATGCACCAATGTGTGACCTGCAATCACAGTTATTCAGTAGGCTGCTTTCTTACAAATACAAATATTTTCTTTACATTTTTAAACTCTGTGGAGGACAGTCAAGATAGTCAGACAGTTTTCATTGAATTGACCCTGAAATGTAAAATCAGAGGAGATTTAAAGTAAAGATGAAGTCCGAAAAAGGGGATTTACAGTTCCTTGCATTTCTTTTTTGTGTCGTAGTAAGTTCTACTGTTGAGTTTTTTCTGCTAAAAGCACAAAATAGAAATGGAATACCTTACGATGTTTACATTTCATTGTAATGCTTCTCTGCTTTCTCTGACCGATGCATTTTAAGAGCGTTGTGTACCGAACCATGCAACTCATGCTTGTGTGTGCAGATAAACAGTATCCACCAGTAATGCTATGTAGTCTATATTATAGGCGAGTGTACTCCATATGGAAGTCTGCAGAAAAAGCTGCTCTAAGGCAGACCTGAGGCTATCAATATGTCAATCAATCTGGACATTAACTGCTTTTAACACAAGAAAGCACAAGTTAAGATCAGCTACTTTGTGTGCATGTTATTGTGTGTCCTTCTGTGTCTTTCCACTTGAGGGCAGTGTTTCCTCTGCAGACAGAAACAACACGGCTGCTGACACAAAGAGCATAGTCACTGTTGAAGAAGCAGCATCTTCCTCGTCTGTCCACTGGATTGTGTTACTCTGTGATTTCTGTTACTTCGCTTGTGTTTGAGTGTACTGTATGTCCAAGAGCAATTTGCAGTGGGACATGTGTGTGTGTGTGTGAGTGTGTGTGTGTGTGTTAGCAGTGTATAAACCCCCTCTCTCTCCCCAGCATCCACCAGGCAGAGAGGAGAAGTAGGCCGCTTAAAGATAGCTCCCGGCAGCCTCAATACCGGCTCCCAAAATATATCTGCTCATGAGAGTCATCATCTCTTCTCCCTCCCCCTCTTTCTTATTCTTCTTTTGCTCCTTCTGCTTCTGAAAATGGAACCACAATCAGCTCTGAGTTTAAAAAAACGACAGCCTCTTAGAATATCCTATGGTATGGATGTGTGGATGGATTTGTGTGGATGTGTCCTTTATGTGAATGAGCTTTTCATTTACCGTTTCATTTTAGGGGGGGGAGAGTCTAATTTGGCAGTTACCCCATTGGAAACCTGAATTGTTCGACAACATCCATCAAAATCAGAGACTCTTCCACTCATGATTCCCCGTTGGCTTCGTACCCAGGGTGCGAAAAAAATATTGAATCGTTAAATAAACAGTTGATTATTTTCCAATTAAAGGATAAGATGCTGGGTCCAAAAGATACAAAAACAAGGTAATAAAATGTAGAAAAGGGTTTACCGAAGCCCAAGATGACTTCCTCTAAAGCCCCTTTAATATCCAATAAGCAGCATGAATGAAACAATTATAATGATGAAAAGAGGAATACATTCTGAACAGTCACAAACACAATTATAAGTTTACAACTAATTGAAAACGATTGTTGCAGCTCTCCAAATATGCGCTTAAGTTTGAGAAATTCCTGCCGCAGTTACCTTGAGCACTCCAAATATTTAGCTTTGAATAGAAAGAAGAAACACAATCTGATTTTAGAGCAGCAACCTCAAAGGTGGAATGATTTATTGATAATAGAAATGTTGGGTGATGAACTTTCTCTGGAGCAGCTAAAAAAGACTTTTATTTCAGCACAAATTGAAACCATTGTCCTGATTCTTTCAGTGTTTGTCGACTTTTTTAATTCTACAATAACAAACAAATTAGTGCTCATGTATGTGAATAAGTGAATGATAAACGGGTGATCTGTGAGGTCCTATTCCTGCATTATATTACATGACTCCAGGCTCCCTCCCCCACCGCCTGTGACCCCGGGAAAAAAAAAAAAACAGGTTATGGAAAAGAAATGGATAAAAAGTGGAGTGCACATTAGCTCAATATTCCTCTCGCTGTCTGGATGCGCAGAGACCCGGTGTGTACTTTACCCCCCATTGGCCCACATCCACATAGAATGAGGACAATAGTTTGGCTCAGAGACATGTGTGCCTAATGTAGTCCTTTTATGTGGGAAAGTGGAACTGTATGGAAATAGGAGAGAAAGGGGGATTGTGGTGTGCCGGTTTATCTGTCTGTCAGCCTCTGATAGCATTTAGATGTATGGCTCCAGTGTTTATTATGAAAATGCACTTTTATTAACATTCAAACTGCAGCAGCTGGTGCAAGAAAACTAACAGCTGCATATTAGACTAGATGATGATGAAGAAACATTGCTCTATAGGGATAGTTAGAAGAATTGATTGTTTTCTCTTATCTTGGTATTCTATGATGATTTTATAAAAAACAAACTAATTTCATGTTTGATCTGATTCATAGAAGTGGAACGACTTAGAGTACAAATCTTTTTTTGTTGAAATCTTACAAAACACAGATAAACTACAGATATGTGTAATATTTATTCTTTAAAAATTATAATATGGTAATATAGTCTCTTTTAATGTACTATCCAAGACCAGAGTAGCTTTAATTCTATCATGTATTGTTGTTTTGTGTTTTTACAGACTCGCTCCATGTCATAGGCAGGGGGTCAGATAGGGGAACAGCATAATGAATCCATCTGAAAATTCACTTCAGATACCTGATAGTACATGACAACTCTCAATCAACAATTCATATTTTATTTTTTTCAAAGTCAACTTTATTGTCAATTTTGCAATACGTACTGGACATACAGAAAAAATGGAAAAATCGTTTCTCTCCGAACCAGGGTGCAAACAGCAATAGTAAGAAAGCAAATCAAAATATAAATGTAGTCCATTATAAAAGCAAAGCAATTACAGAAAATGAAAATAAGATTTGAGCAAAGTACCAGGGGAGGCAACTTTTACTGCTGCTGAAATGACTTCTTTTTTGTTTGAAGCCACATTCAGGAATGGAGCAAATCCAGTTCTTCTGGTTTTTTGTCATGAACCAAAGTATTGGGAAGATCTAGATCTAGAACTAGGCATGATGGCCCTGCATGAAAACGAAGGGATGAC
This sequence comes from Tautogolabrus adspersus, assembly GCA_020745685.1. Taxonomy (NCBI): domain Eukaryota; kingdom Metazoa; phylum Chordata; class Actinopteri; order Labriformes; family Labridae; genus Tautogolabrus; species Tautogolabrus adspersus. Next base: position 24,758,392 of record CM036539.1, read on the forward strand.
CGAAGTGATAACAAATCATCCTGAGACATGAGTGTGTCCTACCTGCCATCGCACTCCATCAATCAGTTCTTCAGATATATCAGTAACAAACTAAATATCAACCTAATGATGGAATAGTCAAGTGATCGTTTAAGTCAGATTTCTCCTCTGCAACTATAAATGTCTGAAGTAATTGTCATATCAGTCAATTTAAAGGCTGGTGAAATATTTCAATCTGGACCAGAGTGGTGGTCCGACCATCTTTCTGACAAACTGATGTCCTTGGTGCTATTTGAGAAGCATGGCAAAAAACCAGATGAGAGAACCTGTTTTTGGTTTACCCAGCAAAATAAATACCTGACAAAACAAGATATTTCATCCAACTGATGGCCAGTCTAACACCACCACAAAGCAGAATTTGCAACATATTGCAATGACCTAAAACACAAAGAGAACTTTCTTTCCCTGCCTTTCTTTCATTGATTCAATCGAATATCTTTGCTGTTTGAATTATAATAAAACGGTTTAGCATCGTATTGCCGACAAACTGCTAAAATAATTATTGACCTGTAGATACTGTAAACACTTGTACAGTATTTGTTCCTCATGCTATCTCCATGGTTGACTAGTCTCTTTAACCTCAGGATGCCCCCTTTCAACTCCTGCTGTGCATTTTCATACACACACACACAAACACACACACACACACACACACACACACACACACACACACACACACACACACACACACACATACGTATAGATGCACACACATACATCCACATACTCACACACAATTATTGAGGTCAGATTGAGAGATAGAGACAGACCCCCATCATGGAACACCCTCTGGCTACCTCTCTGTGAGCGGTTCACTCATGTAGAAGCAGACCCATCTGCCTAGAGAGATGCAGAGAAAATAGAGACGGACGGGGCAGGACGCAATATAAAATTGTATATTAAAATTGCCCAGCATCCAGAAAACACAGAGATGGAAATGGGGGATTGGAAAGAAAGAAAAGGGGGGAGGATGTAGATGGAGAAGAAAAGAGGGGGAGAGAGCAAGGCAGATCTGTGCGGCGTTGCCCTGAGATACAGGATGTCGTAATAAGGCAATTGGGAGAGAGAGAGAGAGAGAGAGAGATAGGTAGAGAGAGGCAGGCCTATTCAGAGGGGAAAAGGGGGGAGGAGAATGCACCTCAAGGATAAAGATATATATTTTCCTGTTGCTGTGACAAGCTGACACCCCTCTGCCTGTGCTGAAAGTGGAACGTTCCAGCTCGCTCTGGGCTCTGTTGTTGTGCAGAGCTGCAGAAGGCCTGATAGAGCCAGCTAGACAGAGAGAGCAGGAAGGGAGGGATAGAGGGACAGACACACACACACTGTGGATCCAGAGCTTGTGTATTCATTTCATCACCTCGTTCAACCAGCGACACCAGAGAGGAAGGACAAAGAGGAGGAAGAGGAAAACAAAAAAAGGAGTTTCAGTGAAAGCAGGGACAGTGAAAGAGTGGCAAGGTGAAAGAGGAGAAGGAAGGAAGGAAGGAAAGGGAGGGAGGAAGGAGGAAGGGGCATGAGGAGGGGCGTCTGACTGACATTGCTGCTCTTGCTATCATACATACACAGACATAGGCAGACCTCCACACACACATCCAGCCAGATTGTGCAGTGCACAGTTGCTGCTCTTTTTTTTTTTTCCCTTTTGAAGCTTGTCCTCCATCCTTTCTTCTCCTCCGAGCAAGAGGACAAGAGAGACAGAGAGGAGGAAGAGGAGGAGGAGGGAAAAGGACAAGGAGGAGGAGGAGGGGAAGAGGCAGTAACCCTCTCCTCTCCTTTACACAAGATCCACAGCAGAGAGATAGGGAGAGAGTATAAAAAACAGAGAGAAAGCAGCATTCTGTTCTATTTCGCCGTCTCCTGTGGTCCCTCGGCCAGCGAGCGGCTAACAGGCACCGCTCATGTCCGTGAACTCGGAGAAATCCTCGTCCCCTGAAAGGTAACACCTCCTTCCCTCTCTCCTTCTCTATCACTTCATCCCATTATGTCTGCGTATGTCTGCATGTCCTTCTTTTCCATCTCTTGTTTTATATTCCTCCTCCTCTCCTACCACCAACCCCCTCAGCTCCTCCATGTTTTGTATCCTCTCCTCTTTGAGTTTCTCTTTCTGTCTGAGGTTCCTATGCTGGTTTCTTCTATTGTCTGGGTCACAGCAGTGTGACTGTAGCAATGGAGAGAAAAAAAACAACGCATTTGTTCATTGTTGCATGGTGCAAAAGAACAGAACATCCTGCTTTACAGTCTTTAAACAGATGCAGCAAATACCGAACCCTCACTTAAACCTCATCTTAAAAACAATCTCCGTCATACACTGAAGCTGCTGCTGCCATTGCCTTCTGAAGCTGCAACATCCCCTATGACAACAAAACACACGCACAGGCCAACACACAGACTCACACACTGTCTCTTTATGGCGTTGGAGCACACAGCTTACACAGCAAGAGTGTCAACACACGTCAACATTAGCAGCGCCAACAGCAGCAGCAGCAGCATCTCAGCAGCGATGCAAGACAACAGCTCGCCACATGACGCACCTCAGTGCATAGCATTACTGAGCAATGGCACCTCTGAATGCCTCAAAACTCCCAACCTGCACACCCCAGCATTTTCATAACATTTTCACCAGCTATAAGTCATTTTGATATGGTGTGAAACATCATTTCATGAAAAGCAAAGTCACAAGGGATTACCAGTCACATGGATATCTGTGGCTAATTGAAAAAAAAACATGCAGACAAAGACACGCATACATGAGCATCATTTTGAAATACCTTTACAGAATATTTCACAATACATTTGGAGCACATGTATCCATGCTAGCCATGGTTCAGAGGTAGCCTAGCCTTGCTTATTCAGTACAGATGACCTCTTTTATCATTTGTCGCTATTTATGCTTAATAAGAGACCCCCATTTAGATTTACAACATCAAAGTGAGCCTTTTTTCTTACAGGGTTTCTTTGATGTTCCTTATTTAGCAAATCTGTGTTGTTGTTGTTTTGGTCTAAGAGTGACTTCAGTTGATACTTGGTCAATTCAAAAAGGTGAACTGTATTTTCTTTTTCTTAAAAACCAAGCGACAAGAGACTCTGTTGTCGGCAGTTCCATTTCTGTTTCAAGCAGCTAATCAAGACGTCAAAGTCGTGATGTGGTGTGTCCGAACCGCTTTCCTGCACGCTTTAAGAACCCATATCCATTCATATCTGTTTTTAGTGTGCCCACATTCCTTTTCCAGTGTGCAAATGCGGAAAGAGCTCGATTTGACGGGTGCTGGAGGGTGAGGAGCAGGCAGACTGGATGACTCAGGTAGCCACTGATGCTGTGCCAAGTACGATCAGGCAGAGCTGCTGCCATCCACACAAGCTAGCGCCAGGCCCCAGACTGGCACACTCGAAACACAGCGCGGTGGGCACACAGTTAGGCAGAAGTAAATGGGCACTAACAATATCAAGCATTATTACATGGACAGTTGGGCACAGAGGAGAGCGGCATTAACAGTGGCAGATTTGGATGGAAATGAAGTGAAGTTTAATTTTGAGGAAAAGGAAGTGGCAGTGGGTACACATGGTGTGCAAAGGCCTTTTGGGGGTAAATGCACTGATATGTGGTGCATCTGAACATGAAAAAAGCTATCCTCTCATACAAGCGTATAAAGAGCATCATCTTGCAGGCATGGTGTGCTGAAGATTGTGCATTTCAACACTTGGCTAGTTTTCCCCTTGTCTATTGTTTGGGTCAAAGTGGTCTGACCGTAATTAAGACTAATGCAGTCCCTTGTTGCATGGCAGGTAGCAACAAAGAGCTACACTCACACAGACACACAATGCTGCCACCTGTAACGACTGCAACATCTCAAATGACAACGGCAACAAAGCATGCAACTGCTTTTTGGTCTCCATCCCAGGTCAACTAGAATAGCTTAACAGGGGTGTTAGTACAACTAATCTTGAGCTAATTGATTTTTATTGCTCTGCGTTATTTTATAAATACCTAATAACACTATCAGAGGTATGACTAGCTGCTAATACCTTTGTGATTCAAGCTTGAATTCTAGCTGAACTGGGCACAGAGGATTAGAGGGGAATGTGCAGCTCTGTGAGACTTACACTGGCAGCTGGGTTGCCATTCAAACTGGATACATACAGACTTCAAACATCTTGCTTACATAGAAAAAAAGTGCACCCTTATTCTATAGATGTATATAAGTTTGCAACTCTAGAAACAGAGGGATGATGATGACCTCTGTAAAGATGCAAGTACAGTATCTATTCCATCACGTAGATAAACTCATTGGACTGCTATAAAAGATAGGTAGTACACAGGATTTGTTGAACTTATATGTTGATTAACAAAGTAGTAAGTTGGCAGACAACTACACTTGATTGGCTGCTCATGAATTGTAGTCATTTGTTTAGCAAAAATGTGTTAAATAGTTTCCTTTTTAGCCTCTCACATCAAGAAAAGAACATACGTCTTGTTCTAAAACTTTATAACTCAAAACTTTTATTATGGGGTTTTCATTGGAAAACAAGCTGCTATGAGATTTGTAAGATATTTCGATTTTTTATGTTCGTGATAATTTGACATTTAGTGATTTATTACTTGAAAAGGGATATCTTGATAAGGAATGTGTGCAGGAGACTAAAAGAGAAGAAGATCAAATGTAGTTAGAGCACAGGCATGTGGATGTTAACCTGCAATGAGAACCTTAGGCAGGTGGTGCTAGCATGTTAGCATTCAATAAATTGTGCCAATTTTGATGGTTTATGGATCGTTTTCTTACCTTTAGACCAGCTGACTATGGTCTGAATTTAAATTTCTGTTTAATCGACAGGGAAATTAGCCTCTAGGAACATCAAGAAAATACAGTATGCAAAGTTGCCTCGCTAATAACCATAATGTTTATCCTATTAACTTTCTTTGATAATAATTGATGCACAAAAAGCATTGTGAAATTATTCAGATATTGGACATATTCTTTAGCTGTATTTGTTGTTTATATTTGTGTATGGACTCTGTGGAAGTTTTTCTGTCTACAGCAGCATCTGGGCCCCAGGCACCCTACACAAACATGCGCACACACACACACTGTGGTGATTCATTTGGGATGTGCAGTAACATGTTTGTCAACATCAAGGCAGAATAGGTTGGATAATTGATGTGCTAAACCAAAAGGATGGATGGAGTTGGGCCTGAAAAGAGCAAGAGGCAGCGCGGTGACAAATCCCTCTTGGAGAACTTGAGTTAGGAAGACGACCCAATTGTGTAACTTGGCACTGGAGGCATGGTGGAGATGGAGATGGATGGAGGGGAAGGAGTGTGTGTGTGTAAGGATATGTTAGTGTTTTGACATAAGCAGCAGCTTAAATCTTCTTTCCGCGGTGTGATGGCTCGTCAGTGTAGGTCATAACCGACGCTGTTGGGCGCAGGGCTTACTTATGTCCTTAGAAGACACTTTCTTTAAGGATTAAAGGAAAGTTGAACAAATAAACACCCAAAGGTCAAGAGTTGAGCAGCTTTGTTGAAAGGCTTTCTCGTAGTTCTTGTAGCGAGTTAAAGACAGGAGGGCTGAGAGGTTATTGTTGGGTAAATTTCACAGCCTTTGAAGCTGATTGCCATTTTTTGGGGTCTGTTTTTTAGAGTGTAGTTCTTAGGCAAGCTTTTGACAGTATCATGTCCACTTCAAAGTGTGCAGGTAGCAAATTAAAGAAGACAGGTGGAAGCACTGTCTTAAATTAGCATATGATCCATATGCATGATCTGAGCGTTCCTGTGTGTGTGTTTCAGTGGGTGGTAGTGTGCATCTGCACCTTGAACGTGTGATTGGATGATGCATGATTTTTACCGTGATTACTGAAACTGCCAACCTCCACAGAGAGGGGTGAGGGGGGAAAAGAGGAAGGAAATAAGACAGGTGTGAGGGAAGGTGGGAGGTAGAATAAGACAGACAGATAAATATAAAATGTAGCATCACAAAAAAGCCAGAGAAAAAAATAATTTATGGATATTTCCAAAAGATCCTTAAGTTTCCGTCTCAATCTTCTCTTTCATCTGCTTGACACTGGTTGAATCTCAAGATTAATTTAAAGTACAAAGCAACTTCCTCCATGCCTTTTCTAACCTTGTCTCCTTCATATCCATGAAACTCAGCAATATTTCAATTGATTATTATGGCAGTGTTTTTCTTGATCAGTTTGCAAAATGCTTGGTCTATAAATGTAAAAAAAAAAGAGTAAAATATGTCTTTAAGAGCCTAAAGTTATTTCCTGAATTTACTCATTTTCTCTGATCAACAGCCAGAGCTAAAATATACTCAATTTAGAGCTGTGTCAGATAATCTTTTAACTGCATGGTCGATTGAATGAAAGTAATTTGTTGCTGTTTTGAAAAAGTGATTGAATGATTTCATCCATTTTCAAGTAAAGAGGCCAAACAAAAGCTAGTTTCAGCTTCTCAAATTTGATGATTTCTTGCTTTATTTGTCAAATGTGATGGTAAATGAAATATCCTTGAGGTTGAGGATGATATTAAGTACTTGAAAATGTAGTTCTGGGATGTTAGACTTTTTTTTTTTTTTTGGGGTGGGGGGAGGGGATTTAATTATTTATCAAGAAAAAATTGCACATGTGTTTGTAATGAGAATATTTTCTAGTTGTGACTGAATTCAGCTCACTACTTTTTAAGGAGACCAGCACATAAACATTAACAATGTGACAACAAGAACGTTGTGCTTTTCTTATAAAAGAGCCAGGACAAAATGGAAAGAGATTAAACGTTGGCAAAAGATAAAAGGGAGGAGAAAATGTGTGCAGAAAGAGGAGGAGATGAGTCTTTGTGTGTTCTGTTAATGCTGCATGTGCCTGTGTGAGCCAGACAAATTCTGCAGCGCAACATCACATCCATCTTTGCAAGAACGGGCCATGGCAGCTTTCACATGCACACACACATTGTGTTTATGCTGCTTCAACTGGCCTACACGGCCTCCACCATCTTCTGTGGTCCGACCTACTTGGCTACAGACACACACTAACGCGCACACAGACATGAGCAGCCCCTGCCATGCAGCGACATGACAATAGCTAATGAAGCGTGGCAGGGAGCTAGCTAGCTAACTAGCCAGCTTGCCCTGCCTGTCTGGCTTTTCAGCCTCCATTATCCCCACCAGCCCCCCTCCTATGTCTGGAAAGAAACAGATGATTGCCTGTTCTTTTCTCCTTTAACACCCTTTTTCTCTTTTTTTGGGCCACTATTCTCTGTTTGGACAGAAGAATATGGACATCTCCTCATGCATGTACCCTGTGTGTTCCTCAGTTATGTATCAATGGTAAATATAACTGGATGTGGGTGTAAGTGTTGTCAAAACTGCTCTGAAATTTTTCAAGCTTAGCAAACAAGTTTAACCTGTCTACGTAGCACAACTTCCTCGCACTTCCCCACAGAAAACACTGTGAATTTCCACCCTGCGCGGTGAAATCCTGTTTGGGTAATCAGTAATAAGAATCACTGAGTCAAACCTGCAGCAGTTGGGAACAAGACACCTCACGAGTGGTGTGTCTAACACGATTGCCATATCGATACCCCCAAGTAGTTGGTCACGTGATCCAGACCCAGGTACCTGATCTGCTATTTGTGTCTAGTTAGGATTTTGGTCAGCCAGTGAAGTCTAGGAGCAAAGGTCACACTGTGGTGTCAGTGGATGTACTGTAGAGTAAAGAGATATACACAGTAAACTACAGTATAGCCCTTTTCAAGATTGCAAGAAAACAAAAGCGCTGTAACAAAGTTCACCCGTCATTAAGCCTTTGTACTAATATTGATGCCCCAGTGTGCGTTACAGCGTTGCAGAAGCACGAGGGACACGGCATGTAAACACATAGCTGGAGCTTCACATTCATACACACTTAGACATGCATACAAACTGCACTGTTCCTCCCTGCCAACTTCAAGGTTACACATTAACACCATTACCCCCCAGTTACGCTTGTGTTACCTCTGATGCCACCTTAGGAGCAACTGACTTCACCGAACAGTTCTGCCTCTACATTAAGATGAGGAGCGTAAATATCCTGCCTTGAATTTGCAATACATAAGCAGCTAATATAGTTTTGTCCTACATTGGTCCTAGTTGCTCCCATAAAAAATACTATGAATTAAAAAAAATGTTTTCCTGCAGGGTGATACTGTCAGTCATGTCATTGTCTCATATCAGGTAGAAAAATTCCTGCTGTAATAAAGTTCAGCCATGATAGCAGCTCTGTAAGTATTAAGCTAAATGCTATTATCTAGAAGCTGGTATGCCTACTATAGCGATCTTACAAAGCTATTGATAAGCATTGGTGTGATCGCTAGCTTAATTTAGCCAGTTAGCGTGACCATTAGCACAGAACCGCTCAGGCTGATTGGACCATTATTATTTGGTCAAAACCCAAAGTATTGTATAAAATGAAACAAGGGTGGTAGAGACAAAGTCAGGATGCCCCAGACCCAATTTTCTCACAGGATGACATCAATACATGTTCCAAAATCATGGCAAGCGATGCAACTCAAACCCACAAATTTGAACTTCATGGCGTCTTCGATGCACTTCCTTTTCCATAGGACAGATACTCTTTAAGAGTTCTGAAAACTCCATACTGTAGTATGTAAAGCTATTCCAGTCTTGACCATTGTTGGTATACACACACAATCATTACCATAATGTACTGAACGTGGCTAAAATGTGCTTAAAACAGCTTGTTGGTCCTTCGTCAGTAGATTTTTTTAAAAGCTTTTTTTGATCCTCTTTTTCTGGACTTTGTGTGTTTGTGTCCAATACTCCCAGTGCTTGTTGACTCAGTTTGTTTATATTTACGGCATTCCAGTCTTTCAACCCTGCTCCAGTTATGTCAGATTGCTCACTCGCTTCACTCTCTTGTCTTTTAAATCCTTCACTATCTCCTTCTGTTTTTTAATTCTCACTTAACTACTGAGCCATTTTACCTCTGTGTCTCGTTATATCAATTGGTGTTTGTTCCATTCGAGGTTTTTAGTTCCTCTGTTGGAACTGGATCTCATGCAGTACTTATCTTATAAATAAGTCCTGTTCACTGTTGGAGCCACTGTAGTGGAGTTCTCAAACACACCTTGTTGAAAATATGTACAACATGCTTTATTTGCTTCATGAACCAACATTTGTTTTGAGCTGTTATGAATAAATTAACAATCTGCTCTCATTTTCCTTCACACAAACATCTGCTATTAGGTTACAATAACAATCATACTCAAGGTCCATAAAGTGGCTCACACTGTTAGTATTTTGTTAGCCACCTACTGTGCAGGAGGAGCTCATTGGTTTTTAATAAGCAATTGTAACAATGCTAACAATAAACAGTATTCCCATTATGCAATAAGATGTTGCAGAAAAAAATGGAAGAAAAATATTCCCTTATGCTCTCCTGTCTTCCTGTGTGATGTCTTAAGCTGCTGTGTGGATTGTTAGCATACAGCTAGCGCCCTTTTCTCTCTTTTTTAAATTTTTTACAGCTATCTGCTTTCAGCGTTTTAGTCTTTCTGGAGTCGACTTCACTGCTTTCACTGTGTAATTTATACACAGCAGAAACAAGGAAATGGAGGAAGGAGAGAGAGGGATGGAGGAGGAATTTTAGATTTTTTCAGGAGAAGGAGCAGAGGATTTGGTACAGCGACAACCCTGAGAGAGAGCGAGAGAGAGAGAGATGAACCCACAGAGGAATTGAGAAAGAGAGGATAAAGCAGACGGAAGAATGCCGGAGAGAGAAAGAGGGAGACGGAGATAGAGACATAGAGAGTGGAGAACAGGAGAGGACAGCAGAAACCTCCAGAGAGAGGCGATGGAGACAGCTTGGGAGCCTCGGAAAGACGGAGATAAAAAGGAGAAGGGAGAGGAGAGGAGGGGAAGATGGAGGGAGAAGATAGATGGTTCTCTGCAGACTTGCGCAGTGTGCTGGGTAATGCTAGGTCACCGGGAGACTAATCTCTACTGATGCTGCAGCGTTGAAGCAGAGGAATGATAATGGCCTGTTTGTGTTTGTGTGTTTGGGGAGGCATGTGTTTGTTTGTGTGGCTCTGCATATGCATCTGTGTGAAACAGATAGCACGTTGCATATAAAGGTACCACTTTTTTCTCCTCCCACACACATAAAGACAAACACATAAACATGTCCACACTCAAACACGTAACCCCTCATCAGCACCTTATGCCCTGTAGGACTGAGTCACTCGTCTGCTGCATAACTGAGTACAATATTCATCTGTTGTGTCTGAGAAGACAGTGCAACAGTTAAGTGGCTTCCTGCTGCATGGTCACTTGTGCTTTTTGTTGTTGTTCAGCCCTGGGTGGGTGGGGCTTCTCAAACTCTGGACCCCTTGAAACACTTCCAGATTGTAAAAATGCCAACTCTGCTCGCCTAGCTCACACCCAGGAGTCTAGTTTCACATCAAAAGAGTAGTAGTATTACCAATAAAGTCACAGTGGTGTGTGTCATCCTGTTACTGCTGGCACACACAGCAAGGCTGAGTTTGGCGATCATGGTCTCTTTATGTCATTAATACGCTCCTCTGTCTGGGAAGAGTCTAGATAAGAGGCATAAGCACAGCCTTATAATATTAGTTGTACACTCTAATACTCACTAAGTGGCTACAACAAAACGTTTGTTACTACTAATTTAAAAAGTTGGTAAAAATTGCTGAAAGTGTACTGATTAAAGCTGCAAGGCACTTTCGGTATTCCCCCTGTAGATGAAGTGGTACTTCTTATCCAAGCACCAACCTGCAGTGTTGAAAAATGAAGCCAATTCTGAAGTGCAATAACCTGCAGTTACTTGAGTGTCCACTTGAGGCTAGTTGCAGAAGCCTCGGAAGTCACATACATACCCGTTCAAAATACTCTTTTTCACAGCAGAAACAAACATGTTTTCAGTCCGCTTCCAAAAACGAAAATTGGTCTGAATAGCTCGTTTTTTCCCCCCGCACAAACTGTCGAGGGGGGTGATTTTTTTTATAACTCATCAGTTTTGATTTTATGAAGGATACTAGTTATTCAGGCTAACCTGACTGACCGGTGGGCGCAGAGTTGGTGTAAGGTTGACAAAAAGTCTGTTTGGGACAGCATCAATGGCCTCCTTCAGTAACCAATGGGTGATGGCACTAGGGTTTCATTCATGTTTATTAACAGTCTATGGTTTTTTCTCTGTTGATTTTGTCCTGTACGTGTATTAGGAAGCTTCTTCTTTAACAAAAAATACTGTTGTTTTTTAACTGAGAACTATTAACTCACTGAGAATTGTTGTCATTGAAATTTAAATAAAAAGTTTCTGCATCATACTGTTTGTCAGTCACCCTCCTGGACCATTATTTATATTTAATTAAATTACATCCACCTTTTTTATAACTGGCTATATTTACCACATGGTCCCCACACTAGAGGCTCTTCTAGATTCACTCTGTCAACAGCAGCATGTGAAGCTTAGACTGCAGACACAGGCATGCTAATGAGATGACATTTAAATCATATTATAAAGTATTTTTGGGAGCAGCGCTGTCTGGAACTTAACTGACATTGGATGTCTTTGCAGAGTGTTCAGAGTGTATTTTAGGTAACCAGTTTGTTTCAATAGTCATAGAGGGAGATGTGTTAATGTGCTGTGGGTGTTGTATTTCTGATCTGTATGTGAGATATTGTGTTTGTGTCTGTATACAATTTACGCATCCAGGCCTATGTTACAGTATGTATTTGCATTAGTGCCTGCATGCTTATATGCTCAAAACTCAATCCGGCTTCGAGATGGATCCTTCGCAGGTGGGTGTCATAGTGCCACATGACTTCTGCTGGAATTCAAGGCTGGGTCGGTCTCTCCACTGCTGTGTCCTAGAGTCTGCAGTGGAGAGCAGGAGACACTGTGGTCTCTGTCTGTCCGTAAATCTATCCTATTTTCTTACCCAATGGAATTAAATTCAAGTTTGACCACCAAGAAGAAATGGAGTCTGGCTTTGTGTGTGCTCCGCCTCCGACACAGGGCTCTCCGAAACAGGTAGAGGGGGAAAATCTGAGGAAAATGAGTGGAGAAGTAAAGTGTCAAGAGGTGCAGGATTGACTAAACTAATTGGATTCATTTTGGAAGGGTCAAGACAATGTGTGAGTCATAGTTTTCAATTGGTAAAGTTGAGTTTCAAGGTTTCTGCTCGCCTAGGACACAAGGTTATGTTGTGTCTCTTGTCTTAAACTTTTATTTTTATGTGATTCCTTTTCTTTTTGAGAGGGTGGCAAAAGTAGGATTGGATTGACAGGACTAATAAGATAACAAGATACCTTTATTTATGCCCTGGCCAAGCTCCAGGTTTCTGTTTTCTCACATGGAAGTGCAAAAATGCACAACATTGTTTTATAATAGAAATAGAGTGGGGCTGTGCATTGGTAGCAGATAGGGGATATACTGGTTATACTCCAATCATGTGTACAGTACATCAAATGTGATTTTCGTCTGCCTCACTCACTTTTAGTTTCTTGTTGATTACTTAAGTCCCTCTGATTGGTATCCTTATCTGCTTGCTCTGGGGTTTACCTCTCAGGCTGCTAAGAGGCTAACACCCTTGTTTATTGGTGGATGTTTTTGGGAGTATTGAACAAGTTCGTTTTCAGGCCTCTCTGCTAGAAAACCTTTAGGAAAGCCTCAGGTGGCAGGTAGTATATATACAGTAGAGCTATAGTGTCAAGCAAGGCAGCTGGTCGGACAAATGAACAGGTCAAACATGATTTCACCCAGGAGTTAATGTTCCAAGTCCCAAGTAAAACCAATGTTGTCTGATGGTTTTTTTTAATGGTAAATGGTAAATGGACTTGAGCTTGTATAGCGCTTTTCTAGTCTTCTGACTACTCAAAGCTTTTACACCGCATGTCACACCTACACATTCACACCCATCCACACACTGATGGCAGTGGTAGCTATATAAAGTGGCCATCAGATGTAACTAATCCCATTCATAAACATTCATATGCCGCTGACGAAGCAGCAATGTGGGGTTAAGTGTCTTGCCTTAGGACACATCGGACATGTGGCTGGAGGTGCTGGGGATCGAACCCCAAATATTCCAATTGAGAGCAGACCAACTTTACCAACTGAGCCACAGCTGCCCACGAACCATGATCTTTTCCAAAACCTAAGCAATATATATATATTTGTAGTTTGGAGGGGTTTGGTTGGATTAAGTATCAAAAGTGCCGGGTTATGTTAAGGTGAAGATCCTGGTTCAGATTGGAGTATTATCCTCAAATGTGTCCAGGAACACATGAGGACTAAACTTAAAGATTTCAAATGTTGCCTTTTCTATGATTGACAGGCCTATATTATAGCTTATTGTAGTTTGAAGGCAGTGTAATATATAAAGACCCCATTAAGATTGACATTCACTTTGATTGGCAGTAATTAATAGACATGATTTAGAGCCTGCTTCTGTAAACTAATAAAGTTATATTACTTTTCAGGAGGATTATTGTTACGTTAAACTCGAGAGGGGGATTTTCAATCACTGAAGCCCCGTGGGAGTTTAGAGCACGCTGCACCAACTGAGCAAAAAAAACCAGTCTCAAACCACAGACCAAAGAAAGTGAAACAAGATTGTTGTTAAGATTTTTTCTGTTTTTTTTCTTCAGGCTGTTTATCAAAGCAGTCATATAGAGGCCTGATTTACATAAGAAGTTATACACGCACTATATCATTATTATTATATTATATTATTATCTATATATGATTCTACTTCATCAGGTACACGACCTCTGCCAAAGCTCTCACATGACTTCAACTTGAACTTTTACAAAACTTGTGATTTTTCATCTTTTTGGGTGAAATTGTCAAAGTTCAGGATTCTTCTTCATGTTTATTATTAGTGTCCCTGTGTGTGGAGGGGTTTTCATAATCTGGCCCCTCATGTATGTAGACATGTATTAATGATAAAGATGCCGTCAGACTATGACGATCAAAAATATATATACAGTATATATATTTTTTAAGTTATTATCTTTGGCCTGGCTGTAGTTTTGGATCACAAACTCATTGTCTGCTGTACCTGTTGAACTGGTCTCTGAAGTGATGTGGCCCCATGATGTTGAAAATAAAGAATTTAGATAAATCTTAAGCTCAATTTTTCAAAATCGTATCCAAAAAGTCTTGCAGCGTTTCAGTCATTTGTGTGCTAAAAGTGTTATATTAACCACTATTTGCACGGGATTAGTATTACCTGGGGCCCTCTGGTAATTGGGATTTATCCCTCAGCGCCAAACGTCAATGTTTGGTACGGCCAATTCGCACTGAATAAGCAAAAAAAATGACCACATCAAATTACTGAGAACTGGATTGGGTGAATTCCTGGTAAGCTCTCATGGTAAGCTGTTGTGTCTATTCTTGTTAGTTTTATTATGTTATATACACCAAATAAATGTATTTTAAACTGCAGTTTTGTTGGAGAATTATAAATGCATACATTCTGATCATTTTCGAGTCCAAGTAGAAACCTCTCCTCTTTTTATGCATGGTTAACAAGGAAAAAGAAGCTTCTCAATGTGCGCACATATGACTGAATTTACAATTCATACATACATACACACACATGGCTTCTCATGAGGCTTTGCTGTAACTAAGTGTGGGCGGATGTAACCTCCACAATAACAGGCTTTGTGGCCGGCTGACGTCATTGGAATGTATAAATACAGAATGCAGAGAATGAGTGCACTATATAAGAGAGAGTGTAAAGTGCACTGCACAATAAAAGATACAGCAGATACCCATCGGCTCTGTGTGCGAGAAATGCTGGAAGATGTTTCTATACTGAGCAGAATATACCATGAACACCAGGCTAATGGCTTTTTTTCCCAAAGAAAACACACATGATGCATGCAAAAAAAAACATGAATGAGAACATGATTTTCTTAGTGTGCATGCATGTTTTTGAGTTTTTGCTGGTGTGTTTTTTATTTATTTTTTGCACTCAGGAGACAGAAATGTGCTTGTTCTACTGGGTCTGCAGCCATGTCACTTGACTTCCACTGCCTCGAGGCATTGTGTGTCTGGTTTTTTCTTGCACACATGCGCACATATGCCACCCCACCAGCCATGTAGAGCTCCTGTTTTCCAATGCAAATTTAATTCCAAGTCAACTGGTTTTATCGCAAGGGATTTCCATGCAGTCACAGATGGGTGCTGCAGGTTTATTTTAGTGCACCAACATGGCTGTAATTGTTGTGTATGTATGGATTCTGCTCATTAGCCTTTTGTAGCCCATCATCTTCAAATGTGTGTGCGTTTTTGCAGCGTGTGTGTATGTGTGTACGCCCTGCATGGTGTATCCACTGTGGAGTTCAGTCAATTCTGCGTAGCATGTGGTCCTGTGGGGAATTTCAGCAGCAGTCGATTCAGACTGTATAGATTGGTTTGGTTTGAGCCCTGCTGCACAAAGCACGGTTTTTATGTCCTTCTGTGTCTATTAATTACCATTGAAACTATGTTTTAGCTTCGACACTGACAAATGCACAAACCACTGCAATCCCATTTGTATCATAACCAAATTATGGCTTTTATTTCAGATTTTAGACACTTATCTAACGCTTTTTTTCAAGACTTACATTTAATTCGTGAAGAGGTTCATACTGAAATGTCAGCAGGATGCAGTGGCTGATAATGAAACACATTTATTGCAGTGAAATGCATTGATTTCTTGGGTTGAATTGTGTATCTTGCTTATTTCCAAACTAGATGTAGATCAGTAGTTACAAAGTTACTGGTGATATCTATGGAGGAAATCCAATTATTGCTGCAGGAACAATACTTGGCTGCAGACAGGCAATCCATGAGGAATAAAATATTAAAAATTAAAGTCATATATACCTGCATGAAAAATGTTCTGAGGAACAAGAGAGATTTAACCATTTTTGTCTGTCCTCTTCATATTAATCTTTCATTTAGAAAGTCTCTTTATCTTCAGTATCTCAAGACCTGCCAGTTTATCTTAGTCACTGTTAAGTTCATCTTCAGTGAGAGATACCTGTAGCTCGTTGTTTTCATTGATGCCTGTTGGAAAATGTCAGGAGGACACGTGGCGACAGCAACACATCCACAACACATTCCTAACACACAACACATTCCTGCACAACTTTGCTGCTCATTTTGTGGCGTACCTGAATTGTTGAGAGCCTCTTGCCAAGCTGGAAGGGCTGGATGGTGTTCAAAGCACTAGAGAGATCAAAGGGCGAAGGCCTCTGCTGCTTTTTGGCCTCTCTAGGCCACAGTAAGCACCATGCAGAATGAGATAAAGTAGTCCTTTACACCACTGATGCAGAATCAGTTTCTTTGTGCTTTTTTTGAGTCCAGTGTTACATCTGTTGAGTAACTGGAAGCTCTGGGACTTCGCTTTTTGCCACAAAATTAAAACTGAAGTGAATAGCCTGAACCCTCAAACATTTGACTCACTCAGGAGTTTGTAGGATTGACGGGAGCTTTAAAAATGCAAATTCACTTCCCAGTTACTGGAAATGTTTTTATTTACATTTTTTCTTCCTGATAGAGACTCAGATATGGAGGGTTTTTTTGGCCCAGTAAAGTGAAGGAATTCCAGACCCAAAACAAGCTTAGCACCTTGATATTGGAGCTACTGTACCTTTAGTGGTTGCTCCCTCCTGTCCCGTATTTTAACTTGTTTATTTTGAACATAGATCTCCTTTCATCCCCCCCCCTTTTAAATATCTGAACTTAAAACATACAATGTGCAATGTGTAAACACTGATTGCTTACCTACTTTCTGCTGACTTATCTTTTAAGCCTTGACTAATCTAACAGTCAATGTAAAACAGATTGTATTTATGGTACTGCTGCATCAATTTAGATTATTTTCTGAGCCCTTCATTGCAGGTGTAACAAGTGCAACCCTAATTTGGTGTTCTCTCTCTTGCTTGCATTGTTACTTCCTGTTTTTGATTTCCTGTCGTAGTCGGTAAAATCCATCTAAAGTCAAAGAAGAAGTTCAAGAACAAGGTAGCCTCCACCTTTCACATTCATAGTGTAAAATAGAATGTGGGATCCAGCATTACACCTTATGCTAAAGTATTGAATCGATGTCTGGTGGTGGGAAACAGCATCCGGCAGAACCATAATGTGCAGCGAGAGGTTATGTGGGGGCAGTGACGGCAGGCTGCATCCTGAAAATAGTTGTGAAATCTCAGTTCTGCTCACAGACGGATCCTCTGGAGGAGAGGAGAGAGTGAGTCAGCTGTCCTGCTGACACGGGGCCGAGATGGTGAGACGGAGAGAGTGAAAGATTAACGATGAATCGATCAGACGTAGAGGCAGGATAAGCTGAGCTGAAGGACACCCGCGGTCTGAAACCCACGCCTTCACAGTGAGAGGAGAGGAGGAAGATGCTCTTGTTGCTTAGGAATACCTGTTACCTTGGTGATGACTAGACGTGTATGAAGATGAGTCATCAAGTTTGAACGCTAGAGCGGTCGACTGCTCAGTGCGGTGTCTCAGTGGTCGGAGGTGTGTCAGCTACGATCTGTGAGCTCTTTGTCGTTAACAGCGGGACACAGCGCGGATGTCAAAGTCTCAGAAGGATTAAATTGTGAGATCATATTAGTCTGAAACCAGGGGAGGGTGCAAAAACTAAAAACTAATATTTCTGCAGAGGAGATATACAAAGTGACCACAGGTAAAAGTGCATTTTCCACTTTTTTTGAGAGTTTAAAAAAACAACAACTTATATTTGGGCTTTTTAAGCCTTTTATTGAAAGACAAGACAGTGGATACACTCTGAAATCAGGGAGAGAGAGTTGGCAATGACATGCGGCAAAGGAACCACAGGTCACATTTGAAACACAGGTCGGATTTGGACCGCCCACTTTGTTGACTGTAGCCTCAGTACATGAGGCATGCAAACTAACCACTAGGCCACTGGCACCCCCAACCACAACCTGATCAACATCAGAACCCAAACATCCTCAGAATTTAGGGAACATAATAACTCATAATAGTTCAGGCAACACAGGAATCCAGGCAGCTTAGGTTGAGACCAAGGCGGCCGAGGATGTAAGAAGATGAATAAGCAATTAAAAGAGATGGAAACAATAACAAGTGGCTTCAAGCTATAAAAAGAGATCAGAGAAATATCAAAGAATATTAAAAATTAGACACAAATGTGCATCTTTATTGGCCGAACTTTGGTAGGAAGAGCAAGCCTTACACAATGTTCAAAGAAAATGTTTAAAAAGAAGGTTCTTATTCTACAGTAATTGATTCATATGTTTTTTCAAAAATCAAGAAACAAAATCCTCCCCTTCATTTTCCTTCAGGCTTTTTAAATGTGTGTCATAAAATGGGACAAACGCAGTGAGACCCAGATTCATCACAAGCAAACACGGGGAGAAAAAGCATTTGTGGAGTTCTTTAAAGTGGCTTCATGTCCTGATTTGTAATTGATGGAGGACTGACTGCTAAAGCTCCAAAAACAAGCCAAAACATGTGGATTTAAATACTATATTTAAATGTAAAGCAGCCTTCAATATAAAAACTTTGCATTTGAGAGGGCACAAACATCCTCTTCTAACAGTAGCGACTGATTATTTCTTTCCCAACATTATCATTCAAAAGAATCACAGTCAGTGACATTCTGTGCCACAGACACTGCCACAGCTTTAGCACTGGAAGTGGCCTCCAGCTGCAGATCCCTGGACTTTGAATGTCTAAATGCTTTCAAAGTGAATGACTGAATTTAATATTAGAGCGGCACATGAAGTTTCTTAAACGCACAGTATGTGGATTCCACCAGCAGGGGGCTCTCAATCTAAGCAATAACAAAAGATGACGAGGCTGGCGGGGAATCATGGGAGTGATTCTCTCTGCTACTCCAGCCCCACCCCCGATGAAAACAAACTCCGAGTTGACCGTAGTGAAGCTGAACGGGCGAAACCGACCTGAGGAAGAGAATGTGTTTACCGACGATGTATCCGAGTATAATTTACAGGATGTTTTTATCACAGCAGCACATACAGCAACGGTACGGCAGCTTTCAGTAGCAGTTCCTTCAAGCTGTCTTTGACGTAACATCCAGTGTTTCCATGGCAACGATAAACATGTCAGTCTGACATGGCGGCCACCACGAACGCTATGGGGCGTTACAACTATAAAATTAAGTATTTCTCTGGTTTTGATAACTTTTGAAAGTATTAGTGGTAAATGTAAGTACTCAATAAAACATATAAAATAGGTTTGGTCAATTTTTTATTTAATTTAGATATTTTAAATTCTACATATCACACCTTTATATTACACCTGTCATGTTCACATCGTTAAAGGGCAGTAGCCAAAGCTTGAAACAGCTTATTCTTCTGTGCTATGGACCTCTATAGTTGTCAAAAGCTATAAAAACCATCATCTTGCCACACAGTCACACCCTGTGTTTATGCACTGTGTGTTTACTTCTGGTCGTTTCCGCATACACGATCCTGCTGTGTAAATACTCACTGGAGAACCAAATCATGGCTGAAAATAGTCTCCTAATAAAAACACGTCTTACAGCTGGTAGAGGAACATGTAATACAAACAACAGCTGCCCAGCTCATTATGATAAGCTCTGTATAAAAATGGATACAGAGCTTTTTTCTTTTGAGAGATTTCCATCTTCAGTAGGAACACTAACAACTAAAATAAACAACTTCTCCTTTTAACCTGGAAATTGTCATTATGGAGTTCTACAGTAACACTTTGTATACATAGACATTGAGTGAGGATTTTAGCCTGAGTGGTGCTGGAGTTTTGATGGAGATCATTATATGAATATTCAGGGTTTAAAGAAAAATCAGGTAGCAATAGGGATAGGGAACCGTGCACACCTGAGAATGTAAAGGATGTGCACAGGGTACCCTGTTGGTCATTTAGGGATAGAGAACTCTTTGTTTTTTACCTAATTTAATTTCCTTAGTGGACATTCTGCTGCACGGATTTTGTAGTTGTGACTATGTTTGGACATTTTCAGTGTTTTTTTCTCTAAAGGACATTAAAGGCAGGGTTGGTAATTTTCTCCAGATTCACATTTTAAGATTTTGGTTGAAATTGTCTATAGGTCCTGACAGACATTCATAATTCATGTACTCTGAAAAAGGAGCGAAAAAATCTGTAGAGGTTGTAAGGATGTAAAAACTTTTACCGATCTGCCACGAGGTACCAATCTGATGAACCAATCATGCCTCCCTGTCTCCCTGCTCGTTCTCTACCCCATGCATGCATGAGCCCACACTCAAAGCATGAGCTGAGGTCCACTTCTGGACCAATGGCGCTTGTGCATGTAATTGAGGGGCGTGGCTTTTGAGGGAGCACAGGGGGAGGGTGTGGGTGCAGACGGAGCACTGAGGGAATGCTACTTTCAAAATCATGCTAGTTTTCGAACATTACCAGCCCTGCCTTTAAGGTTTCCCTCATTTCCAATGCCGTCGAGATTACAGGCACATTAAAGAAGCAAAAAACCCCAACATATTATAAATTACAAAAACAATAGAAATCGATTTAAACAATTACAATTTGAAACGGTATCTAGAAATCCTGATCCATAACTCTGCAAGAGAGGGAATAACTTTAAACGTACAGTATGTAAAATCCGCCGCTAGGGGGCTCTCAATCATTACAATAACAAAAGATGACGTCGCTCCTTGCGGTGCATTATGAGAGTAAAAACGAACGACTCAATACGAACGGGCAAAACCGACCTGAGAGAGACAATAGGTATGTGTACTGACGATGTATCCAAGTATAATTTACATGATGTTTTTTTATCACGGCAGCACATACAGGGACAGAACGGCAGCTTTCAGTAGCAGCTAGCGCTAGCCTATGCCGCGGTCTTTGACGTAACATCCGGTGTTTCCTTGACAACGATCAACATTTCCTGTCTATCGTGGCAGCTCATCATGGCGGCCGCCTAGACACGTCCCGTTACAACTATATAATTACGGATTTCTTTGGCTTTGATAACTTTTATAAATATTTGAGGTGATGTAAGTACTCAACTAAAAAATATATATAACATGGGTTTAGTCCATTTTTAATTTAAGTTAGATATCTTAATGTAACATTAGCATGCAATTCTACATACTGTACCTTTAATCGTTATTTATCTAGAGGGTGTTCCATGAGCTTGGGGCATCAGAGGAAGATGCAGTTTTACCAAGTTCAGTACAAGCTCGAGGGACTTTAAGAAGCAGCAAATCAGGTGAACGACTCATGTAGGATCCCAAATTCCACTCCAACAGGGTTGTTATGTAGGGAGGTAGTTTACCAGTAAGTAAGGAACAAAAACCATGTGGGAAGAAACTCAGATCAAGTTAATTTTGTGCTTATTTGCAAGTTTTCTTTGTGTAATGTAAGCCATGCCTGATTCAAAGGCATGCTGGTCTGTAGGAAATGTACCAATGGTGCTTGAGATGCCTTTGTGGGGCGTGAGAGTTGAGCAGCTGACAGCGGGCAGCATGCGTATGTGTGCAGATGTTTGTACATCACACTCGGGCGGGTGTAAAAAGCCGTCAGGGCATGTCCACACACATAACAAGATGTTGAGGGATGGAAAACTTCTGCAGTTATTTACCTCCAAAGTACAAAGTTGTAGGCTGACAGAGTCCTGTCTCAACCTGTGCTCTGCAGTATTTTAAACATGCACCACTGCAGGAGTGGACAACACAACATTAACACACACATACAGACACTCAGCGTCTTTAATATTACAACCATAAAAATGCTAAAACATGCAGGACATTCCTGATGGTTCGCTCACTGTGGCCTGAGGCGAGGTGATCACACACACACACACACATACATACATGCACAGACACACTTTACAGATGAACCTTTTCAGTGTTCCTTCCATCCTTTGGATCAGCACACCCCTTTATTATCCCCACCCTGTGTTAGGTTCATTTTTTTTTTACCAATGGCTAAACCAGTCGTTAAAATGTGCTTTCAGTGAGGAAAATGACTGATCGTCTGTAAGACTCATAAACACAAAGCTTACTGTGTTTGAAGGCCCCCAGCTCAAAATGTTGCTTAACATTGTTTGGTTGCTGTTTGGTCACTTTTTTAAAGAATTAACTCTTTAAAAAAAAAATCAAATTAATTTTGATAAATTGTGCAGTAATGTCATTTTGATCAATTTTTAAATGTTTAATATTCCGTACAAAATGTGTGTTTTTTCCCCCAGAGAGACTGCCGACATGGTATTGGTCCCCTCTTATTTTTTAGTCTTATTATGGCTTTGTCTTTCCACTTGTTTCTCAACAATGTAGGTATTTTTTTCATTGTTGTTCCAAATATATGAGACCATGCAGCCAAACTTTATCTTTGTATCTTGCATCATGTTTACAAATACATTTTTACCCTGTTAAACAAGTATTTCCTCACAAGTGCAGATATATACTGTGCAGTATGTGTGTTTTTTCCAGTAAAACTTGGATCAGAATCAGTCTTAACTTCTAATGAAATGGTCATAAGTAAACCCTGAACTGATGAGGGCTAAAAATACAGCAGCTTGTGAGCACAGGAGAGGCAGGCAGGGACCCTTCAGGAGCAAATTGAATCTCCAAGTGTGCAAATTAGTGCCAATAAGTGGAGAAAATTGATTATTACACCTTTTAACCAGAGGAGGGGAAGTAATCACAGCTGATTGGTTCTTTTGAAACCCCTGCTAATTGTTGAACCTCAGTGACACATTTTAGATTCAGTTCACAACGTATTACGTATAATACTGATTGTTCTCATTTACAATAAATTCTCCAAAAGGTTTACATCATTAGTTTATGTTGAGGATATTAAACAGCAGCACATTATGACAGAAGAGATTTTGGAGCAATCTTCAGAGATCAACATATCTTGCAGCTAATAACAACCTCTTAGAGGCAGATTGACATAATGGCACAGTGAGGGAAGAATCTAGAAGGGCACATGGGCGGTGCAGACGTCCACCAGGACCAAAGGTTTCGTTTTCTGACAAACATATTAAGTGCAACCACAACATTAGTCTGTTTTCAAAACTGTAACAAGGTAGGTCAACACATCATGGCTGTGTTTCAATTATGCGTCATGATCTTAACTTTGCATACTACACTATTAAAATGTTCAAATATTACATATATGTGATAATATCTAACTAATGCTTGGACTTTGACAACATTATAAACATGCAGCTTAACAAACAACATTTATTTAAAGAAATGTGAACAAGGCAGACATTTTTAATAGCTGTGTACAAATTTAATCTTATATTCCAAACACATTTTGGCTTCCCCAAGACAGAAAATGAAAGAGGTGAGAAGATAACAGACAAGACAAAAACTGTGTGCAAATATTGCAAGAAGACAGAGAACTACACAAATAGCACCAACATGATACAGCATTTAATCGACACCACAATGAGAAGCTCCAATCACCTCCCCTTGTTGAGAGAACAAAAAACATTAAAAGGCCAAACCTCACTGACAAGCGGGTTTGCAGCCCCTAAAGGAATCTGTTTCAGTCATAATTTGTCTACAGTCTCATTTTGTAAAATAAATCGTGAGAGAATCGTATCGTGACCGTCCCTAACAAACAGACAAAAACATAAAATCATGATCTCCCTGGCAGAAGCAATGGTACAGTATCTAGAAGATATAAGATCTACAGTATATGTCTCAATTGATCCATGCAGATATTTGCATCTTTAAAAAGGATGGAAAACATCTCCTTAATACAATCAAAGCAAAGAAAAACAACCCACAAATCTTTTCTATGGTGACTTTTGCCTTTATCAGTTAGTAAAAGCTGTAGAGAAGCCCGGAAACAAAAATCCAGGGAGCCCATCTACTTTGAATTTCTAACCTCACACTGTGTTTGAAGGTAATGACCTCACTTCACTGTTGTGTTTTGGTCTTCAAAGATGAGCTTGTTGTCAGCTCAGGGGTTTTGTGTTTTCCACTTGCTCAGCAGTAATGCTCTCTCCACCTTCACCTGTCTCTCAGTGTAGTTTAAGGTGAAGCGATGTGCAGCGTGTTTCGATGTGGAGCAATCTGTTTTGACAAAAACATACTGTGTACACCCACATTCAGTGTGTGACTGCAACAAAGCAAATCCTGCTTAAGCTCTTTCATGAATAATGACTATTATTTTTATTCATGATTGGATCCAGAAACAAGTCTCTCTCTCTTCCTTTTCAGTTTGTACATGTTCTGTATGATACCTCTGTTTTTCTCTGCTTGTGTCTTTCTGATATTTCTCCTTTTTTTCCCTGTCTACTTATCATATGCTCTGTCTTTCATTCTGCAAACTGCATTTGTCTTTATCTCTATTTCTCTCTATTGTTCTCTACACTAATCTTTCTATATTTTTCTTTCTCTCTTCTGCATCTCTCCATGTCTCCACGCATGTTTTTTCTGTTTTCTGTGTTCTATGCATGTGTCCATCCTTCTGTCTGTCTGTCTGTCTGTTTCTCCTTCTCTCCTGACCTTCTTTTCTCTCCCTTTCTCCTTTCCACCTCTCTGACTGTGATTTCCTCTCCTTGTTTTTGATTCCTCCTCATTCTGTCACCGTCCTTCCTCTGCCTACCTACAGTACCTTCCTGTCTGTCTCTCAGGCGGTGGCGTCTTTGCAATCTTAATGTTTTTGCTGCTTGGCTCGGGTCCAGAAAGTTCCGAGAGGCTAAGTGTTAGTGCAGCCAATGGGAAGACGGGCCGTAAAAAAAATGCTGAGCAATTAGACGTGATGTATGTCTCCCTACGTGACTGCTTTGGTAAAGAAGGAGCATCCTCCTGCAAGGACAAAGCCCACCACTGCGTGCGTGCGTGCGTGCGTGTGTGTGCGCACGCATCAGTTGTAAAATAGCAATGAAATCTCAATGCCAAGTTGTCTTCTGTCCTTCACTGCAGTATTGGAAGAGCCGGTGCCATTGGGTATGTGTTTGTGTGTGTGTGTGTGTTGGCCTTGCCACCATGTTAACTCTTTGTGTCCTGGAATTTTCTCGTCCCCCCTCCCCTCTGCCTCCCCTCCTCGCTCTGCAGTTGCCATGGCAACGCACCAAGAGGCTCCATCATGTGTCTGCGCCTGTGACCGCAATTCTATAACAGCTCACAAGCACTGGCTTTGTGTGTTTATATTTCTCCCCGTCTTAATTTAGCTTTTGATCATGATGCTGGTTCTGCTGCGACGTGACGCTGAATGAGAAAAAAGTGTTTGTGTTTGTCGAGTTCTCTCAGGCTCGGCTTCACTTGTCTCACAGAGAGACATCACAGAAACGGCGAGTCGTTTTGAGGTGAAGATTCGATCGAGTCGAAAATGAGGAAATGTAAGATTGGTCGAAGATGTCAGCATTTCCTCTAGCACTTATTCATTTCAGAGCTGCAGTAGATTCTCACCTCGAGCTCTTCGCACAGTGTTTTTCTGAAGATTAAGTTCATATATTACAGGCTCATTATGGCAGGAGAACTCGTCGGGCAGAAACATTAAAAATCGTGAAATGTCCCTCAAAGTAGCTCTGTTCTCCAATCATAAGAGACCTGGATGGATGGCATTGATAAATGACTGCAGGTTTTGCATATGGAATTATATGCATTGTTCTCTAAAGTAAGGCTGTACAATATACAAAAGGTCAATGAATTATTTGCCCATATAAACTCTTTATAGCTACATCGGTATCAGGACTGGTGAGCACTGTGCCAGTCAAGGTGAAAAGCAATTGTGCCAACTTTGTTCCCCTCTGTTGTGCTTAAATTGTCGGCATAGTTATTACACCATGCAGGGGTCAACATACGGGCATTTTGCAGCTCCCTATACAAATAACTCATGTAAAAAATGTGAGGTAAAAGGTATGCATAATATCTTTAATAACTGGTCCAAACTTATGTACAGCTGGGTCAATACAGCATGTTCAGCTTTCTTCTCCATCAACCACATTTCAGCCCCCTCAAAATAAACAATTCCAAAGCAGATCTCACCCCTACAACACCTTCTTGTCTGGGAATGCACAAACAAATACACACATGAAGTGTGTGCATTCCCATAATATCGGAAACTTTCACGACTAAAGACAAAAAAAAGCTTATAGCCTACCTTTCGGAGGTGTACATGGCAAGCTTTCATCGCAGCAAAGGCCCTGTTTGACTTCTATATTTCAATTGCCTGTACCAGTTCCTGTTCTTTAGAGATGGTTGCGGCTGAACTAAGGAGGATGGGAAGCACCTGTATTGCTAAAGCATTAAAATAACTGAGGGCATCACATTTGCTTAGGTGAACTGTAGTGCTTCCAGTGGTTGAGTTCCAACTGCTACATGTCTGCTCGAGACAGTCAACTGGTGTCATTGTTTGCTCTGGTGGGGTTTGTACCATTGTTATCTTGGTCGGGGGTGAGGTTTTTTTTATCCAACACTCTTGAGATTAATGTATCTTAAAATCGAGTCTCTCTGTTTTCTGAGGCCTTTCTCCTCCCAAAGTCTTCAGTTTTATACTCGAATACAAAAGTATTTTGTTGTTTAAACATGCAGCGTCATTAGCATATCCTCACATGGCATGTGTTTACTCTGGGTGCCAAACTAAGCTGGTGTCATTAGACCAGGCTGCCACTGGCTCATAAGTGCTAGGGGGCGTGAGGTGGGCGTAGGATGTGGCTGCAGGAGCAGATTGATTGAATTAATTCTTAGCAATTAATTTTGCTTACAGAAAGCCGACCATACCGTGCAGGCAGAACTGCAGCTGGTTACTTTGCATAGCTGGTTTATTATTTCCACCCTTCCTACAGTGCCACTAAACACAATTGTCTAGTTCACCTATATGGACGCATCGGCACTGGAGGGTAAATTGGTAAAGGCTTGCATGTTATCATATATCAGTTAAAAGCTTTATGCTGCAAACAAAATCCATCGTGCATTATGCATACTCTGACGCAGGGATTCCTGATTTTATGAGCCCTCCAAACTATTGTGTGCAGATGTCAGGTGTGTAGGAGAGAGTGATGTGTGTGTGTGTAAGATTCTGTACATTGTATCAGATTTTATCATGATATAATGATAATGATATGATGTGATCATCACACCATTGTTTTTTAATCTTTGGCCTGTTTATCCAGGATCTTACATGTTTTTACTTTATCCTAAAAAAGAAGTCAATTGATGTTACATTTAAAAAAATGTTGCATTTCAGTTTGATTCTCCAGAAATCTCTTTGTTTAAAACAGCATGTTAAGTTCAAGCTTTGTTTTTTACATACAAGTATTTGTACTTAAAGATCAAAGGGCTACTCTGAGTGCAATAAAGGGCCCATATTCAGCCCAGAGGCTTTGGATTGAATAGTTCGGTTGTTTGGGTGGCATTGGCTTAGAAACAGAAGCATTAAAGGCAAGTTCCCAAACTCTCCCCAAATAGCCGTACGTGCCATAGCAGCCTCCTAAAGCAAAACCCTGCATTTCCTGCCTGATCAATCATTGTAAGTCGTCCTGGATGAGAGTGCCAGCTAAATGCTGTAAAAGTATCGAGGCCTGGAGAAAGAGGCAGACTGAGCTCTGCAGCCTCTTTTATTTTTCCCCTCTCATGGGCTCAGTTCCATTTTAGACGACAGGGGAAGTGGAGCAAGGCCGTCGTAGACCGTAGAAATGAACACTGGAAAGCTAACTTTTTCTCATATGTTATTATTTTCTGTTATTACATTTCCAGAGTTGCAAATATCAAGTTATTTTTGGACTGCTTCCATTTTCCTGCCCATTCTTGTCTGAGGTGTAGTGTGGATGTTGATTGGTTCAACCTGAATGTCTGAGCTCCAGGCAAAGTCAGACTGTCAAACAATTGCAGTAATGTTCACTCCACATAAATCCTGCTTTGAATCCCCGTCTGACAGGAGCCTTTCTGTGTGGAGTTTGCATGTTCTCCCTGTGCATGTGTTGGTTCTCTCAGGGTACACCTGCTTCCTCCCACAGTCCAAAAACATGCTCGATGGGTCAACTGGTTACTCTGAATTTGCCCGTATTTGTGAATGTGAGTGTGGTTGGTTGTCTGTCCCTATATATCAGCCAGTTTTTTTGGGGTTTTTTTATTTAACAGGGACACAAGCAGTGAACAGCAGTGAGTAGGTGCCATGCATACAGGTTTCTAGCCGTGGCTAATTTGCAACCCCCGTCCCTGGCTAGGCTTTTAGGATTAAAACAGAATCAGAATTGACTGGCGAACAGTCCAGGGTGTTCCCCGCCCCGCCTCTGGCCCAATGACAGCTGGGATTGGCTCCAGCCCCCCGCGACCCCGAATGGGAAAAGCGGTATAGCTAATGGATGGATGGATGGAAAATGAATTGATCTTGAGAAATTGACTTTGCTTATTATAACACTAAAACAATCTGCAACAACTGTGCCTAGTCATGATCAAGACGTTGTATTTCTTTCTATTTTCCCTCTTAAATTATGCTCTAAATAAAAACTTTAGTGTAGAATTAAAAGATTTTTTTTCTCTGACCCTACAGAAGTGGTGCAGAATCAACAGGCATCTGCATTTGTATGCACAGCACTGTACACTCGTGATTTTATTCAGTCAATTCTGTCAAAGAGGTTTGCAAAACAAACAAACAAAAAAAAACAATCAAAGAAGAAATGTCTGCATCAACTTAGAACTAGTAGTTGAAATAATGTAATTAGGTTAGCATCCACTGCTAATCTGCTTCTGCTTGCAGATATTGCTTGACCTGTTAGCTTTGTTTTATTGGGCTGCAAAAAAAACCTGTCCTTTATATTATGAGCGTTGCCCAGAACGTGACTGTATTCTGTTGTTGTGCAGACTAGGGTTTGTGATCATGTTATTGCAGTGCAATCCTAAGAAGTCCCTGGTGTTGTGATGTCCTCGTTCTTCCTGGGTTTTTTGTTGATTAAATATGAGTCCCTGTAGTCCCCACCTCATTCTGTATTTGTTAAGCAACACTGACTGCTGATTTTGTGCCAATTCTTTCATTTATTTCGAAAACAGATACAAAGCACATCACTTCATGTCCTTTTTTTCCTCTACTGTAAAGACCTGTCTGACACTATGTAAAAGTGTCCATGAACTTAGAACTGGTTGAACCACTGTTGAATAGAACCAGTCAGCTAGAAGTTGATATTGGATGTTAGTCATCTGCACTTAGAGTTCAGTCTACAGTAACTGTTAGTCACAGCTAGAAATACCTAAAACATGTCAAAGTAAAAACTGTACTATCCTTGGAGGTGGATTTCCTGTAAGAAGTTCAAAAGTTATCCGCTTGGTTACTGAACTTTTATCCATCTGTTGTCGTGTTTTCAGGCCTGAGACCCAGCAGAAAGCCCCGTTGAGTGCCCCTCCTCCCCCGCCGCCCCCTCCGCCTCCCCCTGAGCCGGCAGGGCCCCCGGAGCCGGAGGAGGAGATCCTGGGCTCCGACGATGAGGAGCAGGAGGACCCCGCAGACTACTGCAAAGGTCAGAGCCACACACACACTCACACGCACACACGCACACACACACACACACACACACACACACACACACACACACACACACACACACACACACACACACACACACACACACACACACACACACACACACACACGCTGAAGCCTGCTCCTTTCTGTGATTCTTTCCCTCCTCTCTCTCTCTTGCTCTCTCTCTCTGTCTCCCCTCCTGATGGGATTTGCAGCAGCTTTGTCAAAGCCATCATGGTAGTTGTGACACCAGCGTTTCAAGGTTGTTGTGTTGCTGAACAGAAAGAAGCAGCAGTCTAGTTTTCTGCAGTGACTCTGCAGGTGAAAGACTGTCCTTCTACTTCGTTACTCCTGTAAACACTGTAGAATATCTGCTGGTTAAAGTAGCACAGCATGTTTCCAAAATGATTTTCTTGGTTTCACTGTAAATAAACTAAAATGTCTCTTAATCATACACAATAATATCTCATATATATCATGATGAGTCTTTTTCAGCTGATTTGCATCTCCTTTGATGAAACATCTCTTAAGTACTGTGAGATTTTTTTTTTAAAGAGAAATGAAGAAAAACTGTCTGAAGCCATTTCAATGAGACAAAAAGACTAAACGAAACCAGAGGACATCAAGTGGTTGTGTTCTGGCTTCTTTTTATTAGCGTTCTCTCTCAAAGCACATTTTCGCACCTTTCTTATTTCTTAACATTTTACAGACTTTACAAAACCCTCTAATGCAGTGGTTCTCAACTGGTGGGTCGGGACCCAAAAGATGGTGGCGGAGCCGTTTTCAGGGGGTCGTGAAGGTGTGCCTGGGCTCATTAAATAAATCTGGTTGGTCGAAAAATATCAGATATTTGGTTTGCGATTTTACATGAAGTAGTTGGTGGTGGGTCCTGAGACTAGACCAGTTGAGAACCACTGATCTAAACTATATATAGAATATCTGTCAGACAATAATTTAAATTGCCTCTTGGCTGGGAAGTAATTATGTGAAGTTAAGTAATTATTGACATTTTAAATACCATCTGAGACGTGAGCCATGTTTTAAACCTGTGCTTTAACTTTACTCTGAGCCTACTCTGTAGCCTACATATATAGACTAGGTCTGTGCTGCTTGACAACTCGGCTGCCTCTGTGTTATTGTTCTGTGTGTGTCTAATAAATGTGTACTACAGAAACTTTTAGTCAAATAATTGCAATGCAGAAATCATACACACAAAATGCTGCTATAAAGACTTTGGGACTGACGATATTCCAACAGGCTGTAGCACCAATAAACAAACAAGAACAAGCAAAATGTCCTCAGTAGATTTGGTGCAAGGCTACAAAGTGGACCAATCACACATGTTGGTCTCTATGGCCCCTTTTTCAACTTAGTCAGTTCAAGAGCTGGTCAGGAGCCAGTGCCTAAGTTCTTTGAGTTTCGGCAGCCAAAGACCTGGCACTGTGCCAGAAAAAAAAAAACGGTTCAAGAGTAGCGCCAACTCCTTGCTGGTCTACAAGATTTCAAGTCACGAGTTAGATCACAATGTACACCGCAGCCAAGAGTCCAAGTGTGTGCTGTTTGTGGAAAATATCAATAAAGCTTGAAGAAGATCAATACATGTTCACATTTTAGAAACAGGAACCTGCTAACATTTAGCATTTTCACTTGAAAAATTAGCTAATTTATTTATTAATGATCAACAACTAACCATTTCAGTCCTTACATTTGATTTAAATGCATCCAGGCTTTTAATAAAGTTTTTTATTTGGTTACTTTATAGATGCTATGTGCTTGTTGGAATATTTGTGCTTTTCTTCTCTCCTGCGTCTACTTATTAGTTCATCTCTAACACTCACTTGTCTTATTCTCTGACAGCTTGTCATCCCTCCCTCTCTGTGCCGCCCCCCATCCTCTTCTTCACTAATGGATTTCATGTCATTGCCTGGTTATCACTAACAGTCCCCTGTAACCTTCATCTTCTCTCTCTCTCTCCTCTTTATCTCTCTCAGGAGGGTACCATCCGGTGAAGATCGGGGATTTGTTCAACGGGAGGTACCATGTGATCAGGAAGCTGGGGTGGGGCCACTTCTCCACCGTATGGCTGTGCTGGGACATACAGTGAGTCACACAAACACACACCTGCACACACAGCATAGGAGTCTAAGTTGATGTGATGCCTCAAGACACACAAACACACTTACCACAAGCACATTGTGACCTAGAAGAAGCCCTCAGCGCTCCCTGTCAGACACAAGCACAAACTCTCACACACGCGCGCGCCCACACACTCTCTCCTTCAACTAACCTTGCTCCTCACACACACATAAAGTACACACATCATGCAAACCACACTCACCACCTCACATGCACCTGTTGACACTATCTTGCACATCAACCCAACGACAAACGTTGCAACCAACACCACCCTGCTTCAGAACAAAAGCCATCCATTTGCAGTATAATGTTGTTGTTTTTCGTTCACATGGCACCTAGGATGGACAGGTCATAGTATCGTCAACTGAGTGTCACATTTCAGTGAATGACACTCACACGTTTACTTGTGTCACTGGTGTTAATTACACTAATGGTGTTCATATGGCTCATGAGATGGAGTAGAGTTACTGTACGCACACTGTGCAGTCAGACACATCCCTTAAATATGCAAGAATGTTAATAAACATTCGTTAGATCTTCTCTTCCCTTCTCTTCTCTTCTCTTCTCTTCTCTTCTCTAAGTACATAACTTAAATGTTCAG
Organism: Tautogolabrus adspersus; assembly: GCA_020745685.1. Lineage (NCBI taxonomy): Eukaryota > Metazoa > Chordata > Actinopteri > Labriformes > Labridae > Tautogolabrus > Tautogolabrus adspersus. The sequence goes on from CM036539.1 coordinate 24,790,637, forward strand.
TTTGATTTTTGCTGGGCCCTCCGTGGCTCTCTCATAATTCGTCTACATAGTCAGTTTTAGTCACTAAATAAACTCAAAGAAATAATCTAAAAAAACAATTATTGTCATCATCAATCTTTTAAGGCTAGAACCCGACTGTTTTTGGCAATTTTGTTGATTGATTTCAGCAACTAATAATTATTTTTAGATATTTTTTAAAGAAAAAAAGCCGACTGGGCCGCTTTATTACAGCTGAACACGACGTCATAAAGAAAGAATCTGTAAAGCATAACCGGAGATGCGCCCACATGATGTACAGGTGTCATACAAAACAAAGTCAGCGATGTGATTTAGTGTCTTCTTCTATCAGTTACATTCACTAGGTCATTGAACACACCGCTGAGTCACTGCTGACTCAAAACAACAGTTTAAAAATGCACTAAGCTAAAAATAAGGATGGTATTTGAATGTCATCACTTTGCTGTTCTGTTGTCCAGTAAATATTGAAGCCAAACACAGTGTTTATTGTGCATCATTGTCTTCTCTCACGTTAATCAGATAGTGAAAAAGATACAAGAATCAGAGATTAAGTGAAGCAGCTCCTAGACGGGGGGGGGGGGCGCATTCTGGACAGCAGATCTCAAACTGTTGTCTTGAGGGGGTTTCTTGGGGTCCCCCTATAGCTCCATCCATCTGTCAAGTCCATGACAGAATGTATACGTATTTTTGTTGTTTTGTTTGTTAAAAGCAAAGTCCTGTTATTTGGAGAACCCTGAGACAAAATCTTATCTAACTAGAGTCTGCAGCCTAAATGCCGTTCATTCCAGGCTCATATGGTGGGAGGTTTCAGAAGCACTACTTCTGAGGAGTTCATAGGGAATAAAATGTTGTTGTTTTTGGTAGTCTTGATTCAAATGTGTTCTCTAATACAGAATTGCTTTGAGAACAATTAGATTTGTATTCACAGGATGGATGTGTTAAGGTCAAACACAGCCTGACTGAGACATAATCAGTCAAATCTAGAGAAAGAAAGGATTGAATTTTCTGTGTTCTGTACATTTTGAAATTGTTCAGGGTGGATTTCTTCTTGAATAAAAGGAAATTGAACGTGTGGGGGGGAAGTCAAAATTAAATATCATAGTGAATTTCCAATAAAGGTCATTTAGATATCAAATGATTTGAATGTGTGGCCTTTTATAGTGTTGTAGTCAAGACCACACTAACCGAGACCAGAGTGCTCCGAGACCAAGACATTTAGGGATCGAGACCGAGTCAAGACCAAGACCAAGGAAGGCGAGACAGAGACAAAATCAAGACCATAAACATCAATGAAAAGTCATCACGTTGTGTGTGGAGGGGGTGGTCCCTCACTTAGACCGTAACATTGGAAAGGTTGCAGCCGTAACCGGGTTCTTTTAGAAAGGGGCGTTTTCCTTCTAACCACAAAAATAGCCTGTGAGTGGTGGTCTTCAGTGGTCTTGATTTAAAATCCAGAGTCCGCCCGGTCCAAGACCAAAACAAGACAGAGTAAAAATTATTTCGATTAGGAGACGAGACCAAGACCTTCAAAGACCAATATCGAGTACTACAACACTAGTCTTTTATGTTTAGTTTTTATAGATTAAAAGCAGACAAAAGTATACATAAGTAGTATATTTCATTTCTCCCTGCGAGACCCTGCCAGTTAAATCATTTGATGCATAAAGTATGCTGGTGTTGAGAAATATTGTGTTGGCTGTTTAGATTCTCACTGACTTCGTCCTTTAGTGGTAATGTAATAAAAAAAATGTTCTGTTATAAAATGCCACAAAGCCAAATTTGCATTTCCAGAGGCAGTGTGGGCAGTCTGAACCACAGCCAAGCGAAAGTGTAATTAAAGCAGCTGCTGGAGGAGATTTCTTATCAAATCTAGAACAAGGACAAATAATCTGTCATTACTGGCTTTTATAAGCCCATTCCTGTGTGAGTCAGTATGAAGTGAAATAACTGTCTGTGTGTCTTACAGAGTGAAGAACTTTGTGGCCATGAAGGTGGTGAAGAGCGCCCAGCATTACACAGAGACGGCCCTGGATGAGATCAAACTGCTGCGATGTGTGAGCATCCGATCAGTCTGACTTTTAAGTGTTTAGAAATCTTTGTCTTTCACTCTCCCTTCTTACTTTTATGGACTCCTTTTTAATCTCTATCCTTTCTTTCTTACTTCCTTTTTCTTCCCTCTTTTATTCATTCAACATCCTTTTTTCATCCTCCCAAAATTTCCCATCTCCTCTTTTTTCCTCATTCTTTTCTCCACCCATGCTTCCCCTCTTCACACCTTGCAGTCCCTCCACTCTGGATCTCTTTTGACAAAAACACTAAAGATACACCGGTCATTTATCTTGCATGCTGGCTGCAGAGGACAGTCATCTTTGAATCAATTTTTCAGCATCTTTTTTCCCCTTACATCCATCTAACTCAGCCCCTTTCTTTTCTCACCTCTCTCTTTTTCCTTATCCCCTCATGTCTCATCTCTTCCTCTTCCTTTTTGAATTCTCCTTCAGCCACCTTTTTCCATCTGTCTTTCTTTTCCTTCTCTGTTTTCCTTCCTCTTATCTTTAATACTTCATCGTTTTCCTGTTTTTGTTGTTGTCTCTCCTTTGTCCTCTGCCCCTCCTACCTGTCATGTTTGCTTCATCTTGTTCTCCTCTTGTCCTCCAGGTCAGAGAGAGCGACCCAAACGACCCCAACAAAGACATGGTGGTCCAGCTGATAGATGACTTTAAGATCTCTGGAGTCAACGGAATACGTATCCTAATCAGAATAGTGTGTGTCTTTGTATTTGTGTGTGTGTGTGTGTGTGTGTGTGTGTGTGTGTGTGTGTGTGTGTGTGTGTGTGTGTGTGTGTGTGTGTGTGTGTGTGTGTGTGTGTGTGTGTGTGCGTGTGCGTGTGCGTGTGTGTGTGTGTGTGTCTATGTCTATGTCTATGTCTGTGTCTGTGTCTGTGTCTGTGTCTGTGTCTGTGTCTGTGTCTGTGTGTGTGTGTGTGTGTGAGACAGATAAATAATTTGAGTCCTTGACTCGCTGTCCCAGATGTGTGTATGGTGTTTGAGGTACTCGGTCACCACCTGCTGAAGTGGATTATTAAATCCAACTACCAAGGTCTGCCGCTGCCGTGTGTCAAGAGCATCATCAGACAGGTAAGCACACACACGCATACACACACACACACACACACACACACACACACACACACACACACACACACACACACACACACACACGCTTTATTCTAACGTGATGACTATGTCACAGTCTTCTCATTCTGTGAAGCACGGATGCTTTATTGCTTTACCAGCCAATTAGGAAAAATTAGGTCTGTGTACCATAAATCATGCATGTGTGCTGTAATACTGAGATTATTTGGTTGACCTTGGGGGAAGGAGGTGAAAGAAAAATAGTAGAGGAACAAATATGATTAAAACAGCAAAAGAATCAGACAGCAAGATTCACACCCATCACTTACCTTCTAAACTATGAACGGTATTGTTCACTTCACACTTCAGAGTTACCGTCCTCTACAGATTTAGGACTGTTGGGCTCTTTCCCCTCAGCCACCTGATGAGCATGTGAAGTCTTTGAGCTGCAGTGAGCTTCTCTAAAGCTCAGCTGAAAGATGAGTACATATTATATCAGACTGTTCCCCCTCTTCAATCTCAAAGCAGACAGACACAAACAAATGAGAGAACCAGAAAGAAAACAGCAGCAGCCTCTCCGCTCTGCCCTCAAAGTTAGACAAGCACCGGAAGAGCGGCTAATGAGAAAGAGAGAAGGAATGAAAAGAGGGCGAGAAGGAGAACTAAATAGGGGTGGGAGAGGTTTTCTTTTTGTCTTCTTTTTTTTTGGTGTAAACTTGTTTTTCAGTTGTATAATGTGTGTCTGTTTATCTGAATGTGTTCGCAGGTCCTGCAGGGTCTGGACTACCTCCACACTAAATGTAAAATCATCCACACAGACATCAAGCCAGAGAACATCCTGATGTGTGTCGATGACACCTTCGTTAGACGCATGGCCATGGAGGCTACCGAATGGCAGAAAGCTGGAGCCCCCCCTCCCTCTGGATCAGCAGGTAAACACAAAAACACTCGTGATGAGTATCTCAAGTGACATAGTTTAACATTTTAGAAAGGTTTCTTTCTCACTGAGAGTTGATGGGAGAATTTATAACATTCTCTAACTAGAAAATCCCAGTTTCCTGTTCCCCAGTGTCCTTTCAAAATAAGAGTTTCATTCTCTCAGCAGCCTTCTTAGCAATCTTACTGTTGTAATGGCAGAACTCAATGGCGGAATGATTTTTAACCATACAAAAAGCAATCGACATGCACAACTTTCTTTTTTTCCTTTGCACTATGAACTGTAAAGTTAACCCTTACTTGAGACCCCTGGAACACCAAAGTCATGAAGTGTGGCTTAAAAAAAGTCATATTTCAATCAATCAATCATTATTTGTAAAGCGTCAATTCAACTACTGTGATCTCGAGACGCTTTACAAAAGCATTTGGGATAATATGCAGGCAGGATTTCTCCTTTGTATTCCTCGCGTTCCTGTCGTCCACACTTCCTTGCTACTGAGTTGGAGGTCGGAGCAGGCCGTGCATGAATGAGGACGCCGATGGTTTAGGGGACGACACAGTCCGGCGGTGGTGGCTGGGCGTCAGGCCGTGGTTAAGGGACGACACAGTCCGATGACTTATAAATGTAAACCCTTATTAACCTCCCAATGTCTTTGTAAGATTAATCACACAAGATATATCACGTAAGTATTTTGCTTTAGAGGTGCTGTTTGACAGATTTTTTACTTTTATGCAAGGCCAGCAATTTCCCTTTTTTTCAGCCTATATGCTTAGCGAGAGCTGTTGGATGAAGCTTCATATTTAGCATTTCCACATGAGAGTGTTCTTAATCACTTAATCTGAAAGCCAATTTTAGTATTCAAGGGAACATCAATGCTTAGTTCTTGTGTTTTTACCAAAAACTTTACTTCCACATTAGCATTCATTTAATAGAGCACAAGGACGGAAACTAGTGAAAAGGATTCCCTGATGAATGTCAACGTTTAGAACCACTCCTAGCCTTACAGTCCCTAGTAGCTGAACAGCTCATATTGTTAATTTGATGTGTAACTAAAAAGCCTCATACTACTAAAATACTCCTCTTTCCTCTCTAAATGATTGGGTTGATCTTTGTACATGAAAGTAGTCACAGGGAAGCCTCCTGTTCCTCCTCAGTTTCTTCACACGAGACGTTTTTTGTTGTTGTTGCTTTTTTTTCATCTCCTGTCACCAATAGAAAGAAAAAAGCCAAGGTCTTGCAAAAAAATCCCCGTCTTGACAAACTCGACATGAACCCTGTCCTCCCGGTGAACCACACAATGAGCTGTCAAATGCTTGCATCAGTCGAAGAAATGGTTATGAGCCACGGGGAAACCAATTATACTGCTTACATTTCTACGCAATTAAAGCCGGGCACAAACCCATCAGCTGTCAAAACAGGAGGTCTGACTGTTGACAAAATCTGACTTTGATTTAAGAAGCAAAGTAAATAAAACATTTTAATTCCATTAACATAACAGGAGAAGCGCTAATCATCCAAAAAAAAGTCAACATTTCCTGCTTCTTCTTCAACTTTTTATTTGTAAAGGGACCATGTACAATATTAAACATAAATATTGCCATTTGATGCATTGTACCAGAGTTAGCTTAGAGCTAGTTTACATCTGCAGTCCCTCGGCAGGTCACAATTAAAACATCACATAGTAATACAAAATATAAAGTATGCCTATAAAAAACATAGCAGATTATCCACACACACACACACACACACACGCACACACACACGCACACACACACACGCACACACACACACACAAACACACGCGCGCACACACACACGAACACACGCCAACACACACACGCACACACACACACACAAACACACGCGCGCACACACACACACGCACACACACGCACACACACACACGCACACACACACACACACAAACACACGCGCGCACACACACACGCCAACACACACACACGCACGCACACACACACACAATCACACACACACACACACACACTTAAATGCATGAATGAAGATCAGTGGTTACAGAATTGAGCGTCTTTTAGCAGATTTTTCAGTTTGAGTTACAGTTCTTCATATCGTCTGGCAGAGCGTTCCACTGAGTCGATGCTTTCACACAGAAAGCTGACTGCCCAGAAGCAGAGCGACGGAAAGTTACAAAACAATCTCTTGTCAAAGATATTCTTGTAGATACTCTTGCTTGATTCTGCCACATGAAGCTACATGACAAAGAAGAGTAAATACTCTTGAATGTTTGTGTTTTAAACCCGTTTATATTTTATATTTTGGTTTAAAAAATGTTTTTGATGAATCTTTGTAGCTCCTGGTCGGCTCTGCTGGAAACTCTGAGTTAATGGCAAACAAATAACAGCATGTGCGTGTGTTGCTCCGTCCCTACACATATTTGGAGACTATTTTTTATAACAAAAGTTTGATAATTTTTTGTTTTAACAACTTTTGGAAATGTGTCATGTTTTTTTTTATAATTTTCAATAATAGTGATATTCATTCTTGTATTTATATTGGTTAGTAACACACTACTCTTTTGATGATTCCCTGGTTTTTCTTAACCTAAAAACTCATCCTTCAAAGACCAAATATGCCACTCAAAGTTCTTTTTGAACTGATATTCTACATTTTACCTACATTATGGAAAGAGTTGTAATTATAATTTCTCTCCCCTTTTTGTCCTCAATGCAATAAAACCCACATTAATGTTTTCAATGTCATGATTGCATTTCGTCATGCGAAACTGGTAGCATAAAATCAAACATTACACTGCTTCCTCTTCTTCTTCTTTTGGCGTTTATCAGCCTGAAAACCACCAGCCTTGAGGTGCATTTCCACCATCTACTGTGTTGGAGAGTTAATAAACTTCCCCACTCCTGCACGCACAGTTTCATTAGAGACACGTCCTTAAAAATGAAAGCACAGCAGAGACTTTTGTCAACATGTTTTTTGCCTTGGCATCCACCCACGACCCACTGAAAATGGTTCGGCACCCTTGGTGTCAGATGATTGAGCTGTGAGTATACTGTATACAGTAGGAGCTACATTCACAGGCATGAGAACAAACCATTAATGTTATGGATCTGGGACAATGAAATAAGGATGTGTGTGTGCGTGTGTGTGTGTGTGATCGTTTTCCCTTATTCATTTGAAATTCTCTCACTTCACCTACAGATTCTGTAAGTATCACGTAAATAAAGAGAGCGTATTCATAACCCTCCCTCTTTTAGACGAGTAAATAATGGACGCACAACATGAACTTAGCTTTTTGGCGAAAAAAAGATGTCTGTGCCACTTTCAAGCGTCTGATTGTTGTTGTTTTTCTCTCTGTCTGTCAGTTAGCACAGCCCCCCAGCTCAAACCGGTGAGTACAACAGATGTGAGTATGAAATGAGAGCCATGCACACACACACAAACATAAACACACATAGACACAACATTCAGCATGTCACATTGTTCGGACTGATGATAGCTCGAGGTGCAGGGAGGGTGCTCAATGCACTGAATGTTTTTATGAGCAAGTTTTTAACTGATTGAAAGCTCACACTTAAATTAGAACATTATTTAACAAAGAAATCCTGACTAAACGGGATGCTCTAGCATTTTAATACATAATGTCCCAGATACTGTAGCATTAAATTAGAAACTAGTTCCTTTGAAGGTCCCTGTCTAAAATCAATTAAATTAAAATAATCTATATTACATCATTATATTTCTGCCCCGTGAAGTCCACCTTTACCCAAACATCAACTTTTTATAAGCTAGGAATAGTTTCTCATGGTTTATTTTACTTTTAAGACGCCTTTTTTCACATGTAATATTATGTATCAAGTACCTCTGTATAACAGTTAACATTGTTACAAAAACGTTTTTTTAATCCCTGAAAAAAGACATCCCCACTTTTTTTTATTTACTTTGTAAAACTTCAAAACTCAGCTCCTCTGCATCATCAGTACTGTGCAAAGTTTTGATTGACAGTTGTCTGGCAGCGTGAGCAAACAGCCTCAAATCTCACCCGGTCGTAATTCAAATGCTGCTAAAGCCTTTTAGTACATGGACGTAATGGCATCTCCTTTTTCTAAATGTCTTCCACGTAACAACCAGCAGGAAGACCATAAACGATCAAAAAGAAATGCTAAAAGTCTCCCAAATTACCAAAACTGAGCTTACTTAGGAGGAAATGTGTGCAGTAATATACTGGACAGTGCCCCTTTCAATGAGAATACGACGAGTTTTCAGAAAAACAAGTTGTATAGACCTTTAGGAATTTTCAAGTTTTCCTAAACTACAACTAAAATGTGATTCCTTTGTTAGCTGAAAAAAATCAAACCAAAAGTCACAATACTTTGAGACCCTGAGTTTTCATTAGACAGCAACAACAGGCTGTTTAAAACACAGTTTATTTTCAATGCACAACTCTTGTAAATTAGAAACACAACATTAAGCCTCCTATTCATTTGTGTGTTTGCCTCCTTGTGACCCTCTCTCCTCTTCTCTCGTCCTGTTTTTTCTTTCTCCTAGGTGGGAAAGATCTCCAAGAACAAGAAGAAGAAGCTGAAGAAGAAGCAGAAGCGTCAGGCCGAGCTGCTGGAGAGGCGTATGCTGGAGATCGAAGCCCTGGAGAGAGAGGCAGAGAAGAAGGACGAACGAGCCAAAGACGGGGGAGAGAAAGGGGACCATGAACACAACCCGCCTTCGCCCCTGAAGAAGACACCACCGCCAATAGGACCCAGCATGGCCCTGGGAGAGAGCGACGATGATGATGAGGAGGAGGAGGACGATGAGGAGGAGGAGGAGGGGGAGAAGGAGAGGCCCATCAGGTTGACAAATCATACATGTGAGTAACTCGATCCTTGGTTTTATTTGGGGAAGTGCAGAATAAAATCTCTTTTTTTTAAATCAGATTTCACAAATAAATTCTAGTCACCCTTACAATTAAAAAATCGAGTATGATGCATGTAATTTAATAATTATTGTAGATGTCTTTTAGGGACACCCTGGTGGTCTAGTGCTTTAAGGTTTCCTATGAAACAATAGTTATTGGGTATTAATACACTGTTATATCTATTGACATGTTCATCCTCATGCGTGTTCATCTGCTCCACAGTGATACTAGAGTCCACAAACTCTGCGGGGAATCTTTAATTTTCATACAGTTTAGCTGTTGCATCCCTGATTTTTGATACAGCTTTGAATCTCTGTTGCATCTCAAACCTTTACCACGTTTCCCATTCCTCCTGGTATCGATGCTACACTCTTTAGATAAAAGAAATATACTTAATAAATGAGTGACAATACTCTTGACCTCTGAAAATACAAATAACTGAAACTTGTCCCCTAATATTTGGATGTAAAGTTTCTATTTGTCTGCATAGTAAGGTTCACTTTCTTCATCATCATAACAGAGATTTAACTAAAAGAGGCAAAAGGCATTAAAGGCTGAATCATAACCCCAATCTGAAAATGTTTTTTCAGTTGATGTCTTAATTCTAAACACATTCAATCAAAGTTGATCATATTGCATATTTGAACATTTTAGGAACTGGAATTTGAAGTATAGTAACAGTATTTTTAACTGTACAACATTTACATGTACGGAACGACTTCAGTAAAGTTAACATAGTCATTTTAAGCACAGGTTTTATGTATCATGTCTTATGCCACACAAGTGTACATTTACATATTTCATAACCATATTGTGTCTGTTGTCAGAGGGGTTTCTTTACTGCGAAAAATATAAACTCTCTGGCCCATATAGTTGTGAGAATGTCCATTTTGGAGGAAGTCCTCTTACAAGGCTTTTTTAAATCTCTGACAACATCTGCTTCACTGCAGTGATTTTTGTACAGTACTTCGTCACAGCCTGGTTCAGACCTCTGAATCATCCCTTCAGCTCTGATTTGTAAAACACAGCTGCACTGCACTTATTAATTATTCTCCTTTAATGTGAAACAACACTGAAATTCAGTCTACTTTTCAAAATAGCCTCGCAGAAATAAAATAAATAATTTTCTGCACAAGGTTTGTGCACATTGTTTTTATTGGTGATTGTTATTAAGATTATATTTCTGGAGCTCATAAAGTCCTATATTTGACATTTAACATAAAAATGATCCATTCAATCTACAGTCAATCCTTTACAATCCTTCCTTTCTCTAAGTTATATACACTGTGAAGGGAAGGTGATCTTAGGTAATCTTCTACTGTACTCCGGTCATTGACAACTAGAGGGTGATTTTCTGAGCCTATAGCAGACCTGCAGCATGAGTGAGTGTGTGAATGTGTGTTTTCAGGTTTGTGCAGTCTGCCTGTGAATGAATAGGAGGTGGACTGGCTCCAACCAGCTGCCCACGCTAGTCCCACAGTGTATGGGTAGCTGGGCTGATTCACACAAAAAGAACCCTGCCTTTCTCCGTCTCCCTCCTCCACCCGTCTCTCCACCTTCTGTCTCTATCGTTCTCCTTTTCTCTCTTTCGCTTCCCTCTCTGCAATCTTTATTCACTTTTTTATGAGCTTTTCTACACTGCCTACACTGTCCTTGAATCGCTTGTATCTCGTTCCCACCTACTTCCTTTCTTAACTGTTTTTCTTATTTTCTTTCAATATAAGGTGCAGCGCCTCCTCAGGAACAGAGTGAGGCTCCTAACATCACTGAAGACAACCATGATGAGGAGGTAGAAGAGGAGGAGGAGGAGGAGGAGGAGGAGGAAGAGGAGCTCACTCCTATCGCTGAACAAGATACCCCAATTCCCCCCAAAACAGAACAAGGTAATGGAGATCCAAAGCAGGCAGAAGAAGAAGACGAGGTGGGGGAGAAGGAAGAATCAAAAGAGGTAGAGGATGGGACTGAGAAAGAGGTAGCAGAGGAGAAGGAAGAGCAGGAGGAGGAGGATGAGGAGGAGGAAGAGGATGATGATGATGATGATGATGATGATGATGATGATGATGATGATGAGGAGGAGGAGGAGGAGGAGGAGGAGGAGGAAGAAGAGGAGGAGAAAGAGACTGAAAAAGAGGAGAAGGAGAAAGAGGAGCCAAAGAGTGAGTGCAAAACAGAGGAGAAGGCAGAGGTAGAAGAGGAGTTAAAGGAGAAGGAAGGGGAGGATGAGAAAGAGGAGGAAGAGGAGGAGGATGACGAGGAAGATGAGGATGACGACACAACGGCAGACCTCATCACAGAGAGCACCTCCCCCATCATACCTGACAACAACAAAAGCAATTCGGTCAAAAGCAATTCAGTCAAAACCAACGGTCACGTATTGTTGGGATCTGAGGGACTAAAACCAAACCCTGGCATTCCTCCTCCTCCTTCCCCCACCCCCTCTGCTCTCCTCTGCCCCCTGGTGGAGTCTGAGCTCAGCTACACGGACAGGGACAACTCTCTCAGCTCTGCTTATGAGATGCACAACGGTGAGGTGAGTGAGAGGGTGCTGACCAACGGCTCCAGTGATCGCCACCGGGCCACATTGCCCCTCTTCCCCGACTTGCCCCTGGATCCTTTGCCAGGAAACCCCATTTCTATTGGAATGGCAGATATTGGAGCAGGGCTGTTGACCAACAGCCCCACCGCTGACCGCAGTCGCACTGTGTCGTCCTCAAGCACGGGGGACACACCCAAAGGTAACATTCAGTTATTATAAATCTATTGGTTAACAAACATAATATTGAAACTCATAAAGGAACCCCAAATTATTCTTACGTAGAGGTTACAACCCAACAAGTTGTTTGCTGCCTTTTTGTATTTTTGATGCAGGATGTAATCGTGACTTTTTAAGTTTGTGTATTTTGACGGACTTTTCCAATAATTTAAAGTTTTCTGTAATATTCCCTCCTTTTAAATGAATAGCTCGAATGTCCAGAGTGTGTGATGTTATTTGTTAAATTAATTTTAGTATCATTTAATTTTAAAAGAATAAAAAAATGATTTAATGCGGCCTGATATACGCTTCAGGTCTATAATAAAGAGGGCACTTGGATAGATTAGGGAAAGGAAAGATGATGATTAAAGTAAACTTACATCTTGGTCGAGGTAACTCGTCAGCACAACATGAATTAACGTCACTGTTATATTATCTATCTTAAACATTAAAGCTGCCCAGTAAGATAATCCACGTCCTCAGCAGGTTTTTTTTGTTTCTAGAGATCTCCTGTGGGAATTATTAATGACTCACCATCACTGTTACTCATCCACCCACAGTGTTATTCATATTATCAATTACTTGGACTCCTACCTATTAGCTCCAGGGTCACCTTTAGGGTCACATCTCCAAAGCACAAAAGCAGTTTTAAACAATATCCTGTTAATCTGTTATTCAGTTATGCAACACTCTGAATAATTCATCAGGAGAAAGTTAGTGCTGAGTTCTTATTATTTGGATTCCATCTGAAGAGTCCTCATTCTGTAATAATGCCTATAGGTACATCAAAGTGTGTAAACTCTTCTTGTGTTTCCACTCTGTCTGTTCAGTCCGGGCCCGAGCTGCAGACCTCTTGATCAACCCGCTAGACCCACGAAACGCTGAATCTATTCGAGTCAAAATCGCTGATCTTGGAAATGCCTGTTGGGTGGTAAGACGCAGTTCTACACATATTCAGTGTTTCCTGCAGGAAATTCTCCAGTGAAGGTGATAGCAAAATAAAAAGACAAAAAACAACAACTAAGCATACACTGTGTATGTACACAAATAACATGTACACAAAATGCATAGTAAAAACAATACAAGTAATTAAATAAATCTGAACTCCCTTTTTATTTGAAAGTGCTTTATAAGTCTGAGTACAACAGACCGTAATATGAAAACGCTGCATAATTTCAATAACAGTATTTGTTAGCAAACCAATAGTGAACCCTGTTAGAGGGCGATGCACATACTCATAGAACTGGAGTTACATCCAGTAACTGAACACAGCGGTCTGTAACGGAGTTTGTCTGTCTACGTTTGCAGCTTCAGACTACATCAGGCTGTTACGTTATTGACGATACATTTCTGATTGTTGTCACCCGTAACCACCAGCTGATACCTGTATGAGATGAAACAGAGAAAAATCGCTTTTCCACAGATCACGTTTGGCCCAAACCGTGGGATGTGATCGGAACGGAGCATCCGACAGCATCCGAAGCTGCTGTTGGGTCTCACACGAGACGCAGGAGGATTTTAATTCGTTTTTTTCTACAACTGTAGATAAGGCAGAGGCTGCGTGTTGTTAAGGCGGCTGCCTGAACTATAAAGTGCTGCAGGAAACATTGGATAACTTCAATTAAGCTTTTTTTCCTTTTATACACAGTGTTAAAACCTTATTCTGTCCAAAACATTTGGCAAACACATATGTTCCAAATTATCTTTATACAGCACAAGCACTTTACCGAGGACATCCAGACGAGACAGTATCGTTCCATTGAAGTCCTGATAGGAGCTGGTTACAGCACTCCTGCAGACATCTGGAGCACTGCCTGCATGGTGAGCAGAACACGTGCACATATACAGCCCATGACATACATATCAACAGTTCTTTGTTTTATTTATACACACACAGTATAGACTCACTTACAGAACTCTGTTTGATCTCTTGTAGGCCTTTGAACTGGCGACTGGAGATTACTTGTTTGAGCCTCACTCTGGAGAAGACTACTCTCGTGATGAGGGTGAGTATCTAAATCTCTATGACACACACTCAAGACAGTTAATTTCCAAAAATAGAGATGTAGAAAATGTGTCACTTCAAAGTATTCCACTAGAGTTTCACAGCTTGTATCGTTTGAGAGTAAGCTTGAGGTACAGTTTATTTAAGTGGTTGAGTGTAGGATGAAAAAAAGGTAGTGAAGAAAAAAGTTTATTGTACGTCAGAAATACAATATCCATGTGTTTAAAATGTTTTAAGAAGTGTTTGATTGATCTAGTTTCATATGTAAATGTGTGTTTGCAATTCAAACTCAATGTGTTTGATCAGATTTCTCCATTGTTCAGATGCATCGTGGCTGCTCACTTTACTATTGATCAAGATCTCTTTGTTTTCCACACAACATAAAAATGTGGTTTGAGTAGCATTTACCACAAACACTGACATTTAGTTCTGATTTCACAGAGATTGGAAAAGGATGAAAATGTCGTGTTACGATTTTCTTTTACCTGCAAAAATGTTATGTGATTATTTTCCGACAAGCATCCACATTCCTGAAATAACTTCACTTAAATAAAAGAAAATTGCAGTAAGGACATTTATTCTTGGATTGAACATTATTTTTTAGTAGAAAACAAACAACAGGCTTTTATAAGCTAGTTATAAATCAATGATCCCGCTGCATAAAAAAGATAGATACATAAATATGAATTCATACAGCTCTGTAGATTTCCAAATAAGACAGCTTTTTCAAGTCACTTGTCAGTCTATGAAAGATTGTCCTGATAAAGTAAAGTCTTATATTGAGTATCTTAGTGGTATTAGTCGTAGTATTACTGTACTAGCAAAATAAAGTCATATCTCCTTTCATCCTTAGACTGCACAGAAGTCTTATCGAGTCAAGGAGTCTTGTGCTCATAATACTCTATTACCCACGCTCTAAATCAAAAAAAGTTATTATTGTTATACATTTTGCTAAGTTTTCTTTTTAGGCACCAGTATCTGATTTGATAGGATTGATTGTAAGCACCTCACAGTTAGTATCTGAAGTATGGATTTGTTGTGCTCTTGGAACTACACAGTGCCAGACCCGCCCCCCCCCGGCCTGTTCAATGGCCATGTCTGGTCCACGTATTTGACACACAAGAACATCCTAGAGAGCACCTCACAGTCAGTATCCAAAGTATGGATTTGTTGTTGTTTTGAACATTTTCTCCTAAATGCACCTGAACAATGGACAAAGATTGTGTTAGATTTTTACTATTACTGTTTTAAAACTGATGAAAGAAAAAAAAGTGCGCTTAGCTCAAATGATAGCCAACCCTTACCCCAGAATCCCCCTGTCCACTGTCGACTGTGAATCCTGTCCTTTAGCTCTGCTGCTATGCCTCCACTCATCTTCACCTTCACCTGTGTTGTTAAAACATCATAGATACACAGTGAGCTCCTGCATGTGCTCAACATCTGGACTTGGTAGAATACTATATTGACAACACATTTTCCTACAAACTGACCTTTAAACAGTACCTTTAGGGGCAACTGTAGTCAGTAAAAAACATTTGAGTATTTGATCATCTATACAGTATACGGCTCCTATTGCTATGTAAGCCCTTCGCAGATATGCATCCATATATTTAATGTACTCTGTTCTTCCATAATAATGACTAATCTGCAGTCCTTGAGATTGTAATTTATGAAGCATCTATCCCCAGAGTTGCAAAAGCACAAAACAAACATAGAAATAAGCTTAAAGTACTTCATACGTGTGAGGAGTGACCAGCCTATTGTTTTATTGTCTACATCACCAGAAACATATCCTGCTACCACAAGAAAACAAGCCATGTACTTTTGAGATTATTGGATAAATTAATCCTTTAAAATGAGGAAACCAATCTCGTTATCACAAAATAAAAAGAGGAGTACGTCGAGCTCTCGAGGAAACGCCTGAAATGAATCTGTAATCACAGAAAACCAGGGTTGTTATCTCGAGGTAATACGATAAATCAGTTGAGATCTGAAGAAAACAACTAGAAATGACTCATTATCAAATGAAACTGAGTAGTTAAATGTATGGGTGCATGTCTGCTTATGGCCTCCATGAATTACTAAAGCACTGCAATCCCTATATTTGCATGTGAACCCCAGTCATCAACCCTACTCATCTCCTTACTCCATATCATACTTAATAAAACCCGTTTCAAACAATGCATCCTCATCTGCATTTTTTTTTACATCCTCTGATCTTTGATTCTACCAACTCATTGTGTGTTATCTTTCTCACTGCCTGCGGGACACATAGCCAGTTAACCTCATTTTGCATGTGTTGCACAGGTAATAAGCCACTGTCAGACAGATCATGACATCTTGATAATTAAACTTCGAGACACCCGTGAACTCCCATCATTGAGGCCAAAGTGAAAATAAAGTTATGTGTTCTAGTTCACTGAAGTCTGAATGCATGTCACTTTAATTCTAAAGCTGATCATTTTCATTTCATCACCACTGCTGTGGAGGCACAGCTCACTAACAGGTTTTTCTCCTTTACTCTCTGTGACTGTCTCTTTTTTCCTTCCTTCCCTTTCCTCTCTTTTTATTCCTCCCTCCCCTCTCTGTGATCTTTTCTACCCATCACTTTCCTTTTCTTACCTACAATCCAACCTTTTTTTTGTCTATTATCTCCTTCTCTTCTTTCTCGTCTTTATACTTTCTCTTCCCTTTCCTCCCTTGTTCTTTTGGTTATCCTTTTTCCTTCCCTTTCTCCTCCTCCCCGCCCTCCCTCCCCCCTCTCTCCTCCATAGACCACATAGCTCACATCATAGAGCTGCTGGGCTGTATTCCGAGGCACTTTGCACTCTCCGGAAAATATTCCCGGGAGTTCTTCAACAGAAGAGGTAGCGATGGACAGAGAGCTGGAGGGAATGGGACACACTGATGGCTATGGTGGGCTAGAGTGGACACTAGCAGACAGCCAGGACGACATATTTGTTTAATATTTTCATTTTGATTGGACTTATAAGTTAAATAGTGACTAAAAACATGCAAACAACCATGTAAAAACTGCACAACTTCAAGGAGTTCCAGTAGACGTCCATCTGCAAGTGTGTCCATGCAGTGCACTTGATCAGCAGTGTGTGTCAGTCCCATACAGCCAAAGGTGTTGACGTGTGTGTGCATGCTGTAATGCCTGTTCCCTCTGTGATGTATGTGGTGGTGGGCAGACCACATCGCTCTGATCATGGAGCTCCTTGGGAAGGTCCCACGCAAAGTGGTCGCAGCCGGGAAGTACAGCAGAGAGTTTTTCTCCAAGAAAGGTAAACGACACCGTGGTCAGTGGTTAGTTAAGTGCCGAGCCGGCCTTGTAGGTGTAGGTATGGCAGTGGTGTGGATAATGGAGTCTTGTGTGTGGTAAAGTTTGTGGTACTGCCACAATAGTCTAAATGTAGATCTAAAAAGTTGAGGTGGATGTCAAAGCTAGAAATGTAAAAAAAAATGATGACACAAATAGAAGAAAATTAAATAAAGGATTTTATGAAATAAGTCATGTCAATAAAAGGCTAACTTATGTTTGTCTCCCTAAAGATAAAATCTTCTTGTATTAAAGTCTGGCCTTACGTAAAGTAACAAACACATGAATCACAATTTCATGCTCAAATTACAATAACTAAAAAACATACATCACATAAAGCTCAGTAATCACTGTATAGATTTCTTTTGTCCAAACTAATGAACTAACTCACAAAGTATAACAATAAATGTATTAGAGTTATTAAAGGTTTTTATACTAAAAAGTACCCAGTGGGGTGCTGGTGGCGCAGTGGTTAGTGAGCAAGCCTCATGTATGGAGGCTGTAGTCCTCCAAGCGGGTGGCCCAGGTTCGAAACCAACCTGTGGCTCCTTTCCCGCATGTCAATCCCCAGCCTCTCTCTCCCTAATTTCCATCTCTATCCACTATCCTATCTCTCTAATAAAGGCACAAAAAGCCCCAAAATAAATCTAAAAACACAAAACAAAAAAAGTACCCAGTTCAGGATACTGTGATTGATATGGGACAATATCATTTGTCCTTTTAACAGCTATTTTTCTATTAACTCACAGCAAAAACAAACACATCAACATTAAGATTTGTCAAATTTATAAAGGAACTCAAATTCTTGAACAGTAGGTGGGTCAACATATCTTAAAGATGATGACGTAGATCGACGTCTCCACGTTGAATATATTTGTAATGACGCTGACTTGTTGATCACTGAAGTGACATAATAATTAAAATGATCATAAGAATGATTTTATTTGTATAGCACTTTACAGTCAAAACAAGGCATTATAGTAAAATCACACACAAATAAATTAAAGCAGATAAACAGAGAAATTATCCCCCATTCAACAATAAAAGAAACATACATCATACATTACTTTGCTGTGATTGTCTTAATCATCTGACATACAGTAGAAAGGGAGCAGAAAGGTTGTTTGCAATACTTCAATATAGTCAGAGGCAAATGAAGAAATATGAATGTTAGGAGAGACTTTGATCAAACCAACTTATTGTTTAATGCTCGGGGAGAAAATAGTCAATTTAAATGGATCAAAGTTCAATCAATAAAAGTCTCTGATAACATTGGAAAAGCAAAGGAAAGATCAGTTATAGTTCATCAGGCTGAACACAGAACAGCAAGTCTCAGGTCTTAGGTGTGCCATGCACCTCACTGCCTCTGCTCTTTGTGAGCCTGGTAAGTGTATGGATCTGTGATTGGTACAGCTGATAACCCCTTCACTCTCACATTTTCTTCTTCTTTTTTCTTCCTCCTGATCTACCTCCCTTTTCTGCTCATATATTCTTCATAATGTGTCATGAGACCTGAATATTCTGCCTTTGATGTTGTCTCTATCCGAGGTCTGAGCCTGCACTTGATGTCTCAATGTTCTCCCTTTTATCTCTTGGCGCTCTGTTAATCTGCTCTGACTTTCTCGCTCTGTCTCTCTGGGCTCCTCCTGTCTGCCGTGCTGCCTTCGGCCGTGCGTTGCTATCTAGCGGCCTCGTTACCTCGTAGCCTTGTTCTGATTTCCCTGAAACACCTGGGGAAAAGAAGATACGCTAATTAGAATCCAAACAGTTTAAATTTAACTCCAAAAGATTGTAAATAACAGCGTTTTATTGCAAGACCTAATGCTTAAGAAACAGCTGTTAAGTCTTTAAAAAAAGGGTTTCCTTTTTCCCATCTTGTTACAACCCTGTTCTGAGCTGGACTATCATTAATCATTCTCTCATACTTTTTTCTTCTCTGTCAGTCTTGTGCCCCCAGCCAATCATTTTCTTCCTCTCCTAAATAATGAACACCTTCCTCTGCTCGGTCATTTCCATTAAATCACCTCTTTCTTTGTGTCTTTCTCTCCTGATGTCTGTTGTTGTCTGTTTTCGGTCAAACCTCCACAGTTTTTTACTCACACTATTGTGACAGCATATCACTAATTAGTTTGATTTAGGTCTTGGAGGGCGAGCTAATCAGCTAGATCAGCTGCTGTGGTGTTTGACTGGAGTCTGCAGAAGGATGACCTGCTAATCACCATATTTACATGGTGGCCATTTGTCTTTGACATCTCATTCGGGGTGAGATGCTCATATGCAGTTATTATGTTGTAATGTTGTATTTGAGGTTCACAAGCAATTTAAACAGGGAATCTGACAGAGCGGTATTATTTATTTGCTTTTTTTATTAATCAGCAACTGAAAAGACCGTCAAGGTTAACATGAACCAGGTCACATATCAAGCCAACAACTACATCACGATAGCCCACATTAACCTTTAGCCTATTCCTATCTGACAGTTTTGTTAGCTAGTCAACAGTATCGTTAGGTAGCACAAAACTGTTAGCTAGGAGTTCACACCTTTCCAAGTCTAACTTTTATCACTGTTCACAGTAATGTAAGTTAAAACGTTTGCTGTTGTCTAACGTTAGCTTATTATGAAATATTTTGTTTTCAATTAGATTAGAATATAGCAAACTGTCCCCTCAGATATTCTACTATCCATTGTCCATTCAGTTTCTAACCAATCGGGGAGCAGTGATATGATAACAATTTGTCAGATTCCCACAGTTTAAAAGTTTTGCAAACCTTGCACGCAGGAGTACAACATAATAACAACATTTCAGCTGCCAACCCTCAGTGTGACATCAGAGGAAAATGGCTGTTATTTAAATATGGTCAATGACATCTTATTAAAAGGTCCCTCCACCTGAATGAACCTCTAAGAATAACTTGCTCATCTCTGGTGGAATCCAGCCATGCAGACATTTTTTGAACAAATCATTTTGATATTTGATTTCATTTTTGTTTGTGTTCTAAACAAAAGCAGCAACATAGCAACATCTTTTTAAAGGGTGTCCCTGTTACTCTAGATAAGAGGCTGCAAAAAAAAACATTTTCTTTGTGATAAATATTAATAACAAAGAAAAGTCTACAGGAAGCCTAATATTTAGCACCAAGTGATCCAAATGTAGTCAATAGCTAATTAAAACTGTATTTACAACATTAATAATAAATGTAGTAATGTAATAATTCTCGTCATCCGTAATTCTGGCCCTGGTATTATTTGATACCACGCCAAAATGGAAACAAGACTTTGTGGCGTCTCCCACCTCTATGCTGTACCATCTGCACACTTCATTATGATTCTTTCATGAAACTGCTTTCTACAAAAGAAATAGTCTCTGTGTGTGAACACTGCTGAGTGTGTGTCTTGTGTAGTATTCTGTATTCTGAGTAACAAGGATGACACCATTTCTGTAAAAAGATGTTGCTGTTTTCATGCTGTGTGCAGCCTAAATGAAATTTGTTCAGGTGGATGCAAAAACCTCAGATGTCTTAATAACAGAAAATTCAAACCAAGTCAAGGGTAGATATCTTCAGACTATTAATAAGGCTGTTTGCTAAACTGTTCTTATTTTAACAAATTCCAAGAGAAAACCAGAAAACAATATAACTGTCTGTGTCTTTTCTGACTTCTGTACTCTGTCAGTGGAGCTCAGCCTTAATGCACAAATGTTTCACTGAGTAGTAAATGGGTCACAAGTGTAAGTTATATATATATATAAAGTTATATATTAGCCAACATAACACTGTAACTCATAGTTGTGTTTATATGTTTTGGCTTGTAAAAAAGCACAACTAAATAACCCTTAATCAGGCTACAGTACAGAATATTTGAGTAGGACCCATAATAAATGGTTCTGTCATTTCTTGGAATTTCTTAAAAACAAGTAAGAAACAGAATTTCTACAGTCATATCCCAGAAATAAAATCTTGGTTTTTGGAGGAACCAACTCTTTCAATTTTGCCACACTCTGTTCCCTTTACGTTTTTTTGTGCTTTCATTTACTCGTCTCCCTGTCGCCCCCTGCAGGCGAGCTGCGGCACATCACCAAACTGAAGCCGTGGTCCCTGTTTGACGTGTTGGTGGAAAAGTACGGCTGGGCGCATGAAGACGCCGGCCACTTCACCCACTTCCTTCTGCCCATGCTGGAGATGGTGCCTGAGAAGAGGGCCTCTGCCGGCGAATGCCTCAACCACCCATGGATCAACTCGTAGCCACAAACTCTGATCATAAGCCCTACTCCTCCCCCATGTCACACCAACAGTTAGCCCAAACATCATCCCCTGGTGGCAGCTCCAGGAACAACAGCATTGAGAGAAGATAAAGACAAGCTTATCCTTTCTACCCTGTCCAACACATCCATCAATGCTTATCTTAGTAGGCTTAATTCCAACAAAAGCCCCTCATCTTACCCAAAAGGAATGTAAAGACAAGCTAATGGAGATAACATGACATGGCAGCTGTGTCTTCCGAAACATCTCCCTAAAAGAATAAGATCATTTACAGATGGATGCTGAGAGAGATGACTATTCTTCTTCTCTTCTGTTGTCAAGATGTCAGCCAACCCCCTCATATTTTTTCCCTTCTTCGTGATTCACATTTTCAACCTGATGGATCCAGTCATGGGCCACTAACAGCTGCTGATCTTTTCAATGAGGGGAAAGAAAAGTAAGAGCCTAGAGCTCCATCTGCCATGACCTTTACATAGCCAGGGCCTTACAGACAGACAAGAGTGTTTGTTTTTGGCAGGGAGAACGAGCACATGTGCCTGTGCTCAAGATCTGCCTACAGAGACTTCTCCTCTCTATTTCCAGCCCAGGTACCCCTTCTTCCCCCTCACTCTGCTATGGAAGAAGCACCCACATGGGACTAAAAGTTTACACCCTTATTTCTTCCACAAATCAAAACCCCTTTCCCATTTTGGTCCCCTCATAACCTTCTTTCCAAAATAAGCTGCATGCTCCTACCAGGGGGCCACCGCAGAGAACTGGAGGTCAGCCAGTCCTCCAGGGGGCACCACATTGACAGTTGCCACTCTGACAGTGTGGGATGAGCAGAAAAACAAAAACTAGAATACAATCAATTAAACACAGAGGAGGACTGTTTGGCCTCTTAAGACTTTTTTTAAATGCATGGAGGGACTGATGGATCAGCATGAGCGGATATAACAAATGGAAGATGGATGCATCATTTAATTTGTGCATTAAGCTGGTTTCTTTCCCGTTTTATCCCCTCTTGGACCTTGTGTTAGAAAGAATTGCATTAGGTTATTTTGGTGCCCCGTCTGAGGAAGTTACAACCCCTTCTTCTTCAACTTTTGACATTCCTAAATCTTGGTCCATAATTCCTGACTTTTATTGCTAAGAGCAATTCTGTTGAGTCCTGCTGTGTCACGTTTACCTGATCTGTTTGGTACTATTTCCTCATGTTTCCCCTATAGAGGAATCCTTGGATCCCTGAGCGTCTCCAGAAAGGGGATGGTCGCAAGGAGGTTGCACTTGTCTTTGTAGATGTCCTTCAGGGATTTGAAATCTTTGTACATAGAACTGAGAACTGGCAACGCAGATAAGCGACCGTGGACAAAGTTTCAACACACAAGCATCATTCCAAAAATCAGAGGCTGCTGTCAGCATAACTTGACTTCCTCTTGATACAGCCGCCATAGCTCTGGCCCCTCGAGGAATGTTCAGACTGAACTGTGCCACCTGATGGCAAATGAGAGTACTGCATTACCACACACTGCTGCTGCTCTCAGTGCCAATGCTCCACTGGATCTCTCCACTTCTCTATTTCTGTCTCACTCAGACACATAAACACACAGACACACAAAGAAAAGCGCATCATCACAATTAGTCCAGTTGCCTATTTTTCGCAATAAATGAAAAAAGATGAATATAAGTAAATGGTGAGATATTTTTAAAAACTATTTAATTCATTTAAAAAAAAAAGGAAAAAAAGAAAACAACTTTTCTCTGGTTGTTGTGACCGTGACAGAAACTTGTCTTATACTGAGGTGATTGTGTTTGTCTATTAGAGATGTTTTTATTTCTTTTGTCATTATTATTATTATTAATTAATATTATTGAAAGGTTTTTTTACACAGTTGTCACCTCTCCCTCCCTCCTTACTTGAACAGTGCTGCTCTGTCTGGGCTCTAGATGGTGATTAAAAGAAATCAACAGTTTTGCAATAAAGGGTATGTGATGAGTTTTTTTTTTGCACCAAAACCTCCTGATCTCACTCTTTCAGCCATGCTGACTGTTCTTCCTGATGACATTGACAGAATTGCGTCTCTTGTCTGTGTTTTTCATTGACAGATTTAATAAAATTGTAAATTAATGGATCCTGTGCCCTTGATGTAGTGAGTTTTCTGCTTTGAAGTGCATCAGTAAACCTGACCATAATGAAATGCAAATTTAGACGAGACCCAACAAAGGAAAGATAAAGATTAGTTATGGTAGATTCATTTTCTCTTTATTGAAATGTTAAAATCATAAAAGTGTTCCCAATCATGTCATGAGAATTTAAATACACAGGTCAGTCGTGAGAAGCTAAAGGCTTCAAGTTGTCAATGTTACATACAGTACATTGTGCCTCACACATGAAAGCAAATCTGGTCCATTAGACAACGTTATCTATAATGCAATATAAAAGAGTGATAAAACACACCCTGAGATCAATATTAAAAGTAAATATGCTTTTGAGAATCCACTAGGGATTTTGGCTGTGTTTTCTTTTAGATCTTAAATCACTACAAATGCTCTCTGATGCCATCTGTGTGCCTGCCAACGTGTCTGACTCCAGTAGCACTCGATAAACAAGTGGTGCCTCATGTAAAGCATGTACACTCTTCAAGTTTATATGTGTAGGTGAAACGTTTCTGCTACAACTTAAAAGAAGAAAATACAATTCAACGCCACTAATGATAAAAGTGGAATCGCCAAAAATGTAAAACTCACTGAGGTATTTACGTCATCTACACTTTAAAAATGAAGTGATAGGACGGGGATCTTGAAACCACATCTTCAGTTGTACACTTGTAGAGATCTTATTAAACAACTCTGACCTCTTGCAACTGGGACTCCAAAAAAACAACCCCTGAAGGTGTTTTGTGTTATCTGTCTTCAAGATGTTCGCGACAGATCTTTTCATTTCCAGGTGGGGCCACCTTAGATCTGACATGTTTCAGTAAATCCCACTGATCATCTTTGTAACTGAGATCTGGTAAATTCAACATTTTGAAATTCTTTTCTTGTCACTAAGCCAGGGTGTTCTTGGTCTGGAACATGTGAAGTTGGTTCATCCAGATGAATGCCTGATAGGTGTATGTATACTTCAGCTATATGTGGTAATAGATGCATTATCGTGTGTGATTATCGCGTGTGATTCGCTGTGCTTCAGCTGTATGTGTGTGTGTGTGTCAGAGCAATGATGCACAGTTCTTTAGCAGCAGGGGTTTGGCCAAATCCAGGATGTCCAAGTTGGGATCGAGTGACCTGCCCAGACCTTCCAGCACCATGATGGCAAACACGATAGATGCAAAAT
Organism: Tautogolabrus adspersus; assembly: GCA_020745685.1. NCBI lineage: Eukaryota > Metazoa > Chordata > Actinopteri > Labriformes > Labridae > Tautogolabrus > Tautogolabrus adspersus. The sequence goes on from CM036539.1 coordinate 24,815,281, forward strand.
TACTCTCCAGCTTCACCTAGAAAAACAATTAGTAAAGACATAGGTAAGTTATAGACATACAGAGCTCCTTTTTATTGTCCAAGTGCAATGTCTGTTGTTGTTTCAAAGGATAGATCTTGGCCTAAACAAGCCCTGTTTATAAGGATAAAAGCTAATTTAGTTGTTAGATCATGGTTATTTCTGCCACTTTTGCATCCTTTTATTAAGATTTTATCCTTATAAACTAGCATAATTACTGGGGAAATCCTAATTGAACCCTGAAAATTGTACTAAAATTTAGCACAGTGAGTTCTGATTTCAGTCTCACAGTACAACACATTTAATGGTAATGTGCATGCTGGTTTTACTTACAAAATGAAAACTGTTTTTAAATATTAAACAGAGCCAAATAACTCCAGAATGGCATTTAAAATACTTGAATTTAAAAAAGTTTGGTCCCCACAGAGCATCAGCCACACAAGCTAAATCCCCTCAACAACACAAACGATAATAATGAACAAAAGAAATGTAACCTCCAGATGTTCTACCTTGTGTTTGATGAGTAGACCAAAGACTCTAGAGAGCAAGTCACCCACTTGGATCTAGAAAGCCAGGAAAAATCAAGACATAAAATGACATCATTAAAGTTACTGACAACTTAAAGCAACTTTTAATGGTCAAATACCTCCTGCAGATGGATTGTTGGAAAAAGAACTATGGTAAATTATTGCAATAATAATCACAGGAGGACGGGAAAAAATCAGTTCCCTAATTAATGTCCATTTCAGCTAACTATAGCAACACAAAAGACATGAAAGTATGGTCACCATCCTAAAAGACACAAATAAATGACACAGCAAACATCTCAGTTGGTACCTTTCCCAGAGAGAGGGAGTTGCTGAGGGCATGATCCACCAGCAGGGCCATCTCCTTCTTAAACTGTGGCACGTCTTGGCACTCATTAGCTCGAGCATGATTCAGGATCAACTCTGCCACTCGTTCACCCTGAGCAAACAAAACAAAACCCCAGCAGCAGTGAATCCAAGCTGGATGATTTCTTTGTCATCAGATAACTACCTGTTTGCACCTCCTTTATTACCTGTCGTAGCACCACAGCAGTGAAGACCGATTTGAAGTTTGCAAGATCATGGTCACTGAGCTGGGCTATGATACCAGCGTCCAGCAGAACCAGCTGGAGAGGATATGGCTCTGGCCTGACACTCACCACCACCGTGTCCCACAAGTCAGTCAGGGTCGTCTTACCATGGGTCTCTGCTGATATACCAGAACTGTCACTGGAACCGGGAAGAGGCCCCAAACACTGGACAAGAATGTTCCCAGGATGGAGATCAGCGTGGACAAAGTTGTCAATAAAAACCTTGAAGACAGACATAATGACGGAGACAATGTCACAACAGAAAGGATGAAGTAAGGATACTATCTGACACCTAAATATATTATGAAAAATAAATATAATGTCTTTTAGTACATCAGAACACACATGAAAGTGTTGAAACCAAAGAGACTCATTCAACAAATTTTTATTACAGGTGCCGTATCTTACCATCTTCAGCATGGTGTCTACGCCCATCCTGGCTATCCTCTGCTTCACCTCCTGAGGAACCTCAGAGCCCAGGTAGTTGGATATGGGCTCACTCTCCTGAACAGAAAACAAATGAACAGAAACGTAACAAATGGGGCTACATTTGTGATGTATACAATCTTTTAGCTTTAATTTTGCAGAAGAAGCCACTGGAATTTTGTAAAATAGGTTTGAAAGAAGACAATAATTCAAAACTTGTATTCCTCAATCGTTCAGTCATTGTGATCCCTCTGTACTCACTTCAAAAGTTTCCACTAAAATGGTCCTGGTGACAAATGGTCGTAATGGAGTTGGGAATTTGATATATTTCACATCACGGAAATTCTCCTGGAAACGCTCCATGTTTGTGGCCTCAAAACGCAGATCAATCTGAAATAAAAAGTCCAGTTATATCACTGAAATAATCAGACTAGTAAAGCCTTCTATACGCTCAAGTGCTTTTTTTATTTTAGAAAATATTCTACATTATATTGTACCGCTACAGCCAAAAAAATGTGGCCCCATTTTACCGATGACAGTGGATTAATTAGTCAAAGTGTGATCAAACTAATAAAATGAGAATAAAGGCAAACAAATTCAACATTTTAAATCGGGAGAAATTAATGTTCCTACCTGTTTGGTCATGAGCTTCTCAAATTCATCAACTATCTCACACAAACTGAGCCACTTGAGTCCAGGCAGGCAGTGCAGAAGCCAACTGCCTGTTTTCATCAGCAGTAGGTCAATTTCCACCTGCCTTCTAACACCAGGGTGAACCACCTGTAATGCATCAGAAACAGTTAATAAACATCTGATGAATGGCTTGAAAAACATACTTGATTCACTAATTAGTGAGACTATTATGTGATTTCCACATACCTTGATAGCCACAGGTATCAGATGCTCCTTCACTGCCATTTTTTCTTCATGCCAACCCTCTGGCTGACCTCGTTCTTCATAGCCTTCCTCCTCCTTACCACCTCTCAAAAGCTGCCTCAGAGACCTCATCACTCCTCCCAGACCGGGGATCTCCCAGGCTTCTAGCAAGTCTTCCTTCTCCATCTGCTCAACCAGCGACTGGAAGGCAGGGTCCTCCACTTGGTCCGCATTTGCCCAGCCTCTGTACACCTGGGCCACACATCCCGAACCCACTGGCTCTTTGCTCTCAAACACTAAAACCCTCCTCCAGCCCTCCCCAAAAGCCCTGCGGAGACACTGCTTGGTGTGGGACCATGAGTGAGGGCGCACCTGTACGTGGAGCCTGGAGAAGCGTTCACAAAACTCTTGGGAGAAGATGTCCCGCCTGGTGCTGGCCCACTGTCCCAGCTTGATGAAGGTAGGACCAGATGTTTCAGTCACCCACAAGAGAGCGTTCAGCCAGTGTGAGGCCCAGCGAGCGGACACCAGAGCCAAGGGGGAAAGGAGAAGAAGCGGGCCAAATTTTAGGAGCAGCACCAATGCACGAAGGCTGAGGCGGAGGAAAAAAATGAATTTATGCACTTGGACTCTAGCTACAGACTTTCTCTCCACTGTTTGAGATGGAAGAATTGCTTCTTGGCATCTTGCTGCACAGGATGATGCACTGACTGCTCCTAAACATAGAAATGCAACCCTTGGTACCTGGGTTAAAATCTGCCCTCTTTTATGTAAACATGTCTTGGAGTTCTGGAGGAGTCTGGTTCTGGTAAAGAAGCCAGCTCTTTGGATAGTGTACCTCAGGTTGAAGAGGACTGCTTTTGCTCCGAAGGCCATCATAGTCATGATGACGAAAATGTGCGTTAGGCGTTACTGTAGCTCAGTCCAGGAGGTGAATTGGTCCACATGTGCCTGTCTTGTGTTGCGAAACACCCTTTAGCAAAATCATCAGTGAAGCTTGACTCCTTAAAATCGGAAATATATGTTGTCTCCACGCTTACATCCACGCGTTTATGCAGGACTAAACCATAACAGAAAGAAATATCCTCGATTACATCAAACATGTAACAAAAAATAACATTTATCTACAAATCCATGCGGCTACTTAAACTGACGGTCAATGGCAGTTTTCTTTGGTTTCCGGTGACGTGAAAGCATCTCGCATTGTTCTTTTGGAGAATTGAGATAATGCATAGTTTAGCTGGCGTAATTATCGTAAAAATATCGTCCATTGGCATTGAAAACAGAACATGAAAACATTAGAATGACAGCCGTTTCACTTCCGGGTATGACGTAGTGCCGACCAGGTCACATGACTACGTCTTAAAGGAGCGCGTAAACGAAAAGAAAGAAAATTAACTGGAAAAAACAAAGAAAGACAAAAACCAGCTGGTTATCCGTCAACTCAAGACGGATTTGTTTGTCCGTGTGTGCTCACTAGCTGTGTGGCATACATATGTGTTTCAGCTTTATAGAACATCTTTTATTTTAGAGACGAGACCAAGCGAAGCTACAACGAAAAGTGAGTTGGTCCCTGGAGACAGTTAGCAAAACGCTAAACTACTAAAAGTGAAACTTCACATAAACGGTATACTAAAAGTGAATATTAAATATGTGCAGTGACAGCAGCTGCCCTACAGATGGAGACATATCACAAAGTATTCACTGTGCCCGACAAGGTTCTCCTAAAGAAAGCAAAGGTAAGTATTTGGGGAAGAGACACTTACTTATTGAAGTTTGACTATACATAAAGAAGCACTGTTGGCCATTAAAAAGTGGACTCTTGATTTATTGTGTACTTGCTAAATTATCTCTTAAATATTTTTTGCTCTAAGTTGTACAACGTTATGGGTAAAAAAATAAATAGGGAGCATTAGACATCCAGCATGTCGGCTGTAAACGACAGGAAATTAAACACCTACACATTGTAGCTGGCTGTTGATTAGTTGTTGACAGGCAGAGTGAAGTTTACAGTATGTGGTCTTTGCATTAATGGAAGTGGCACTTAAAGGTACTTCCTGGTAGGATGCTTTGTGTTTTCCTGAACAAAGTTTCCCATGTGATCTCAGAGCTGTTTTATTATTTTCTAGCAGTATTGGTAGGGATGTCTAAGGCAGTGTCTGGCTCATAAAGGAAAGGAGGAGGCAGGAAACAAAAGACAGCCTGGGTTTGATTTTATTGTCATTTCCTCTGCTTAAACGATAGGTGTTGCAAATAGCCGGCCATGCACCATCAAGGACTGAGAACATGTCACAGCTCTGTTCCCAGTCACGGTATGAGTGCCCTGGACACTGGGCTCAGTACGCTCCCAGGATCCCAGCTGTAGGCCTGATAGAGGACTCAGCTACACAATAAGGTAGGATAAACGCCAAACAGATGTTACTAGCCCCCACCTCTCTCTCTGTTCCCTCCCAACAGCTATTGATCGACAAGCCAGGCCTTTCAGATCTCTCTTGCATTTCAAAGAGAGGTCAGGGTTTGGGCTCAGAGGTCAGCAGGATGGTTGCTCTGCTGACGTGATGCTGGTAAAAACTTTATGTAGGCTGCTCAGTGAAATGATGCAACAGAGGCATCCACATTCCTTTGCATACTGATGCTTAGCTGTATAGTACATCTAAAATGTATCGTTATATTAAATCCCAGGGCAACCAAACCTGGATTCATTATCAGTCAGGAATATTTTAACATTTGAAAACACCATAATTATGAACTGCTGGAGTATTTCCACACTTCCTCTACTACTGTTCATAAAGATTTTTTAAACACTTTTTACTCTACCTTTTTCTTGAAAATTGTTGAACGAGTTACTTGGCTGTTCTGGGACTACAAGTAATTAGTTACTTGATACGTTCTTTAGTTTACTACATTATAATCACAATCTTCACATTACAAAAGTCCCAAATCCAGAGTTATCCAGTTGGCAGTCATAGACTACAAAGAAAAGAAGCCTTTACTAACAAGGGGCACACCTGAACTCGGGCATGTTTGGTATTTTTGCCAGATAAATGTCCCTATTTGTTGAAATAGTTGCTGACTGATTTTATTTTAACCCAATCAATTCATAAACTAATCAACCCCTTTTCAACCTCCATGCCCAAACGTTACTGTTTATTATTATAGATCACAACATATTCAGTGAAACATTTCAATCTAAAACGTCACTTTATTGGCTGCACTTCTACATAAAAGTGCTTTCTCTAGGCTTAATGTCATTAACATAGTCTATAGCCACATCTTTATGAATGACATGTTCTCAATATAAATAATTCAGGATTGGAAAACAGTTTGTCTGTAAAAGCATAGATGTGTAATAATGGACTTGCCCGAGAGGTCCTGTGGGGTTGAACAGGTTAATGATTATCCCACTGGTCATCAGTAAGCATGTCCATTCTAGTTTCCTGCTCTCTCACTTTTTTCCCCTTCACGCTTTCCTCAGAAACATTGAGTGCCTCTGCAGCCCTGGGCCTGGTGTTAAGCTAGAGCCAACCGTTTGTTTTCCCTGAGCAGAAGTCAGTGGTAATCAACCCAAACACTGCCAAACCATTTTCTGACACAGCATTCAGCACACTGCACTCGCGCTTCTACACTTCTGTAGTTGTTGTTGACAGGCACATGTCAACAAGTAAACAAAAACGTTACAGAGATAAAATAGATGAACATGTTGTCCCCTCATTGAGACAGAAGAAGGGGGATCTTAGGCTTTTAATTGGCTCCCACAGGAGGCTTTTATTTATGTGTTCAGTTGTGCTCAGCTTTGCCCCTTCCTGCTCCGTGCCTTCCTTTTTTTTTGTTGAGCAGGACACTCGGTTTCCCCGGCAACTAGGGCTCCAATCGCCCCGGCCAGCTGCAGATTAGTTCAGTGGTGGGGGGTTGTGGTGGGTGGGAGGAGATGTGAAGGGGGGTGATGATGGAAAATGGAGAGGGAGAGAGAGAGAGAGAAGGGAGCAGGAGAGAGGGGGGTGGGAAAAGTTTGAGGAGGGGAGAGAGGAAGAGAAGGAGCCACTAGCGTCAGTGAGAGATAGGAGTCCGAAATGAGTGAGTGTGCTTGAGAGTGGAGAAAGAGCTGTAAACATTTTAAACCCTGAGGCTGGACAGGAGGAGGGATTTCCCTGACTTTGTGCCCTTTGCCAACTTTTTTTGTGCCCTTGTGGAGCTGTGTCTTTTTCTGTGTGGGAGGTACAGGCAGGGGCTATGCAAAGTAAAAGAAGTCAGAGGCAGGGGTAGGGGTTTGCAAACCGTGGAAAGAGAGAGAGAGAGAGAGAGGAAAGAGAAAAGGAGCTACCCTGAAGGAAAAGAACCATGCAAGTGGATGCTGTCTTCTGCAGGATCAGATTACACAAAATGAGAAACTACTCCAGGAGCACATCATCAGGGCTCAGCCAGCTCAGAGAGGTAACGTGTTTCTTATTGTCTTTAAAATGCCCTCAAAAACAAAGGCAGCAAAGTTGTTGTAAAAGATATGTTTGTTTTTATACAGCATGTTGAGCACAAAGAAATGCAGTTGATACACTTTCTAACTTTTAACAGCAATCAGTCACCTGAACCCAAGTTGTCTGCTCAGTCTGAAGGTCTTGATAATACTTGAGGCATGTGCATCCACTTATCCTTCCCATTTATCGTGTGCAGCATAGACGTACAGCATTGTGTATGACCTTGATTGTACAGCAAGTCCATGTACAGAACGTACATCTGTTGCTTGTTGAAAGCACTTTGGACATGGATGTGTTTTTTTTCTGTGTTTATTTGGGCCGTATTTCAGTACTGACTGCTTTGGCTCCAGTCACAGTATGTCTAAGTGTTGCTCAAGGAGCCGGTCTCAAACTGTCTGCACTAAGTCCATTACGGCTGCCCACAAGAGAGTCACTGAAGTCTCTGAGCACACACACACACACACACACACACACACACGCACACACACACACACACACACACACACACACACACACACACACACACACACACACACACACACACACACACACACAAGCACACTGAATGGCTGTCAGCTCTCATCTGCTTATTAAATGAAAACAAATGTGTAGATAGATGGTTTGGTGACTACTTGGATTACAGTCACAGCGCAAACTCAAACCATCACATTCCAAACCGGCTTTTTGAGGGGACGAGAGAAAAGAAGAGAGGATAAGTGAGATGAGCATTCTTCCCCGTGAACAAAGGCACCTCTTCATGCAGAGGTCCAGGGCCTGTATTGTTGTGAGGAGGCAGGCAAGGGTGGAAACCTCCCCAGGGAGGACATGGGAGTCCAGCCTCAGGTGGCACGGAAAAGTCAACTCTTCAGAGATTAGGCGTAGAAATGTGTTGGTAGATTCATGACTGACCATGAAACTCCTAAAAGGGTTATGAAAGACAGAATGGGTGTCAAAGATTTAAAAAAACAAACATTGCATTTAATTCTTTGGTAAGTTCCTGATGGTTACATTTTGAACATCTGCACTTAAATTAGCAGAATATGCAGGATGTTTTTGTAGTATGCAGAAAAATTGGATAATAAGCATAAACAGTGACAGTAACAGTGGCAGAATTGACACTGAGTTCATGCAAAGTATTTTTAAACTAATGAATGAATGAAAATAAACACAATTAAGCCTTGTGATGGAGGCCAAGATATTTAAGTAAACAACAGTAAAACACAACAGCAAAGACCAATTGTGAAAAATGACAAAAAGAGATCCTGAGTGACTGTTTGAATGTACTTGACAGTTAGAATATGATGTTCCCAGGAAAAAAAGGACACTGATTCTCATCCTTTACTCAAAAGAAATTGCATGACTAGTGAGTGCACCATGTGGAGTTTTTATTGTAAACAATTACAATTGTGTTTGGATTTTTCTGCAGAATGCACCCTTAAGGCCAACCAAACATCTGGAATACATTTCTTATCTCATAAAATATTTAGATGTTTTCATAACGTCCAGAAAGATTGTGAAATTTGCAAACCCATTGTCTTCTTTTCTCTAGGGATGCATTGTAAAACTTCTGCCACAAACTGACAATATGTTGAGCTGCAGGGACAGTTTTTACAGTAACCTTTATTAGACGTGACTTATTTATGAGGTCAACTGCAGTTTTGTTTGCCAACACAATGGGCAAGTTAATATACAGGCCTGAGTACTAACTATCTGATGTTTTACAACTGCTGTAGGATTAGTCTAGTACCTTATAGGAAATGTTTCCAACACTGCCAACAATGCAGTATTGGCTGTTGTTGCTTAAGCTAGTCAGTGCACCATCCAGTTAGGTAATTTGTCATTCCCTATCCTCTCCAAAAAACACAGCTTTGATGTATAGTATGGCTGCCACTAGAAGCTGCTGTTTAAAATGGGTAAAGAAGAACTATCAGTTCTATTGTCATGATGACAGCACAGTGTAAGCATATAGAGTGTTAAGGTAGTCAAAGCTAACAAAATGAAACCAGTCATTGATTAATGATCTTAAATGTTAAGGCTGTAATATTTTAAAGATAAAATTAGGATTATTAATCTCAGTAAAAAACTAAGACTAAAGCAGTTGAAGCAAAAGAAAAAAAATCTGCGTTTATCTGCCATCCATCTGTTCACATAGGACTACAGGAGAGGCCTTGAGCTAAGCTGCAGCTTAAGCTAGCTCAGCCTTTTCTGCCGAGCTTGGTTAAATGTTAGATTCCTTCAGTGAGTGGAGCAAGGCCATACAACCATGATCGCGGTTACGCCACATACATACAAGCTACATCGTATACAAGCGTTAAAAATGCAGGCGTCAGAATGGATATCTGAAAGGAAGAAAAGGTATCAAATGTTCTACCAATGGACAGAAACACCACCAAACACCTTAAAGTTTAAAGCAAATCCATGTATCTGTTTAGTTAGGTCTCTTCATTTGAGTTGAATGCTGCACTGTTGAATGCCATACCAGAGTCCAGGAGGAATGTCTGCTGTGTCCTATAGGCAGTGACCCTTTAAGAGATGGTTATCATTCAGCCTCCATAATCCATCTCAGCAGTTCCTCAGGCCTTTAAGTTCAGTTTGCTGGGCAATGATTAAACCCAAAAGAGGGATCCATTGAACATGCACATCCACACTGGAACATTTGATTACATCGTTTTTAATGTGATAGACGCTGAAGAATTGAGCTTTTTTTTTTTACTGCCTCTTAAATTCAGTGTTATTTTCATGCTGGCGTAAATGAACAGCTTCAGCAGGTTATTAGGAGTTTTACAGACCACAAATCAACATTCCTCTGCTCTCTCCTGTTTCTCTCTGTCCTTAGGTTGTATTTACTCAACTGGGCAAGGTTGAGAGTTTATTGAATTGAGCCTGGCTGACTCTCTGGCGCTGTGCAGAGAAGGTTTATAGAGTTGGAGATAAAGAGACAGGGACTGTCTGTCTGCAAGTCAGCACGGTTGTAATAAGCGGCCTGCAATCTTGTAAAGGGGCTCTGGTGTGGAGCCATTGTGTGAGTGTGTGTTACCAGTGTTGCCATCACACACATAATGTTCTGTCAGATTGGGTCAGTTGTTTACATTCTGAGTCAGGGGCAGAGGCTAACTGTCTGCATGACCGCTGTGCGAGACAATGTGCACTGTGGCGGAGGAGAGCGTATTTGTGACCTTGGGTGCATCACTCAGAATATTCACACACTCAATCTTTCTCCCCCTGTGATTCACTTTACCCTCAGTAATACACTCATTTATTCTCAGGGCATCTTCTTGACTAATTTTATATTTTCCTCATGTTTCTGTTTCCTTTTTCTTTCATTCCAAACCAAATCATTGACACACTCATACTCATGGCATTCTCTCTTCTGTGCGTGTCTTTCTTTTCACACTCTGTGACTCAGGATTTCTCGCATGCTCACTGGCATAAACACCCGCAACACATGTAACGCACGAGGACTTAAAACTATACTCAGTGGAGGATTTTTACATTCCTATGCATGCTTTGTAAGGAGGAAAAAAAGTCCTGAAAACTCAAAGACCAGATCTTGAGTATCATGACAAGCCTGTCATCTCTCACAACTGAATCAGCAGTTTTTTTCCCTTGGAAGTTTGCTGAGGTGGAGAATTCGGTCTTGATGATTGGTATGAGTCACTTGAGAGCATGTTTCATCCAGGAAAACAGAGCTCAGCTCCAGACTGACACTATGGGTTTGATTTACAAAAAGTTAACTATTAGATGCCTGTTTCAAATGCAGCCACAACTTACACTTACTTTTAATGGATACGTTGAACATGGATGGGCAACCTTGTGTCAAAGAGAGGGCCACAATCATTTGATTCTCACTGCCAGAGGGCCAAATTGTAGGACACTCTTAAGGAGACAATTACGATCACTTATATAAGTAACAAATATATAGCTTTCATCAGCATTGATGCTACCAACATTCATATTTTAAACTCAAATGCAATTGTTAATTCTCAATTTTATGTGATACAGACAAAATTAAAGACTTGTTAAGTTATTTTTTCAAAGCAATGAGCAGACTCGCTGTTAAAGAATATATTTGTACGGCTAAACGCAGGATCAAAGTGTCTGCTGTCAAACAATGTCAAATGGGTTTGCTGAGTGCAGCTATCGTTAGCAGTGCTAGCGCCAACAGCCTTCAGTCCTCCTTGCATGTTATTGTCCACATGGCTGTGCCTGTTATGTATCACTCCTGTCGAGTGGTTATATGCCAGTTTCACCCACCTGACGCAGCCTCCATACAACTTTATCTCCATTTTCTGCATCAAAATACTTCCAAACGGTTCTAATGAGCTGCTATCTGTGAACTGAGCGGGTTTATATCCGGGTAGGAAAGCATTATGGCAATACTGTAAGAGCCAATAACCAGAGCTAAAGCCCGAGCTAGCAGCTGAGAGACAACATTTGAGCGCTATTGCAGGCCTGAATTCATAAAACTATTTAAAAACTTATAGTTTAACTGACTAATTATTATTTATTTTATTATTATTTACTTAAGTGTAATGCACTTTCGTGAGTGGGTTGATTTTAAGACAACATATTTTGTTTAGGTGTTGAAGGCTTTCTTTGTGTGAGTGTGTGTGGGTGTTTGTGGGTGTGCTTGCATACCTAAAAACAGTTGACTTCTTCTTTGTTACACATTCAACTACAGGGTATGTACAAAGAGGAGGCCATTTTAAGGTCTCCAAGAGGTCATACTTGTGAAAAAATGTATTTCAGAAACCCTCTTTTTTGTAACCCTACTAGTCTTGAAACAAGATGAACATACTTTAACTTTACTTTCAAAATGTTCAGTCCTAAAAGAAATTCCAGATCAGTCCCACCCATTGTTATTACATGCTTGTGTTTCTCAGTCTTCACTTGTAAGAATGCAATTTGTTTGTTGATGCAAATTACAAAAAAAAGGCCTAGACTTTGTTGACTAATAGTCCACATTTAATGTATAAGAGTGTGTCAGTGTATGTTTGTGTGTGTGTGTGTGTGTGTGTGTGTGTGTGTGTGTGTGTGTGTGTGTGTGTGTGTGTGTGTGTGTGTGTGCGTGTGTGTGTGTGTGTGTGTGTGTGTGTGTGTGTGTGTGTGTGTGTGTGTGTGTGTGTGCGTGCGTGCGTGCGTGCGTGCGTGTGGTAATGGATGGAGCCTGTGAGATCTGTCTTCTCTATTCTTTTCTGCTCAGTAAAGTGACAGCAGGACTTCAGGAGGTTACAGCCCCTATACCCCTCCTCTTACAGGAACTGGCTTTTGACAGGCACTCTGCAGGACGGCCTGAAACTTAAAGACCCCACCGGGTCAATCTCTTGCCGTCCCCGAGCTGCTGCTGTTGCCACAGGGACATGCTCAGAGGGAATGTGTCCTGTGGCGATGGGGGGGGTATTGTCAATGGTGATGGTGGATGGCCATGAGCTCGAGTCATGATCAAAAACAACCCTCACCCCCTCCTCACTCACACACACATACACATATACCAATGCATGGATAATGCATACCATCTTAGAGTGCCGTGACCCGTTCCTTGTCAGAGTCAAACCAACACATGAATATATATGCATGCATGGATAATGCATACCATCACATTGGATGTTGGAGGCATCTTTCAGCTGGCCACAGTATTTTCATTGGATGCAACTTTAACTCTGCCCAGACGCATTTTCATGCAAACACTCTCACAATGTGTCGCTTGCAAGCTGTTGCTCTGTCCGGCATTTTCACTCTGCTTTGTATATGAGCTGAAAGAAGATTCAACAGCTCTGATTAGGACACAGTACAGGACATTGCAGGCTGAATCCTTGTCCTGCTGTGTTGTCTACACAGGTGCAGATTCCTTGGCAGGTTTCACAAAGTGAGGGCCAAAGACAGAGCAGTGTCATGGCAGGGTTCTCAGCAAAGCGAGTCTAATGAGGACCGTCCCAAGCTCGGTTTGGCTTTTGCAACTTGTGCCATTCTGAGAATATGCTTCCATAGCATAGCCTTGAAACAAACATATGCAGGCAGACTTCAACACAAACATGGACATGAAGACCAGAATATGCACAAACACATGGCCACACATACTTCAACATCCAGGGACATACTGTTCGTGGAATTGAACATGTATTTTCCATTTGCTTAACATCCCCAGCTCGGAAAAAGAATTTGTATGTGGCGAGTGCTGCCGACGAGAAAGGAATGTGTCCATCTGGGTTCAAAGTGTGACTCTAATGTGGCTTTGCAGCTCATTGATTTAGGCTTGGATTGCCATGTTATAATGAGCATTCCAAGCAAAATGGGAAAGGTTACAGCATGCTTTGTTAGTTTAGTTATGTGCCGCGTGTGTGAAATATTCGAGATGGAAAAACTGTAAGAGCAATGTTTTGATAATTTTGTGTGGAAGTGTTCCAGTCTACTTCTCCTATCTGTTCTTTTCTCTTCTCGTCTCTACTCTTGCAGCTATGGCTGAGAATGAGAAGAATGTTGTTTACCTGTTAATTAAGGGATCCACTCTATAATGAGAATTAAAAAAATGTCTAGAGCTTCATCCAAGTGTAACAACTTAATGAGCAGATACTCCAGACACTCTGCAGACACAGAGGAGCTTTGATCATACCAAATCATTTCTAAACACTGTCTTGTTAAGTTCCAGAGAAGGGAAAGCAGTAGTTATGTCATTGTCTGTCTCCAGTGTAATGACGGTTACAATTATATCCTCCTTTTTTAAAACTGTTATATAGCGTCCAGTTGCCTCTCTAGTCAAGCTTAGTACATTCCTTTATTATTTGGATGTGGGCAGGCTAATGACAAAACTATACGTTTTTGCATACATTATTTCTATCCTTGTACTTTTCAGTTTTCATACATAATGCTGAAATACATGAAGCAATTAGCTGATAAGCAAACATGTTGTTGTTGTCTTTGCAGTTTCAGATACAGTATGTTAGAGCTAAGACTTGCTTTAGTTTACTACCATTTCATCTTAATGTGGGTTTTTTAATAATATAAAAATATCTTGTATGTCCCAGGCATTTAAAGAAACTGAAACTAAATTGGGAAAACTGATCTTTAGATTAGGCTGACTAAATCTGAGTGTTTAACCATTTAACTTTTTGCCACTGCAAACATGGCCTCCCCAGTTTTTGTTCCTTAAGCCCTGTGCTGCTTTAAATTCAAACGACATACGGGCATAGAGGTCATGTGTTTGGTAAATGTTTTCTTCAAGTTTAGGTTGCTTCAGTGCGAAATACCTTCTTTTCATTTCACTCATTTCTTTGTCCACTGGCGGTCTTGGCCCAGGCCCACAGTTGTCGGTCACGGGGTGTGTGGAGGTCAAAATCGTCAGCTCTGACTCTGACTCTGGAGTTTACACTCCGGAAGAGCACTTTCCCAAGCTCTCGCCTTGCTTTTCTCCCTCGGGGATTGACGGGTGAATTATAAAAATCTGTTTCTGTACAGGCATGCAGAGAAGCTGAGGAGCTGACGGGATGGGGGAGCTCTGGTGGGAATTCGCAAATGGATCTCCTAAGATGTGAAAGAGGGAGAAAACAGGAAAGAGTAGGAAAGTAGAGGATTTTTGGCGTTGCAGCTCAGCTCAAATGCTGCGTCTTAGAGGAGAAATCTGATCCTGGCCCCTGTGAATAATGTTAGTGTGCTCAAGCTGCCAGGTTATTGTTGAAAGGATCTGTAGGTCCACTCACTGCTGCACATTCACTGTGGCTCAGCCGGTTTTAAAGAGGGAAGGTTTTGCCATTAGGCTCACATTTTGTGTCAGCACAATGTAATATCAGATAGCTATAAATACTGCTCACTGTAGGCAGTTGTTTTTTCACTGTGAATATTCAATGACACTTCCTCATGTGTTAGTAAAACCCAGGCCCTCTGGGTGTTGTTAACAGCAGAGACAGGTATTGTCTGAGGTGTAAGACATGCCATGTCTGTCTCCTGTGTCTAAGGGCATGGTGAAACTCAGTACAGCTGTGGTTGCAGATGACAGAGGTTTTGTGTGTCTACTACCCTTATAAACCTCATACTTTGACTTTCATCACTGCTTGCCAAACAGTAAAGCTCATTGCCAGGACTCCATAGCTTCTTTTGTTTGGCGAGCTTTCCTGTAAATGGCCTTACTTACTCTGTCAGTGATAATTTATGCTTGCTCAACCACAGTGCACAAACCACAGGTGCATCTACACCAAGGTCTTATGTTTTACTGCAGAATGAGCCAATGATGTGTACTAATTTGTCCTTTGAAGGAAGGCAGAAGAGAACAGAAATATTTAAAGGGATAGCAGACTTTTGAGTTTCAGAAATGCTTTTTTCTGCACCATGAATTGATGGAGATTTGTCTTTGACTCAGAGTCTATAACCCTGCTAATGGCTCTGAGAATCTGTGCTTTGACATGTCAGTGGTTTAAGTTGCTAAGGCTGGCATGCTTACAATGGCAATGCTAATGCTGATGTTTAACCAGTATATTTTAAATGTTAAACATCAAAGCTAAGCGCGTTTGATTAACTGTTGCAATAACCGAATTATTGCAATACTCGGCATTACTGGAAGCATCAGAGGAGCGCCGAGGTTTTTAGAATACCTCAAGTAAAGTTGGATATCTGTGGAAATGTCCATAACAATGAATTCAATGGTACTCAAGTTATTTCACTCAAGAACAATGCAATGGATTGACCTAGCAAAAGGCTGATACTGCCATAGTCTGTTATTTGTATTCCTTAAACAAATAGAAACAGTAGCCAATGGCTGTGCAAAAGGTACCAAAGATTTAAGTATTTGAAATCGTAGAGATAGTTATCCGCCTCACGTAGAGGATGTGGGTTAAATAAAATAAATTCTCCTATCTTCTTGCATCTAATCATGATTCAGCTGATCCCAATTTACATTAAAAAAAAACGTTTGCATATTGTTTCAGCCAGCCTCATCGAAAGACATCGCTGTTGATTGACTGATTGATTTTATTTTATTTACGTGTCTGACATACAGAGCGCCCAATCCTCATGGGTTTACAAGACACCAGAAATATAGTTGCAGTGATCTGACAATTCATTACAAGTCAATGTAAGGTTGCAAGTTCCTTTTACAGCTCTGTTGAAATCATTGTATAACATCTACTACAGAAATGATTCCTCTTCTAAAGCAGAACTCCAGCTTTTTGTAATCATCCAAACTGAAGAAATCAGCATTAATGGACATTTTACTAAAAAGTACATACCTTCCCTCATCATAGACGTGGAAGTAAAACAGAGAATGAATCTCATTCTCTGTTTCAATTGCTGTTTGATTGTTCTGAATGGCCACATTTAAATATGGGATGGAAAGCCATGATTGCATAGAGGGTAATGAGACTTGTAGTGGTGGGAAACATCTTCCAAGCAGTCAAGTTGTTGGACAACTGAAAAGCTTTGGAAGTACAGTTGTAGTGTGAAGAAAAAGTTCAGACCACAGTACTTTCTCAACATTGACCCATGGCAAGTTCCATAAAGTCGGTGTGACTGCTGCATTTACTGTGTTGAAGCTATAAACCTACCCTTATTGTTTCACAGAAAATGTTTCAGATGCTGTGAGATGATCCAACTAGCACTTCTGTTTGAGGCATACAGAGGCTTTTAGCTATGTTGAATCTTACAAATTGGCTGAAATTGTAGGAGTGCTTCAGCTTCAGATGTACGAAATATGGATTTTATTTAACAGAATTTGTGTTGGATGGGGATGAGTAGTCCAAAGGGAGAGTAGTTTAAAAACAGGCCATGGGATGAGTTGGCATTGGCACTGGTCTGTATTACCAGTGGTGGAATTGGTAGCAGACTAGAGATGACTCAGGAGCTATGCTGATGAGAGCTTTCTGCATTTGGGGAGGAGGGGCTGACAAATCTGTGGGAGGGAGTTGAAGGACAGATGCTCCAACTCTGCACTGAGATGTAACATGACACCCTTTTCGCAGATGGGGGGATAGAGAGAGATGTGTTTGCTCTGCCTCCAAGATGGATTAATACTCCTCCTTCACTTCTTTCTCTCTTCTTGTTGGGATTATCTTTTTCATAGAGAGACTCTCTCTTCTCATAGGTAAGGCCTCTTTGTATTTGTTGGCCATAGGTTAAAAAAAAACGTAGTTGATATTGAGGTATTTCTTAATAATTTACAACAGGTCAGTCCAGGTTTTGTTCACCATTTTATCAGGCCAAAAATGTCAAAATCTCCTGCTTCCAATGTCTATTTTGAGAAGGGCTTATCACTTGAAGACTTTAGTGCATCATTAGCCTGCAGGCCGCTCCATTTGCAGTCAGCAGAATGTGGAATGAGAACCACAAGCTCCTAAGGAAAAGGGAGACCTTCCCCATTAAAAGCCTGTGGTTAAACTGTTGCAGGATGGTCATTTATAAACTCTGACAGGTGGAACAAGTGAGTAGGACTTTTAAGTTGGATTTTGCTGAGTTTGTCTGGAGATTTCCTTCCGTTCGCTTCCATTTTGACCTTGTGGTAGACAGCTATCCCATTTATCAACAACTAACTCAAGAGCCTATTATACGAGGAGAATTCCTAAGCAAGAGAACTTGCCTTGAAAAAAACGGCTAATTTTGTTTCAGGAGACACAGAGGTCAGTTCTACTTCCTCTACCTTCAAGTCAAATCACCCGTCCTGTCTGCTTTTGCGCACAGACACAAACAAGAAAATTACTACTCTTATCATAAATAAGAAAGCCTTCAAAATGGTGTAGCATTCTGCCTGTGCACTATAATTACGTCCATAGTGGCTTTCTCGGTCACAATTATAATTAAGGTTTGTGTTTACATTTTTTGAAGGTTATGGAGGCCCATTCTTCCAAGTCTCTGGAGGTAAGGCTGTGGAGACCCATGCCGTCAGGAGTCTCGGTTATAAACTCAACCACAATAACAAGAAATGCTTTATGTGCAGCTTTAGAAATACAACAATGGATACTCGTGTTATATTTAGAGTAGATTGATAAGCAAAAATACATGCAGGGAGAAATCGATTGTTTGTGGTATCCCTCCGTCGGTTCCTGTCTGGTTCTGTGGCTAACCCAGTTTCAATGCTGTCTCACATCCATCCTCTTCTAACAATGGAGAGAGCAGTGGGGAAAGTGCAGGGGCAAGAGGACAGCACAGCAGGGCAGGCGGACTATCAATGGGCTCAGACTGGACACTGTTGAGTGGAATGACTTGTACTGTACATGCACTTTAACTCTGTTTTGCTTGTTTTTGGCCCTGAAATGCCAGATTCTGATTCATCCTTACAAGTGTTCATCATAGAATACATATCCTCTTATAGTAGTGGATTAACCCCCCCCAAAAAAAGGCTTCGGTTTTTGAGATACCCCTATCCAAAGTACAACAAGCTATATTCATGAAATCGATGGTTGTATAAAATATTTAAGTGTATAATTAGCTCATTTGGTGTTTTTTGGGTTGTTCCCAAAACAAAAAAAACTGTGAAAATTAGGCTCCTTCAAAGGGCTCTTCAAACAGACTCTGCCCCTCACATGTAGATAAGACTGCAGAGTGCGAGGTAAACTGACATGGAGGAATATTTAAAAACTAGATGAGTGTGTGGTTTACAGGCTTGTAACACACTTTCTGGCTGGTTAAAGGATGTATTGGGTGATACATGCAGAGACACAGGCACACTGTCAGAGTTGGCCTGTTTGGCTCATGTCCAAGGCCCTGCTGCTATGAAATCAGCTTGGGAAAGCAGCAGGGGCCCTGAACAGGACATAGAGACAGAAACAGAGAGAGAAAAAGAGAGAGGGAGACTGCCGAGCCCAGATAAAATTCCATTGTTTATTTGCCCAACCCTCTCCTTCCCTCCCCCTCTCCATACATCCCTTCCTTCATCATCAACCCTTTCTTTCAACTTCTTCAGGAACTTTGCAAAAACTCTGTAAAAGCCTACCAGGTCAAGGAAGCATGTCAGTCATTGAAAAAATCCACATATCATTTAAACCAAATACTGCTCGACGATATGGCAACCCTGGAGTGCCTGAAACAAATGGGCTGCACATGAACAGTCTCTGCTGCAGATCTACAGAAGATAAGTGGAGGAACAATTGCAGTATAAAAGTGGGCTAGAGGCTATCATGCTAAGCCAAAATAAATCACTCTCCTCTGTCCTTCCCTCATATAGTCACTCTCTCCTCCATCATACTTTGTCCCTACAACTTGGTAGACTGAACAGGAATGAATAAGAATGAGAATAAAAGGGAGAAATGAAAGTGACCGACACGGAGGGAAAAAGCAGACAAGTTTGCCATTCCAGAAAGAGCTTGCTAAATGTGCAGTGGTGCATAAAATTGATTGCAGGCAAAGGCTTTGGCACATGCTATAATAAGCCACATCATGTAGGGTTTAGGGTCCTCAACTCAGCGTGGGTGTAGAAAAGGAAGAAAATAAATAATCTTTTTACTTGGCAGTATATCATTCCCATTTTGAGCTTTCATCCTGTCCCAGTTATTAAAAAAAACCTCACTCATAAGGATGACAAGTGGTTTAGGGGCTGCCTCTCTTTGGTTTCTCCCTGTCATTTTTGGGACTCTGTGTCCTGATAACTGTGAAATGCAGCGTGGGCTGTAGGCTTCTTCTCCCCTTTTTAGGTATTCTGAAATGAAAGTGAGAAACTGTGTGATTTTGGGAAGAACAAGCATGGGATGATGATGTCATGGCATTAGTTGTTTCTGCAGGGCTGGACAAAGGTATGGAGGGACACAGGGATAGAGGGGAGGATGAAATCTTTATGAGAAGCAGCTGTTGGGGAGAGGCAGGCAGGCAGCTTTCCAGAACACTAAAGCAGCAGCCTGCCAACAGCTCACTGACAACAACTCGGAGGCCTGATAAAGCTGGCTATGAAACGATGACAACACCACCTGCATAAAGGGATAACTGCAATAGCAAAGCTTTGAATATCACCAAGTCTAAAAGAGATAACAAAGTGAAGATTAACAAGCTCAAACGTGTTGATATTGTCCATGTCCTGCTAACAGAGCTAGTAAAAACTAGCTCATAACTGACACAGCTTGAGGATGATATATCGAGGAAAGTGTGTGTTAGCATTGCCATGATGAGTCCTGGCTGTGCTGGCTAACACACTGTACTGAGGTGGGCCAGGTCTTTGTGAGTCGAGCATTTACAACTCTATGACTAGAATACGGTCAAATCATATTTGGTTTACACAGGGTTCTACATGTGTGGAGATTTATGGTCAATAAAATGACCTCTTCTGTGGAGAGAGTCCAACTACCAACCTGACATCTGGGGAACCCTCGGTCTGTGAGCCAACTGGAGTATCAGGCCTCTAGATTTGATCCAAATGGCACTCTTGACTGGAATGACAATCATTTCCAAATAATACAACTTGTAACATCTCTTATCTTAACAGTAGTCAAATATGTTAGATTATCTTGTGACTTCCCTGCTGTAAGCAGAATTAAATTCTGGTTCAATTATTTCAGTTCACTACAGTTCTTTCAGTAAGATGAGACACCTTTGAGACTCAAGAATTGAACTTAAATCAGGTATAATTGTGCTCATGAATATGTTCCATGTTAACAGTAACACATAATGTTTAATATGAAACAGTTCAAATAAGTCTTAGTCAAAAGTTGGCAAAGTAGACGTGCCTAAAGCTGACTGAATGCTTAATCAAGATATTACAGCGAGACATCAACATGTTTCAGAAAGTAACAACTGTCCTTTCTCAATGCAGTTGCATGCTCAGAAAAACTATGGCCACATACCCAGTGTCCATCCACTGATAGACATCTCCTGCAGTTTGTTATGCAACTGATGCTTTGCTCTGATGGACTGTGTCTGACCCCGGCTGCAGCTATCTCTATCAAGTAAAGCCTCAAAGGCATTTAGGACTGTGTGCATTCACTGAATACAACTCTTTTTTCATCTGATGCAAGGACTGGGGGTTATTCCTCATGAACTCTATCTTTGTAATAACTTTTATTTGAAAGTCAATAAGCTAAAGCTAACAATGTCAGAGTTTCATCAGGTGATAATGTGAACAGCATGTTAAAAGAATCTTAAACGTTTGGATTAATTAACAGGACTTCTAAAAATGTAAAGGTATTATAGAAGATCAAACAAAAGTATCAGTAGATGTGTTTGTATGTGTTTTCCATTGCAGTACTGTATTTACCTCTATCTTCACCAGACTTCTGATTACAAAATCAATACCACTTCCACTTCCTGTGCCCCAGTGTCCACAGTCTGTCACACCTCACACGACTGAGGCTGAAGGGGGCGGGGCAAGCTGAGGTCTCTTAGGTCGCCGTTTCCCGTGATGTTTTTATTGGACTCAGCAGATGGCTTCCCTCAGCCTCTGCATTGTTATGGTAGCCATCTGGCTCTGAGGGTCAGGGTTAACAATAGTTGCCAATCGCTGTAGGAGACAAAAGCCTTCAAGGCTCCCAAAGAGAGTTTCCTCAGTAACCAAAGGTTGTAAAACTTACAAACTGCTGTCAAATCTATTGCTTTTTACGAGATGCAAAAGTCATTAGTGCTAGTCAGGTTCAGGGGAATGCTGGGAAGAGTTGTTTTGCATGCAGGAGTCAGGTCTGAGAAATGGTCAAGCCCAAGCAAGAATTGTGTGAAAATACCAAATGACCTTTTAAGGCACTAAAATCTGCACTTTCTTAGTTTTAGCCTTAGGACTCCAGTCAGAGAAGTGGGACAGCCCACACTGTTTATAGTGCAACAGTATACTTGTATTATTCTTTGCAATATCCACTTTCCTTTTTAGTTTTGACAACCCCTGTCATCCCATCCCCCCCATCTCCTCGTCAATATGCTCCTCCTTCACATCTCCCATCATTCCTCTCCCTCTGGGATATGCAACACCCTTTAAAACCAAGAAAAATGTAACTGTAAAACTAGAAGGCTCTATACATTCTTTATGGTCCCCCTTTGCCCACCCCTCCCCTCCTTTCCATGCAGGATTTCTGGCCTTCATTTCTGTTTTTGGTTTTAGTAAGGAGAAAAGAATCAGGGGGGAGGAAGGAAAAAAAATGGTTGATGTTTCCCCTCAAACATGTGACCTCTGCTCGCCTCACAGCTGAAAATAATTTAGGCCTACAGGCTAGTGGACGGCTGACGCAAACACTCCTCCCTACTCTCCCCTCGCTGGGGGAGCTTGGTCCTGGCCAAAGTGGGGGCTGGGGTTGAAAATTAAGCTGTGAGCAAAACTAGAGGCAAACAAATCAGTGTATCGTACTTGTCATCTTCTTGTCAAATTTAACTCTTCCATCGTGTCAATTTGTTGTTCATCCAGGAAGAAAAGAAAAAGTACAAACCCTGAATCATTCCAAAACACTGGACCCAAAGGGCCAATTATGTTGTTAGCTAACGGAAGAGTTCAGCTATGTGGCTGCAAATGTTTACGTAATCTGCTGAAATTATGGCTTTTTTTCTGACTTGCCTCAATGCCAGTTGGGACAACAATTTGTGGAATTTGGCTGAGTTAGTCGCAGATTCTCTTCATAGTAAAGGTGCAAAAAAAATAGGGTCAGGTTTAAGTAATGCACGTTTATTGGCTGAGGAATAAAGGGGTGATTGGGCCGAACAATGCTCAGGAAATGTTTAACGGCATACAGATACCCTAAAGTATCCCAGCACGTCATACGCACACATGTACATTATGTTGGTCTGGAGTATGGGATGTCTGGCAGGATGTGTTCATGTATGTCTTTGTGTTTGTTTATGAGGCTTTGTGTGTGAGTGTGCGGCTGAGTGGCATAGCATTTATAAGTGTTAATTAGAATTTACTTCATGTGTAAATACCTGCTAACAGGAGTAAGCCCGGACCTTTCCTCCTTTCTCATGTTAGCCACATCTGTGCCACATAGAGGCTTAGCCCTTCTTCTCCATGCCAGCTCTCCACCGGATTTTCCAGTCCAAGTCATGAACACTTTGCACCAGCGATTCTTGTTTAATGTTACATGGATGGTTTCATTATACTCAAATGGACCGAGTAATTATTTCGAACTCGTCGAGCATGTCCTCTTACACTCGCCCTGGCATTTCTTGTCTGTAATAAAGAACAGAGGGAAATATGTAGTATTGTGGAAGACACTCAACACATTAAAGAAGTTAATATGTAGAATGAAAGGAGAGTTTTCGAGGAGGATTTTAAAAATGCGAAAACAAATATGTGTTTTGGTTTTTGGCTTGAATAAACTACAAAAAAATCTTCTTTGGAAAGTGTAAAAAGTAGACACTTACTGATAATCTAGAGAAGTCTAAATGGGGGCTCTTCTCTGTCTTACTGCCCCAACTGATGATTTAATAATGACTATTGTTTTAATACAATGTGGAGTTTAAAGTTTATTCCGTAAGTTTTTTCATGATGCCACATGGCTGAAGGAATCCAATGTGTGTTTCCTGTTAGCAAATGTTGAAGCTTTCTTTTCAACTGTATCCTCCAATTACTCCGTTTTGGAGGGATGCTGTGCAACCTGTGAGGTCCGATGCTCTGCAGCTTGGTTCAGAACTGAGTTTGGCTTGCCACAGAAATGAGAGGTTTAAGCCGTACAGTAGTTTACATTCACACACACTAGAGTTAGAAAAAAAACTTCCCCGACGGAGTCCTGGGGAAGCAGCTCTTCTTTTGCCCTCGCTCTCATCTTTGTGTTTGTTCATCTGCCTATTTTTGTGTATACGTTTAACTAACACGAGAAGAAAGGATATAAGCTGCATTATTTCCAGCTCACTGAATTTATACTCTGCAACAAGTTGTCTTGTAAATGCTTCTCTGTGCAACATCATGACCGATATGTCGAAATATTGGTCAGTGTTTTTTTAAACAATTTTTTACAGGATACACATCTCAATGTACAATCATGCTCATCACTGTGTTTTTCTGTGTGTCTGTACAGGATGCCAGCTGCTAGCACCATGACTGGTGGGAGGGCCCTGCTGCTCTGTACAAACACTGACAACTGTATCTACCAATCAGTTAACGGGTAGGTGCCTCAAACCCCATAAGTACTCTGTCTCATTCATTGTAATAGCTAGCCTACTAAACTGTTAGTGCTACAGCAAACCCTATGATAATGCATGTTTCTGGACATCTTATTGTGAAATGACACACTGGTGAAGACAGTAAATCGCATGAATCTCACAACACTGGCTGCTTGGTATTGCTTGTACCACTGGTCCTCATTGTGAGATTCCCCATACTGCTGCTTTCTGTTGTATAGCAATGTCAGATTTTTTTTATTTGACAAAGATCAACAGTTTCTCCTCGTTTTTTCTATAAATGGCCTCTTATTGATGAATGTAGTTATGAACCTGAGTTTCGAGATTTGAAAGAATCAACTGGGTTGAATTAAAGACGTTAAGGGGTTAAACCTTTGTGGAATTTGATCCAGTCTCAAAGTGAGTATATCACTTTGATTTTGACCATTCCTGTTTCGTTGTTACCTTTACCTTTTGAATCCTCCGACTTTTTGTAACAGACCTATAAGGATGATCAAAAACGTTGATTCTCAGGCATGAAGGTGATACCATAGCAGAACTGTATTTGATACCATGATCCTTCTTCAACTTTCAGTGAAGTAGATCCTGTTATTGCGGCAAAATGTAACAACAAATTTAAGACAGTCAAGAAGTTCACTTTTCTCTACCATCCTATACCTCTTCAAGTTTTCCAAAACATGTTTTTTGACCTCACATGCACTTTTCCCATAACCACAAAACGGGTCTGTGCTGCTGTTAAGCTCACTGGAAACACCTCTTTCCATTTGGGTTAGCAGGGAAACAACAGCAGGACTAGAATGCAGAGCAGGGCAGAGTTGGCCATCTGGCATCTGGATACTGTTACTGCCCCCCTGCTGCCATTGTCTGATGCCTCTTTGACCACTCTCCATGGTCCCTTCTGTCGCCCTTGCAATATTCATTAGTGCTATTTAGATTATAATGAAGGGATTTTGGATGGTGCCTGGAAGAAGAGGGACTGTAAGATTTAAATGTTTTGATGATCTGCCATTTTACGATTGCTCAATAACATCTTTATCTTGGGGATTTGTTCAATGTGAATCTAAATAAATACTATTATAATAAGTTAGCTGTGTATATCTTTTTCTTCTTCATTTCAAACTCTTTCTGGTATCCTCTCATCCTGTGTTAGCTCAGCTGGTCAGAGATCCTGTTGTGCCATCATACCCCCTTTTCTCTCTCTGCACTCAATAACCCTCATCTCCGTGCTCCACCCATCCTTGGCTTGACATTACATACTGTCCATTTTTATAATTACTTTCTCGCAATCTCTTCTTCACACTTAATCAGCAACAATTGATTGTTTTTAAACAGAGAAGTATATTATTGAGTCCTCGTCCATCTGCTCCTTCACCCACACACCCCCACACACCCCACCCCTTCATACTCCTGTTCTCCTTTACTTGGCTTTTCTATGTGACCTACTTTTTTTCCTCTCTGGTGCTTCATGCTTAATAGAAACTGCTGTTTCTTGCAAGGGACGAAAAACAAGAAAGAAGGGGGGAAGGGTGAGAGGGGTCAAGCTGATAAAACTAAGAGCAATTTGGAGGATAATTATTTGGTTTCCTCATTGGCCATAGTTACAACATCACTTTATTTTTCTTTTCTTTAAAGGTCTCTGAGGAAACTTTAAATCAGTAATGTCCCCCAGAGAATTTCTCTGAATTGCATGACCGTTGGTTTTCACATCCACAGCGATGTCGTCAGACGTCACCCAGAAAGGCAGCGTTTCCTCCGTTTGTTGGAAATTCAGTCATGTGATGTATGGTCCATAGGCCAAAACTGAGCTTCTGGGGTCAGGAGAAGGAATGAAAAGATGCACGTCTCCACTTCGGGCCCCTCCTCTTCTGTGTATACTTTTATCTCCTCTCCAGAAATAGCTCTGTGTATAGCTAGTAAACTTTGACCCTGAAACCCAGAGTTCAAATGGTCATGACCCAGTAATCTTCCAGGAGTGACTCACTGCAGAAATTCAGGCAACAAATAGATGTCTCTGCATCTTTCAGGACAATGATTGTTTTCCCCATAAAACAAAGATCTTTTGTGAATAAATCTAAGTGCTTACACTGCATTGCTTGCGATGGCTTCGTACACTGAGGCAGCAATTCACATTTCAGCGAAAATAACTGCCCAATAAATTATGAGAGTTGAAACATTGTAATGTATGTACGCCTCTATGTACATTGTCATGTTTGTTCATGGGTTGGCACTGCCCCATTATCAAGAAATGAGTCTTTGTATGATTCCATTCATGTTTGGGTTTATTAATGTTCTTTTATCCGTTTGCATGGTAAGAGTATTTTAAATGTGTTTGTTAATCTTCCTGCTGTGTTTTTTTCTAGGCTCCAGTGCTGTGGCTTGAAGGTCGGGGAGCCTCCGTCGCTTTCGGTGCCCCAGCGCCAAGAGGTGTGCGGGTCACCAGGGGACAAAGACAGGAGGGACACCCCTGTGTCCACCAAGTGTCCCCTCTCCCCCTCACTAAGCCTGACCGACAGCCCGGGTCCTCCTGACACCATGCTGGCTCAAAGGAGAACCACCACCACCAGTGACCCGCGGACTCCCAACATGGAGAATGGCCTGTGTGGCAAGCTGAACAACAATAAGAGCCCAGCAGGAGTCAAGACTGCCAGCATCCGCGATAAGATTTCACAATGGGAGGGCAAAAAGGAGTCTCCCCCTCTTACTTCTTCAGGGACATGTCCACTGAGCATGACACAGAAGGAAGTTGAGACAGTGAGGAAAAAGGACTCCAAAGCTTCAGAGTTTCAAAGGACAGACAGTAAGAAGCTTGTCAGCTGGGACAGACAGGACTCAGGGAAGGAGAATGTTGGAAAGCTGGGGGATTCAAGGCCTAAATCTCCTGAGGGCCAAACAAACAAGGACAGAGAAGTAATCTTAGAGAGGGGATGTTTGGCTTCAAAGCCAACAGAACAACCCCAAGACAAGAAAACTGTTTTAACCCATGTTAAGAAACTGGAGAAGGCAACAAAGGAGGTTCCTGACAGACCTTCACTGGCATTTCCAGGGAATTACTTCTGTCCTCCCTCAAAGGAGGAACTGGAAGAAACAGAAAAAAAGGCCAATGAGCCCATTTTTGGAACTTTTGATGTGGCTCGGCATGGAGGGTCTCGGAGGAGGAGAGAGGGGGATCTAGAGAATGTGTACAGTGAACCAGGTGCACCTTCTATAAACCCTTTACCTAAACCTCAAAGAACCTTCCAGCACCACACACCCCCCACTACTCCAACTTCAGGACCAGGCTCGGGGAAGGGACGGAGGAACTTGCCTCCTCTGCCCTCAATTCCTCCCCCACCTTTACCCACATGCCCACCCCCTGGAGTGTGCAGAAGACCCTGGGCAGACAGACCCAGGGACAGCAGTAATAGGTGAGAGAATGCCACCTCTATGGCAGAAATTCACACATAGCAGTTATTTGAATTAAGTGCCATGTCATTATGCTTATATGTTCACAATAACAAAGCTAACACATTATCATTTGATATGTATATTGTTCTGCATGTCCAACTCCTAAGTTTGGGGTGTTACCATTTACTTATAAGCACTTAACTCAAGTAGAGCTACGATTTTACTTTATTTTTGTTTGACCTTTATTAAGCCATGTTTGTCCCATTGAAATCAGAGATCTCTTTTACAATGAAGACCTGGCCAAAAAAAGCAGCAAAACACAGTTTAAACTAGGGATGTGGGCGATTAGCCGACTAAATGATTAAAGTCTGCACCCTCTCTAGCAGCACCAGAATTACAAGTCGGATAAGCTAGTTATTAACATTTTTATAAATTCAGGCCTGCGCTGCCAGTCAAATGTTGTGTCTAAGCTGTAGTGCATCTGCATTACCACTAGAAGGGGCTGTAGCTCCTACTGGTTACTGCTATGCTGCCATAATACTCTACTACCCAGATGTAAACAACCAAAGTGGATGGATAGCATCTTGTAGGAGCAGCACGGATAGGTAGAATTTTTGGAGAAAATGGAGATAAACTTGTATTTAGACTGTGTCAGGTAAAAAAAACTGGCCCAATATAGCCACTCGACTGGAGCAATGCATATACAGCACAGGCATGTGGACCTCCAAGCAGGACCGAAGGCTGGCAGTGTTAGCACTGCTGACCTTAGCCACACTTTGCTAACCAATTTGACATCTTCAACGCGCAAACGCTGTGATCATGTCTTTAGTTGTGTTAAATAAAGTGTTCTCAATATTGACTGTTTTATGAGTGTTTTCTTAACTTTAGACTAGCTAACTAATCTGAATTTAAATGTGTGTTTAACCCACTTTGAAATTATGTCACTAGTTGTATCCCTAGTTCCAACAAAGAACAAACAAACCAACAATTAAACTTATATGCTAGGTTAAAGAAAACACTTACATAAACAGCTCAAACATCTGCATACAGAAAGCATGGTCTTCAGATTTTGTAAGAATGGACCAGTTGAACAGTCAGTAGCTAAACAATGCCACTTGTTTAAATCATTTATGGACCTTGTGTGCCTTAACTTTCATAGCAATCCATTCAATATTGGTGGAGATAATT
This sequence comes from Tautogolabrus adspersus, assembly GCA_020745685.1. Classification (NCBI taxonomy): domain Eukaryota; kingdom Metazoa; phylum Chordata; class Actinopteri; order Labriformes; family Labridae; genus Tautogolabrus; species Tautogolabrus adspersus. The sequence continues at coordinate 24,843,754 of CM036539.1, forward strand.
CAGCCTGGACCAAAGAGGTCGACCAACCAACCAAAAATCAGATACTTCTTTTCCCGGAGCTTTAACGTGTACTGCCAGATAGTCAAGCCGTCTTGTTTTGTCCTAACCAAAAATCTCACTTAATGAAAGTCTGACATGCTCTAGTGGAATTCAACTGTTGATGGAGCAGTGTATCCTATAACCCTTTCCCCCCCACCACTGTCAACCAAAAATTGAGGTGAAAAACATTTCCCACATCTGCTGTAAATCACAAACACCGATGACATCATCCTGTTTCGAAATATCCCAAAGAATGAGCTCATTGGTTGGATCTCAGGAATGTACAGATTAAGTAGACCCATTCCTCCTTCCAAAACTACTGCAAAAAGGGGAGACCAACATGCAGATTTGTGTGAGTAATGTCAAGGAGGCCACTTGCTTTTCAAGAGTTTTTTAGCATTGACAGTAAAAAGGGTTGTGCGAGGCTTTTTGCCATCTCAAACAATGTGTGAGGTGATCAGTTTGCAGAGTTGGACTTTCTAAATGTAACATGTGTCTACTAGTAAAGTGTGAATCAGAAGCTGAGTCATTCTCTTCTGTCAAGAGCAATTAACGTGTTAGACTTTTTAAGAGTAGTGCTCACATTGTGATGGTTACAATCAAACAAACAAAACTCTGTAGGGAAACCAAAAACATGTGAACTCTGCAGTATTGGAGTGCATCTATTGTTCACTTTCTCCGGTGGTCTGAGTTCTTGTTCGAAGCTTGGCTTGGATTTGTTACATTCCATACCATATGTGGAGGCCTCACTCAGCACAAGTGTGCTGGGTCAAGCCCTTAGTTTGGCAAGGCTGTCTCTGTATCTTCTGCAGTGTGCATTTTTGAGCATGAAGAAATACACTGGGTTTTAAATTAAGAAGGAACGCTTCACTTTCTTCATTGTAATAAATGTAAAACCTTTCATAAATTTATTAATTCAACTTATAGACTGTGCATGTAAGAAGTGTACAAAGGCTTTTGGTTTTTGAAAGTCTGGCAGATGCCAAAGTGCCTTAATACTGTTTTTAAATCTAATGGCCAACAGGGGGCAACTCCACTTGCTCCAAAAATAGTTCTGATTGTATTGAAGTCAGTGAGAAAATGATTCTATCTCTTACTTTATTACATTTTCTTAATGAGTTGAATTCACTAGTGTGAAGTATTATTAAAGCAGCATGATGCTAATCTTGTAAATTATTGTTCCAGTTAGAGAAAGAGATGATTAAGGAGGGTAAGCGAAGTCCACTACTTGGTGACCTGTCAACCAAGAAACACTCGGCAAAAAAATAAAACTGAAGAAAACAAGATGGATTCTTGCAGGGCTGTTGGATTGAATTGCAATCCATGTGGCAAGCTGTGCCTAATAAAATGACAACTTACTCTTATTTGAAGTAAGTGCACGCATGCAGGGATGCACGCAACGGTGTATGCTTGTGTGCACTTTATTCTGCTGGGCCTTAATCATTGCCTGTGATGAAACACAGATGTGGTCATTCCAATGTGGCAACTAGCAAAATGCTATATTAGTTTTAAAAGCATCAATATGAGCTCGCATTTACATAGAGAGATCCGTCAAATATCCTTCCTTCATCTCCTGTCTTTGTATTTGTCATGCAACTCTTCCTAAATCTTTGTGATGTTCTGTCTACCAGGAAGTCCTACGAATTTGAGGATCTGCTCCAGTCGTCTTCAGAAAGCGGCCGGGTGGACTGGTATGCTCAGTCCAGACTGGGCCTTACACGCACTTTATCAGAAGAGAATGTCTACGAGGACATAATAGGTAAAAAAAAAAACATATCAAAGAGTTTACATTTAGTTACATGTATATGCTATAATTGGATTTGTATTACTAAGATGAATAGCATTGTTTAATACCATAATGTAGGTAGCATGTTGTCTTCTTTCCTGTACCCGTCACACTCTGCATGACCCTCTGGTTTCATTTCACATATCAGTCATAGTGTGCAGTAAAGTAACAGAGGTGATGAGGAGGCCAGGCTGTCTTTCCTCTGCTTTGTTTTTACTGCTCCAATTTTAATTTAGGAGCCATGCAGCTTCACTTTTATTACATTTTTCTACGTAGAAACCTAACCTTAGTTGCTACCTCATTATCTGCAGTGTTGTGCCAACCCCACCTAGAGCCAGTTTAATTTCATCAGGTACAATAGCTGCGTTGTGTGAGGTCGTACTATAGCTGAGGCTGGCTACTGTAATAATCGGTGCAATATCATGACATGAAGATGGCATAGAGCCATGGCATATTACTGGCAATTGCATCATTGTGTCTTCTGCTCTCCTCCTTGATACTAGTGTATTATGAGGGCAAATTCTATTTGAGTGATTCCTCAGCTTTTCTTAGATCCATTGGCTATTTTAGTATTATTCTTTAAAATGCTCAGACTTTGTTCCCAAAACAATCATCAGCATCTAAGTTTCTCAGAATCACTACTGTTATCTCCTAAAAAACAGGTATAGATAGTGATGATTAGTTGTTGTATCCTCCTAGTCTTGTCAACAACCTCCTCACAGAAACCTGTCTCTCATCAACACACTTTAAACACACCTTCCACATGACTGATATTGTTTTCAGATTGAGAAGAAAGCTTCGTTCACCACTACACGTATTCAGACGCACGCTTCGATGACTGATGCAAACTCACATGTGCACAGATGACGTGTGACGCTTTCAGCAGCCAGCAATGTGAAAAACAGCACACTGATCCCTTGTTTTCCTCGGAGGGAGAAGAAACCGGGAACTGAACGTCCGTCTTTATCCTCCTACTCATACAGCTCACATCTGGTGGATGGATTGATAAAACAGTGGAGATACAAAGAGACTTGAGAGAGAAGGAGGCACAGGTTTTTGATAATGAAACATCCTCATTTCTTATCTGCAGGGGAGGATTGGTGTCTAGAAGTTATTTGCTTTAGCTCTGCAAGCATCGTCTCACAGGGAAATATGAGCTGGATGACTGACTTTGGTAGCTCTCTGCACATCTGGAGTAGAATCTTTTTAAAAACAGTCATGACAGATCTAGAAAAAGTTCTTTATCTTCTCCTTTGAAAATCTTGTGTACGGCTGTTGTATCTTACAGGTCACTTTTGTTTTGTAATTGTTTTTTCTCCTGCAGATCCTCCATCCAAGGAAAACCCTTATGAAGATATAGAGCTGGAGAGAAGTTGTTTGGGAAGCAAATGTGTTTCACCTGCCTCCTCATCTCCCATACCTGACACACCAACTAAGGTACCTGATCACAAATACATCAATATAAAATAATATAGATTTAAGGCAACATATTGATGTACTAAAATTGCGTTCTTATTTTCCCCCAGCTCTCCTCAAAGCCCGGGTTCTTCAGACAGAATTCAGAACGGCGAAGCTTCAAGCTCCTGGAACTACGCAAGGCCAGCAGGGACACTGGCATCTCCTCTCCCTCCCGTATCAGCCCCCCTTCTACACCCAGCAGCCCAGACGACACCCCCTGCCTCTCTGGAGACCCGTACAACCGCAGACGGAGGAAAATCCCAAAGGTATGGGAGTCTTGAGACGCCTCCAACAAAGCTTGTGCTGCTCTGTATTTAATTTATGGTCCAGTGTGTTGCTCAGGAAGGTTCAGAGCTGGTCCACTCATGCTGCCGTCTGGGGATGAGTAAGGCAGAGAAATATTTCCTGACGGATATTTCCTGTGAGAAGTGTGCCTAGCGGAAGGCCTCCCAGAAGCCTGTATTGAAATAATCTTGGTTGGAGTCTGGCAGATTTTGTTTATTAGTTTAAGGAGTTAAAGATGGACATTTCTTTCCCCTTACCTCCAGATGGTGCTGAAAATCAATGGCATCTTTGAGGCAAGGAGAGGGAAGAAACGCATGAAGAGGGTGTCTCAGTCCACAGAGTACAGCTCAGGGAGAGGTGAGGCTCCAAATATGAAAGCATGTCTTGAACAAACCCTGTTATCTCTTTTCATTTTGCTGCACATCAATTATCAATAAAGTGAAAGAAACCTGAAAAATACATCTTCTCCATCTCTGCAATGCCACCATCAAGGAGTTTGTGTTTTGTTTGTCTTTTAACACTTATTAACTGATTATAATTAGGCTGTGGAAGGAAACAATAAATGCATTTCCGATTTAAAAAAAGATAGACCTTCAGGTGCAAATCCCAGTTTGGATCAAATCATTCTTTGAAAGCTTTGTTGACATTGCAGGGCAGTTTTCTACAACTACTTTGAATAAAAAACAAATAAAAGACTGCATGACACTTTGGCACTTTAGGTATTTGACAGCGAGGGGAAATGAATACTACCACTGTAATGTAAACACCAACACAAGCACACTACAGATTTGGCAGGAGTTTGTCGTTAAACTTAGACCTCTTCAGTCTTTAGGTTTAAAAAGTAACAATATTAATAGCATAAATGACTTAATGAATCCAAGATGAACCACTTAAGTATGAAATAGATTCTATTTTAGATGCTCAGATAACGCTTAACATAATTTTGATTAAAATGAATATAATACGGGTGTGATGTCTGCAACAGTGTTCATTGAATCATTTCTAGAAATGTTACACATGTGATAGAATATGTAGATTAACCAATGTACAACTAGACAGTTTTATTTTGCATTATGATAGTCAATGATTTCAAGGTTACCATCAATGATATGAATACTGGTCTGAATCCTGAAAGTTTCTATCAGGTTACTTTACTGAGTTGTTTTTTTGGTATAAGATTTATTTAGGCACTTTTAACATGAAGCTTTCAACACGTACAACAACAATGGAAATACAGTACTAAAACTCCTTGCACAATGTCTGGATTAATAACTTAAAATGATGTAGATATCGCCAGAGGCAAAGAAGATGATAAGAGGGTGATCCACACAAACAACCAAACAGAAAAGAAAAGAAAAAAACAACACAAATCTCAGTTTGACTAGAATGAAAAATACCTCATCACGAGCATTTACGCAGTTTTATGGGCAATGATACATTCAGTTGAGACTGACGTGACTTTCAGAGGACTGGGTCACTTTGTGTTTTAGATACAGGATTGAATTCACTGTGAGCAGATTCCATGTGCTCTGTGAGTTATTTTGTGATTGTTTTTTGCAGTCGTCTCATATCCTGTTTTTCTTTTTCACTCTTTCTTGTAATTAAGTGACGGATGAGAACAGTGAGTCAGAGAGTGACACGGAGGAGAAACTAAAAGGTGAGAACAGAAAATAAACGTGGATTCATTCTGGAGCTACAAAGGCTGTACCCAGTACTATTAGGATCACATAGTTTATGATGTACAGCAGACCATTTTATAAGTTTAGGAAACTGATTAAGATCATAGTATTTCCTTTCTGTCCATTGTTTAATTGTACAGCCAACATTAAACATAAACACTGATGAAACTGATAGCCTTACACGGTAACCTCACAGCGACCCTTTGTTCATCTTATATGTTTGCAAACACAACATGGATTATTGCATGAATTGTGCTTCTCTACTCCGCTGTTCTCAGCACACAGTCAGCGCCTGGTGTCGGTCCAATCCATGCTGAGGCAGACAGGGCGGTACCGGACGTTGGAAAGGGATCTGATGGAGTTGCAGGAGAGGAAACTATTTGAGTATTTCATAGTTGTTGCACTCCACAAGACCAAAGCTGGAGTCCCATACCTGCCAGAAGTCACACAGCAGTTTCCCCTCAAGGTAAAAGAAATGATGTGACAGAATACCTGTCCAAAGCACTTATCCAAACTGACAAACCAAGAATATTATTATTAGAAGACAAAGAAACTTCTGCAATGCACCATAACTGTCGCTGTCTAACTGTCCAAGAGTGATAATTCAGCGTAAAGTTTATGAGCACCTGGTATGGATTTTTCTTGGAAAACCACAGGAACTTTCACACTTGACGGCAGAGCAACAGCAGGTGTTATCCCATTAAAACAAGAAAAGCCAGGTTATTTTTGAGTAGTGCTACTGCTTCTCTACGGACTAAAGAAAAGACGAGGCAGAACTCATCGTTCATCAATGATGACTTTGCAGTGATGTAGCCTTGTATGTGCCAAACTCCTAAAGTGATGTTAACAATGTCAAGACTAACCATGATCTTACTGTCTTACTGGCAATAGTCAATCGTTTCCTAAAATCAAGACACTCCTGATATCCTGTTGATGTAATGGCAATCAAAAAACGAAGATAAACACTTTTAGGGATTCTTTACATGCTTCATTATTTATTCCTTTTAGCATGCAGATGTTCTCTGTTTCTTAGTTATCTCTGTCGCTCATACAGATTTTACTGGCAATGTTCTTCAGGCTGCAATTGAATACATTTGTTCACAAATCTCCTGTCTTTTTTCATTCAGCTGGAGAGGAGCTTTAAGTTTATGCGGGAAACTGAGGACCAGCTGAAGGTCATCCCTCAGTTCTGTTTCCCTGACGCCAAAGACTGGGCCCCTGTCGACAACTTCCCCAGGTCAGTCTTTGTCTGATTAGCTTGCCACAGCACTTTGACTTGGAAAAAAAATAAAGGAAAAAGAAACACAACAGGGACACAGGAATTTCCCCACAGAGTGCTAATAGCTCAGCTGTTTCCCTGGCTAATAACCACTTGTTAGAGAAGCGGCTAGAAATAGAAATGACCTTGTGCCTTGTAAATATGTTGGTAATTTCTTTAAAGCACCGACGCTGACAAATAATTACAGGGAGAAGTTTTGGATTCAGCACCTGCCACACCTGTTTTGGTATTACAAAATCACCTCTCTGTCTTTTCTGTTTAAAATTGGCATAATTGCCCCATACCTCCTAGCTTAGCCTCTCAATGCATACATTGTTCTTGGAAGTGATGATGAGTGTCCTGAAAGCTATGGCTAATTATTTCCTGGAGTCAAATGTTTGACGGGTTAGGGGCCACCCAACACACACCTGCATTGAACTTGCTGACGCTCTTTCCTGTCAATGAGGTCCTCACAGGTCAATGAATACCTGTCAGCTACAGCTAAGGAGGTTTTGTGAGGATATTTGCAGAGTAAACCTGTCCTTAGGGTTTTTCCTCTCAAGTACAAAGACATGCCTTTGTTTAAACAAACCACAAGTGCAGTTCAGGGGGGGGGGTGAGGTTGTGTAGTTTAAAAAGCTCTGAATGTTTAATATTTACCAGCATGTTTGAATTATTGTTGTTTTGTTTGTTTTTTTATCTACAGTGAGACGTTCTCATTTGTCCTGACTGGGGAGGATGGGAGCAGGCGGTTTGGATACTGTCGCCGGTTGCTGGTACGCTCTTATAAACCTTTACAATAATGCCTCCTAATGTTAAGTCATATAGTATTACCCGACCCAATTTCCACTGTTCCTGTAACCATTTTTATCTTGTCTGACATTTTTTCCTTAACATCTCTTGAACTGGGCTGGTGAATTTTTCCCTCAAAGTGTCTGTGAAACAAAGGCTTTGCTCTGCTACTCTGGTCTAATCCTGGAGTTGTGCTTGGGTGAGCAGTCTTGTGACACTCCAGTTTTTTGATCTGTCTTTTTTTTCTTCTCAGCCCAGTGGTAAAGGCAGAAGGCTCCCTGAGGTTTACTGCATCGTCAGCCGCCTGGGCTGCTTCGACCTCTTCTCTAAGGTAGATACGGTCATTTAAGTGACTGAATGCTCATTCACTTTGAAACATGTTCACTTAAACAAAGTCGCACAGAATGAAATGTGTTCTACATACACATAACCCCACCCACACTATGAGAGTACAGAGCAGTACCACCCTCATTGCCCACAGAGCCACACCCACCCCCTGTCCGCTCTACTTTCCCACAAATCCTCGAGTCCTGGCTCCAGTTCTGAGACACATGTGAACTGCAGCTGATGTGGTTTCTGCAGTTGAAAAAAGTTACAGAGCCTGAGATTTATATGCATGTCGACTCATTTACGTAAATATCTGTGCAATGTACACATGCCTTCACTAAAACTGGGTTTGTTAAGATTCAAACATGGGCAAGGGACCCTAAAAAACAGTATTTCTGTTCTCACAGGACTTTGTAAATAGAAAGATCGCTCCATCTGCATCGCATGTACTCAGTGCTGATGACAAACTGTGTTTCATCTGTATCAAATCACTACACAAAAGTTTAATGAGGTACAGATGTGTACAGTGTGTGTTTAGAGGGGTACACATGATGGGTTCAGGCTGTTAGCTATTTGTTGTATTCACTTTTGACAATGTTTGACTGTTTCCACTTCCCACGCACCATTCATTTATTTCTGATGGCACCTAAATCTGTAGCCATTTTAAATATCAATCCCATTAACATTACTGATGTTATCAGATACGTATTCACTCTTCTATCACAGTACAATGGGATTAATCTGGCTTAATAAAGGTTAAAGGTCACATATTATGCAAAATACACTTCCCCATGTTCTAACACTAACATGTGTCCCTATCCTGTCTACAAACACCCCCAATTATCAGGAAAGTCCATCCTCTCCGTCTTTTGCCTGCTCCACTTTCAGAAAATGTGTGCTCAAACAGGCCGTTTGGAGTTTTTCCCTCCATGACATTTTTTTTTTATTTTGCTATGTTTTGGGGCCTTTCGCCTTAATTAGATGGGACAGCTGAAACAAGACAGGAAATGTTGGGATGAGAGAGTGGGGGAAATGGTAAATGGACTTGAGCTTATATAGCGCTTTTCTAGTCTTCTGATTACTCAAAGCGCTTTTACACTGCCTGTCACGCCTGTCACACCTGCTATGTAGTATCATCCATCAGAAGTAACTAATCCATTCATACACCGCCACCGAAGCAGCGGGAGCAATGCGCCATGTTAAGTGTCTTGCCCAAGGACACATCGGACATGTTGCTCAGCTGGGGATCGAACCCTCGACTTTCCGGTTGAGAGACGACGACTCTACCAACTGAGCCACAGCCACAGCCGGGGGATGACTAGTCGAAAGGGCCGAGGACGGATTTGAATGCACTATAGCCACCACACATGGCGCTCCGTGATTTCTGGTGTTTAAAATACAGAGCCATGTTCTTTGTGTTTTTCAGATCTTGGATGAAGTGGAGAAAAGGAGGGCTATCTCTCCTGCTCTGGTGCAACCTTTCATGAGAGGCATAATGGAGGCTCCTTTTCCTGCTCCAGGAAGAACCATCACTGTCAAAAACTTCCTACCTGGTTCTGGGACGGAGGTGAGACTATGGTGGCATCAGTAGTATTTTTCACCCCCATTCTTTAAGGTTACATGAACATTTTTAGAAACAATTAGACCACATCAGTGTCTTTATTTGTACATATGAAGTGCAAACAATACTATCTAACGGTCTTTATGTTTTTGTCCCGCTCACTTTCTCGTTCTTTTTCCTACAGGTGATAGAGTTGTGTCGGCCCTCAGATTCTCGTCTGGAACATGTGGACTTTGAATGTCTCTTCTCCTCCCTAAGTTTACGTCTCCTCCTGCGAGTGTTTGCCTCTCTGCTTCTGGAGCGCAGGGTCATCTTCACTGCTGACAAACTCAGGTAGGCTCCAGCAAGATATTCTTAAAGAGTGTGCGTGTTTAGTCTGCCCCCTTTTTCTTGCAAAAAGTGTTGTCTAGGTCGGGTCATTGCAGAGTTTTCATTTCATCAGTTCTGATCAGATTCTTCGAGGAAGGGTTTTGATGCTGGAAAAAAAAAACTTGTGTAAAGAGTTTGAAAGATGTGGCGGAGAGACAAACAGCCTGAGCAAAAAGAAGATCCTGACAGAGTATGAGAGGAAGGAATGCTGTTGTGTTATACAGTCGCCTGGGGAACAATCACTTCTCCTCTGGAAAACTGTCATAGACGCCAGATAGAAGGAGTGAGGTTTCAGAGGATGACTCAAGAGCTAACACGTGTGCACAATGACGTCATCACACCCACACAGTCCACTTAAGCCCCCTGACTGTTTCTTACTGTTGTAGTAGACCTGGTCAACATGTGGGCTTAGCACAATCAGTTTCATTTTGTCATGATTTGGTTCTACTTTTGGCAGTTTCAATGCAGTACAATCCTGTTTTTTTTTCTCCTCGTATATGTTCCCGCCTTTCTACTGTTGTGCAGAAAGTAGCCTTGGAAGCATTTCTCACCAGAGCTCATGAGCAGATCACGTCGTGGTTGCACATTTTCTACCCTAGAGTGGAAACTTGGCCTCATCAATTAATTTTTTAATGAATTAACTGTGAGCATATGCACACCTGGGAGACATTAAGTTATCAGCATGGGGTTGAGTGTGTTTGCTACTGCTGTATAGTTTTTATAGGCGTTACATCACTCTCCTCCAAGAGATGCATTAAACATTCTTCTCATGGTAATAAGGGTCTTGTTGGAGCAACAGGAATGAACTTTTAACATTATGTTCCTAAATAAGTTAAGAGGTTATTGTCTTCAGGGGTTGTTCAGCGCCCTCTTGTGGTAAACACTAGACTTGTTCATTTCTCAACCACAGAAATAATCAGTCACGAGTACCATCTTTTAAGGAAGTTTTATGTACAATATTTAAGCTATGTTATTTTTTAACAACTTGATTATATTCTTTATAGCTCCAGAATACCAACTGAATGGACATTGTGGTAGGCTTGCTAGTGATACAAACTAATAATATGATTATAATGACCAGTCATGTGACCAGTATTTATGATATCTGAGGACGTTGTAATAGGCAGTGTTTGGGGGCTTATCTGAACTTTTCTACAGTGTTCACTGTTTCAAAATCTCTCTTTCCACAGCACCTTGTCTCAGTGTTGTCATGCAGTAGTGGCTCTGCTCTACCCTTTCACCTGGCAGCACACGTACATCCCCGTGCTCCCACCCTCCATGTTGGATATTGTGTGCACCCCCACCCCCTTCATAGTCGGCCTCCTCTCCAGCTCTCTGCCTCGACTCAAGGAGCTGCCCATAGAAGAAGTAAGATCCGCTTTTGTCTTTGTTTGTGATGTACTGACTTTTGTGCCCTTGACTCTGGACCTTTCCCCCTCTGAACAATAGCTGCAGGAAATGACATCACTGTCCCTCTGCTCCTCCCCCAGGTCCTGGTGGTTGACCTCTGCAACAGCCGCTTCCTACGACAGGTAGAAACTGTAGAAACTTAGAGAAAACAGCGACACATAGAGACATCCATAAACTCAGTTTAACATGTAGTGATTCTACCAGATGTTATGTGAGTACTTTATGCTTATTCTCTGCAGCATGTTAACTGTTTTTAAATCTGTGAATTTCCCTCCTCAGCTGGATGATGAGGACTCCATTCTTCCTCACAAGCTGCAGGCGGCTCTCGAGCACGTGCTCGACAAGAGGAGGGAGCTGGCCTCTGAGAAAGGAGATCTACCCAATGGTGACTCATCACACTTTTTACAATATTGTCTCTGTCGAGATGTCTTATAGTAATGAAATCTAATAATTCAAAAGACACTGCTGTAAAATGGTTAAAGGAATGATCCACAGCATGGTTTCCACATTGCCAGATAGACTACCAGTTATGACACTCGCCCCATGTACAGACGATATAGTCCACATCGCAGTGGCTGGTGGTTCAGATCCGGCCTCGGTCCTTTACTGCATGTCATCCCCCACTCTCTCTTCCCTACATTTCCTGTTTCTCTTCAGCTATCCTGTCCAATAAAAGCAATAATGCCCCCCCCAGGACAGCGATAGAGACTTACACTGACCTGTACGATTAATAATCACTGTATTTAAAAAATAACATTACACTTTTTTATTATGGGCTATTTAAGAGCATCGCCAAAAATAACCTCTAGTCATTAAATGACTTCAATTTTCCATCATTCCTGATCCGACCTCATATTTTAGCTGCCAGGTGCGGAATGACATTTGATCTTCTTTTCATATGGCAACTTAATCATAGGTATGTGGTCAATTAAAGCTTTCTTTCAAGAGAAGCGTCCATCATTGTAGTGTCAGGATTCATTACATCTCTGTATGATGATATCCTGAAGACAGACTGATGAAAATAGAACTAGAAAATTAAATATTGGTTCTTTGCACAGGTCGAAATGTTCCATCCAAAAAGTACTAAACCAGTAAGCTTTTACATCACAACACAGTGTTGAGCATTCACAAGGACAACAGACCCCTAGACATTTCCCTTTTAAACTTTCAAGGTTTAGTGTTTAATTACTCATACACATTGAATCGTTCCAAAGGTTGAAGTTGTCATAACCTGGCTCAAGAGCATTTAAAAATATAAGAGGGACAGGATAGTTGACTGCAAGTAATAGTATTAGTAGTAATACGAATTTATTGCAAAAAGATAAACAATTGAAAGTATAATTGCAAACATGGAGTGTGTCCATCAGTAAAGTCAGTAGTGTGAATGTGAATGTGTGGCATAATGAAGTGTGGGATGTTGATAAGCAAAATATAACAAAGATCAAAATGTGCAAATGATGATTGGGATGAGTCCATGTGGCATGAGTAAGAGAGAGAGTGAGAGAGAGAGAGAGTGAGAGAGAGAGAGAGCCACACTGGGGTTAGGCTTTCACGCCCTGTGAGCAACAGGCCCAGGTGCTCTGAGTTAGACGAGTCGAGTCCTCTAGGTGTAAGGGAGACAGAACCAGTTAGTAGAAGCCTGATTAAAAAGGTAAGGCAGTAACCGTCACAAAGTGAATCTGGATCAATGTTTCCCTGATACAACATGTATTATTCATCCTGATGTATGGACAGTAATTTTGCTGTGATTTAATCATTCATATTGTATCCCTCCCTCCTATTTCTGACTGTGTCTCCTCCTCTACCTCCACCCAGACTCCAGCTCCCTCAGCACAGTGGTGTCAGAGGCCTTCGCGCGTTTCTTTGTGGAGATGGTGGGTCACTACTCTCTCTTCATGGGTGGAGCAGAGCGAGACGACGAGTGCGTCTCCTCACCTACGTTGCCCAGCCCCTCCTCTTCCTCGTCCTCCTCCTCCTCTTCCCCAGTGTCGTCCTTTCAGCGTGATGCCTTTCGCAAAGCGGTCACGTCCAAGAGCTTGAGGAGGTTCTTGGAGGTGTTCATGGAGACGCAAATGTTCACCGGCTTCATCCAGGAGAGAGATCTGCGCCGTCAGGGCCTCAGAGGTACTGAGACATGATAACCTTCAAAAGTGTTCAACTATATTATCTTAAAAAAAAGAAAAGCTGGTTTAACACACAACGCTGCTGTATGTGATTGTTAAATCTGTTTGACTTATTTTATTCCCAGGTCTATTTGAGGTGAGAGCACAGGAGTATCTGGACTCGCTGCCTGGGAGCGAGCAACGAGGAGTCAACAAGTTTCTCAAGGGTCTAGGTGAGATTTAATGTATTTAATAATGTAACAATCAGTCATTTGAAAGCTATCACATCAGCCTTTCAAAGCTAGATCAATAAGAGACACTGAGTCAAAGATTTCCCACATTTCAAGACTGCATTTTGCAGGAAGGCCACCATTTTTTTGAAGGAACACTTAATGAATCAAAGCAGTGACTAGGATTCAGCACCAACTTAAAGACACATAGGCTCCATGAACATCAATCTTATGTAATTCATTTTTGAAAAATTTAGTTTAAAAAAGTATATAATAATCCGTAGAGTAAGGGCCTGGTACCCCGTTTGTAGATTGAAATCTTCTCCCATGCATATCTCTCAAGTCCCACTTTAGAGAACTTTGACATGCCAAGTCACAGCCTTGCACACGGCTAAGAAGTGTGTTCGGTTGACTCACAATCTCTTCTGTCGCAAAGAACAGAAGTCAGAATCAGTTGAACTGACCAGCTATGTGTACACATCCAAGGAATTCAACTCTGGTTTTATATTGCTCTCAATGTTACTACACAGAAGTAGACAAACACTTGAAATAAGGAGAACAAGCTCAACAAAGGTAACTAAATCATTAAACTACTATAAACAGGTCTGACAAACAGGGATTACATGTAGACAGTGAGACAAAAGTGTAGATGAAGCTGAGGTGAACAGGAGCCATAGTTTAGTCCATGCCCTAACATTAATAAATGATATGTTCAAATGTCCCTCCTTTACACCTGCAGTAATAAGATTCATCCTTACTAGCTACACAGCTGTCAATATTCCAATAACTATAAAGCGTATTGCCGTATAAGTGAATACAAGTGTGCATCAAGTTCTCTGCCCAAACTACCTTTTCTAATTTTATTCAACATTTTTTGTAATTCCAGGAAACAAGATGAAATTCCTCTCTAAGAAATGATGTCTGGATCCAGGAAGGCATGGTTAAAGTATGGAATAAAGCATGAAGAGTTGTGCAGGACAACATAAAAACTAGAGGGTGCACTCCCTGGACGTGGAGAACGTAACGACGTGGATATTTTAGAAAGGCAAACATGAACTGGACCTGGAGGTAGTGAACTTGAAGGATTCTGGGGAACTATCCAATGTTGTTGGGAGGGGTTAACTCAGCTTGGACCAAAGACCCCTCCAACACAACATAGTGATATCCAACAGAGCGTTGATGTTTTACAGATTCTCATCATTCCCTGCAGTGTGTTTCTGTACAGCACAATACAGTGTAAATGTTTATTTTAGGAATAGTGTTCTCCTTTTTCCATGATTGACTTCACCTGGAAAACCTGTAAGGAGGAGTGTCTCATTGTGTACAAAACTTTCCTTTACATTCCAAGTATTTTCTATAGGAGCTTTTATAAATACAGTAGTACAACTTCTTCATCAGCGGGAGGCTTTTAAGTTAATTTATATCTTTTTTTTTTTAGATAAACTTAATCTCAAATGTTTTATTTTAAATGAGTGCAAATAAATCTGGTTTAGTTTGTAATGGGCTTAATTTAACAGAGTCTAGAGCAGACTGTTTGTAGACCACTTTGGGTTGTTGGGTAAATGTACCACTGTTTGAGTAAATCTACTTTGATTGGAAAAAAGGAACGAGCATCAAAAAAGGAAGCATGAAGACAATGTAAAGATGGAAGAAAAAACAATGTGAATGTGTGTCACACTCTGGTTTGAGTAAAAGGTTTGGAAGTTGACGGAGGATGTGCATGTCAGGCTAATCTGTATCATTGTGTCTCACAAAAGCAACTCGGTTTGCCTTAAACTTGATTGAGAATGTGATGAAAGTTTATAAATAAAGTGATTCATTTTTGGAATAAGAAATGTCTCTTTAACTATCGACTGTGTTACACTGATTCAAAGTGAGGCCGAGGAACTCCAGCAGTGTGTTTACGGCTTGTTTTACCGCTCTGAAATGACTCAGTGAGGACACATGGAGATGTTGCTTATATGAACTACTGTCAGCACTTCTACAATTACTATCATAACAGAGCAAGTAAGGTTTGTGCTGACAACCACAATTCAACAAGCGTGCAATTGTTTGCATATGATGCCAAATTATTCCCTTTTTGAGGTGACACTGTCTGGCTTTAATGAATGACTGAGAATTGTTTATGTATTTTTACATGTGGGTTTATATGAATGAAAGTTTTCAGTTGATGGCTGACAAAGATTTAAAGGTGTAGGGTGTAAGATATCACGCTTCACTGACAAGTTAAAGAGTAGAAAAAACTTCACTTGAGAATTGTCTTTTATATCTTCAGGGAAATCGATTAGAGGCTACTGTGTTGCTCCTCTGTGTTTTTATTCAGTAGTCTATGAAGGATTCCCAAACTGTGTGGCCTGCAACCCCCAGAATGAGGGTGCCAGAGATTGGGGACCCCCACTGTCCCTGGAGGTGGTAAAGCATTTAACGTTGTGCACAGCCGGGCACACCCACTTATGGGCCTATCCAAACACTAACTTTAGAACAACACATGAGCCAAAAAAAGACATGATTTCATTAGTTCATTGTAACCAAGTAATCTCCATGTGTAGACTGTTGCACTGATCGGAGATACAAAATGTAATAAACAGGCACACAGGTGATGTCTGTGTCTGAACTTTTATATTTGTGCACCTTCCGTGTTGCAGTCATTTGAAAAATTACATTTTAAGATTTTTTTTACATATTACTTTCATTTCCAATATCACTTTTTAAAGTGGGTTTTGTAATTTTATCAACTACCTGTTATACCCAAAATATCCACTAGAGGGCTCTGTTACCAAGTTTTTGTTGTCTTGTCCCTCAGAGTCCAAAGTTCAGAATCACATCTCAGACAATCAACCTGCAGGCCGTCAATGACTTGCAAAACATGACCAAGTCTAACAGCAATGACTCCTTTGTCTGCTTATGTGAGAGTATACACAGAGGAACCTAAATAAGGAACACAATTATTTAGACTATCTTCTTTTAACTAGAACACTTGACAAAAGAAAATAGTGAAAACATAGTTTTCTTTTACATCAGTCTGCTGATGAACTTTAGCACTGTCTCTAGAGTGAAGTGGTATACACAAAGAAAAGTTGATCTTATAAAAACCCTACCTACTTTTAGAAAAAAAATACATAAATCCAATATTACTCATTCAATAACAGCAGACAAAATGCAACACCGTTTTGCACATTTGGAAAATAATTCAGTTTTCAGGGCTAAAATGTAAAAATCAGTTCAAAGGTTTTTTACAGACTAAAGGTCCAGATAAAAGACAACACAAAGGGACAGCGCATTACATAATCAGCTACATAAAAAGTCAAGTTGTTTGTTTTCAGCCATTGTATAGTTAGGCCTAGATAAACTTCCCAATGGAAAACAAAAGACTTAAAGTCAAACAAATTCAGCATTTTACTCACATTACGGTTAATTCCTGTTATGTAGCCTACATACTGTTTATGGTACATTGTAGGCTCGGCTACACCATAGGCCTTGAGAGTGGCCTAATATTAAGGACCTTTTTTTTTTTAAGTTTGTGTTTGTGTTTCAGCCAGTGACCGGTCAACCCTTGACAACTTCCCCTGACTGCAACTCTATTTTTTTATTCGTAATGATATTTCCTTTGCAGCACCCCCCCTTACTCTCCACACCACCCTTTCCTTTCCTTTAGGAGCCCCCCCCTTTCTCCTCCCCCGCCCTTCGTCATTACGTGGTGTTGAGCGGTCAGACCTGCCTCCCTCCTCCTCCTCCTCCTCCTCTCCTCCTCCTCTCCTCCTTCTCTCCCTTGGTCTCTTTTTCTCTGGCTTTTACCAGGCTTCATGTCATACCACGGCTAATTCCTGAAATTCCTGCCCACCTCTCGCTTCAAACAAAACGGCTTCAGGGAAGGAGACAGGGCTGCAGAAAACAAAGAAAAAAAAGAAACAGAATAACTCCTGATTTTTTTTTTAAATTAAAATATTCCTCCACCTGCCTGCCTGGCTGCCAGAGCTTCACCAGGTAAGCTCGTGCAAATGTTTTACTATTTCTCTGTTCAATGTTTTCCTCTCATGTCCAGACTTAAGCTGCGCATTAAGTCGGAGAGTAAACTTTCACTTTGTTGGATTTTGTGGATGTGAAGTCGGTATTTCACTCCGCTCTCCCTCTGAATCATTCTCACTCACTGTCCGAAGTAACATTCCTCAAATATCTCACATTTCTTTGCTCAAATTCCGACATTTTTTTCTGTAACTCCACAGCTGCAGTGTGTGAGTTTGTGATTGTTTGACTTCCTGTGACTTCAGCCGGAACTTTTTTTCCACGTTTTTTAAAAGGAATAACGTCACAGTGGAGCTGTGAAACATTAGCACATTATCATGTCTGTTCAGAGTTTTACACCTGAAACGAAGCTCATTCATTGTGTAGCTATTTATTAACTCTTAGCTTTAATTCAGAGTGTTTTCTCTCCTCTATCAACAAGTGTGAGCAGACTGAAAGTAGCCTGACAGCAGCGATGTTATGTTGCCTCTACATTTCTCTGCCTATTACATCATCTTAATATCTTAAAGATAACTACAACATATTTGTTCAGTGTCAAATAACGTTTTACCCAAGTAAAACAAGACATAATATAATGTTTAAAACACTCTTTAATTAGCTTACATTTACAGCTTTAAAACGTTCACGTCAGTTAAAGTATGCCAAACAAACTCGGAGGATATTATTCATCCGGTTTTTTTTAAGTTCAGGCCAATATCAAAGTTATGCATTGAAATTCAGTAAATATAGTGTTGTAGTGCTGCCCTAAGAAGTGGGTATACTCTTAATTATTCCAGAAATGTTTTTTTATTGTCCTGTCCAGCAGAGGATAAACGGCCTCAGTTATCTAGACAGATTTTGACATTTAAACTGGTCAACAGACTTCAGGCTGAAACTACACAGCGATGCATTTTGAGTGAACTATTCGTTATTCTTAAACAGTGTTGGGGTTAATGCATCACAAAACAGTGCACTAGTCTACTCACATTCCTTTTTTTGTAAGAAGTTACATGACACATTGATTTTGCAATTCAAGTAATAAGTTATGTTACATTTTCAAATAAGCAGCCTTACTTTAAAATGTATTCCCTGCTCCTTGTGTTGCCACGAAAGAAAGAGAAAACCCTGATTTATTTGCATTGTTTGAATCCTAGGAGTTGTGTAATTGCACATGTAGATCAGGCTGAGCAATCACAGGGGATTGAGAAGTGAGTATACTCTATGGAGACAAAAAAATATGTGGGTATACTCTGTATACCTGCGTATATCTTGCACTACACCACTGAGGAAATAAATTGAAAGAGAATCAGTTTCAGAACAAGAAGTAACCTATTCACAAAGCATGCTAAAGTTCTCTGTCAGAGTTAGTTTAAACATGTTATATGTGGCTTATTTTCAGTGACTGCCATTGTTATTGTTAATGTAATGACAATTAAGACGTGCTTTAATGTAGTCACTTTACAAAGTGGAGCTGATTTCTTTTATTTTTTCTTGTATAAATTACTCAGAATAAGTCTTTTATGTTTTTAAGGTAGGCTAAGAATAACTATGGATAACAGATAAATAAGGCACAGTGAAAACTAGATTTATCTCTGAAATATTAAATCATAAAGAAGTCGCAATAAATAAAACAAATACTATAAAGACAAGTACAATGCTGTCTCTTTAGAAGTTAGTTTTCCTGTTATTACTGGTCTAAAAGTCATCTCCTAAAAAGGTGTATACAGCTGCACACTGCACGCTGCTCACTGCTGCATTACAAGTGCTTTTTTTTTTCTTTGAGTGGAGCGCAGTGATGTTATTAACCCAAGTTATTATGCTTTACTTTTTATCACACATCATATTTATTCACTGATAAATGTTTTACTTTCTAGCCATGATTACAAGTTTTTTTTGTGCAGATTTTTTAGTTTCAAACAAAAAAAAAAACCTTTGAGATTTAAGATTTCTCTTTCCAGGTAGTCCTGTTCAACACCGAGGCACAAGCAGATAAGCAACACATCAATATTCCCATGTCAGAGCAATAACACCAAACAAAAGCAAAACACAGCACAAGTAGAGTAAGAGAGTTAATCCATGAAATATTCCACTTTAAATCACGGATTGTGTAAAACAGGAAAAAAGACCCTTTAAAGTTGTCAGAGAACGACCTACCTCTTAGATATTTTACAGCCTACTCTATGTTCACGGTGCATGCTGTAATATATAATACAATGACAGTTACAAAGGTCATTTATCTTCATAATGAAACTTTGACTTTTGATGTGTTAACTTCATTTTGTTGACAGCAGGTCCAAAACTGAAAATGCAGAAGATTAAATGTAGCAGAGTATTTCCTACCCTCTAATACTGCTGCTGCTTTTACTTAAGAATAAGGTCTAAAAGCTTCTTGTACAACTTAAAATGAGTCATTATGGATGATAAGAGGTGTCTGTGAGTAAAAGTATATTAATTTACTTCATTAAGGTGTCTAGAAAATCTGGATTAAAAAATTAGAAATCCCACAGAGAACTGTCTGAGAAAAGTTTAAATGTTTATTTTCCTTGGGAAACACAAATTACATTCTTAGTGAAGTTTTTGTATTTATTCAATATATTGAGTCAAGTTTAAGATGGAGATATAGAAGATAGAGAGTAAAGCATTTCATAATAAGAGTGATGTAGTTTTGATTGGAGAGATTTGTGTGTATAAAGAAACATTCAGTAAGATTCAGGGAGGCTGCCAGAGATGACTTTCATTATTAATAAATGAGCTAATGTTTTCTAAGTTAATGTGTTGAATATTTATCAAACGTGTTGGAAAACAGCGGCTGCAAGCCACCCAATGCCGCAGTGGTGCATTGGAATAACATGGAGTAGCATATTTTAAATGACCGAAGGTCAAACAGTCTAAATGTATTCAAGTTACTATCATGACAAACAAGAAAATCAACAGTTAACATGTGAGCAGCTGAAACCTTTTAAACATTAGATTAAATATGTTTTTCTGTTAATGGACAGACTCAACAAAATATTCAGCTTTACCATAAGTGCATCTTTTTTATAATGATTCTGGCCTTTATTTGATTGGACAGCTGAAGATAGACAGGGGTAGGGTGAGAGAGTGGGGGATGACATGCACCTTACAGCGACAGGACCGAGAGTTGAACCTGCGACCAGTCCAACAAGGACTGCAGCCTCTGAACATGGGGCGCCTGCTCCGAGCTAAAGCAGCACTCCTACCATAAGTGCTTCTACAAACGACTACAGTCATTAAACTTCCATTGTGTCTGATATTATGTGATGTGTGTGGGTCTGTGTGTGACAGAACTTGTGATATAAGATATTTCAATAGATCCTGTTTGTCTTACTGCAGAGTGGATAAGTCTGCGTGTGAGTGAGTGTTTTCGCTCAGGATTTTAGGCGGCTAACAGAGACGGATTTCTGGGGCTTTGTGTGTGTAAAAGAGTGAGGGTGTGTTTGCATTTGTGTGTGGGTGTTATGGTGTCCCCGGGGCAGCTGAGCGGAGTGTGTTTTCCAGAGGGGCAACAGGTGGAATGGAGCAGGGTGACAGTCTGATGAGGGGGAGGGCGGGTTGTGAAAAACACACCTGTCAAAGCTTCCTCTTAAGTGTCTGACAGCCAGAGGAGTTTGGGTTTTTTCCAGGCCTTGGACCTTTTTTGTTTTCAAGGCCTTAGGTTCACTATTCTCCCAGACGGATGAGTTATATTGTAATGTGAACCCTAAGGTCGTAGAGTTTGCATTTGTATGTGTGTGTGCACCTGTGCGTGTGGGTTGATGTGTGTGTGTGTGTGTGTGTGTGTGTGTGTGTGTGTGTGTGTGTGTGTGTGTGTGTGTGTGTGTGTGTGTGTGTGTGTGTGTGTGTGTGTGTGTGTGTGTGTGTGTGTGTGTGTGTGTGTGTGTGTGTGTGTGTGTGTGTGTGTGTGTGTGTGTGTGTGTGTGTGTGTGTGTGTGTGTGTGTGTGTGTGTGTGTGTGTGTGTGTGTGTGTGTGTGTAGGTGTGTAGGTGTGTAGGTGTGTGTGTGTGTGTGTGTAGGTGTGTAGGTGTGTAGGTGTGTGTGTGTGTGTGTGTAGGTGTGTAGGTGTGTAGGTGGATTTAACTGGGCCTGGAGGTGTATGTGTGGGTGAATGAGCCGTACAAATAAGAAGGGAGGCAAAAAGAAGTGTATTTGAACTCTCAGGGAGTCACTGTGTGTGTGCGTGTGTGTGTGCGTGTGCGTGTGTGTGTGCTTGTGTTTGTGTGTGTGGAGTTGCCTTGAGACAGGTCCTCTCCACTATGGAGTTTTTTTGCTCATCTCACATAGCGATCATATCTTCTCTGCTCGCACAAGAGAGAAACAAATAATGCCTCTGATATGAGACTCCAAGAACAAAGACTTTCTTTCCCCCCCTCTGCCCCTCCTTTTTCTACACACAGAGCTCTGCACCTACAGCTCTGTGCAGTGTGTGTGTTTGTGTGTGTGACTGTTTAGTCCATTGATTTGAGCCAGTCTGATGGATCTCTCTGTTGGATTATCTGTGGCTGATTTGACAGGCCCTGCTCTGTCCACTCTGGATACCATTAGATAAGGAGTTACAGCTGTAGGATTTGAATGATGTCATTAAGTAAGCAATTCCAGTGTCATGGTCACAGACTTTATGTCTTTGATTTTTTTGATGATTCTTTGTTATTTAACCAAACACTAACGGTAACTTTGGGGTCTCACAAATGAGGCCAATTGCATCAATGACAAAAACTGCAGTTCTTTGAGTGGCCACTGGAGGCTGGCTCAAAGAGAGTCAATCCCCATTCAGACCTATTATGAACGCAATGTTGTACTCATCCTTCTGAGTCAGATACTCGAGTACAGGAGGCAATCAGTGCAAGACATATGAGATGAAAAAAATTAAACGTGTTTATTTCTCAGATTTTTTTAATAATAAAAATGGTATCCCTCAAAATTCTCTACTTTATCCTATTTCATTCATATTCATTGATATTTTTGTAGCAATGTTACAGATACAAAATGTCTTTTTCATGCTGACAAGCTTTCAATGTCCAGAGAAATCTTTTAGTACTTTATGACTCGTACTTACTGTTAACCCAATATTAACGATGTGCCTTCAAAGGTTTGAAAGGACAGTCAACGATGGTTATCAGATTTAAACGTGAACATGTTACGTCAAAGATGTAAAAAAACACACTGTGTTGTATGTGCATGTGATTGTTATGTCTGTACATTTATGCAGAGCTTGGAGACTCCTGCTGTTTCAGCCCAGTGGGACTCTGTGCCAGAGAACATGTGCTCCAGCAAAATACCCCAACAAAACAATCCTGTTAGTCTCCATCGGCTCTCTCTGTGACTTTCCATTGCATAGCCGGCCTTACTTTCAGACAGTGTTTCCTGCCTTTACATTCCGGGCCTGATTAGTGGAGATTGTGACCAGTTGAGTACTCACACACGCTCACAAACACACACAATACCAACCAAAAAAAACCCCCCAGAAATGCACAGTCAGACAGGAAGGTGCTGGAGTTTAGTGACGTTTTGGACACCACAGACAGACACAAATGTTCACCCTTTAACTTTTTTGACTCATCCTATATATTGACCTGCACTTGTGCACTCTCTGACCTTTGTGCTTCTTTTGACTGCTGATAATGACAGCTGTCTACCTGGAATCGAGTCATTTTGAGATGCTGCACTTCTACACTTATAGACAACATCTTTACATGTGTAGCTGTATTAAAGGAAAAGTGTGCACGATAAGGAGGATTCATAGGCTGACATGGAATCTAGAATTCATAGGTATTTTTCAAGATAGTATTATTGTCTGACAGTAAGAACCAGCTTACATCAGCTTTCAAAGCTTCTTTAAAGTCTGCCAAGTTTCTTTGCATTGTTTGCTGGTATCATCATAATAGCCTGTGCTAATAGGGCTAGCAAATTCTGTGATGCTGCACTGCCTGTTGTCTGTCTCTGCTGGCTTCTCCTTGTGCTCTATGCACATGTAGTTAAGTATCAAACTAGGAAATATATGTTATGCACGATTGATGCAACACATATTGCACTGCATGTTATTGTTGTTGATGTTTTTTGTCAAAGAACTTCCAGACATGACTTTTCCTGGCTGACAGAGTTCATGTAATGCTTACTGAGTTGAACTACTGTAGCCTAAAACAATGCCCGTGCAGGTGCGTAAAAAGCAAAACATTACTCAAATAATGACATCAATAACTAGTAACTGTTTCCATACCTACTAGTTACCTGCTCACCTTGCTGGATTGTCTCTTTTATGGTGTATGTGTGTACTGAAGGAAAGGCTTTCTTGTTTGTCGTGTGTGTATTTTGTCTTTGAGTTTTTAAAGCTCATGTTTGATGCTTAGTGTTTATTTCCTCTTAAATTGTTGCCATTCGTTTTTTCTCATTTGGTTGGTTGCTGTGTGCAGTTGTGTTAAGGGATGGGGGCAGTCGGGGGGTTGCATGGCCCCCTGACCGCAGCACCAGCTGGGGGATTATCCTGTTGAGCTGATCCATGGAAGGGGGGCCTCGCTTGGGCAGGTTGAGGAAGGACAGGCGACTGGACGGGTGAGGGAGGGAGAGAGGAGGCTAATAGGAGAGAGAGTGGGGGGGAGGGGGGTTGTTTTAAAGCATGGCTTAAGTTAATTAACCTCCTGGACATTTGACTGGCGCACTGAGCAGCACACTAATGGTTTATGGTCTCAACAAATCTCACAGTGACAAACAGCCGCCCTGAGCTGAAGCTGCAGTTAGTTTCAAATCAGTTACAAAAACAACAGAAGTCAAACTTGTGTCGTGTCTGTGATTGACTTCAGAAAGTTGTGATTAAATGAAGCCATTGTCTAACACAGCTGGTTGACTCGTGATCAAGATTAGGGATTTAAGGATTTCGCAGCAGACAGATTTATTTTCTAATTTTGGATTTTAAATGTATGATGTAAATCTGAAAAGTTGTTTTAGATTAGCTGAGCTCTGTTGTAGCTTAACATCTATTATTTTACATTGATTCGGATATTTTGGGTTCAAATGCAGCCTTCGGGAATGCTGTTACATCATTTTATCTTTAGTAAGTAATTCTGCCCTGCCCTGATAGTTATGAGTATAGAAGGTGACTTTTAACGAAGATCTGACACTTCTTCTTCTGCACATTTTGTTTCAGACTTTCTGAGTCGAACTTTTGCTTGATGGAATAATATTTGTTAACGTCATAATCTGTAAAGTCAATCAGTAACTAAAACCTTCACAGCTTCACAAGAGAGGGCCTGTTAACTAGTTGATGTAGAACAATGTCACACTCACAATGTGCTTTTTCTCAGTGTCGCTTATTTCCTGCGTAGTGTCGGTGTCGCACAGAGTTCAAACGTTTGATGGTTATTTTCTCATTAGCCATTTATGGGAAATATTTCCAGGTCTGCAGCCTTTTTTATAAATGATCAAATCTTCTATTAAGGGTCAGAGAAAACTGAAAGTTACATATGAAAGTAGTTGAGAATAACAGGTAAGGCTGTCAAGTATACCACTGGTCCATAATGTAATAAACATTCAACTCAGTATCATAGAAGACCAATAAAACTAGCAAATAATCAAAATTTAGAAGCTGTGATTTATTCTTATTTTGCACCCCAAGTATGCTGATATATCAATCAAACTTTGTGTTAGCTCAAAATATTGTCATGTTGAATAAACTGTGGATGACGCCATTAAATCGTATGTTTAATTTAGCAAAGGTTATCAAAGTATTCAATATACACAGTGCGGCCCGCCCTCCCAACCCCTGTGCAGGACAGAAACGTAAACATGAACACCAAGATTCCTTTAATTGTTTGTGTTGGTGTCCCTTTGACTAAATGCTTCTAACAATAATCAGTCATCACAAACGTATCAATCATAGCTATCATGTGTGTTAGTAGAGACTGTGTCTTGAAGTGATTCTGTTTGTTAGTATGCAAATGTTTTGGTTGTGTGAGTTTATCTCACTATCCTTTGTTTTTTTTGTTCGTCCTCATCTGTTTATGTGTGTGTTTGTGTGTGTGTGACAATAAGAGAGATCGGGAGAAGGGCTGACCAGCCACACCTTTACAGGAAGTGATGTGGACATCAGGGGCTCAGAGGAAGTGTGTGTGTGTGTGTGTGGGGGGGGGGGGGACTAGAGAGTCTGACTCACTCCATTCAACACACTGACTCACTCATCGGGTGTCTCTGACCCTTTTCAAACAAGCCTTACAATTCAGACTCCTGTACCACCTCCACATGTCACAACACACACGCACGCACGCACGCACGCACGCACACACACACACACACACACACACACACACACACACACACACACACTCATGTTTGGGATTATTTCTGACGTAATGGTCATTGCTTTTCCTTATTTTCTGCCCTAAATGGACATGTAGGTCTCTAACTTTCAGGATGGCAGGAAGACACAGAGCTCTGTTTGTACTGACTCATGAGTCTTTCTTCGTTGTGTACGAGCATTTACGCCCGTTTCCATTTTGTTCCTGCACGTCTGTCGACAGGAAGAGGCTAAGCTTCATTTGTGTCATATCCCCCCCCCGAAATGTATACGCAAACATCCTTAAAAAAAGATGTGTAGAGTAAACAGGATATAAAAGTGCTGTCACTCTTTCCTGGATCTCAAACCTGATAACAGGCTGTTTTTATTTCTCTTTTAAGAAGCTGATGGAATGTCAAATGATCCTATTGATTAGTCTGTTTGTTAATATAACACCCCTAGACCAAAACAGTGCACAAACACATTGATAAGATTCTCATCTGACAATATCTCCCTTTAATAAAACAGTCATCTGTGGTGCTGATGAAGCAACAGGCAGCCTAAAAAGCCTCCTGGCATTCATATCCTGGTATGATCCTCCTTGGCATGTGTGTCGAAGTGTGTCTGAGGACGCTGATCCCACTTTAATGTGTCCTCTCATTTGTTGTCTTTAGGCCCTTTCTGATCCCACCACCCTCCTCCTTCTCGCAATGTTATCTCAACTTCTTTAGGTGCCATTTTATTCGATTTCACTTAGCTTATTAATGATCAACTGAAAGTACAATAACTCAAATCTTCTTTATGTGACTGTATGTCAAATATGATCTCAAAATATTCAATATTACTATTCAAAGTATCAAACTTTTTTAACCAAACTCAGTGCTTATATTCAGAAACTGGGAAAAAAATCTTGGTGGTGAATTTAATGTTTTATTTACAGCCTTGAAGTCCTTGTAAAATATCCCCAGGACAACTCCGGACTTGTTAAAATTCTTTACATCACACCTTGTTAATTTGATCACCATTTTCTTTCTTTCCTAGGACTGCACTGTGACATCATCATCAACACATCTGTGGATTTCATACAGGCAGGCCTGCTCCCTGCAGCCTCCTCCCGTTCTCCTACCAACCTCACCTTCCACCACAAACAAGAGCCTTCACCACCTGCCCTGTGGTCTCCTTCCTGTCCTCCCACCACGTCTGCGGAGTGGGTGCAGGCTCCCTCCCCCAGGGGTGGGAGTGAGGAGCTGGGGGATGCACTCGATAAACCCCTGGAGAACGATGCAGAGGGTGTGTGGAGCCCAGACATCGAACAGAGCTTCCAAGAAGCCCTGGCCATCTATCCGCCCTGTGGCCGCAGGAAGATCATCCTCTCTGACGAGGGCAAGATGTACGGTACGCCCACCTTTCTCCTCATTCTTTCATCAAACCTTTTCTTCTTGAATGGGATGTTAAACACAGTGTACCTGAGGTTCAGGTGACATGCTGGCCAGTGTGATGGAAATGCAATTTCACAAATTAGGAAGAAATAATTTTTAAAATGTAGGCTGTTTTTTATTTGTCACTTTATTCCATCACATAAGTTGTAAAGAAAGAGGAATTTTTATCCCCAAAATAATAATAATCATTAAAAAAAGCTCACCTGTATCTTCACAAGACCTGCAGCTCCTCCATAGCCAACCTTTAAGCCCATCACACATGCACTGCACTCCTGAACCTTTTCCAACCTTTTCCAGGGGGTCCATGTGTGAAAGGAAAGGGCTGAATCTGTTCACCCACAGCAGGGGACATTTAAAAACTAAAAGGGTAACCGTTTTTTTAGGTAATTAGGCTATCCAAAGTGATACAACATGATCACATTAAATGTGGTCAGTTAGCTTAGTGACTATTTAGACTAGAGGGCTGGTTAGATTAGATAACTTTATTTTCTCTCATCAGGAGCTTTTAAATGAACAAAAAAGTTTGTAATACTGAACTAAATCCAAGGCCTGAAGTAAGAGAATTTAGAGAGAAGCTGTGCCTACCAATGACACTAGCTGGTTAGCTCGCTAGCTTCAGCAACTCTTCAACTAGCGCTGTAAGCTAGCTTAGCAATAGCTTTGTTCAACCTCTTATGTTTTCCTTTTTTTGCTTTGCTGCTTATTAGGGAGATACTGAATTGATATTCTAAATTGTACACATGTTAAAGGTTGTTTGTAAAGGGAATTAGAAATAACAGAAAATAGTATTTTCTGCTTCTAAATTTGTAATAAAAAAAACTCTGTAGTACAGCTGAATGCCTGATTAAAAAAGTTAAAGGCTGTGAACTACTCGTCATATAAACATCACCAAATCATGCATAATAGAACATTTGTTTCACATTCTCTCTCCCACAGACACACAAACACCCGTTCATCACCACTCCTCATGTTCATGTTTCACATCACTCCTGTTTCCTGCACAGCTGTCGGCTACACTTGTTCTCATATGATGGCATGATGAATCATAAACATGTGCTCACACTCCAGTCACTCATTATTCTACATCAACATGATCAGGGTGGAAAGTGCTGATGCTGTCATAAAGTCATATGGCTGTGTTGTGATTTGTAAAAAATAAAATAAAAAAAGGCACTTCTATCTCTTATAAATGGAAAGGACAGTAGGCTATACAGTAAAAATTCAGAGTAAAATCTGGCCATGTAAGTTTAAATAACTAATTAGATTACTAATTAGATTCAGCAAGGCAACGAATAACTTTAGCATTCATGCGCCTGCTACTTTATATTTCCTTTAGGAGATGGCTATAAGCTACTTTTACCATTTGGTAGCATTATAGGAAAGCTTAAAATCCAAGCTCATGTAATTTTAGCTTGGATTCCTTTCCTTGATCAATGTCATAGCTAACGTGGTATCAGCAAGGAAGATGTTGTAGATATAAAAACATAGATGATGTTTCAGGCTCCAGAGATGCGTATTTGTGGCCACCATCTTGGAGAGTGGTATGTGGTAGGCTAATGTGGTAATGTTTTCTGACGGAAGCAAAAGGGTTAAGTAGCCCTATTTTGTTTTTACATTAAAAAGTTGGCTAATGTGGGGAGCAGTGAGTTACTTGGGCTAGACCTGTCACAATGTATTTCTGGCAATGATAGTGGAGAGCACTTTATAGAGTTCCTGTTACCAAAATTAGCCCCAAATCACTCACCCCAAACAGGTGTAGAGAGGCGGGGATAACTCTCACTTCCTAGCACACTACTATTAATTACATGGCTTGGATGCTGTCTTTGTCAGTTGTATCCTGCAGTTTTCTCCTGTTTGTCTACTCCCTTTTCACAATAGCTGTAACATGAATGGAAACTTAGTTGATGCTATTTGGGCATAGAAAACACATTTTCTCTTTTCTTTAACTAAATTATGGAATCCCTCCCCCCCAAAAAAAAAACGCAGGCCTTTTTAAATATATTTTATGATGTCAATGCCAAACAGGTTTAGAGGAGGTGACGTTCCTCTATGACATTTCACTGAAAGATGTTTGGTAACAGGTGGCTTGGCAGTAGTGCCTCCTTCTGCCTGGCTGTTTGATAGTGGATCTGGTCAGTGGAAAAGGGGTAGATGTAGGTTTTGGTGCTATCAGACAGTCTCTGTCATCACCCTGTTTTGTCACAGAGCCAGACAGCTCCTTTAACTGTTAGCTTTGCAGAGGCTAGCTTATCAAGGCCATGGCCACCCTCTGATCAGCACTAAAACCCTTATAAAGCCTGTAATAATAGTTGGAGGGGGGCATGTGGCTCATTCTGTGCCACCGGGATGGGGGAGTAAAGGTGGTGATGGCGGAGGTTTTGGCAGGGCAGGCACTGAGGTGCCCCTTCCTCCCAATGAGGTCATAGGCAGGTGATGCGCGCCAGGGAGCGCGTTGGCCCGCCAGGAATGGCATGTGCGCTCAGGAGCTGGGGGGTTCAAGGCAGCTCGGCTGTAACCCTAAACCAGAATAGACGTTTACCCTTTGAGCGCCTAGAGGGGAGGAGGACTGGTGGACAAATAAACACCAAGGTAGGCTGTGGTGTCTTGCGTGGCCTCAGGCCTTGTAAACTGTTTCACACCTGTTCTCAGTGTGTGAACATGACTCTGACTCTTTTTGTCCTTTATGAACAAACTCCTCTCCCCCATATTTGTTGGTCTATCCACCTTCCAGTTCACCTCCAGCTGCCCTCTGAATTCAACCTGACAGCCTTGCAGAAAATTCCAGATTTATGACTTGAGAAATGAGGCAAGACTGAGCCCGCTCTTGGCCCACTGTGCCTCCATTGCCCCTAAAGAGCCTGGCTGGCCCATCCCTTCCAGCCGTCTGTCCTCCCCTTTTATCACCATCCCTGGGGTCACAAGTGGCCAACAACTCAAGTCATTCAAGCAACCACAATCAATGCAAAGCCACTTTGAAGGTCTTTAGTGTTGTTAATGCTGTTAAAGCGCTGATGGGTGGTCTTAAATCAGGTAGCCAAATCAAATATCCGCTGGGAATATCTTTAGAGGCATACATGTAATGGTTAAGTGATGACTTGATAGTTTAAGAAATGTTCTTTATTCTTCTTGCACGAGCTAAATTTGGCTACAGAGACAAAACAAACTAGCAGGAGAAGTGTCTGTTAGCTGAGAGCGACATACTCTGAATTTCAGGTTGAATTTCCCTCTGAGGAAAGAATGCCATTCTTTGCAAAACAATTTGATATTGAGTCTTCGAGAAACAAAACAGGAGGAATGTGTGCCTTTATCTATTATAAATTCCTAAATTGGCTGGAATGTTTTTACCCCTTTTCATCATACATTCACCACATTTTTTCCCATAATGCTGTGCATAGCGCTAGCCCTCGCGCCCATTACTCAACAGACATATTAGCTCGCTTATTAGGGCCGGTGTCACGGATATTGTGGCGGTTATGTGCTCCAGCGGTAATTCGACATGCATCTGCCAAGGAAAACATTTCCTGCCTTGTGTGGCTCTCAGCAAGAGACATGCCCCGTGGTCTGAGCGGAGGCCTCATGCTGGAATAATGGAAAAACAGTCCCAAAGTTAAAGTGCAGTGGAAAGTGAATGTGCTTACAGCTATCACTAGAAGAATGTGAGAATGTGGCACAGGATGAATATGATGTCCTCCCCTTTTTATTTACTGCCATAAAACTGCCATATTTATTTATGCGCTACTTTTGCAATAATAATTGTTTTATTTTACGATATCTTTTGACCAATTTTTTATTTGGCAGCTTTAAATCATGCATCATGTTTTGTGCAGCTGTCTGGTTTCGTCACACTTGATTTCCTAACATCTGTGTGAGGAGCGCTTTTCTCACATTTTGAAGGGTTCTGCTTCCTGTGAAAAAAACATTACATAGATGATCAAATTAACAGAGTCTCCCATCAGTTGTGGCATATTTTTCCGTCAGCTCAGAACAAAGAAAACCCACACAATGAATCATTCTGTCACTACACTTTGCTTGTGCAACATGTAAACACATTGTGGTTTCTGTGAGGCGATGCAAATATGTTTTCATCTTGAGTCAATCTCATTAAGAGTGTGATGTAAAGGTCAGCGAACAGCAGCAGAGAGTCCACACCCGGGTACAGACTTTGACAGTAAAGTGAGAGATTCACCAATGACCTTGACCTGTTGACCTTTGAAGAAGTGTGTGTGTGTTTGCAAGTGTTTTTTCTTTTTAACCATGACTCAGTTCTTTGTCTGCAGCAGTGCTCTTCGATTTTATGTCATGATAAGGCTGGATAATATGGATGAAATTGATAGGAGATTAAGTTTGTATTCTCATATTGAAATGCACTCAGTCGTCAGTTTAAGTACATGTAATGTATCTTAAACTAGTGCATTCGAATATTAAATCAATAAATCCTTTTTTCATGGAGGCTGCAATGTTGAGTTTTGTTGAACTGAGGTCTTTTAATGAAGTTTCGATCATTGATGTTCAGTCTTTGATGTTAGCTCGGTGTCCGAAAAGCTGCATGTATACTTCTAATATTCTGCATTGGCTTACAAAAACTTCTCATTTAGGCTGTGTCATGTTAACTGGTGCTGAACAAATGTGACATTTTTGAGATCCAGGAGATTTTGATTTGAGGCGAGAAAATCCACTCATACCAATTTTTTTTTTTATATATCTACTTTATCAATCTCAGAGGGGAAATTCTGGTTTACACTCTGAAAGAGAGACGTGCAACTCACACACATAGGCCTGAAAAAGACACATGCACAAACAGGACCTGTGGACATGCATTAACGGAGAGATGTCAGAGTGCTACACACTTCTACACAGGGAGCGCACCAGAGCTGTTGGGGGTTCAGTGTCTTGCTCAAGGTCAGCAGTACTCGAAAAAATGACCTGGCACCTCTCCAGCTACCAGACCAACTTCCATAATTTGCGGGACTTAACCCTCTGGCACCCAACCCAAGTCCTCACAAACTGAGCTACTGCCACCCTACATTTTGCATTCAATTCAACTGGCGTAAAGCTCTAACTTTTTGAATGTTTTGGCACAGATACAAATATCAAATCTAATACAGTATATTTGGATATAAACTTTTTGAATCTGTCCACAGTCTATCCACATCAGTCACACTCGGTCTAGTGTACCTTTCATTTCATTTTCTAACATATAACCATCACATACACAGTTAGCAGTGACCTTAATGTATCAGAGCTGTCACTTTATCAAGACATCTCAGTTCAGTATGGATGCAAACAGGCCAGACATCTGTTGATCTGTTGATGTGATTAACTTACAGTGAGGTTTGCATAAATAACATACGTCACTGTAATTGGCAGGAGTGTTGATATAACATGACATCAGATTAATCTGTTACTGTGCTAGAAACACTATATCTGTCAGAAATACTTCAGATTAAGCTCTGACATAAGTGTAATTGGTTAACACGCTGACAAGTACATGACTGATTATCTCTCACTGGTCTCATTCATGGTAAAAAAAACAACAAACTTTTGCTTATACTCGGATATCAACTCACAGAAATGAAGTTAAAATGGTAAACCAAGGAGGGGAAGCATCGCCTCATTTCATTTAGGTGATCATTTTCTGTTAATCAGACAGTTTCCTGGAAAGAATTTCAATTCAAATCAATTCAATTCAAAATGTATTTATTTGTCCCCGGGGGGCAATTCAAAGGCACACAGAGCAGTAAATTAACAACAGTGCAGGTAGACTAAAAATGTAAACAAAGAATCTACATATGTGTTTAAGCTGTCTTCATGCTGGAGCTGCAGTGCTAATGTATAACTGTACTCCATGTTTACGCCCGGGCCTGACAGAGGTCTTTTCAGAGCTCAGTCGGCTTCATCCATCTATCGGAGGGGAAATAATACCCAGCCAAGACATTCCTGCAGCCTAAATGTGACCTTTGTTTTCCTGAGCAGACACATCGGGGCATATGTGCTGTTGAGGGATATGTACTGCTGGCAGATGTGTCTCTGGAGAGGATGGCAGCTTGTATCCAGTTAAAACTACAGACACCAATGTCCACAATGAGTACAATGACCCCTTATAGTATCATTACTCTAAAATACTTTAATATAATCACAGATTCTAGTTTTCAACATTGTAGTTTTTATAAAGCTGCACACACAAGAACCAGTTTTGTTCTGAAAATTCAAAGGTGTTATTTGAGCTAAAAAAGTGATTTTTCTTCATCAGTTTTCTACACACTTAAGAGGATAAACTTGTTGTCCAAACTGTTGTTGTTGCACAAAAATACGACATGGGCCCATGGGGTGATGTGGGAGTAGCATATGCAGGACCCGGTGCAGACCAGTCAGTTTATAGGAATGTGAGGAATGCACTGAGTTGAGGAGAGAGAGAGAGATCGGACCAGGCCAGTGATGACCGCAGCTCTGTTGGGGAAGGGCAGATTTATGACTAGCCAGGCCCCGGCGTTGACTTTGGAAGGGACTCTGTAGGTTTCCTGCACTAACCCCTTCCACCTCTCCCTGTCCTCCACCAACAGGCCTGATGAGGTCAGGGAGAGGTGGAAGGGGTTAGTGAAGGTTTCCCCTTTTCAGAAAGAGACTTTTAAAGATCATAATGCCTCCAGGAATCTGAATTTCTGTATGTTTGTAATTGGATTCAGTGTACTGTGCTTTTTACTAAGAGGCAGGACAATTAAGTTGTTAGAGAAAGAAAAGCAAAAACTTAATTTGTCTTCAATTGTATTGCTCTCGAGGGGTCTACAGGCCTAACGTCTTGAATTGGCAGGGCTACATGTAGGAAATATGCGCTTGTGTAACTCTACTAAATTTCCCTCGCTGCAGAGGCGATTATGTGTTTGTTTACAAAATGATCTATATTACTTCTTTTTGTATCACCAGTGGGTAATATTTAATGTACGGCTGTCAAACGATGAAATTAATCGCTAAATTTCAATAGTTAATCGCATGTTTGAAATTCATTATATCCCATTTAAAAATAAAAATTGTTAGGCTTTTATTTTGAATGTTTGTACTGTTTGAGCTGAGAGTACTTGCTGTTTGAATTTGACTCGGCTTTTATTTTAAAAATAAAGAAATTACCTTCAGGTTGATCAAAGGTTTGACATTAGCTTAATTTTGGAAAACTAAATGTAAATAGCTCAAAGGAACGGTAAAAATGAGAAATGTTTGATGTCATAAGGTGGATATTACTTTGGACTCGTCAGCTGAGCTGTCTGAGAGATTTTGACATTCAAAGATGCAGCCGTGTTGTTCTTTTCCATCACTGTGACAACAGGGAGACACTGCGGAGACTTATCCACAGAGCGACTTAAGGGACTAAATAGTGATTAACTTTGATAAAAAAAATGAATGCATTAAATTCCGACCATTATAATTGAGATAAACTAATTAATGCTGACAGTCCTGATTTATTGAATTTGCCATTTATGTTTCTCTAACAAAAGTGTACTGGTTATACAATGTTCTTGCCCTTCAATATTTTAAGAGCAAGTTTAGGATTTAGTTACAAACTACAAACTTTCTCTCAAGAATGTTCAAATTTATTTTTTGTGAGTTCATGAGGGTTACCTTGCTTTACATTATGAAGTTCTCATTTCATACCCATAGTTAAAGTTTGAAGTAGCTCAATGATCATTTGTATAAAAGGCCTATTTAAGACATTAAAATAACAGAGTCAGGGAATTTCTAGGAAATTAAGAGAAGTTAAAGGAGCAATATGTAACTCTGACACCTAGTGCTTAAAATGGGTACTGCAGTCCACATTCAAAACATTGGAGAGCGCTGTCTCCCTCCGCCTCCTCCTCCCTAGAGTCGATTCGCAAGGGGGTTACCACGTCACGGACACAGTAGCTTCAGTGTTTAGCCAGCTCTGCATTGGTCTTGAAACCTTTCTGCGTTCTAACCTCTAATCCATTTTTCAAAAGCAACTCCAATATTTATCTTAGTTTTACCACGTTTCTGGTCGTGGAGCTTATTAGAAAAATGCTCAGACTTTTTATGTCGAGGAAGAATCAGTTATATCTGAACCAGTTTGCCTGCAACACCTGTTGGTTTGCTGTAATAACTGGTCTTATATCTGGCAAACTGAGGGGCGTCTAAAACTGCTGTGTGGGGATGCCTTAAAACTGCCTACCTCTCTGGTCAGAACAAATACAGACCATTCAGGACCGCAGTCGAAACTTAGAAGGAGGATATACTGCCTGCTGCATTGACTTCAACATAGCATGTTGCCTTCATGTCTAATGATATAGTAAGGTAATTTTATGATTTAATTTAGTAGATATCTTACATATTGGACTTATGCTCTTGTACTATCATTATTACTCGTGGTCACAGTGGTCACAGTTCAGTAAAAGTTGTCCAGGCTTTCTTTACAACAGTGTTCATTTCTATATTTATAATAAATGACCATGTGAAAGCAATATGACGATGTGATAAGGGTTGCAAATAGTGATGGACCTAATTTGCTTCTCTATCCGACTTATCAAAGCTTTACAGTCAGATCCAAGACGTGGTTAAACTGTTGGACAAAAAGCAGTCTCTCTCTTTTTAGTGTTGTTACCAACTGCAGCAGGAAGTTGTTTTCAGAGAAAAGGCCCTAAAAAATACTGTTCCCATTCTGCTCAGTACTTAACAGCTTCTAGCAACCAGTTGGTGCACAAAGCAGGCTCCCAATGAATGATAATGGTCCTATGTGAGTAAAAGAAAACAAAATAAAAGCAAATATGCACAACTTTTTTTGGCTGCACATTTTTTAGTTTAGGTTAGAAGTACATAATAACAGTTGAGCTTCGGACACAGTAACATAGAACTGTTTGTTTGCAGTGCCTCAATATATTATGAAATTCAAGAAAGTGGGTTGTAGACCATGAAGATGCTAACAATATTACAGCAGACACTAGAAACTTAAAAAGCTTGCACAGGAAAAGAAATATTCTCTATAGCCTCACAAACATCATGTTTTAAAAATTGAACCACTGAACCATGGATTACTCCGACTTTGTTTCTGCAGGGATCCCTCACTTGTTATGCTCTAAAGAAATGTTTCTAGATTTATATTTCCATTGAACCCTTCTGTGAGTGCAGCAGTGTGATGAACAACGTCAAACGGTGAGCCGGTGGGTTATGGTATAAAGTTCCCTCTGACTTTCCTCCAGCCTCAGCTGGCACATGTTCTCAGTCTGTGCTGCTCCCGTTGGATATCATGATCTCATCGCTGTGTGACTGAGTCCCCTCTCTGATCTCATGGGTGTGTTGGAGGGTATTTATGGGGCCCTTCCCCAAGCCCTCGCACAAGGAGTGGCAGGGCATAAGATATGAGAGCATGAAGAAAAGCCTCTTTAATCACAAGAAAACCCTTTAATTTAAAGCTACTGTAAGTGTGAGGACTTTATAACTGGTATTGAACAGACTGAACTTAACACTGATATCTATATGACCAACAAAGGCAAACTAGAATATCAGGAATGAGATTTCTACCAAGTCATTTTAAATGCCTGTCAATGTGGTCACCTCTCTGTCTACAGGGGGCACAAACAACACAAATATAGACAATTTGAAAGAACACCTTGTGAGGGCCTCATATATCAAGTCAAATGCCCATTAATGTCCAAAGAGTCACAAGATAGCGTCCTCTGCAACAAAATCTGCATGGTGCAGGTGTTAGAGATGTCGCCTCACAGAGAGAAGGTCACTGGTTTGCATTCCTAGTTGGACAGGTCCTGTCCTGTGGATTCCCACCGGGTACTCCAGCTTCCTCTCACAGTCCAAACACGTGCTTGCTAGGATAATTGGTCACCCTAAATTGCCCGTGAGTGTGAGCATGAATGTTTGTCTGTCTCTATATGTCGGCCATGTGATTGACTGGCTACCAGTCCAGTGTGTAACCCACCTTTTGCCCAATGTAAGCTGGGATAGGCTCCAGCTCCCCCAAAACCCCAAACTCGACAAGCGGTATAGATATTGTTAGGATGGAAGTTTGGCAACAGCTTTGATTGAGACAATTCTTCCAAATCCATAAAAGTTTTCAAAAGTGTTTGACTAACAGACTGAAAAGATGAACTCTTCTTCTGAATTTGTGAAAAACTTTAATTCAACAGACGAGACATGCTCACGCGTCTGTGTCTTCATGGAAATAATCCCTATTGTACATCTCACTGTACTCTGACTGAAGTCCTTAGAAGATAAAACGCCAGGAACTGGAAGAATTTTCTGCTGTAATGTGAGGAACTGGTTACGGGCAACTTAATGTTCATTTGAGGTCAAGTGCTGTGAGGACTTTGACAAAGCTCTCTGTTCACTCTTTTAAGAGTTTGATTGCGAGGAAACGTGGAGCACTTTCTTAATCCTCAAGGAATTAAGAAAATATGCATTTAAGGGCTCGAACAATCGCCCGGCGAGTGCACCTCCCGATAAATACTAAACGGTTGAGGAGTTACAGCCCAGAAAGGAAAATAAGATTGCCAAAGAATGAATGCTACGACTGAGGTTGAATTGTGTGTCAGTTTATGTCCGTGTGTGCGACTGTGTGTATTAACCAGAGGAGACAGTATTTGAGAGAAAGGTTTAGTCCACAAAAGCTTTACACAAAGGCAGTTCTACAGCTGGGTAGTGCGAGTGTGCGTGCGTGCGTGCGTGTGTGCGTGTGTGTGTGTGTGTGTGTGTGTGTGTGTGTGTGTAAGGGACTACAACTTTACAAGAATTTAGATCTACTACTTTTTTAATTATTTCCTCCGATCAATAAGTGTATTTTCATATTGTCTAGTGTCTCTACTTTTCTCACAGCCTTTTGTACCCTTACAGAGGAAGACTTCTGGCTGATTGGTTTATTGTTTGTTTACCAAGCAAAGGAAATCTAAGTTGCTGCTGTAAGGACTTAGTAACAAAACTTAAAAATCAACAAGTGAATTCTCACGACTGAGTAAACAGCGAGGAAACTGTGTTATGCATTCCGAGCAAAATCTGATCACTTTTATTGCCTGACGAATATTTCTAATGGCAGTTCACCCAAGCATCAAGTTTCCTCTTTTCAGCGTCTGAGGTCACCTGATTGGCCGCTTGGTGGAGCGCTGTGAGGTCTGACCCCAGCGTCACTATGTAAGGGAAAATCTGACGGGTTCGTACCAGGTTGTGTGTCGTGACTGATCTGTGTGTTAATTCACATGTAGATGTGGTGCCAGGGGAAAAATGACGGTGTTTAAGAGGTGGCGCAAACCCTGTAAACTCTTGTATGACTTTGTTTGTGTGCGTGTGTTTGTGTGTGTTTGTGTGTGTGTGTGTGTGTGTGTGTGTGTGTGTGTGTGTGTGTGTGTGTGTGTGTGTGTGTGTGTGTGTGTGTGTGTGTGTGTGTGTGTGTGTGTGTGTGCGTGTGCGTGTGCGTGTGCGTGTGTAGTCTGGTGTGTGGGGGAGTGTGAGAGATCTTGTTTGACTGCAAAAGTTATGTGAATAACTGTAGCTGACCATGAGTTTTTATGTGTGTATCCTCCCTTTTATAAGTATCTTCTTGTATGTGCTGTTCTCAGACTATTTTGATGTTTAATTAATCTGCCAAAAAAAACTGTCATTTAATGATTTTTTGGTA
This sequence comes from Tautogolabrus adspersus, assembly GCA_020745685.1. NCBI lineage: Eukaryota > Metazoa > Chordata > Actinopteri > Labriformes > Labridae > Tautogolabrus > Tautogolabrus adspersus. The sequence goes on from CM036539.1 coordinate 24,882,398, forward strand.
ATCATTCGGCCAAATGACAAAACCAAAATTCAAAAAGGAATAGTGCCAGACTAAAAAAACAGCGTGAGTTCAACATTTTTGCTTTATTAAATACATGACGTTTTGTGTGATGTTGTATTGTTATTGTTATCATCATTAGTTCCTTGTATACAAACTAGCTCCATAATTATAGTCCATCTTATATAGCATGGACTTGCGTGGCTTTAGTGCATAGCTATTCACATTCACAACAGTGATGTCACCCATCTGTTACTGCAGGCCGTCGGTGGCTGTCACCATGCTGGAAATGCAACCTAACGACAGGCTGAAATCTGGAGCTGAGGCGGGTTTTAAGCCTCTTGACAAACTGTTACGGCCTTTGAACCAGGCTGTAAACATGTTGTAAAAACAGGTTTTTTGAATGGGTGTGTATGTGACTTCCGGTGCTTCTGCAGCCAGCCTCAGGTGGAACCTCTGCGTACTGCAGGATTTTGCACTTCCGCATTGACTTCATTTTTCAACACTGGAGGTTGCCGCTTGGTTACACTCTTCAAATGTACAAAATTGTACCCAATGCTGCACAATAAAACACATTTTCATTGTCATTGTGTTATGAACATGGGCAATAAATGTATGACAAAAGGCTGTGTGACACCATAGAATGCATAAAACATGGATGTAGTCTCAGTGACGTCTGACATTGCTTTCGGAAGAGGCGTTATGAAGCCAGACAAACATGGGTCATGCGTTCACAACATTTGGCCAATCCGATTAAACCAAAGCCAGTCTTAAGTCCCTGTCCAATGGAGGTGACTGTGATGTAAGCGAGCTGGCTTAGGAAGAGCACTAAAAATGTGGTTGATAAATCCCTTATGGTTAAAAAGTTTTCTAAATTATTTGGACTCTGGACAGTTGACATACTGTATTTATGGTGTTAAACATGACAAAGACATAGAAGCTGTGTGGTTGTAGCCAAAATGCACAAGCGTATATTTGTTAATATAGTACTGCGCCTTGTTTCACCGTGACAAAAATGACCACACACCACACTTTATCCGATATCTTTCAGGCCTTATTGAATCTATTTGTGTGCTTTTACAATCTGAGTCATTAAACCACAGCTTTAGTAGTGGAGATGAGGGTGAAAGAGGCCACCTGACCATTGCCCCCTGCTGTAACCGGAGACTTTGGATGGTGGTGGGGAACAAGCCCAAGATTTACTGCGGGCGTAAAGGCATATTCCATAAACATTGACATACACACCAGCTGCTTGGCTGCCCCACCAGACTGGGCCCCCTCTTTGGTCACTGGCCTGCGTGGTCCGTGTCTGTCCTGAGTCCCGTCGGAGGATCGCATGCCTGCAGCCTCCACCTGCTCTGCCAATGTGACCCATCTGTCAGCAGCGCACAGGCACACACCAAGCTGAGACTGATGCAAGCTCTCACACACACAGATGCATACACTTAGTCGTAAACTTACACAGGCAGTTTTCTGCGATGACACTCCTGACAGCCTCGAGTCTTGCTTTGGACATCAATGTTTGCATCTTCACTTGCATGCATGCAAGCTCTTCTAAATATGTGAACACAGATAAATACAAACATATTTCTGTTGTTAATTAAGATAATTATACAGTGACTTCAGCACACAGGCATTTGTATAAAAATGTGGACAGAAATACATGGTGCATATACAGTCTGTCATTCCTTCCTCTCATAGAGGCTGTAGCCATCGAAGCAGGCGGCCAGGGTTCAAATCCGACATGTGACCCTTTTCCCGCATGTCATTTGCCCACTCTCTCTCCCTCCCGATTTCTGACACTATCCACTGTCCTGTCTGTAAAACAAAAAATAAAAAGCCCAAAAATAAATCTTTAAAAAAGTTCCATACAAAGAACAACAACAAATGATAAGAAGCAAAGGTTACAACAAACAATAAATTAGCCACTTTCATCAGTAAATCATCTACTTGACCAGCTCAGTCCATAAAGAAGTAGCAAAAGCATGATTTACACTTTTATGAAGAACAGAGGTGTGAGAGTATCGAGGCTAGCTAACCTGTAGGAAAAGAGTTTTGAGTTTTGTAATGCACACTACATTTTCTCCAAATTAGGAATATAAAACTTGGTCTTATTCATTCTCCTTATGAATTCTTATGTAGCTCTTTATAATAAGTGGAAGTTAAGATGATGCCTGTTTTTTAAACTAAAACTATGTTTTCTGCTCCCCTACAGGACGGAACGAGTTGATTGCACGGTACATCAAACTGCGCACAGGGAAGACGCGGACTAGGAAGCAGGTAAGTTCTCTAAAAAACTGCCACTTGAAGCGGCCCCTATTTTTGGACCCCTGCAGAAAGTCCTCTCCTGCTGAGTGATCCCTCCCCCCCCCAACACTCTGGGTCCCCCCTCCCCGGCTTCTGTGTCCCTCTTACGTGGATGGCTGGACATGACGATTGATTAAAGGCCATGGCCCAATGCACAGATGCTATAGGATCATGTGTCGGTGTTGTTTCTTCAGCACCTCGTGGATCCAGGGCTTGTTAGACGGTGAAAGAAGCCGGGGGAATATGTCTATCTGGATTGGAGACTGAGGCGGGACAGGCGAGGGATTTGGAACTCTATCCTCACTACGGCATCTGATATGGAAGGACTGATGTACGGGCAGTGATGGATGTGCAGAGAGAGCGTCCCTGCTAAGTCATCTGGCAGAGTCAAAGTGGGAATGAGAAGAGATGAGTGGAGATGAGAGGAGCAGGGGGGCTGCTGGGGATCAGAGATGGATGGTGGGGACAAGTACGAGGGATAGAGGGACACCTTCTGGTTCAAGAGCAAGAAACAGATCGACTGTTGTATTTAAATTCAGCTTTTAGAAATATTGCTCGGACAGAGACAAAATATATAAAGAAAATCAGTGTTATGGAACTGTGTTTGTGTGCATATAAAATCCTGACTTTTTTGTTTTGTTCTCAATGCATCCTGAACATGGTACTGGAACGTGTTCTTTTCAGTGTTCATATACAATGTAAATGGTTCATCCTTTATGAACATGCTTAGTACATCTCACATTTTTCCATTAGACTTTGATGTTTGCTGTTTACAAGAACACGTGTGACCTGAATAAGGAACCGCCTAGTCAACTCGGGTCAAGTCACTGTCTATGTATAAAGATCATTTAAAAATAAAAGAAGATGACCAAAGAGTTTACAGTTGATGCAGGCAGAGAGAATGAGATGATTGATGATGATGATGATGATGAGAAAGAAATAAGGCAATAAAATTATAATTACAATTATACATAATATTATTTAAAAAACAGTAATAACACTCAAATCAACTGTAATAGTCAAATCAGAGACAAATTGAAACAATAAGAAACCAAAAAACAAAGGACCAAGCAAGAGGAAATCATGAGGAAGCATCAGATCTGATGAGGATCATAAAGGTTCAGGCTCATCAGTTTTGTGTTTTTTTCTTTTCTGAAATCCATGTGAACACAAAAGGTTAAATGAGTCAACGTCACCAGTCAGCCTGGTCAGGTTTGAACCGCGAACATTGTTAGTGTGAAGCAACAGTTTTAAACCGCTTCACCTTCATGACACACATTTGAACTGGAAACATGTCACATGGAAGCAAAGCTTACCTCTGCTGTGTTTGTTATGTGTTTTCAGGTTTCCAGTCATATTCAGGTCCTCGCTCGACGGAAGGCCAGAGAGATCCAGGTGAAGCTGAAGGTACGCTACGTGAGTCAACCTTTTTTTTTTTTCCCTTTTTCAAATTCATTCAATTCTTATGAAGACTTTACAAGTTCTTTATGAATTTTCTTTATGGGAAGAAGCGTGAATGGTAATTAAATGAAACTGATAAAACTCCATGTGTCTGAATCCTATTGCACAGGTTTGCTTATCATAGTTGCTCTTTGCACACTGCCAGAGGAAACAATTTCAAAGTAGTAGTTAGTTAGTTATGGGGATGACGATTGTAATCGCTAATGTTTTAGTTGTTTTTTTTATTGTTGAGGTGGACTCTTGGGAGGAGTTTTTGGATCATGATCAGAACCTATGTCTGCATTGGAATGGGGTTACTATCATGATTTTATTCCAGTTGAGCCACAACAGATGAAAAGAGGCTGGAAACATGATTTCCCTTTTATTATTCTCTCTCTTAATAAAGTCTCTGTGTTGTATAAGCTATTCTGACATTCAAGGCCCCGCCAAGGCCTTTTATTCACATTCCATTAACACAGAGGCACAGACAATAGGCTATTTTAATTGCACAGTCTAATTGCTGCTAGTTTAAAATAGGTGGCTGACACGTTTGTGTGAAGTGTGAACATGTTTCAAGAAGCCCCGGGCTTACTGTAGCACACACAATTATGAATAAGACGAACCAAACGCAATATTCAGGAAACAAATTAATCCCTGCATTGTTCCTTCCAGGTATTATATTTGCTAAGTACTTTAATAAAAGTTTTACTGTGTGGTGCGCTGAGATCTAACACATCCCTGTCCCCCCAGTACTTTCTCAGTTTACATTTCTCATCCACATACGCCCGCACACTCGCAGGACTCTCCCTCACCTTGGATGGCGGCCACGAGGGTTCAGCTGGCAGGGCCCGGCATCGGTCACAGGGTTGGCCCCTGTGACAGACCCTTTTAAATACGTCTTTGGTGTAACTGAGCTCCCTGCCACATGTACCCCCCATATTTCAGCTATGCCCTTGTGTTCGCCAGTTCTGGGAAGAAGAATGCACCCTGTGGCCTTGCCCATTAGGGCTGGGCGGCAAGTGCTTGTAGTCCTCTGTGGTTCGGAAACTGCTGAAGGAGTGGATTTAAAAACAAGAGGTGTATCACTTTACAGTATAGCGCAGGAAATACAGTTTTATATCTATCTAGCCAATTAGATTAATAAAACTGCACAGCATTTAGCAATTCTGATACAATTGTCTACAGATTGAGATATCACCCTGTATCCTGACTTGACTTCCAGTTTGACCTCCAACAGAAGCTACATGTCATCACTGGCTTGCCCCTGCCAAAGCAATAAACTTAACTCTTGACCCAAAGGTCCTTGACTGTAATATCAGCTTCTCCTCAGCTCTCCGCCTGGCAGGGATTCACCAATGATGCAAGCTGGCCTCGACCCTTTATTTCCCATTTTAGGGCTCTGCTTACTGGTGAAGTATGGCGCAGACTTAAATGGAGTCGGATGATTTCTTTCCCTTTGCATGACTATCTGTCTGTCTGTCTCACTCTTCCCCTCCACAGGACCAGGCTGCCAAAGACAAGGCCTTGCAGAGTATGGCCACCATGTCCTCAGCACAGATCATTTCACCCACCGCTTTCCAGAACAAGATGGCTCTCCAGGGCCTGTCCAGGCCGGCCTACCCCACGTCTGGTGGGGTGAGTTCCTGACATGTGTCCCATACACTACTTTAGTCAGATTAACTAGCTAAGAAGTTGCCTCGTTTATTAATCAAATTAATTGATTGTTGCTGCATTAGCAGCATCCTTCATCACTGTGCACATCAGTTCCCTAGATGTTGGTTTAATTTCTCTTGGGACTATTAATTCTTTCTGAAAACTGTAAGTTTACCATTTACGTGACTTCTATCCTCAGTGATTTTTTCACTTTTTAGATTTATGAACCTGTAGTTTTGACACAGAGTTTAAGTTCCTTTTTTTAAAGACGTGTAAAAAGAGTATTTTTTTCCATGTGTCAAAAAAAAGTGAGAAATATCTAGTTTTATCTTAAAACAGAGATACACTATTGCTTTATTTTTTCTTTCCTTTCACAACATAGTTAATATGTGAAGAAGATGAAGCTGCATTCAATAGTTTGCTCTCTTTTATTTTTCCCAGTTTTGGCACGGAGCTCTCCCAGGACAGCCAGGAGGCCATGAAGAGTGAGTAGTCTTCCTTTCTGCTCTGCATCCGTCATTTCTCATGTGATCAGCTTAATAACATCAGATACATTTCAGTCAGGAACTGAATCTCAGAACAAATTAATACATATCAGTGCAATTATACAGAGAAGTCTTCAGCTGTCTGCACACCGCTCTGCCCCCCGCCCCCCGTCTTTAGAGGTCAGGCGGTCCAATTAGTACATGAGGAGGGGTCATGAGGCCTAGATGGTGCTTTACATGCCTCTCCCTCTCTTGTCTGTCTCTCCCTGCAGCATTAAGCCCTTCTCCCAGCAGAGTTACGCCATGCAAGCGTCCGGCCCGACCCCCATAACAGGTGGGTGCTCTGTCCCCCCCCCCCACTGTGTTGACAGAGTGCTGTCATTCCGTGTGATGTGTTGAGAATACCCAGCTCGTGATGAAGAGCACAGAGAAATTGCTGCAATATCACTGCATTTTCTTTTGATGTTTTTACATTGTCGCACACATTTACACACTCATTGGCCTCTCTCCCTGCAGGTTACGAAAGCACAGCGGGGCTACAGATGTCTCCTGGTGCCCCCCCTTGGCAAGGAAGAAGTATTGCCAGCTCCAAGCTGAGGATGCTAGAGTTCTCTGCCTTTCTGGAGCAGCCTCAAGACCCAGAGACTGTGAGCAGACAAAACACAATTTAACAGTCCTATAGATGTGTGTGGAACATGATATATGGATGACTCCTAACAGTTGTTTTTATGACATGAATGAGGTCAACGTGAACAGAAGTAAATTGGCCATAGAAGAAATAGACAGCAGGATAAAAGAAGAATAACCAAGAAAGATAATGTCAGCATTAAAAGTAGTTACGACATGAAGCGTGATAAGGGTTGAGTAGGTATACTAATCCTGCACTTTACTTTTTAAGGGCATAATGTTTTCTTTAGCTAATCAGATGTTGTGATGTATCACGTATCGTATTGATCTTATCGCTTTGCATCGCATCATCACTGTAACTTTGCTAAATGTTGCTTTGTGCTGTGCTCATGATGGATTAACGTTGGATCTTTGTTGATAATATAACAAAGAGTAAGGTCTTTTACCTGCTCTTTTGTAAAGTGTCTCAAGATAACATTTGTTATGAGTTGGCGTTACACAAATAAAGATTGATTGATTGATATCTTGTCTTATCCTAATGCATTGCATCACATCGTGAGTTAACTAACCTAAGATTCCAATCCCTACTTATATGTAGTCCATTAGGGCTTTTACTCACCAAACAGTTGAGAGACAGGACAGTGGACAGAGTCATAGAACGACATGCGGTAAAGGAGCCAAAGGTCAGATGTGACGCACTGTTGCCCATCTGAGGGCTAGGCTACACGCCCCCATAGTTTGATTAACCTTTATTTGGAGAGGTAATCTCGTTGAGACATGGAGTCAAATTCTTGAAGAAAACAGCAGATAAATACAGCACAAAGTTACAGGCAGAAAGGACATTCAATACAAGACAAATTAACATAAATGAAAAAAAAGGAAAACCTTTATTATAGGTACATCATACCAACAACATTTTTTTTCACTTTTTTTCACAACATAAGACTTTTATGCCCACTTGTGGAAACAATTCTAAAATTAGGCAAGACATTTATTATAAATGATTTTGTGCTACCAGGTTTCGCTGGGTATGACATACCTTTAACAGAAAGAAGTTGCAGAGGTCTCATGGAAAGACTGTCACTAGATATTGCAGTTTATTACTTCACATTTTAAGTTTTGTTTGTGTGTGAATGTTTGACAGAAAAAATGACAAATGTGAAATGCTGATCTGTTTAGGTAAAGAATGTTCATCACATTATCATTAATGCTGAAAGTGTAAAACAGAGGGTGAGAACCAGGAGACAGGTGATGGGATATTACAATTAGCATGGTTCAATGGTACAACAGACTCAACGTGACAGATGCTTACAGCACCTGGCATTATTGGCACTTTATTAAACAGGACACTTGTCATTTTTGGCTCGGTTCATTTCTTGATAAGCACTCCTGTCTCTTCAGTTCAACAAGCACCTGTTTGTGCACATCGGCCAGTCCAACCCCAGCTACAGCGACCCCTATCTGGAGTCTGTGGACATCCGACAGATCTACGACAAGTTCCCCGAGAAGAAAGGAGGCCTGAAGGAGTTGTTTGACAAAGGACAGCACAACGCTTTCTTCCTCGTCAAGTTCTGGGTAACACACTTTGAACAGTTTTTTTTCGCACATTGTTTCCAATTACAACCAGCCCAAACTCACTCTGTTAGTTTAGTTTAATCACCTTTAAATATCAAACGTTTAATTCAGCTGATAAATCACTCATTTCCTTTGAAACAAAAAAGGTAAAATTCTCTGTGTGTGCTAAATACCATCCATCATCACAGAATATAATCTTCCCAAAGTCATGCAGGTTCAGTAAATACTCATGTTAATGTTTTGAAGCACCTGTTGGCCGTTAAAGGCCTAGCGGTGTTAACTGTGCTGTGATAGCTTTAGAATTGGAGTTAAAAGAACTTAAGTGCGAGTTGAAGCTTGAATGAATGGAAAGTCATCTCACCCATGACCTGATTGGCGGTTTGTGTGCCAGCAAAAAAGGCAGTGCTGCACAGCATGCATCAGGCATGGGCGTACGTGTGCTTGTCTGTGTGTGTGTGTGTGTGTGTGTGTGTGTGTGTGTGTGTGCGTGCGTGTGTGTGACTCTGTATGACAGAAGCATTGGGGAGAGTGGCAGGCCTGATCTTTCACTAGGGGAAATGTGAGCCCAGGCACCTGTTTCTGTGCCATTAGACTCAGTCCAACCCATATGCCCCCTCCTCATATACTTATTTATAGATGAGCTCCCCAAAACACACACACACACATTCTGGGAGATGAAAGAGTAAAGCATGATGACAAAGGCTAAAGAACAATGACCTATGGTGAAGAATGTTTAAATGTATGAATTCCAAATAGTTTAAATAAAGATATTATAAACTTGATAATGACATATAGGGATTTAAGGAGAAAAGGGAGACACTGATAGAATTGGGGTTCCAGGGTGCAGTTGGACATGCCTACTTTGTATCAGCTGATCTGGCTGGCTTGCTTTCCCCCCGACAAGACCTTTGGTATTTGGATCATGTACAACACGTACACACTTAAACACCCCACCCTCTTCTTCACCGTAGGCCCCTCCCACTACGCTTACAATACATTCACTCTGTACGCAAGTGACTTTAAATAATCCATGGTATTTCATTCAAAACTTTTACTGATCTTTCTTTGCTTTACAAGAGATTAAGCATGATTAGTGAGTGTATGAGATTAAAAAAAACTCCATGCTGAGACTCACTACAGTTAGAGAATGTCTGAGATTCCTCCTGTTATTAAATGTGCAGCTCTACAATATTGAGCTTCTACCATAATGTCTGGGCAACTTATAAACAGCTAATAAACAGCATGATTAGCATTTGTCCAAGGAAGTTAAAAACGTATTCATGGAAACTACAAAGCAGCAGTGTTGACTCCAGGTGTCTTATTATTTGATTTAATTGGCAGTACTCATTCATTGGAAGTCTGCACTCCCTGTTCTCATATTCTTTAAAAAATTGCATCACAGGTAAGCGAAGGAAAAGTAATCAAAGAAAGTGGTACTCTTCAACATTATACAACAAAATGTAAGCTTTTGCATAGAGAAAATATTGAATTTAATAGAAAATGATATACATACTATAGATATCCACTGTCTAAATTCAAAGCACAAATTTGGGGGAAGCCATTTCTCACCCATCTTGCTCGTATTCAAAAAAGAGAGGGGTGCAAACAAACTCTCATTATGTCCAAGTTAACCTGAGCACAGTCCTAGAATAAGTTTAGGAATGCAAAAGGCAGAAAAGTGTCCACGACTTGCATGTTTAAATTCATGCCACAGAAACACAAGGTAACACATTTATTAGGTGGCACATGTAAACACAAGAAGTGGTTGAAATGGATGTGCAAGTGGTGGACATCATCACCCCCCCAACTTGAACCGTTACTTCTAGTCTTAAATACAACACATTTTGATATAGAAACAACATGTGTGTTCTGAGAACTTTTAGAGGCTGATTGAGGTGAAGCATTTCTGTAATGCTCTTTGTCTACTACAATGTCCTTAGTCAAATACTGAGACTGATGTTTCAGTAGCACCTGAGTCATTATGTTCCGCAAGGCATACAGGGTGGCACACACACACAAAACTAAAATTCCTTGAACTTCTGTAGTTTGGTAAAATACATCCGGAGTTTGGAAGCTGACATTGGGGATGCATACTGCTGTCTCACTAAATAATGATATCAAACGGTCATCTTCGCCACTTTTTTAAAATCCTGACACATGAAGGCCGTCACACTCTGATTCACTTTGTCAATAATGTGTTGAACTGAGGCCACTTGGACTTGTAAAGCAGATTTATAATATAGCTTTAAGTGCTTTACGTCTGAGTGCCAAAGACTGTGAATGTCAAGTTCAAAGTGCCGCTATTGAAATCTCATGCCATGGCATGTATGTATGACATTACCCCTCTCACATGTTTGACTGTCACATTATTTATTGTGGACAGATAAAAGGCACTGGTGAGTGACACCATTTTGGAAGAAGTCTTCACTGGTCCTTGGAAAGAGCAGCTGGTCAGCATGGCATTTGATTCATGGGGTGAGGGGGAAGGAGGGGGATGCGTCGCCTCGCTGTACATCATAAAGAAAAATAGAGCAAGACAGCAATAAAGAGCACGAGTTAGAAATAGAGACACAGACGGTGTGAACAAGAGATAGGGATGGCAGGAGAAATGGTGGGTGGCATGGAACCAACAAATCATCAGTGAAATATTATACTCTCTTGATTCATGTCAGAGCCCAGTGGAGTCAACAGTTATGACATGTGCAAGTCTGTGCTAGAGGAAAACAACCTCATAACACTGTCCCCCATCGGCCTGTTCATCTTATTATATCCCAAGGGGTTCCTGCAATTCTCAAGGCATCCATGAAAAAATATAGAAATGCTACAAAACCACTGCAAACCAATGCTGGGGAAAAAAGGAAAAAAGAAGACGCTTGTGGCCATGAAAATAACCTAAATGAAATCCTCAACACATCTAAAAATACAATAACTTTATTTACACCATTATAAAAGACCCCAAGATCCTGGGTGATGTTGCAGGTCATGACTAGGGGGTGTGCTGAGGTGCAGGTTGGCATGGTGATGGTGACAGGCGGCCGGCCATCCTCCAAAGCTATGGCATTCGAGATTAAATTTCCAGCAAACCTCCATGTTGGCCGCCGGCTGCCCTGCCCCTCTCCCCACCTTACTCCTCGGCCCTATGCGCCTGTGGCCCTGTCCTAACGGATTGTCTCACGCCTTTGAAGTGCAGAGGGAATCCGATTTGAGCCGCCTCTGCTAAATTGTTACACAGCCAGCCTGCCCGGCGTGATCTAATCAGCCAATTGCTTGCTACTGATTGTAATTGGATGAATTCCCTCGCAGGCTGTTAGGGAAGCAGGGAATGGCGGTTCGGTGAGGGTCACTAGGCCCCAGGGATGAAGACAAATAGAGGAATTACATGAGCAAGGGATGAAGATGAACGGGGTGATGAAGGGATGAGAGGGGGCTGAGCGGTGTCTCAATGGCCCATTAGGAGAAAAGAGCCCAATAGGGGAAAGGTAAAACAGCAGAGCTGTCTGACTGTTGAGACGGTACCTCAGCCTGATCAAAAATCGGATTAAGCTGCCTTAGTCCGACTGGACTTGAGGATAAAAGACAGGTGAATCTACATTAGGATGAAGACATTTTACATTTTACACAAAAACTGTTTAGGATTTTGTTAATTCTTTTTAGATACCATGTTTATACTTTGGCTCCAACCAGTCACAATATTCACATGGGGGTCATTTTCCCCTGAAATAAAACGCATTAAGGGAAGCTCAGATGCTATTAAATAATGAACTGCTGTGTTCCAGGTTTTAGGATGTAGAAATGAAGGGAATCTATTCTATTGTTGTAATTTGACTACTTCTTAACTAATGAGCAACTGGAAAGCTAACTGATCAGGAGAAAATCAAGAGAGACATCTTGCCAAATTTAAGTTAAAGCTACATATTTGTTAATCAATTACCTTTAAAGAAGCTAACATGTCCGATGACCATCTGGAAGCGTAAACTTACCCCTTCTAGTTTAACCAGCTAGCAAAAGGTCTTCCAAGCAAGATTTTCTTTTCCGTGTGTTGCTATCTTTTATAGTCCGACTTGCAACTTGAGAAGCAAGTGGTGGTTAGTGTTGAGAAATTACCTCTAAGGGTGGATTGTAGCATACATATGCAAAAGTCTGATTAGAGACATTACTTAATATTCAATCAATGTATGGCTGCTGTTAGGGCACTGGATAGCCTAGCGGTTATATGGCCCGTCGCATGTACGGAGGCTACAGTCATTGTTGTAGCGGCCGTGGATTTTAATCCAACCTTGGCCCTTTGCTGCATGTCATCCCCCACTCACCTCCCAACATTTCCTGTCTCTCTTCAGCTATCCTATCCAATAAAGGCAAAAAGGCCCAAAATATAAATGTATGGCTGTTGTATTCAGTGATTGCATTACTGTGGATTGGGTCAGCCCCTTTTGCTCTCCACACACAATACAGCCAAAGCCTGTTGAAATGCTACTGAACAATAGCCTACTATGTTTTTTTCACACGATCTGTAAATGGAGATTGCTATTTCTTAGCTAATAATGCTATTTGCTAGTGTTTACACTATTCCTCTTGTATCTTCTAGTTCTCACTAACCGCAAAATTAGCTTAACTGTTTAGCTTGCAGTAATATTATCTAGCAGCTAGCTGAATCTTTGTGTTAGCTATATTTTTACTGTAGCTACCTACTTTTCTATAGTTGTTATAACTTGTGATCATGCCTGATCTCTCTCCTGATTTCCGCTCTTGAATGTCTTTTCGTTTGCAGATTAAAAAGAACAGGTGAATTGATTAAATATTTTAGATATGCTTAACTTATCGTAGGCCTACTTAAAATCTAGAAGACAGTACCAATCCTGTGAAAGTGGGAGCTAGCAAACAAATTCTATTTTTTTTAGCTCTGCAAATTCATGCATAATTGACCTATGGTATTATGGTCTTGCATTCAAACACACACACACTTTGATACACAGCATCTTGGGAATCTCAGGGAAGGATTTGACGGGTATTGCTGGGTTAACAAGGATCCGACCATTGGATACCTCTTGGCTTTACAGAGAATCACTCTGAAGCTTTGTTGAGCTGTAACACTCTTGGTGATGTGTTTGTCAGACTGACACACACATTCCTTGAGATCCATATGTGAGAAGCACCTGATATTTTGTTATAGATTATGGAGCTAGTACTGTATATCCTAGAGACTCTGGAAGGTCTGTGTAGAGCAGAGTAGGGTTTACTATGTCTCCAGTTAAAGGGCAGCTATTCCCCTTACATGCTCACACACCACAAGGCTGCAGTGAAGGTTCCTTTTAGGTCAGACAGATGTAAGTGGACCTGAACATGTTATCTGTTTTCCTATCTCTAGGCGGACCTCAGCGTAAACCTGCAGGATGACAGCAGCTTCTTCTATGGTGTTTCCAGTCAGTATGAGAGCTCTGAGAACATGATTATCACCTCATCCACCAAAGTCTGCTCCTTTGGCAAGCAGGTGGTGGAGAAAGTGGAGGTAAGACTAGGACACTTGGTGCATTGGTTCTCAACTGGTTTAGCCTCAGGACCCACCACCAACTCCTCCATGAAAAACTGCAACCTAAATTTCTGACATTTTTCAACCAGTCAGATTAATTTAATGAAAGATGGTGACGTTTCGACCTCAGCCGTTTCAAAACATGTGACAGAACAAAAATACAAAACAAGAAAACATGATTAAAAAGCACTTTATGGACTTTTTGACAGCGTTTTCTTTTGAGGCACTCATTCCAGTCCCACTGAAAACAGCTCCGCGACCCACTTGTGGGTCCTGACCCACCAGTTGAGAACCACTGACTTAGTGTATATGAGAATATAATTTTTTACATGTACATTTAAACCTTAGTACGTGAGTTTAAACCAGACTCAGTGGTTTTAACAAATTGTGACAAGTAGAACATAAACATTTCTTAGCTCTCTAATGATTTCCCCAAAAAATCTGACAAAACAAACCTTTATGATTTTTTTAAAATCGCACTTATCCGTATAACGCCAATGGGAGTCAACATTTTAGTTCTTGGATGGAAGAAAACTATAATTTGTCTTAATTCAATTTTATTTATAATATTTTTTTCCTTAAGGTGATGAAATCATCTATGCTTATGAATGCTGTGAAACACATAGATTTAGTTTTCAGTTTTTCAAAAGATCCAGTGTTTTGGGATGGAAGAGTTCCTAGAATAATGAGCTGTGAAATATAAACACATTGTGGCCACAGCTAAAGATGCTTGTGTCACTGATTACTTGATGAATGTGTGATATTTCAACATAAAGAGGTCATGACCACGTGAAAAAACACCCAGAGGAGTGAATAACTGCTGTTGGTCGGGAGGGATTCCAGTCAATTACCACTGATCTGTGGTCAGAAAACTGACGTGATCCTCAAATCTCCCCAGCATGACTAACTGTTATACTTCCCGTTAACTGGACACAATAGTGGCCCTGCCCCAAACTGCTGCTGATTGATAGTACAATATAAACACATACACACACATCCCTAGGTAGAGCCATCTGCCTCAGAAGCAACATGATATTTAATGGTTTTGTTATTTGATTATTGTTGTCACAAGAAATATGTTTATTGTCCTTTTTGGCATGCCATATGCTACATTAGGTGTATTATATTACACACATAACAGCCTATGTTATAGATCTTAATATCCAGTGGTTGTTATTGAGTTTCTTTGAAATATGCAATCCCAATTTTCCTACAGTAAATTTCACATTGTGTCTTGTAATGTGTTTTACAATCTCTTAAAACATGGTATATGTTCTCATAATTTTTTTACTGCATGCTTTTATTGTCTGTTGTCTTTTTTCCTTAGACGGAGTATGCACGTTTCGAGAATGGACGCTACGTGTTTCGGATTCACCGCTCACCTTTATGTGAATACATGATTAACTTCATCCACAAGCTGAAACACCTGCCGGAGAAGTACATGATGAACAGCGTACTGGAGAACTTCACTATCCTACAGGTACACACATGGAGCAGAGATATACTGTGCAAGCGTGTGTGTGTGTCTGTAAAGAGGCTGGGATTTCAGTTTAAGTCTGTTTGTAGGCATAAAATTCCTCTGCATTAATGTATCTGTAATATGTACTGTATATGTATACCTGCATATACATATATAAACGAGTAGTTATTGTTTCATAATTAAGGAATATTTCAGTAGTTTGGAAAGTGCACTTATTCTCCCCCCTTGCTGAGAGTTAGCTGATACCACTCTCATAAGCCAACTATAAGGCTACAGCTAGCTGCTGGTTAGCTTGGCTTTGCATAAATACTAAAAACCACGGGAAATAGCTAGCCTTGAAAAAGAAAATCCAAATACCAGCACCTCTATAACTCACTCCCTGAGATGTGCAATTTAAGGTGTTTTATACAAAACTGTACAATCATGAGCTCAACATAATAAATTATTTGTCTAGTGCGATTTCAAATTAATAACCTTGGAATCATTTGTAAGCACTCAAAATTTGGAAATGGGGGTTTTCTTCCCATTTTGCATTGCATTTATTCCACATTAGATGTGCTTGTATGTTTTTCTCAACCTTTTGTATACAACCAGACATCCTGTTTTGCTCTGTTTTCAGTGTTTATGCTAAGTTCAGCTAACCTGCTGCTGGTGGTAGCTTCAATTTAAGGTCACGATATGATAAAGGACTTCATTGTTACTATCAGTAAGAAACCAAATAAAGCAGAATCAATATTTCCCCCATAATTCAAACCAATGTTTTGAAAACAATTTAAGAAGTGGGACTGGATAGATTTGATACAATTTCCTGTTAGCATTATATTGCTCAGGAAATGTTGCTTGTGTCTGAGACAGATGAACAGCTTATTCTGACTTTAAACTTATTTAAATATGTGCCATTATCTGCATCACTTTCATGCTTTAAAACACACTCATCGCCCTTTATCATTCATGAAGTTCCATTCATACCACAGAGAGGTGATAAGAACACAGAGCCACTGAGTGCAGATATTTTCTTAAATTTCAAAGTGCTTTTTGCACTTAAAAAAAAAAAAAAAGGAACTTGCTGACCAAATGAATAAGGATGTGCTGTGATATCCCTGTGGGTGACTGTGACAGACCATTAACAGCTGGCAGCGATCTCTCCCTTCCTATGAAAAGCAATTTGTACAGTTTCTTGCAGAGTTGAAACATTTTGTCCACTCCACTGCAAGTTGGACTTTTGTGAATGAGCCCGTGTGCTCCTCAGAGAGGGAAGTGAATAGAGTGGAGTTTATCCCCATGGCAACATTGGTCCTCAACACCAGGGTTCAAAGACATTGGTGTCCCTTCCATTGGCGTCTGCATTCCTACTCGTCAAGGGACAATGACCATATTGAGCCCACACTGACGACTACATGGCAGCATGTCATTAGGTTTATAAATGGGCTGATTTTGCTCATATTAGCCATGAACAGCTCATTAACAGACATGCACAACACAGACAACAGATGCACGCACCCACAGATTTCACATCGCAAGGCTGAGCACAATGGATCGATATGCCTCATGTAACAAGTGCTGTGTTCAATGCATAATGAATTTGTGAAGATGTGTTCTTGTTTGTTGTGTCCTGTGTTTGCAGATATAAGGGTCTTATACTTTTACAGAGTTACAGAACATTACAACTGCAGACATGTTTTAGTGGATTTAAGGAGAGACCTATGATTGTTTTTGTTCTATTAAGGCTCATTGGCTCTGCAAAGGACTGCAGACTACTCTGAAAACTTGAAACATGTGTATTGATTACATTTCATCAGTTAAAACATGGGTAACAACGGTTAGGTATATATTGATCCTTCAAAGCCTGACTGAAAATGACCTTTTGTTTGTCCCCAGGTGGTGACTAACAGGGACACACTGGAGACGCTCCTGTGCATAGCATACGTCTTTGAGGTGTCTACCAGTGAGCACGGCGCACAGCATCATATTTACAGGCTAGTCAAAGACTGACACATTTGGACTTTACCTGCTTCAGACCCATTGTAGCACCTCAGTGAGCAACTACAGTCAACAACGGACTATTTCCTCCATAAGCTTAAAGCTGAAACCACACAAGTCGGTCAGGAGTTCAGAGAAACAGTGGCTTTGTTAGCACGCCCAGAAAAACTACTGCTGAGAAAGAGGAGGATTTGGGATTGTGGAAGCTGAAACTGGCTTTGTGTGAGAAGTAGCAGGAAAAAAAGAGGACCATAATACTCTGTGGTCTCTATACCAAAGGAGCCAAACAAGACCTGCATGACAAGGTTGTTGAAAGTTGTTGGTGTTTTTCATCTCATTTTACTTGTGCTTGTTTTTGATTTAGAGTCTTTCACATGTGCATGTGCAGGGGATGTTTGCTATAGAGGAGTTTGGTTGCCTCAGGCTGCCACCTAGTGGCTTAAATATAAATGATGACCTGGAAAAATAATACAAGAAGGCGAGAGAATTCCTCCTTTGCACATCCATAAAAATATCACTGTTTTTTGTGCCATTTTCTTGTGTTATTCGAGAATTTGAGTAATTATGTACAGTCAGCTCCTCCTCTAAACAGAGTTATGAAGAAAAGAGGCTAAAATGATTGAAAAGTTATCGTATTCACTTTGTTTGATGTTTAATGTTAAATGTTTCTTGTATTGTCTTAATGTTTTTGATTGAAAATGATCTGACTACAACGAAAGGCACATAATAACACTGCTAACTTGAACCAGATTTAGATCTGTAAGCTGATTACAGAGATTGTCTGAAACTGTAACTTGCCCTGAAGTGTCAGATGAAAATACAAGTGTTTCTTACAAAGCCCCTCTGTCGCTGAGTTTGTTATGAATAGTGCAAGATGCTGAAATCAACAGCACAGAATAGACATGTATACATCATCCCATATTACTGTTTATGATTGCTAAAACTCAGGAAAAGTGATAATTTGGAGGATTTCAAACACATATTTTGGAAATCTTTAAGTTTAATCAAGTAAACTGAATATATGATACATTTAAAGTTTAAAAAGTGGATGAAGGGTTAGTTAAAAGTGCTTACATATAAAATAAAAAAGAGAGAAAACAAAGAAAAGGTCTCTAGAAATGTTTCCAGGGTTAAATGTGACTTTTTAAGATTACTATATTTTGTATGGACATTGAAATATAAAGAAATCAGCTAGGACTTTACAGAAAATTACAATTATATACTGTAATAGAACAGAAAAATAATAACACATTTGATATGCTGGAGCAAGAAAAGATTAGCATGAAAAATAAATCATTTTCACCACAGGCAGAATGGTGGTGGTAGACTTTCAATAACTTGTATTAATTTAATATTTAAAAGATTTCTTCTACTTTCTCTCCTCATCGTGTTTCACATTTTGGTTGGTGTACCTCTAGGAAAACCAAAATGTTAGCTGTTATTACAAGTACTGTTATTATTTGAATTAAAAAACAAAACAAAAAAAAACATTAGCAAACATTAACATACATATGGTACACGTCAACAATTTGTGAGTAGTATCACTAACATGTTGTTGTTTGAAAGCGACCTCTGCCATCTGGTGGTGATGAAACATAATTACAGTCTTACTGGAGGTGACAACATGAGGGCAAGTAATCCCATAAAATCCACGAGACTTTTCCAAACCAAAAATGTTTTTTATAGTGTGTAAAGACTTTTTATTTATTTTTTACTTTTTATTTTATTACAAACCAAAATAGTTTACTCCTAATTATTACAATAAATAGTAATACTATGGCTCTATTCCCTCGGCTCTCAAAGCTCTTTATCCAAAAAGAGACTTTTCTTTCCTTTCACCTCTCGGATGTAAACTAAGAAGACTGTAATGAAGAGACAAGCTCACAAAAGGAAACTGAAACAACTGAACAGGTGTAACACGTCCAACATCAGGGAGCCAAAAGCTCATAGTGATGATCTCATTTTAAATGATCAGACAGATTGATACAGTACAGATGATACATTTTTAAGAAGTTTTATATAAAGTTAGCCTCTAAACGTCTAGCCTACAACTATAGTACAGTGGTACAGTCTGGTCTACAGTCTTACGCAGGGCGGGGTCTGCTCCTCCTGCAGGTTTGTCAGCTTTGGCACACCTGGAGAGGGACTGGCACCTGTAAAAAACAGACCACTGCTGGCTCCACTTCATGTCAGTCTATTCAAAGTAATCAGCCCCCCAGATATGACGATGTTTCGTGGAGATTGTAAGTTAACATTGACTGATTTACATTACGCGCGATGAATGTCACATGGGGTTTGCTGACGGTACTGGGTCTGGTGTGCCACACCGAGTCGAGGTGCTCACCGACCTCTTACTACAAGAACTGCTGGATCAGACGCTTTCCGGGGATTTTTATTAACATCGAAGAGTCTCAGAGGAGAGGAGCTCAGCTTTTACAGTCATACCAGGAGGAGAGCGCGCTCAAATGTAGCCGCACCTGCTGCCTTACGAGAAACTGTGAGTAATTCTTCTGAATCAGCAGATATCAACCATTCAGTGGCAAGTTTCCCCCTTCCACAGACGTGTCTCATTGATTTGTCCTCTTTCCTCTCACGCAGTTTCCTGTAATCTGGCAATTTTTCACTACGAAACCTCTCAAGAAAACGTGAACTGCTTCCACCTGCACTGCCCAACCCTGGAGAGCTGCATCCTCAGCCACAGAGGAAATGTTGTTCTCTACAACATCACGAAAGGTAAGGAAGGAATAAGTAGCCTACGAAAAATGTCTTTGACAACTTTCTTTAACTGGAAACTCTCCTTGTTTGCAGATGGACTATCATATTCATAAAAAAAATCATTTCCCTATAATAAAAATAATTTCGAATTAATACTGCGTAACAGACGACTTGTCCTACTACTAGACCTACATCAGTATGGAAAAAACCCGTTAGATCTGCCCCAACTTGAATATTTAAAGACTAATTTAAAGGTGATTTTGAGTGTTCTCATTTTCTTAAACATTTTATACTCCTACCCAACAGTATTTTAATCAAACGTTTTTCTGACAGCAAAAGTTTCCTGTTACTTTGCAGGTTTAAAATGTCTTTATTCCAACAATGACAAATTAGAACTTTGTCAAAATACAACATTAAAATGCCTCTAACACTAAAGCAAGTGATAATAATCCTATTGCACAATATGGAATAGTGCAGCTCTGTTAGAGGCCTATTACTTCGTATTCTTAAAACACCTGTATGTTTAACTTTATTGGCAAAAAGTAAAGAAACAAACAAAGTGAATAGACATGACTGATGATTTTCTTTTATAGTTTTTTTAGCGAGATGGGAAATTTAGGGGGGGAGAGAGCAGGGGATGCCATGCAGCAAAGGGCTGATTTGGATCCTGCGACAAGGACTAAAGTCTCTGTACGTGGGGCGTGCAACATAACCACTGCGCCATCCAGCGCTGCTGATGATGTTTTTGTTTCCTAGGTGTGGATCCTGACCTGTTGGTGTTTGGAAAATACTTCACCTCAAATGTTCGAGTGTTACCACACCACTACAGTCGAGTGAACGCCTCAGAGCCGCTGTCTTCGGACAAAAGACAGTTCATTCATCCACCTCCACCCGCTGCAGTGCCCCCGACTGCTGCTACTACTGTTAAACTCCCAACAAGCAGAGTGTTTACTACTACCACTGCCAAAACCACCAAATCCATTATCTCCCCCACTCTGCAGAGAACAAGTCAGCCGTCTACAGTTCCTACGACTACACCTGCTTTATTTTCAACTCCAGAGACTCTGCTACCTTCAGGAAACGATGTGCAAACAACAACCCCGACCATCTCCATCTCATCCCCTGCCCCCAGCTTTACTACGCCTCCTTCGTCTACCTCAGCAACCACCCTCAGCCCTCCCATCTCCAAAACCACTCCTGCCTTTTCCACCACAACTTCACAACCCTCCGTATCACCTACACTTCATCACAGCACCACTTTCTCACAGAGGCCCACAACAGCTCAAATGGGAAATATAGAAAGCAGCAAGCAAAACCCCAATGACACCAAGGGCACCCTGGGGAGGAACCACACTACAGGCAGTGAGGGGGGGCAGGGTGTCAGTGGAGAAGACACTTCAGAGGGTTTGGGACCAGGTTGGCATGTAGCTACGCACACCCTGCTGGTTGCAGTTGTTGTCTGTATCACAGTGCTGCTGAGCTGCTGCTGCTCCTTTCTGCTGGTGGTGAGCTGGAGGGGTCAGAGGAAGAGGATGGGAAGATATCGGACGTCATGGAGAGGGAAAAGAGGCTCCATGCGTCTGATAAAGTATGTGCTGGTCAGAGAAAACACCTGAAGGTGAAACAAAAAGATGGCACAGAGATTTCTTTTTTATGTTTACAGTGTTTTTAAAAAATGCATCCTGTTTTTGTCTATTTCTAATTAATGGCAAGGACAGATCTCTAAATTGCTTTGTTAACAGGTAGCGATAAAGCTAATTTACAATCTTGGAACACATCTGCTATTATCTGATGACGCTCTGGGAGCTTTCGACTTTTATTTTGGGCTTGCAGTGCAGCTAGTTGTTAGCTATGAAGGACTTTTGGCCAAGACTTCCTTTTCTGTACGTTGCCATTGTTTACATCCCAACGAGCATCTTCAGCATTGAGAATTAACAAGGGGTTGCAGGAAAGAATCGACGAGAGGATTATTAGCTGCACTTGTATGCAGATATCAGTTTTAAAGACTTGAATTGAAGCTTAATGTTGTTAGAAGACTGCAGATTGGTTCTGGAAGTACAAGACGGAGTGTATACTACTTTGGCTTTCCACACTGACTATTTTACTCCATACAGACAACGCCTGCTGAAAGACAATTGGATGATACTATTTAGACTAACTACAAAAAAAACCAACTTGTGATACCAATGTCTGGTCCTATGCCTACAGATTCTGCATTTTTTTACAGGAACAAATAAATTATAGTTACTTTGACTTTGGTTTGACTTACAATGCAAGAATAGTCGTCAGAAGAAGTAGACAAGGCCAACAGAATTTTGCCTCTAAAACACGTCAATTTTTTTTAAGCACTTCAATGAATTAAGCTGATGTTGATGCCAAACCTCAAGGACCATGGCCAGTTGTCTTCGCTGGTCTTAAGTGGTACTTGACATTTTCAAGGAAAGACTGCAGACTTCAATTAAAGGGCTGTTCACATCTTCAACAAGGTGTGATGATGGACCACTTTCTGCCTTTGGTCTTTGAACGCTGATGCACTCCAGCACATCTTCTCAGTGAATCAGATTCCTCTTGATCTTAGAGTTCACAAACCACAGACCAAAAAACTCTCTAAGAGGGGTGAAGTACTTTTCAACAACCTGCTGCTGAAAGCATCCTTTTCACAAGGGGAGCCAGCCCTCGACCGGACAGTGATGAGCGCGGAACGGGAGCTGAAGCTGGGACTGAAGGGGGCTTTTTGTAAAGGCTTTAACCGTCATGTGTACAAACTTCACAGATAGAACTCTCTTAGCAACAGGATGCATTAGACTTTTATTTGTGTATGAAAGACAGCATCATACAGTTGACATGGCAGGACATTTTTTGGAAAATAAATACATCAGTTGAGACCCTTAAAGTTGGAATATCTGGGTTTATGTAGGAGCAGTTTTTTTTTTATCTACAGGAATCTCTTGTTTGTGTAACTGGAGTCCAGAATAATGTACAAATATTTAACTGTCTGAGATCTCACCCTGTAAATGAAGTTGTATTACAGGTCGAGTACTTTCTTCACAGCCTCTTTGTACTGCAGCATGGTGCTCTCACTCTCTCCCTCATTCTTCAACCTCGTGACAGAGTCCTTATACTCCTGCACCTCTTGTCTCCCCAGCAGCTGCTCTCGCACCTCCTCCTCGCTTTCTCCTTCCCCGGCCACTTTCATGCGTACTAGAACATCCAGCATATTCTTTTGAGACGGACTGTCCTCCCAGCTGTACTCCTCCATGTCTGCCACCGTCTTCTCATCCTCCCACGCCTCTGTTTTCTGAAGAAGAAGAAAAACAGAACACATTAGATTTTACATCCGCAAATGCGTCACACTAATCAACAACACTTTTTTTAAAGCCCTAGACTGATTTCCAGTATGGCAACAGATGTAAAATATGGGGGTCCTCTCCTCCCCCTCAGCCCTTCCTTGGATGCTCCTCTCACAGAGATAATATTTCTCCATATGTAGCTCTCCATCCTCTGGCTGTCATCACGTTCTCTTGAGAACAATACATCCCACTGTGCAGCAGCTTTAAAGCAGGGCAGTGACTGAGCCTCAGCTCTCTTACTCTCCAGGTGTTTGAGGTTAATAACCATCATTACCGCCATACATATCTGATCCACATTACATCCCATCTGGAACCAGTCTAGTGAGGAGCATGAGACTTTTCTATTCTGTAACTTTTCTATTGTTGCGATCACAAATTAAAGTTTTTATTTTTTTTATTGAGGTTGCATCAAAAGAACTGACACAAATAATCCATCAGGAAGGCTGGCTTTTACATGGTTATTTACAAGGACAAATCTGTTAGTGCTTTGCCTTGAAACCTCTGACTAACATCAGGTCAAACTGGCTGACTCCAGGGGAACTTGTGCAATCAACAGAAGTCTGCTGTAAAACATAAAAATCCCTGTATGGCTCATATTTGGAGGCCTGTTATCAGATTTTAGAGCTTATGTCAAGTCAGTCTTAACGTAAGGCGCTTGTTCTGTACAGTAAAAGTTGTGTTAACCTGGCAAAGTTTCAACCTTTGCGAAGCTATTGCAGCTATACTACAGTATGCAAAATGAATAATGTAAAAGTGTTGACACTTCTGGCATTGTGTGTCTCCTTGCATCCGTCACTAAGTGAGTATCTGATAACTTGTCAGGAGACAAATGCCCACCTGTTATCTGGATAAAGTTTGAGTACCTGCCACATTAACATTTGTTTTCAGTTCAGGGACAGGACAGGTGTTTGGCGGGAAGGCACACACAGTGGATGCAGTGCCTCTAGTGGTGAACTTCCCTCCATGCCTGGATTAGCACACACTAGAATTAGTATTGAGGGTCTGTCGCACTGAGTGGGGAGATAAAATCTTTTCAGTGGCTGCTAACAATTGGCTCCTTTGTGGGCTAGCATTTCAACCTGAACGTTACGCCACTCTCACAGCTTCCCTGAGCCTGCTGGACAAGCACTGTGCCTTTCATTGTGTGTCCAAAAGGGCAGTACACTGTTCTGCTCTCTGGCTTGGACGCCTTCCCCAACTAAGAGATGTTTTTCTATTTTTATTTGCATCAGCCATGACGAGAAAGAAACTCTTAGAGGCAAATGTTCTTTCATGTGTATGGCTGTAAATTCATTTGAACGGCGCCTCCGGTAATGACCTGGTGGCAGACTTCTCTGATGGTTGGCTTAAAGTGAATGAGTATCAGGGTCAACACCTGAAAGGGGAGTCTGTGTCCCCCCATCAGCAGGGAAATGTCAACTGGACAATGTGGCTGTTTGCTGTGCCTCTGCCCATTCAAGTCTGATACCTCCCTAATGGGCTCAGGCCCTCAGATCACAGAGCGAGATGGTTGAGAATTTAAAGTAAAAAGGTACTGAAGCGTTCCTCCAGGCGTACATAAATGTCACCAACTTTGATAAACCGGCAGAGGTAAATGTTTGCAGCAGTTTACTCTCACATCAGCTGATACGAAACATTAAAATAAAGGAATGTTAATCACAAAAACCAAAGACATCTTTAAATAAACGAGCAACAGTCTTAAATGAATCAACACTCGTTGAAAGGTGACATGAGGTCATTAAACAAAGACAGAGCAGACAGAAGAGTCACAGGTGTCTCAGCTCAGCTCTTGGAGATGACGACTGATCTCTAAATGCGTGAGCTTTCTTAATACTCCCATATTAACTCTGACAGCAGTTCTTTAAAAAAATATATACTTTATTCATCCTTAAGGGAAATTCTGGTTTACTCTGCTATTGAGAGACATGCTTCTCACAGACACCGGGCCAAATTACAGTCAGGAAGTCAGGAAATGTAAATGCTGATTGGCCTTCAAGGAACAGTGACGAGCAGATTTGTCACTCAAGTTAAAATTATTGATCTGGAACAGATCGTTAGCTGCACTTGCATGCAGATATAATGATACAAACACAGAAATCTTTGTCAGATTACGATGGATGGAAGCCCGGATGTCACTTCTGCAGATTGTGCTCCCCCTGCTTTTGCTCTGTTTCACCTGCATATGCTAAAGCCTGCTGCTAATACGTGATTGGTCAGCACTACACAGACTTTGAGCATACCAAAGGGAAACAGAACACGTCCATACTGAAAAATCCAACCCCAAGAGTACAGACTTTACACTTTAATGCAGACTCTGTAAATAGAGATGAACTCTGACAGGGGCTTTTGATTAGGAGAACAGTTTTTTTCTCATGATCACTATGGCTGGTACATCTGTCTGTAAAACAAGAATCAGTTCAGCAGAGTTAGTAGAGGAACTCACCCAGGACTCATGGAAAAGCACAGTCAGCAGGTACATGGCGTAGTCCTGGTTCTGCTGTCTCAGTGGGCAGCTGGTAGATGGAGGGAGAGAAAGGAGAAGAGAGATTAGTGCATTTGTTTGATCTCCTCACTGATTCTAATTCAGATTTCACCCTGTTGACGGGTTGTTTACCTGTCAGCTCTGATGGTCAGGGTATCCGTGTCTTTGTTGTATCTCTCCCCGACGAGTTTGAGCATTTTTTTACGTGCATGTTCGTCCAGGTTCAAACTGGACAACTTGACCTGAAAGAGCAATGACAGTGACACAGTTAGGTAAACAAGAGAGAGGCTTTATAGTTGAGACACTTTGCATTTTAAAGATAATAAGATTTGGGCAGATGTGCTTTCATGGTGTATTGCATCTTCTGTCTGAAGCTCCTATCCCTTAAAATGAAAATAAATCCTCAACTCAAAGAGAGAACAATGTTTGTTTTCAACCTGAACAGAGCTCTGACTGTGGAGATTCAAATACTTCACTCTCTATGGATGAAATCAGAGCATGTGTGCTATGGTGCATCAGACCTCTAAGCCTCCACAATGGAAAGAAGGAAAAGATAAGAGATTATTCCTCGATACATTTTTAAGCTCTTTTTATAGAATTGTTAGAAAGCAACAAAAAACTTGTGTTCTGGCTGCTTAACCTCGTGCACAGACAGCACGAGGTCAGATGGTTTTTTTTGTGATGTGCAGAGACAGTGAGAAGGATGAATTTGTTGCCTCTGGGACTAGTTACCACAGATTCAGTTTCCAGGTTTCCCTCACTGCTTTACCCCACTCAAATAATCTAAAATATAACTAAAGGAGAGCCCACTATATAGTATATACAATCCCCGTCTAAACATTGAATGAATTCTTGTTATGCTGAAAATGGGGTCTTGTTCCACTTGCTCCGGATTTGGAACCTAATTGTGCGAGATTTGCTCTCCAATCTGTCTTTCTGCCTAATCCACCTGGATTAATGTCTGGATAATTCCTTCCATGCTGATATAATCTGAGGCAAAGTGTCTGTGGAGCTGATGGCTCACGGCGAATGGTCTTCAAATGACACATTTTCCCCTGCGGAGATGACACATTTGTGAAAAAGGCAGTTTCAATTCTGATGCGTCTCTATCATGTTGGGAGGCAACATTTGTTTTTACACGTTTTTGAGCAACAATAGCTGGTTAGCAACCGATCTTTGTAAACACACAGACACGTGTGTGAAACTGTCCAACAACAACGTCAACACCTTCACACTGAGGTCACAGCTTCTCATGCGTTTCTCTCCCCTTCATTCATTGATAGAACCGTAAGTGTAGATCTCCTTACAGATGGATTGTGGATGTTATGTGTTGTTTCATGTTTCCATTATGGCTCTGCTCTGTGAGGAGGATTGTATATTGATGGATTAGTGATGGTTGTGGTGGTGAAGGGATTAAGAGGAATATGAAAATGTACCAACAAATATGTCGATGATAAAGGTTTCTGTTACTTTTTTCTGAACAAACAAGAAGCTGATATAAAAAAAAAACACTTTTCCTAAATATCTGCAGACTTAAATTAACACATGACATCATCAGAGCGTCAGCACATGCTTGAAAAGAAATCCACATCTCTGTAATCTCTCTCTTTTTTTTTTTTAGACCTGATGGCTTCATTTCTTGGGTTTGAGGTCACTGGACAAAGAACGTCTCTCCGGATGAGTCACAGTGACATGATGTCAGCTGGTGATTATGCATCCGTGTAAATCTCTAATCTCATTTTTCATGTCTGGTTTCTGCACACTCCCCGATCTATACGTCCATGAAACACAGCTAAAGCTAGAGATCATCGGGTAAAAGCAGAGGGCAGATAGCGGGAACACTCACTTTGAGATGAACAATGCGAGCTGAAGGGTTTCGCACAGACTGGCCGGCTGACACGTAGTCCGTGCTTTCTACTTTGATGGGGAAGAGCTCGTCACATTTGGCATCGGAGTCCAGGGCAGAGGGCCACTCTGTGCAGAAGGCTGAGAAAACACAGAGACTTGTTTAAATGCAAAATGAGCATATTTATGTTGATGTAAACAAAACACATTAAGAAATAGCTTTTCTCTGGACAATTAAAAAAAAAGAATTACGTTTCAGGGCTTCACAGTGTTTCTTGATAGCTGCCGGCGTCAAATGCAGAAAGTTCGGTATCTGAAAAAGATACGAGTGATCAATTAGGTTTGCTCAGAGAACTTTTGCACCAAAAACTTGATTTACCAAAAACCTAAGGCAAGCTGAGTCACAGAAACTCTTACATTTATAGTCATAATTACTGAGCTCATCTTCTCATAAATATGATTTCCGAAAATTGTAGACATCCTGTTAGGAAGAGTTGAATTGTACTTTTTTATTCTTTTTTTTGCTCGTCATGAGGACAAAATGTCAATATAAGCATGCCTCCAGTGCCATTTCCCTCTTTAATTCAATCCGGGGGGGGGGGGGGGATGATGCCGATGCTGTTCTATTCCAGTATGTATCTGACCATGGCCGTGTCTCTTTGGTCAGTTTCTGTTGGAAACATCGTCAGCAGTTACTCTCTCTCTCATGTATGTAGGCTAATATGACTGTGGTTTTGTTTTGGTATGTATTTAACTGTGTTGGAATGTGCACTTTTGAATTTTATTACCAGGGATGAATATTTAACAGTGACATGTTTATATTTCATGTTGACTCAGCACTATATTCGAATGGAAGCTGCTAAGATCCTCAGTCAAGGATCATTGTTATTTATCGAAGGCTGCTATATTCAGAGCCTCTTACATTTCACCCTGTTAGCTTTTTAAATGTATTTTGCCTTTTTTCTGTCCTGTTCTGCCTTGCTGCGAAACCAGTCACCCTTCAGGGACAAATAAAGTTGAAGTTGAGTTGTGTATGCTTAAAATATTTGCTCATTGTATCCCATTTTCCCTACAGAATTTTCCTGCAGAACTCACTGCTTCTACGCGATGCACAGAATGCTAACAGGCTAATATGCAGCTACATTATTGGACATTTATGGGAGTACAAGTGGGGAATTCCCTCAGTGAATCACTCCATTTTTTATTTAATAAATTGTTCAAATTGGCCGTCTGACATCTCCAGGAGGTTTCACATCACAGAACTTTTATGACTTTTCAAAAGTCCTTTGATTTCAAAATACTCCGATTTTTAAGGGGCTAAAAACAGATCGGAAAACAACATGTATTCTGTTTCTCCTTTGAGTCAATAGAGTGATGCATCTATAAGGCATTGCTTAAAAAAGAAAATCAGGCATCAAACATAAGTAAAGGTTGCATATCATTTAGCTCCTCATGGTAGACTGAGAAATAAATCAGTATTGTTGGGCTGCACAGCAGAGCTCCAGCTGTGAGGGTGAAAAGTAATGAATCTGCAAGTGGCTCAAGTCCAGATGGAGCAGCTGGTGTCTGGAATCAGCAGATCGGTAATCCAGCTACAGAGACTGAGTCTACAGAGCCCTGCAGCATCATCACAGAAGTTAGTATCACCTGTTTACAACAAAGCTATATCCACCACACGTTTTTAAAGTCTATCCTTGTGGGGTGGTCACATTTAAGACGTGAAGTCTGACCTTGATCAGCTCCAAGTTGCCCTTCTTCTCTGGTGGGACACCTCCCTTCACAGGGTAGCCCATCCTCACAGGCAGCGGGACGGAGCTCGGTCTGAAGGGTGTAGCTGCTGGATAGACCGCAGTCCAGTCCTGATCCATCGGCATCTTTTCTGTCCTAGGCGCCCCTGACTGAAACAAAACACCGGAGAAAAAAACACCTTGTTTTCAGGAAACTGTGAGGCTACCCATGACTGTTTTTGTAGAACCATGACAAAGTTCTCTGGTGAAAGAGAACTGCTAGTGTAATACAATGAAACTCAAACAAAATGCTATTTGACCAGTGAATAAATCTAGTAGTATCGGAGATAAAATTAGCAGATGCCGATAGCCACATTATATGCTAATATCGGCCGATATTATCAGCTGGCAGATTAATCGCTCGGGCTCTAAATAAAAGCATTGAACACCATTCTATTCGATACAGACTTCACCCAGTGTCTTGATAAATGTCTTGCCTCATTTAAATACATGTATTGTTATACTGCAATTGAGAAACAGATGTGTCGGCTGCACACTTACCTCTCTTCTAGGTTTTCTCGGAAAGGGTCCTCTTCCATTTCTCTCAGGAAAACCTAAAAAAATGTCAATATTTGTTAAGCCACACACAAACATCCTTTTATTAATGTGAACAAGTCCTGAATAAATATGGTGATAGCATTCACTTTGTGGAAACAGCATTTTTGTGCTTCTGCGAATACAAGACACTTTAACTTCAACAAAATAATATGTTTTCTATTGCATTCTTTTTTTTTATCGTATTCATAGAAACAATGCTTATATACGACTGGTGTATTTGAAGGTTTTTGTATTTCCTAATCATTTCACTGTATTAACAGTGTGTCTCTGTTTTTATCACTGGCTGTTGATTTGTTTTTGTTGTACTTGCCCCCTCGTGTCTTTTCTTATCAAATGGAAAGCACCTCTTACACAGTGTTTGTAAAAAAAACGCTTTAAAAATGTCTCTATTGTAACTATTTTATAGCATATGTTATATGATATATATCAACACCTATATTTAAGGTAACTCTTTTTAATGCACGGCAAGTAGCCAATTAAAATCAGAGAAAAGGTGATGCTCTTTGGATTTAAAACATCGCCCATTATTAACACAAGTATCGTTGTAAATAACATTTACTAATAACTTGAAGCTTCAAAGTTTCCATCTAGAGATAAAAAGCATTTCTTAGTTCCAGATGTTACATTTGACCACATGCTGCCTTGTTCTGCTCTATGTGCTAAATAAATACCTTTAGTTTTTGAAGTAAGACAAAACATTACATTTGATGACAGCCTCTTGAATTAAATAGCCTTTTAATCAATTGTTTTTATCATACCAAAAGATGAATGCATTCAACAACAAAATCTAAATCAAATTGACCGATAATTGGACCTGATAATTCTTGTATACATCTAAAATTCATGTAATTGCTTGTTTGTTTTAAATGTTGTTTGATTGGTGTGGGGTAGATTATGATGAGAAGAGAGAAAACACCATCCATGAAGTGTCATAATAAATCACTAAAAAAGATGAATAAAAGAAGACAAATTCATGCAATTACGAACCGGTTCTGTCAATGTGTAGATTCACTTGTTTGTCACGTTTAAACCCCCTAACTAGTTAATTATATCACTATCAAAGGACAGGAGGTTTGTGCTGGCCTCTGTAACAGTATTTTAAGCAGTTGGCTTAGCCTGCATCTATGGCTCTGAATCGTTGATCTACTTCAACGAGATCGAGAAACTTACCTTTATTCCCTTTAGGCGAATTTGTAGACAAAGCTGTGGCATATGTGACCCTGGTCGCTGAGTTATTTAGTCCAAGACCAGAAACACTTATTCGACCTAGAGACAGAAATGCCTTGCTTGTGTATGAAGCCATGTTTTCTCGAAGACTACGGAAAACAGGGAGGGTCAAAATAAGAGGATTGCGAGACATTTAATTTAGTGAGTTTAGTGCCCCCTATAGGTGAACACTTTACTGGACACAACTCGGGGAGATGTGAATTGTGGGAATTGATTCAAGCTGAGGTAATACTTTAAAAGTAACATTAGAAAAGCGTTGTTAAATTAATGGAAACGTATCTTTTTCACTCTTCACGAGGGGTATTTTCATCAAATAAGTGACCCTGAGGGGTGTTTCAGCTGCGGCACCTCTGCCTCTACTTGTTTTAAAAACATGTTGCGTTCAAATGTATCCGTAAAACCAAGCCTTCTAAGTTACAAGTTGTCTAAAATGTCTAGTGGCTAAAACACACGGTAGGCTAATACACCCACGCTATCGCAAGAGTGAGGTCTAGTTTTTGTTTGGAACCAAACAACACAATTACACCGAAATGTATAAGCTCTGTTTTGTTGTAGGCTATTTCAACCTCAACTTCAAATGTAAGTTGAAGGAGCAGCAGAAACATTGGACAATGTAGGCTACATGAATCCCTGTGGCGTTAAAATTAACATTAACCTGACCTCGCTTAAAAGGAGAAGAGCCTGCATATGGGGTATGTCTCCAGAGACGTTTATCATACTTTTTTCATGTGTTGTGGTTGACTAGCAGCCAGCTTGTGCAGAAGCTAGCTACAAACACTGCAACATTGGCCTGGCTATCAACAAATTCAAACTAGGCCCAGATACAGCAATGACTTATTGTCCACTAGTGACCTACAACTGGTAGCCAGAACTCAGACCACACCGGGCCCAGGTATGGGTCACTTCTCAGCCAAATGTATGACCACTGATGGTCCCTTTCTAGGGCTGAGAAATGGGATCTGTAAGGTAATTAAACATTTTCCAGAATAGTAAAAATATTCATTGCACAGATAATTTCACAATTGGTTTAAGGAAGGTGTCAGTTGTGTATAAAACATCTAGTTTTGTTCTCCTTAGCACTCTTTTGGCATAAAAAAACACATATTATTGCCCCCAGGTGAAAATTGTGTATTTTTCATGGTGCCCCATCTTTTAAAACTAGCTAAAGCTAAACATTGCTTAAGTTCATCACTTTTCAAGGGCTTGTGAGTTGATGGAAAGACTCTACCTGTGTATTGATCCTGGGTGATTCAATGACTGCAGGTGATTTGATTAAGTTCAGTTTAATTTAGGATAATGCACCATTAGGGTTCTCATACATTTATAAGAATGAGACTTGACACAAGACCTCAATATGAATCAGGACCAAATGATCAGACGTAGCAGTACCCACTTTGTTTGATTGTGGACCTTTAAAGTGAACATTTCCAAAGCTTGTGCATGTGAATGTATATTTTCATCAAATTAGATATGCTATTTTTGCTTTATTACTTTTGTTAACTGTTTTGCACCAAAACACCAAGTCAAATTCTTTTTACGTGCTAATGTACTTCGCAATAAAAAACAATTCTGATTCTGATTATACACATTAAACCTTGGCTTTTTTGAAAAAGGGAAAAAAACATGATGTCAATAAAATAATAATCCTAGTAATGTACAAAAGCAAGCTGTCAATTGCTGTTCAGTGCTTCAGAGCTGGGGATTAAGCCCCAGTCCTTTATGGGCTTTATGTGTTGTTTTTGATGTTTATGTTTTGTTGTTGTCGTTTAACATCAAATTGCTAGACACCATACATAGCCTACACATTTCAAGGCATTTTTTTGCTCGAGAACTCGACATTCACATTCTTTTAAAACATATTTGCTGTGAAAAATGTAAGTTCTTTACGTATAGTGTACTACCACTACCTCATCTTGTATATTGGTTGGATAAGTACTACACTACGGCTTTTCTTGTAATTGCTACATTTCCCTTAGTCTTTGAACGCAGCACTTGAACAGGCACAGGCAGCGATGCACTTCAAAGGGACAAGTCCTGCAGGCAGCAACCGAATAAAGGCTCGTGCTTTAATTGTATTTCCGATGTCATTGATTGTTTATTTTTTTAGCACTGGAACATTAGTTAATTTGGAAATTGTTTTTCGACTGTATCCTGTTTTTTTTGTTTTTTTTTAAAAGAAAAACTAAAAGGCTAACCTGTTGCCTGGCTTCTTATTTATTTTTTTAAAATATAATTTATCTAGTATCCATCTTGCGGTGTGCAAGTCAAGATCCGAAAGAGTCATTTGTTATATTGTTTAATTCTTGGAGGGTTTAGCTCTCAACTGTAGTGTCGCATTAATTGATGTAAATACTGACATAACATTTGTTTTTATTATGCAACTTAACTAAACTGCCCCACTGTGCTTTTGCAGACGTCCGTACAGCGGATGAAAGGTAAGGCTATGTTTTTTTTTGGGGGGAAAATATATTTATCCCACGTGTTATTGTGTCATAGGTCCCACGCCAGGGTCGGTTTAGTTTAACAGTCACACAATACTCTGTAACTGTAGAGTCCCACCGCAGTAGCCTCGGCATGTCTGACAGTTCATTGTGTGTCGTTAACTTTTGTAGTTTTTTTTAAGGGAGAAACTCTACCTACAGGGAGACAGCAGCGCGTGCGGTTCCTGTCATCGGTTCATCCGTAGGTGAGGACAGATATGGACGGGCTTGGCTGCTAACAATTAGCCCGCCTCTCTTGTCCCATGAGACTTTTTCCGATCCGTTTAGGCAACAATCCGTCCATCTATCACGCTATACCTTGTTCAGTGTCATTTTCAGAGCCTCCCACTCACTTTTGAGAGGCCTACACGTATTAATGGTAGCCTACATAAGATGACTTGGCTTTGACTTGGCTGATGGAAAGTGCTTTAGTCAAGTGTTCATGCTCTCCAGGTTTAGTTACAGGTCAATTCTCATGTGAAGTCATAGGACATTTCCATTAAGTTAAAAAATATAGCCTACTGTATTCCAGAAAATGTTAAATACATTCTTGATTTGAAGCGTATATCTGTATTTACTTTATCTATTCATATCTTGTTGTTCATGTGGGCTAGACAGTGAGCAAATAATTGCACAAACATATGAACATTAGTATTATTACGTTTTTATTGTGTAAGGGGAGTTTTTGACAACTTTGACTCCCCTAATATCAAGATAAAGTATTCGCCTGCATCCTAAAACATTGTTCTTGATCTGACTGTAACTGTAAAGAAAGAAAAACAGAAAAAAGGTGAAAGACAAGCTTAAAAAACAAACTATTACCATGGCTGCCTGCAACTATCATGTAGCTTTAATCAGTCTTATTTTCAAATGCTCACATGTTGATTAAGCTTCTTTGACATTTAGTGTGACTGTTGGGGAAGGTCATCTGCTGTAGCTGTAATGGCTTAAATTTGGAACAGGCTGGATAAACACACTTTATGTTTGTCTCTAAATGTTATCAGACAACTTGCTGTGCATTTTTTCCATCTCCAAGTGGGACACCTGACAAGTTTTGCACCCATCAAAAACCAATAAGACAGGGGGATGCTTTGTAATTGTAAATCCTCAGAGAGACAGACAGTAAGTGGTGTTGTGTGCTGACCTGTTGTCACATTAAATACATATGGTCCTGTTCAGGTAACATAACATGTCTGTTTTGCTCTTGTATTACTTCAGTAGGTTAAAGTGTAAAAGCCTGCCTGTATTACCATTTGCAAAAGTTCATAGTAATGTCACTGTGATTTCTTACACACAAACGTTAATCCCCTCTTCATAACCTCACAAACATGAAAAACCTACAGCAGTGTACAATCTGTACATCTTAGAGCACAAAGTAGAACTGTTACACAATGGGAAGCGCTAATCGGCATCAGTGCCGTAAGTACAATAGGTCTCTGATCCCAGTTGAGTTGGAGTTCAAAAATAACATGCAGAAGGGAACCACCTTTGGTATTTTCCAGATTCTTAACTGAAGATATTTTAGGAGTATGAGAGTTTTGTGGCTATGCCATCTGTTACAGTAGTAGATGTTTATGTAGCTGCAAACATATATATATATATAGTTCATTGGTTCAGGAAACTAGGTTTGGCTGTGTTTATCTCTTGTATTTTTCATGATGGATGCTAAGTTAACAAGGTCCCTTCTGTTAGAGGGCAGGGCTTATTTTCAGTCATACTATCTCCATGACTCATGTCACTTCTTCCACTGCAGGTATGGGCACACATGCAACACAGCAGAGAGCGCCC
The DNA here is from genome assembly GCA_020745685.1 of Tautogolabrus adspersus. NCBI lineage: Eukaryota > Metazoa > Chordata > Actinopteri > Labriformes > Labridae > Tautogolabrus > Tautogolabrus adspersus. The sequence continues at coordinate 24,917,701 of CM036539.1, forward strand.
CTATCTGCAGCGGGCAGCTAGCCATGCCCTGTTAGGTGTTTTCTCCATCTGAACCTCGACCTTGGACATAACCTCCAGGACTCTCAAGCCCATCTTGGCATACTCCTTTTGGGCAACATGGGGGAAAAACGGCCGCACTCCTTCCACATGACATGCCACGTGCAACGCGACTATGGCAGCAGGCTGGGGAGCTCCTTCATACGTTGCAGCCCAAACGGATACGCCAGCACGAACCTCAGCCTGGACCAGGACATGGATGCTGATTCTGCAGAAGCCTCAACCTGCACGACAGCTACTTCTCTTGCCCTGCGGGCTCCTGCGCCTGAAAGAAGCCACTACTCTCCTGTTGCACTGGAACTGGACCCCACAGTGGTGAATAATGGATCAAGCATTCCCTGCTGTCCACCTGCGGAGGACACAAAGGACCCTGCACTTGGGACAACAAACAGCCGACCATCTATTACTACTATCCAACAGCCTCTCCCTCTTTCGAGCTGGCTGCATCATCACCAAAAGGAGTTCCAGAGCCCTTACATCAAGACTAGCATGCAGGGGGATGTTTACAACTTCCTAGAGAGACCTGCTGGATTGAAATGCTTCCTTTACCACTTCCTTGTGTGAGTACCTGTCTATGCTGATTTCAGTGTAACCAGATGGGGTTTCCAAAGTGTAAAAAACAGCTCCAGTCCCTCTGTCTTTAACTACATCTAGTGATAATCCTTCCAGTATTAGGTTCTGGTTCCCAGTAACAAAAGAAGGGGTGTATGTGTCCTGCAGGCTGTCTGCAGGGTGTTTTATGATAGGCCAGCAGAAGCAGGTCAGTGTGATCTGGTCAACCCCAGCTCTCTGGCACAGATGAGCTCCGTCCTGCACTTCCTTAATGTCAACACATTAGCAAGCTCATGCATGAAACATGGAGGCTCCTTCATCGTGCTGCTAACCTGACCTGAGAGGGCAGCACACACTGACCTACAGTTAAAGCACAGCTTACAGGAATCATTTTATTAACTGCCTTGAAAGAACACCTTCTCTACCTTTTATGGTGGCAATATTATCTGTAATTAAGTCGGGAGTGTTTTAGCGTGGTTTAATGACAGAAAAGGATCATGCTGCACAATCGTCTTAGGGAGTCAATGTAGAAAAAGTTATTTACACTGAATCTGTAAACAGATTAAGATGTAGTGTGAATGGGTTACGAAGTGATTGAAATAATCTAGTTATTCAAATATAAAGTTAGAGAAAAAGAATATAAATGTCTAAACATTTTGAAACTTCATGAATCATACATTTGCATTTCTAATGATATATTATACCATTTTCAGACTGCCTGTTCAAGGCGCTACATTTACACCCGTCACATCTTGCCTTCACTGTCACGTAGGCGTCATGGGGGGACAAAGTGATCCCACCTCTGTACCTCTGCCAACTGAGTGGAAGAGAAGAGTGCTGTGTGTGTGCATGTCTGAGTGTGTGTGTACGTGAAGCGCACACTGTTTCTCTAATTGCGTGCTTCTCAAATTCTGTGAATTCACAGACTGGGACGCTTTTATATTCGCCCTTGCAGAATAAATATGAATTTACAAAGACGTAATGTTGGTGCTGTTGTGGAATCACACTCTGAAAAAGGCCGTAGTCCCATAGTTTCATTCAACTGTCTTTAGCACATTAGATGAAAAGTGCAGAAGTTACAGTTTGTATCTATATTATTCAAGATGAATCAGTTATGAGACTGTGTCGAATAAAACGACAATAAAACTTTATTTGAAGTGTATTCATAACTGTACTTACTTTAACAATTGGCTAACTTCAAACAATACAAAAAAAAATGTAGAGATGAATGTCATGACCGACAATCCCCCCTAACACGTGACTGAAAGATCTTCTGTCTCTGAAGTATGCCACAATTTATTCCCAGACGTCATAGTAAGCCCTGAGCCTGTGGATTTAAACCAGATTAGGGAAAACATGAATGATAATACTAGAAGTTCAATAAAAAGGCCTCTACTGAACTCTTTTAAATATTCAGCTGTCTCGCACATTGAGTCACAGAAACACATTTTATTTTTAGACAATGCTAGGTTAGTTTGGACTTTCTGTTTAACGCCTGTGCCATCTTGGATTATGTAACATCATTTGTGTTTTAAAGAATTATTTCTATGCACGACAACTCTACAGGACTACATGTTTTTAATCATGATAAAATGTAGTTGGGTTACAGTAACAGAATACAGCATCCTGATGACTGTTAGCAGCTTACTCGAAGGTGTTGGTTTCTGGCTCTGTTGTGGTTAAACACGCATCCTAAACTAGATCTTTGAGCTGTATCGTCACCCGGAGGTTCAAGCCTAACATAACAAACTGCATCATTTTAAAACATGCTTAAAAGTGGGATGTAGATAAGTCCAAGAGTTTAGCCAACGTCAGCATTGACCTTACAAGGGTCATGGCTGAATACACCCAATATAGGTTGATTTTATAACCCATAAAATAGCTGTCTTTTTTGTTAGTTATTTTTTTAGAAACTTGGTAGAATAGAATAGATCTTTATCATCATTGCCTTTAATGTGGCGAAAGACAGTCGAGCAGCTCTTGTCAGTGGCAGCACATAAAAACACCGAAATATGAACAAGAACAACATAAAAAACCCAGATACCATTAAAAGCACAACATACAGTAAAATCACAATAACAAAAGAGTCTGTAGTCTGAAATGATTCAAATGTATGAACTGTGGATAGTAACATGAGAATTTACGCTTTTGCAATAAGCTTTTGTTTCAGTAAAAATCATTCATGATGTATACTTATGTTATTCATAACGGTGTTTAGAAGCTACCTGCATCACAGTACAGTGATATCATTAAGGTTACAGCTTTGCCTTTATTTGATAGGACGGCTGAAGAGAGACGGGAAATGCTGCCAGGAGAAAGAGTGGGGAATGACATGCAGCAATAGGCCGAGGCTGGACTCAAACCCACGGTCACTGCAATGAGAGCTATTGCCTCTGTACATGGGGCGTGCAGCATAACCACTAGGCTATATGGCGCCCTCTCAAAACAAATTTTTAAGTCTGCAAGCACCTCTTTGATTGGCTGCAAGACATATACCAAATAGGATGTTTTGTCTAAATAGATCTGTGCCAGTGTCGGATAATGAAGAGTAAAAAAGTTACTTTCATCTAGGTCCCAGGATAATGGGTAAACATTCAAATCCTTTTTTATTACAAACTTTAAAAGTTACAGAACAACATCAACGTTTTCATGGCATTCCCAAAATGCCGGTTCACTCGGAACAGAAAGTCACCATCACTAATAATTCGTGTTTATGAGTGTTACATGATCCGTTTGCATTTTTAAATCCAGACACACATCCGTTGTGATCATTTATGTGGAAAGAAAATACTTTGAAGTTGGATGTGCCCTTTTCTGTTGTAAAATACAAAAATGGATAAATAATGACAGGGGTTATTTTGGGCATCATAACTCATGATTTCATCACTTTTTCTGCACATCATTTTCCAGCATATTACACAGCATCTTGTATTTGTGGGCATGACTCAGCAGTTTGGCAGCTCTGGCCAAAAATAACCAGAAGAAGTATTTGATTTTCTGGTGACAATCTTAAAGTCTTCTACTTCTGAAAGGTCCTGTTCCTCCTAACTCATCCATTATCCAAACACTGTATGCAGTTAGCCTGTAATTATCTACTCAAGGCCTCATTTTAAGTCATTACCCTTGGCAGATCTAGATGTGTGAAATTCTGCTTGAAGAGAGGTAGAATTAGTCTGTCTAATTAGGATATTATCTTTGTCAATGGAAACTCTGCTGGGACTCTCTGCATTATTCTGCATGTACACTGTAGGTGGTATTTTGTGTGCCCTGCATGTCTCCGTCCCAGCAGTAATTGAGGGTCTAATGTTCTGCCCTCACAGAGGAGAGAGAACTTGAGCCTGTGCTTCATTTAATATTAAACCCTTCTGACTGATCCCTGCTGACACTCCTTTAAGTAACTCTTACTTGTGGATGGCTATCGCTGGTGGCAATCTATTCTCCTGGCCTCTTTACAGATTGGCAGTGGAGAAGGGAGGAATAAAAGGCCGTCTGCAGCACTCATGACAACACTAATAGGTCTGCTCTAATAGGCCTGCTCTGCATTAAGATGACACACACAGACAGACAATACAGCCCCATGCACACACACACACACACACACATAGACACACACACACACACGCACATGCACACACACACGCACACATGCGCGTGCGCACACACACACACACACACACACACACACACACACACACACACAGGTGGTGGTTCAATTCATCACTCCCTTTGTCGTGCTGGAAACAGCATCAGCAACAGCAAATTAACACACAAATACAGAACTGTGTGCATGCAGACACCGACACACGTGCTGAAACACACACACAGATGTGCAAATGGGGTCTGATTGCACAACACAATGTAGTGAAACTCATTGGCTCATACAGGCTTATAAATGCACTCATCAGCACTCCATCTGGCTGTTTTGGAACATCTGTCCATTCAGCAGTGTGGGTAACAATTTAATCCAAATATATGTAAAACTGCATTGAAGACGTGTGGTAGTTATCTGTTAAATAAGCCTTTTTCACAACAGTTTGTGACTCTTTAATTTGTTCCTGACAGCTGCTTTTGAAATATCCCAATAACTTTTTTTTATTGTTTATAGCTGAAATGTTGTACCCTTTATACCAATATTCAGTAAGAAAAAACGTAATCTGTATTTACAGAGTTCTGTTCCTATAAATCTGACATTTTGTTTTTTCTGTTTCGTGGCTGACTGTAAACTTTCTTCAGATCGGTGCTACACAAAAAAAAAGATCTTTAACAGTTGCAGACATAGTTGCGAAGTTGAAGGGGTCTTCTTAGAATCCAACCGATTAATCGGCCAGCTGAAAAAATCATCCATTGACTATCTGTATCGGCTAATTTTATCGCAGATATGCGCCAGTATTACTAGATTTATTCACCAGTCAAATAGCATTTCATTTGAGTCATCGTATTAATCTAGCTGTTCTCTTTCACCAGCAGAGAGCGCTCTATGGATTACAACAAGCATTATCAAGGTGATGCACGGACATGCACAGTTACTTTCCAGTTGAGTGACCACCTTGTCTTTATTATGTATCTTTTCCACAAGTGTTTGATAACTGCATTTGAGGGATCAATGCAATAAATGTGTATATCAATATCTATCTCTACGGATTGAACATAGATCTGAGAAAGCTATCGGCCGATATATCGGTATTTAGGGATTTATTTCCCTCGCCAACATCAATATCGCTATCGAATTGTTTTTTCTCTCAAACATCGATATCCGTATCGGCCCCAAAAATCCCATATCGGTCAGGCCCTAGTCTTTTTCTCCCCCCTAGATGTTGGAAAACAATAAATCCTTTATATAAACACATTTTAACGAATGAATATAATATGTAACCATGACATTTGTCCAATTACAGAGTAGACAGACAGAAACACGCACATACTATGCTAATGAGGACGGACTTAGTAAGAGTAGGTAGAAAACTCACAGACTGGGGATAACGAAGAGAGAGCCCGAAAAGAGTCTTACGCAACGGCATGCAGACTCACAGGCACACAGAGAACCTGGGGCAGTGATCCCCTTGATGATGGGCATCTCCCTCTGAGTCTTTTACATAACTAAAAGGGATGAACATGCAAGTCCTCAGTGCTCATAAATGCCCTTCTCACACTGCAAGTAGATACAGCTTTATCGTTGATCCAATAAGTCTGTCTGAAGGTGTGTTAAGATGCAGAAAAGTTGTAAAATTCCTTTTAGAAATCACACTTTGAGCTTACACAGTAGATACAACAGAGATCAAACTAGAAAACCTTTTTTTCTTTGCATTTTTTGTAATCTACATTTTTTTGCATTTTTTCTACAACATCATTTCCACATTTACAGAGACCAGTTTGCAGCAGAGGAAGCACTGCATCTGTTTATCCTTGTGAAAATGCAGTGGGCACAGATGTTGTCAGGAATCTTTGGTTCTGTGTGTTTTCCTATTAGGACAGATTATGAAAAGGCTGCAGTGAATCTCTTCCGTCCATGTGGAAAGCACTGAAAGGAAACCTCCTGTTTGATATCTGCTTACAAGAGATTACTGACTGAGTGAAGTGAACTGTTGGGGTCACTCAGCAGCAGGTTTTTTTGCATTGCAACTTTTTTTTTTTTTTTTTGTGAAGACTTTGGGTTCAAAACTGTCCATTGTGTTCAACAGTTGAAGATTACCTTGTATGATACGTACGTTAAATGATGGCAACAGAGAGAATGGTACGGCTGAAAGTTAATTCTTTGTTCATACTTAGATCAGCTTAAAATATAGAAACAACAAAAACATTTTTCCCACAGATGTGCTGCACACATGTATCTGCCTTCAGAGTATTATTGTTTAATAATTGCTGATTATTTTTACTTTGAAATAGAATGATTTTATTCCTCTCAAACTTTCTAATGATCCAATAAGCGTTTTGAACTGAATTCACCTGACCCTCAGGCCAGAAGATGATGAAGCCCACTTTTCCCTGTTTAGCCTTTCCTTGTGCTGTGACCTGTTGGTACAGATATTTAAACATTTTACACTCTTTGGCTTATTGATAAGTCCTAAATATCTAAAAATGATGTGAAGCAGTACAACTAATTTTAACAGAGAAGCTCGACAGTATTTCTCTTTAGCTTTGAATGCTGTTGATGCTGAATCTGTTTATGAATGAACCGTTTTCCATTATGTCAAACCCACCTTTCTCTCTTTTTATTCATCTTTTCCTCCAACCTATAAGAAGAACATCTTTTTTTTCCAAGTATTTGGTGGACAAGATGATAGCTTAGCCAGGATGGAATATCCATGTTTATGGCTGTGGCTGATGTGGTGTAATCCACCCTAAGCTCCTCCATGGAAGGGACAGGAAGGAAGGGGGTTGGGGGTGGGTGGATGGTGGTCAGTAGTCAGTAGAGAGGGCTGTGCATGGCTGCTTTGCCTCTGACTATGCTAGCTAGCAGTGATGCCCTGGGCAGTTCGCGTGTAAGGTCACAGCTTCTTTTCTTTCATGTCATGTCCAAGGAGCAGTCTTAAAAAAGTGAAACATTAAAGTGTGTTACAAATAAGCAAACACTATGGAAGTGAAATCAGTCATCCTGCATTGAACAGATCTAATATCCGACTGATTTAGTGTTTTTAATAAGTGTACATTTAGTGTGCATTTACCTGAATCTTATGGTACACTGATGTGACTATGCAGAGTTAGTTGAAATGCTGCTGTTTTAAAGAAGAAATCAAAACAGTGAGTAGAGTCGGTTGTGAGTTCGATCCCCAGCTCCTGCAGCCACATGTCCGATGTGTCCTTGGACACTTAACCCCAAGTTGGGTGTGAATGGAAAAGCGCTATACAAGCTCAAGTCCATTTACCATTTACAGACTTTTTCTAGTCTTCTGATCACTCAGAGTGCATTTACATCGCATGTCACATTCACCCATTCACACCACATTCAAACTAAAGGCAGAGGGCCCAACATGAAGGGCCCAACAGAACCACACGGTCACACACCACCAGGTTCAGTGTCTTGCCCAAGGACACTTGAACATGTAACTGCAGGAGCTGGGGATCGAACACCCGACCTCTGCTTGTGTGACAACTGTTTCTACCACTGAGCCACAGCCACCACTAAAACTATGGAAACGCTTCATGAATTTGTGTATCAACGATAAATATGTACGCTCATACTGATTTCTCATGATGGGCTCCTATAAAAAAGAGTTATCTGGCTTAGCTTTAAAAAAGTGGTTAAAAATGAATTGATGGAAGAGAAAAGAGGATAGGTGCCAGACATGGAAAACATTGTTTTCTGGATGCTGTGAATTAGCATGCTAATGACCATTTGAGGCCTGGTTGTTATAAACATGTGCTGGTGATGTTGTCTGTGTCTCCATTGTTTGATGCTGGAGGGTGTTTGCTTTGATTGTTTGAAGAGGGGCCTTTCAGGTTTCAAAGAGTTGTTTGATACACTGTTCTGGTTTGAAGGGGAACTGCTCAGTGTGTGTGGCTCCCAGCAGAGCGGGCTTGAAGGTAGTGCAGGATTGATGTCTTGGACTCAAAATAGTCACTGAGAAGCTATGCACTTGGCAGTTGCATTAACCTGCCTTCATTCACATACTCATCTTTATAACAGAATAGCTTTTGGCAAATATAGAGATGTGGCACCTTTCTGTATTATCTCGCTAAAAGGAGATTTGTTTCTTTAGATGTTGTTTGTAGTAGTTCTATAGACATACTAGGATGGCTAAACATCAAGCAACAGCCTCAGATGATGAAAATGAATACAATGCTGCTGTTCATTAAGTGTCCGCTTGAGGCTAGCTCCCACAGTGAAACCAGCTAATTTTACAGCAAAAATACACTTGTTTGCAACCTTGTACATAAAACAGTTTTGCCCTCAATAGTAAGAAGGTATGTAAGACTTTTTTATTTATTTATATAGCACTTTTAAAACACTTAGTTACAAAGTGCTTCACAGATAAAAGCAATCAAACAATTCACACAGTGAGAAAACATGTAAATAAATAAATTACAAAGTCGAACAAGGCAATAGCTCAATAGCTCATTTCTTTCTCCATAAACTGTACTGGGGTTGGACTTCTCCATGTGTCATACCTTTTGATAATATTAAGGCAAAGAGTTATGCATAAGTAGTAGGGCTGTGAATCTTTGGGTGTCTCGAGATTCGATTTCGATTCTCGGGGTCACGATTCGATTCAGAATCTATTTTTGATTCAAAATGATTCTGGATTCATGATTCAAAGTCTATTTTTGAATGAGTACATCAGGATCTACTTCAGTCATCTGTGAGACTGGCTGAATTTCTTGCTGCTTCATTTGGCATTCTGCTGAGTTAAATCTATTTATATTTTCAGTAAATAAGAATCTCAATTTGACATAAATCTATTTGAACATAAATCTATTGTGTTAAAATAGGTAGATCTACCCATAATAAGTAGGCAGGATGAGGGGTGATTCTTCTGTGACTTACCAGCTGGCCTGGTGTAGCTTTTAGCTTGGCTTCACTTAAGCTAAATCCACTGACCTTGACCTGTTTGCATCGTTGGTGTTTCATCATTTAGAATATGAGTTAATAGGATAGTGTTGGCAACCAAGACTCTTTCGGCCTACCTGAACTCCACTTCTTTGCCTGTGGCTGTCTCTAATACAGTGACAGCCATAGGCCTCATTGGGCTTCGAAATGCCTCTTTACACACCATCACTGAGACTACAAACCATTTTCTTTACAGTCTGTGGTAAACACCTGAGCTGGCCATGGCACTTTAAATATGTGGCCCCAGCTTATTGTAGTAAACAGATCAATCTAATCAATCATTGTGCACCTCTTAACACAGCTGTAGCTGCAGGTGGCACTGTGGCAGTGTTTCATGTACTGTCTGTGTTTTATAAAGTATGTGTGACTTTGTTTTATGTGTTTATATAAGTATCAATAGAGTTTATAATGAGATGTACTCTTCCCCCCCCCCCCCCCCCCCCCCCCCCCGTTAGTTGTTGTCTAACCTGATATTGCCGTAGTTCCCCACTTGATTGAGAGGGTTTGGTGTGGCTCCACACACTGTTCTTATTTTAGTGAAGCTGAACAGATCTGCAGTCAGTAATACTCACTAAAGCCCCAGCTGTTATGTTTTAATCAGATCCCAGGGGTTTTGGCCTGGCTAAATAAGGTTGGCTAATGGTTGTGAGTGACCCAGTCCTGTCCGAAGCGAAAACACCTCCCTGTGGTGTCGGTGCAGAAAGATTATGGATATGACATTCTGAAAAATGCTAAATCACAGACTCCAGCTACAGACAGCCTGCATGTGTGCAGCTTTAAAAATGTGCAGCCATGCGTTTGGTCGTGGTTTTCACATGGGATGTTTGTTTGTTTTGTTTAACCTTGGAAACCTTGAACGTGTCAAGAGAAAATGTGTGCAAACTTAAAGCCCCGCCACATTCAAGTCGAACCTTGTTTGCATGTTTGAGCTCTAACCTCCTCACTTTATTGGATTAGGTTACTTAATTTAAGTAAACACCATAAATAAAATACAATTGAACATAAATATGTAAATAAATATGTAGAGCATTTCTCATGGGATGAGCATATTGAGAGATTAACAGTGATTAATGCAGAACATTACCATTAAGAGGAATCTGAACTTTACGTGGTGAATATGATTCTGTAGATAGAGATTAAAAGCTCTGATATTTATCCTGATGACGAGCTCAGAACATCCCAAACATTCATCTATAAAAATAGACCATATTGTTTCTATACTTGTACCATATATACTAGGGCTGTGCTCAAAAAATCGATATGGCAATGTATCCTCATGTGAATCGATGTGGCTGCAAAGCTCTGATGACAGTTTTGAAAGACAATTGACCTACAGTGCAGTTCACGATAACACCATAGCTCTGGGATTCAAATATTTCAATGTATTTCTAGGATCTCTGAGGACCTGAAGTGAAGTGTTTTAAGTTGTAGGATCCTTACGCCTCTGCTGTTATTCTCAACAATAGGTATGTATCGTATCGTGGGGTAGTAGGAAATACTCAGCCCTAATGTATACTAGCACTGCAAATGAAATCACAATTTGTTATGGCAACATGACCATTTGCAATAAGCACAATTCAAAACTGCATTTATTGCATTGAATAAGAAGAATATTGTTTGTAGAATCAATTCTCTCTCATTTGACAAGTTTACATTTTATACACTGGATGGAGGCCTGGTTATAATGACCATGCTTTCACACCAGTTTGATGCAGTCAGATGAAACTAGATATCAGCTACACTCAGATTAATTGGTGCCATTTAAATAGAGAGATAGACCCTGCTTTTTGGACCTATTTTTTTAATTCCAGAGGGACATGTTATGAACACAGGTGAAATGTTAAACATGAAGAATAGCTGATATAACTAGAACTTTTTTAAACGTAGTTATATTTAATTTGTAGTTAGCTCTACAACTTTGAGTTATAGCTGAAATGTACTCTCACAGTTGTGTTTACTTATTGCACATCATACCATTATCACACATGGCATATCATGCAGGCCTAATATATGCAGCATCCAATGTTGTTCTTTTTTTAAGCTTCGCAAAAAACAACAACAAATGTGTATTTCCCTTTTCAAGCCACCAAAAGCTGCAGCCTTGTCGTTGTACTTGGTGACCTGAATTCTGACATTTATCCCGCTGCTGCTGGTACAGAACGTAAAGTCTTGTGGACGTTGCATTGCGCTTTTCCAAACTCAAACATATGCCGCAGTCTTCTGCACTGAAAGGAAACACACGGCTTACATGACCCTGTTAGTGGCCTGCATGGCTATGACATCATATTTATGCTTATTCTAATAACATGATGTCAGTTCAACAGTAGGGAAACATATTTTCAATTGCCCTTACTCGCCCTTATCTTAACCTGCCCCCTCTTAGCCTTTCCTAAAAGGCTGGGAGCCGGGCAACCACTTGTAACACAAATAGATGTTCTTTTGGCCAGTTGCATACAGACAGTAATATAGCAATAGCAAATGTATTTACTGTATAAAGCACATATCAATACAGGCAAGGTAGGAAGTATTGTAATAAATGAGACAATGTTTCTAGGGAAACCTATAAGCAGATGCAAAGGTATGGTTAGACTTTATTGTGGTACTTAATGTTTAAAGTAAAAAAGAAACTTCTATCAATCAAATTGGAAATCCAAAGAATGGCTAGCAAAAACACACTGAATTCAAATGTTACAGCATTATTTCTTTCATTCAATCTTTTGACAGTAATGCAATATGTCATAACTAATATGACGTATAATAATATGAATCAAGATGAATATCAGCTATAGTGTTTCAATTTCTGTTTTCTGCTGCTCTAAATGTGTTTTAAAGCCTTCTCCCTGCAATCCATAATAATCCTATTGTTTCAGTATTGGCCAATTGCTGTGAATGCATGAACCATGTCTCCTTGGCTGCATCTGATTGGTCAAATATTCACATTCTGAGTGTGAATGCATGTAGATGAGATCGATGTCCTTATAGTGGAATTTGAAGCAGTCTTTCGTGATTGCACATGTCTTTTTGCGTTGAAATACAAACAGTTTTTAATCTGCGTCCCTACTTTATGTCTTGATACCTACACCACATTTTGAGCAAAAAGGCAGCTTTTACAGCTTTATATTTATGACAGCTGCAATCCAACTGGCTCCTTTCTAATTTGCGTGTCATGTTTCCATTTGCATTACAATGGCATCATGGGTACTGAATCATTTGCTTTGAGTAGCACTGTCCACCCTGCAGAGGCACGGATTGGCTCTAAGCTGAGTTTGTATTTGTCAGTCCCACATGTTGAGGTCATTACACCAAGGACTTGTCTAGCCATGAAATCTCAGTGGACATTTGAGGTGCCACTCCGGCATCCAAAGTTCTGTTTGCTGAAGTCAGTGATGAAGGCTGGATGATCAACACGAGACATACTGTCCAGTAGTATGGTGTAAACAGAACACCAAACCAAAATAGCATCATCAGCTCTCCCCTAGTTTTCAGACGCTGTGTCTCACCTTTATATTGTCGTAGTGATTGAAAGTCACACTTAACCAAGTGCTCAGGTTATTTTAGCGTCTTTCTTGGAGTTTGTGTTTCAAACAGCATTGAAGAGATCCAGAAAGAATGTGTTGTGTGTGGTGTTGAGTGGTAATCCTCCTTATAGAGGGAAGTCAGCGTCCCATCTGGCCAATGTGTCACAGTCTGTGTGTAAGGTAGAGTACTTCTTAAAGTCAATGAACCCTGTTTGTCTCAGGCTACCCCCTGAGAGACCCTAAATCAACATGATCTTTAAGTTACATGCAGTTTAGCTGCTTGTGAAAGCAACATTTGAAAGTCTGTCGTTCTGGATTAGGAGTGTATAGGTCCCTGCATTGTTTTGTATGTTCCATGAATGATGGTAAACAACAGACACTTATGTAACCCTTCCAGGACATGGCATGTAATCCCCCCCCCCCCGTAGCACACAGCATCATAATGCACCCACTGCTGTGTGTTTTTAATGTGAGCTTGATCATGATGATGGTGCATGCAAACGCTCATGGAATGTCATGTAACAGCTCTTAAAAGATGTGCTCCAAGGATTATTTCTGGGAGGGTGAAAATGCACACAGGGGGCTCTTCTCTTAATCCTGTGGGGTCTGAAATGACAGAGCAATGCCCCCACCTTTTATTTCTAATTAAGTATGAGTTTATGAAGAGTACAGCGAGTTATAAATAGTTTGAACTAGGTTGGAAAACGTCTCTAGTAAAGTCAGCTGTACGAGTTTTTAGATTGATTTAAACTGTGTTGAAGCCCCCAAAAGAAAATGCAAGTGCATCTGAATTTTCAACTCAAACTGTATTTTTTTCTTAATCAAAAAGGCGATCTTAACTCTTAGTCCCACCACATGCCCCTCCTTCTCTCTCTCTCTCCTCCTCTACCTTTACCTCAGGTGTGCTTGTTGCGGACGTTTCACCCTCAGGCTGTATTTGTAGATTATGCATATACACTGACAGATGGAGCGTCTTGTTGGAATGTCTCACTGTTGCTAGGAGACGTGGAACATCCTGTCACGTGTTAATACAAGCAGATTGATGACAAAAAGGAAACAGAGAGAAGGTGCTGGAACATCTTTTTTTAAACCTGCTTGTAAACATATTGTATAGTGGTTCATTCTGATGGTTCATGTCTGCAGCACAATCACTGTTACATGTGTGTTCTTGGTGAAAGGAGACTCCATTCTGGATTATAGCTTCCATCCTCTACCCCAAGAGTGTTTCTGTATGTGTATTATTGTCTACTGATGTCGTTAGCCATTTGGGACAAATAAAGACATGTTTTGAAAATGTTGTGACTGTAAAATGAAGGCAATCAGAGGGAAAAATATCAGAATGAAGGTCTGGTTCTAACATACAATAAGTGGATTTCTTGTAATAATGTTTTCAATGTATTTTTATCCTGGGATAGCAATACAAAACAAATCTCTTAAGATGTTATTTTGGGCTTTGTTTGCCTTTATTTAGAGAGAGGACAGTGGACAGAGTCAGAAATCAGAGAGAGAGAGAGCGTGGGGAATGACATTCGAGGAAGGAGCTACAGGTCAGATTAGAACCCGGGACGCCCGCATAGAGGACTAATGCAAGAGCAATATCAATTTATTTATAAAGCACATTTTATTACAGATAAGCTTAATGTGCTACATTGAGGTTAAAAAACACAGCGTACAATATGGGCCGCGCGCACTTACCCCCTAGTCTACTGCCGCCTCGTTTGTACGATTATTTTTTAGATAAATAAAGTGAGTGTTTTTAAAATGTAGAGAAAGAAACTTGAGTTGTAGTGGATAGTAATCAGAGGGAAGAGGACTTGAGTGTTTAGATTTATTGCAATAATTATATATAGTAAAGATATTTTCAACATGTTTTTAAAGTACTGGAACTTCTGTTTTATACTGACTCATATATTGAAGTCATACTGAGTAGGGTTGCAAAGGGGTGGAAAGTTTCCGGTAAATTTCTGGTAAATTTCCGGAAACTTTCCATGGGAAGTTAAGCTTGGGAATTTTGGAAATATTCCAAATCGGAAACTTTCCATGGGAATTATGGGAATTTATGGGAATTATGGGAATTTATGGGAATTAATGGGAATTAACTGGAAATAGAGGGTAATTTAATCGAACTGTATCATATCCAAGCATAAATATAATGATTTGTTTTTTTCCTAAGCAGACATCCATCCAAAATAATACAATTAAAAAAACATTTCAACAGATTTACATCACAATTTTAAAATATATTACCCCATAATATCATCAAGACTTACTTCCCTTTATGTAGTCCACAGGCTAAAATGTGTGGCTTCAATAGTCTTGTGCTTGTGTGGTTCTAGAAATCATCTCTGCATGTGATGGAGGAACGCACAGTGCATGTAGGGGGCGTGGCCTCAATAGCCCTGCAGTAAACAGTGTGCTATGTGCATGTGATTGAGGAATAGCATAGATATTCAAGTGTACTTGCATGGAATCTGGTTGTTTAAGCCCAACTATATTTAAGTTCCCAGTTAAGGGCCAACCTTCAATTTTGTAAATTCCCGGTTTATTCCCGTTTATTCCTGTTTATTCCCATAAATTCCCATTATTTCCCGTAAATTCCCGTTAATTCCCATGGAAAGTTTCCAACTTTGAAAATTCCCGGAATTTTGCAACCCTAATACTGAGTCATATATTGAAGTTATGCTGAGTCATATGTTGAAGTCATACTGAGTCATATGTTGAAGTCATACTGAGTCATATATTGAAGTCATACCGAGTCATATATTGAAGTTATGCTGAGTCATATATTGAAGTCATACTGACTCATATATTGAAGTCATACTGAGTCATATATTGAAGTTATACTGAGTCATATATTGAAGTCATACTGAGTCATATGTGGTGAAGGTGTACAGTAAAATCTGATTTGTGTCCCTGCAGCTTTGTCATGGTCCTGGTGTGTCTGATCTTCAGTGTGCTGTCCACGATAGAGCAATATGCAGACTTCGCCACAGGGACCCTCTTCTGGATGGTGAGTTTTTTGTGCTCATGCACAAAACGTAAAACGTTGACTACTTCTGTAGTCACTCACACAGGGTTTTCATTCAAGGTTATATCCTCTCAAAAGTGCTGCTCTTGTTGACCAGAGAATGGAATAAAAACTGACCTGACCAACACTGAGAAACATAATCAATTTAAACTCTATTTAACCACGAGAAAACAGGTTGAGATTAAAACCTCTTTTCCAAGAATGTCCTGGTCAAGACAGTTAGCAGCACAATTAACCATTTTTCTGGAGAATCAATGAGCATGAGGCACCGATAGCATAGTGGTTATGTTGGACGCCCTATGTACAGAGCCTATAGTCTTCATCGTAGTGGCTGAGGGTTCAGGTCGGCCTCGGCCCTTTGCTGCGTGTCATCCCCCACTCTCTCCTCCTTACATTTCCTGTCTCTCTTTGGCTGTCCTGTCCAATAAAAGCAAAAAGGCCCAGAAAATAACTTCAACAAAAAACAACGAGCACTGCAGCCATATAAACAAATATTTGATTTATGATACATTACTATAATACATTCAAATACATGAAACAACAGCAGAACAGCAAATATTTCAATCCACCATATTCAAACCTTTATTTGGCGGAACATCTACAGCCACATATACTGTACCTGCCTCCAAATTGAAATGAGTAATTAGGCTGAAGGTGTAAACTAATGACCTATACACACCTATACATTGCAAAGATGATAAAACAATATGTTGATCAAGAGGAAAAATACAACTTTTATAAATAATTGTTTGGTCAGTTAACAAGCCACACTTTAAATTGTTTCATTTTTTCGGGTATATGGTCATGGTGGGAATCAGCAGAGGCCCCACGATACAACACGATGCTTATTATTGCGATATGCTGAAGATTGCGATACAATATATCATGATTGAACTTTTTTAACTGCGTATTATTACCACAAAATGAAACTAAATCAAGAACTGTTTTGTCAAATAAGAGGAAATCATCTCAGTCTATTCGTCTCACTCCAGTCTTTTTATTTCTACACAGTGGGAGTCGAGCCCACAAATATCGAAGTTAACTGAACACAAACATGTATGGACGACTGCACAATTGAATTTTTCACAATGCAACTTCATGATGATTTGAAAATGAACCCCTTCAGCAATTCAAAATTAAAAAAGGATATTTGCTATTTATATAACAAGAATATATTCTTGGCGGCCATGAAATGATATATGGTGATACTATGCTGTATCAATTGTCCCCCCCCACACACACACACACCTCTAGTATATGGCTGTTAGGCTAACAAAATAAGAATTAAGGACATAACTGTGGAATCAACCATTGTTAGATTTCCTATTTAAATCTTTATGATTTAGATCTAACCAGTATGAAATTCATTATTTCCATTAGTTATAGGCAAGCTATTCTGTGAACCTGTGAACACAGGTATTAAAGCTGCTGTATTGAGGGGATGGATTCTGATGCCACCTTTAAAGTTAAGACTTTTGTTTTTTGTTTCATGACAAAACCTTTTTTTCCTATCAATAAAATAAATATATATGTTTTTAGAGGGAAAAAATATGAGTTAGAAAGGGCTAGTCTAAAGCCTTTAAAGATGCCCTGCAGTACCCCTAAGTATCCACATGATGGAGACAGAAGATCTAAGCTGGAGAGTTTCTCCCCGCCATTTTACACCTCTACACAAAGCTATTACAAAGCTCAAAAAGACTGATGCCTTTATGTAATTGCATATGCACATAACCTGCCAGCTTGTGTTGCATTCAGTGAAAGCCCTTTACATTGAGTAGCATGTGTGCACTTTACATAATTAGCATGGGATTGGTCAGGAGCCACTGTTTTGGAACCTGCTGTGATCACACCAGTTAGGCTCCACACTGACTGCACTTTCTTGATACTTGCTGGTGAATGAACTTTTTGGTGGCTTATTAGGCTATTAAGGCTGCTAAGTGATGCAATAAATCCAGCAGCTTACAACAGGTCGAGAAAATTACAGCTCCTGTTTGGAAACTCTTCAAAGAGCTTGCATCATTTGTCTCTCACCAGCACACTGTTAATATAAATACACAAGTAGTCACTGCACACACACACACACACACACACACACACACACACACACACACACACACACACACACACACACACACACACACACACATACACACACACACAAGTTTACATAGACACTTGCACAAATCCTGCACGTACACATACAAAGACATGGAAAGATACACAACCACAAAAACACACACATGTACTGTACCACCTCCTGAGTCCTGAGGGCAAACACAGGACAGAGAGGACGCTGTGTTCTGTAAACTTTTGGCAAATGCACTTTGAAGACCTACTATCAGGGTTATTCATTTATTTGTATCCAGGAGGAGCCAGAAACTCTCAACTTTCTTTTTCTAACTCACTTTCTCTCTCTTTTTCTCTGCGTTATTTTCTTTCACTTCCCTCCAACCACCTCTGGCCTTTCTTTTTTTGTTGCTTCATTACTTGTACACCAGCAGTTATAGGCCCCATAAACAATAAGAACAAATTAAAATGCCTCCCCCACACACAACTTACTTTTTTTCTGTTTATTTGTACACCTGGCATGGGTATTTCTTTTGCAAAGTTTTGGTTCAATATTCATTTTTGAGATAAGATAATATCTTATCTTGTGAGCGTGGGTGTGGGTGTGAATGCACCTATGCCAGAGTATATGTGTGTGTTTCTGTATCAGGGGGTGGAGCTCCGTGAGTGGAGTCCTGGTGACATATAGTGGCGGTAGTAGCTATACTTAGAAAGTTCAATGTTCGCTGACATCTGTGAATTACTGGCTGCTTGTTTTGGAAGGCAGAGGGGACATTAGTCCTTGAGGATATTTGGCCTTCAGGGCAGCTGCCAAAGTAAAGCTAGCCAGGCTGGACAGGAGGCTCAGAAATATGCACACACACATACCGAGTCACACACGTGTCGCATGGATTTTTTTCTTCATCTTCTTTTCTGCCTGCATCTTTTACACTTTCCTGTTCAAGCAGCTATTGCTTGTTTGGTCAGCGGTGTAGTTTCTATGGACAGACCGACTTATCACAGCCCCTCAACAGCTACAGATACTACATTCTTTTCTTTCTTTTTTTTTTTTTAATTATTAGTTTCTGTTAGGATGTAAAGAATTCTCAACAAAACAATGAAGCATGAGCATTTTAAATTGGATTAGCATTATGTATTGTATCCTTATATGAATAACAAAGTTATTACTTTGCCTTGTCTAGTGATGTGCTGCGAACCCTTTGTAAAGCACGTGTAGCGACACACTCAGATGAAGCAATGGAATCACATATGCATCAGATTCTCAAGTTCTCTGAACGAGCTTTATCCTCGCCTGGTTTTATGAGATTAACGCTGCGTGAACAGGCGGCTATTTTCAGTAAACATGTAGTTGGCGGTTACTGATACACGTACAGAAACACACCAACATCTGGGTGACCTATTTTATGGAATTATTATGACTAATCTCTGCAAATCTCCAAATTCATGTGTACCTTTGACTTTCAAATGGTAACCAGATGCTCCAACTACTGAGCTCAATCAATTCAGATTCAGTATGCTTTTGTGTTGGTGCTGATGTTTAGGTCTGACAGGGGGCTCACTTTTTATTTGAATTATTTAATTTGAATTAAATTGTGTTTTATTCATTTTTCTTTCTTCAGTCTTCTTGTATTTCCTCTTCTTCCTCCTCCCATTTTACTAGTTCCATTTCTTTCATTTATTCTACGTGTACTTCTATTCTACTCCCTTTCTAGTTCTTCTTCTGCTCTCATTACTTCTACTTCTACTCCTACTTCTCATAACCCTTCTTCTTCATGCACTTCTTCTTTTACCTGTTGTACATCTAGTTTTCTTCTTCTACATTTGTTCTTGTTCTTGTTCTTCTCTTTCTTGTTCTTGTTTTTTTTCTTCTTCGTCCACTATTTCCTCTTGCACAGGACAGCTGAAAATAGACAGGAAATGCTGGGAGGAGAGAGTGGAGGATGACATGCAGCAAAGGGCAGAGGTCGGATTCGAATTTACGGTCGCTGCGACGACCGTAGCCTCTGTACATGCAGCGCACAACATAACCGCTAGGCTACCACTGCCCCTCTTCCAAAAAGTATATTAACCCCAAGTTAACTCAGAAGGATTGTTTGTAGGCAACATATGACAAAACTTCCCACTACATTTGTCAGTTAAAATCAGAAATTGGCACAACTGTCCATGGCCTATTCAGTGTTTTTATAGACACAACAACATGGACTTGAAACCCAGTCTGTTACTCTCCTACACAAACAATAGGGCTATGGCTGACTGGTCAAGTTCAACTGAACTGGATGTTATAGGTAGCTTGGCTCCAGACCCCTGAATGCCTGCCCAGATCTCCGGTTTGTTCAGCGGTTCAAATTTGAACGAATGAAGTGAAACCGAATGGTAATTCAGTCTGTTTATCATGCTATGTTATAGAGATTTAGTGAACCATTTCAGCCCGTCTCTGTCTTCAATTCAGCCTCTTTATCTTCCTCTCTCTTTGTCTTTAACCCCGCGACAGAAAATGAGCAATTCATAGATGAATGGAAGGGTATAGGAATGTCAGGCCAGATCATTCAAGCACAGAATCTAAAGCTGTAAACATGATTAGTTAATGAAACGGGGGCAAGCTGAAAAATGCTAAAAAGCAGCCAAAAGGATCTGTCCATCTAAATGTCCTCACACTATCACAGCCCTGATGGAGGCTTTACATTGACTCAAAAACAAAAGTTATTTACCACATCGTTGTTGCAAAAGTGTCATTAGATCTACACACCAGTGCACTTTCTCTATGGGCTGATACGAGAGCGACACTTTTGCCATCAGGGTAGCGTCTGCTTTGATTGACAGCTCATTGTTTTTGGGGCTCGGTGGTGCCGTGTTATTGCAGTAGGGCTCAGCATATTGAGTTTCATACAAGGGGTGGTCAGGGAGCAGCTAGTTCAAGCAATCAACGAGATGGCCACCCACATGGGCCTTAGGTTTGAACAGACAGTACGGTGGCTAAATATTATGCATGCACGGTGGCCTGGAAAACGATCTCTGTCTGTTCATTAATTCACAGAAACACACATGTATGAAAAATAAATGCACAATGGCACAATTTGGGACACAATTTAAAAGCACCAAACTCCATATCAGGCTTTGTAAGCGCTGCAAAGAGGTTAACTGTTGCAACAAGCGAATTCTGTAGCCTTCTTATTAGTCAGACAGCAGTGTGATGGCATTTCACCCTGCGGCTCCAATCACTTAGCCATTGACCCTGTCTCAATACGATCTGTCATCAGCCATGTTATCAACCTTCATCTCTCCTCCTGGGTGATCTCGCAACTGCTAGACCACCTCAGTGTCTCCCTTTATCTCTGCCTCACACACCTGTCATTACCCCGTCGTATCATATCCTCAATCTTGCTGATTGATTATAATGGCCTTACTGCTTTTAGATGAGTCTGAATGCATGGCATATTGTTATCAATGCTTTTTAAAAATGATATACCTTATCTTCTCCCACATCCTCATATCCAGTGTTTGTCTCTGTACCAATGGATTTATGTAAACCCTGTACTCTCTGTGTTTACTTTGTGTTTTACAGGAGATCGTGCTGGTGCTGTTCTTTGGCACAGAGTACGTGGTTCGGCTGTGGTCGGCTGGCTGTCGCAGCAAATATGCCGGCATCAAAGGACGCCTCCGCTTTATCAGGAAGCCCATATCAATCATAGGTGCACCTGGTGTTGTTTTACTTTGCTCCCCTTTTAGTACGTCATGAGTTGTTCTTGTCGATCAACAACGTAGATTATTCTAGTCATGTGAGGCTTCACTTAAGTACAATGTTTCATACCTGAAGTGAATTCACTCATACATTTATTACCATTTTTTCTTTCTTTTTGACGGTCTCCCTGTTTTTGTCTTTCTCCCAGATTTGATCGTGGTCATTGCCTCGATTATTGTGCTCGGTGTGGGGTCCAACGGACAGGTTTTTGCCACATCTGCCATCAGGTACAGTGACATTTTATTATTTCCGCAAAGTTAAGGGGGGATCAGAAGATGGTGAGACAAATACGGAGCTGTTGTGTTATTTCAGGGGCATCCGTTTCCTCCAAATCCTGCGCATGCTGCATGTTGATCGACAGGGAGGAACATGGAGGCTTCTGGGTTCTGTAGTTTTTATCCATCGACAGGTAGGTTAAAAGTTAGCACCCTTAGACTTGGACAAACACCTTCCTATTTTGTGTGCCTTTATGTCTTTATAGCTAAATATAATAACAATAGTCAGTATTATTGGGCTTTTTATGCCTCTATTGTAGAGATACACTGTAGGACAGTGGATAGAGCCAGAAACCGGGGATAGAGAGAGAGAAAGGGGAAAAGTCGTGTGGGAAAGGAGCCACAGGTTGGATTCAAACCCGGGCCGTCCGCTTTCGAGGATTTAAGCCCCTGTACATGGATCCCTAGGCTAACGGTGCAACATTTGTTTGAATCTATTTTAAATTCTCATATTCAACACAGTGTTGTGACAAATGGATGGGTGCACAGACAAACCTGCAGCAGACCTGACTTTTTAAGGAGAAGAAAAGAGATTGTCAAAGTTGCCTCTTCATTTTTTTCTTTGTAGCATGGTACACTATTTTTTTATAAATATTTTCTCGGGCTGATACACAACGAAGTCACAGGATGTAATGCTCTCTTTTCTAATCCCTGAAGTAGACTTGTGTTCTCTAGTTATAGTCGACCTGACATTTTGTCTCTTTGATGCATAAAAAGAACGGGAACAGTCAGTGAGCATCGCGTGCAAAGATCAAGAAAGTAAATGAAGTATGAAGCAAAGATGAACCTCATTTGATTTGTTGCCATCTCTCTCCTTTGTCATATGACCACTTAAGCAAATGATGTGCTCTGTTTAGTGGAAATGTAGGGCCTTTAGAAGTGTCTAAGGCAGTGGACAAGGAAAAAGATTTAGCACATTAGGATAAGTGGTTAGGATTGCTTTCAAATTCATTAGGCCTTAAAATCAGAGCTTCATATACAATATAAAATAGGTATCCCTATTCAAAATGAATCAATACATTTACAAATCAGGCAGCTTTTTAAAATCACTACAGTTTTTGTTTAATACATTTTGTTTTAAAGGAAGAATGTGTGACTTTTTGATCCAGTAGATGTCGCCCTTGAGCACCAGCATTAAACCAAAACAAACTGCACTTTGGGCGACACCTCCGCTATTCTGAAGCCTCCGCTCTCCTCCAGAGACACACCTCCAAACCCCCTCTCCCCTCACGTTCACACAAAGGAGTTATGAATTAGAACGCACCATAATTAAGCGTCATTAAGCGCAAGCGGCGGAAAAAACTGTCCTTTGCTCGAACTGCAATTTTTACTCAGCTCCAGCTTGTGCTGCAACATGTCCATTTTCATGCCATCTCCGCAAAGTCATTTGTAATAATTCTTTTTTCATAAGACATTTTCATAAATCGTTTTCTGTAATGTGGTTTTCAGGAGCTGATCACCACCTTGTACATCGGCTTCCTGGGCCTGATCTTCTCCTCCTACTTTGTCTACTTGGCTGAAAAAGATGCTGTGGATGAGGAGGGCAAGACCGGCTTCTCCAGCTACGCCGATGCCCTGTGGTGGGGCGTGGTAAGGCATCCAAAGCAAGCACCTTCACTGATGCTCTTGTTCTCATTTCTGCGTATTTGTATGAGAAGATTTGGTGTTCTGCTTTGCATATATTACCAGGGTCCCTGAATGCTTCTTGAATTTCTCAACATAGTTATCATTCTTGAAAGGCCACATCAAATGTACATGGAGAAAAGATTCTTCTCCCCAAAGAGCTGTAACAAATAATCAGCACAATGCCCTCTGAAGTGGAGTCTTAATAAGAAAAATGGAGATGTTGGCCACCCTGATTCGACCAATTATGACCTCCTTGTGTTTTAAGCATGCATGTGTCGCTGCAACATTCAACACAGAGGCAGGAGTGTTGATGTTTCCCGTGCATAGAGCTGATTTTGCTTACTTCCCTCAGTACAGAGGCTCGGGTTTCCACAGCAGTTAATTAAACATTTGAATTGAAAGCGCAGAGTAATGAGAAACCTATGGCAGCCTTGTGCAAGGGATCAGCGTGCCACAAAGACATGGCAATAAACCATTCACCTCTGGGCTCTTTGGCTGAAAGAACTTTTAGAGCACCAATATAAAGTGTCAGTTCCCTTAATTAAAACTTTAATTGTGGGATTACTACCTTTATGTAACGAGGGTTACAGGGGTCACAATACTCCTCACCGCTCCATGGAAGGTCGGAGAATAGCTGTTATTTGTGTTGATCCGTTCACAAGGTTGAGAAAACGAATCATAGCTCGAGATTTGCTCCTTTTTTTTTTGAGAATGCAAACTCGAGAGTGATCATATGCTATTACAATGGGTTTGAGTGTGCATGTCTTTGAGTATGTGTTGTGTGTGTATTAATTGAAGTGAGAGTGAGCTAATTGGAAGCTGTAAGCTCTCCCAGGGTGAATTCCTTCTCTTGCTGTGATTTCCACTTTCAGATGTGCAGGTGCAGAGCACAGCTGGAAGAGAAGCCAAAGCAATGATTCATATCCCCTTCTCTAATAAAATAAAGTAAATGAGCTCAGATAGTGCCATATTGGCAAAATGTGTTGTCTTACTTTTTGACAAAATGATTTGAGTTCAATCACCGAACAGCATCCTTATGAGCATGTCTATAAACGTGTAGACATGCACTTACACACACACTTGCACATGAACAAAGACCTGGTCTGTGACCTTTGTGGAAACCAAAAAAAGGTTTTTGCCACACACCCTACAATCTGAATAAGACGGGTGTTTTTGAGTAGACCATTCCACTCTGATGGTTCCAGGACATTGTTTAGTCATCGTATTTCTGGGTGAGGGATTAGACCCCCCCCCCCCCCCCCCCCCCTTCCCATCACACCTCCCCACCTTTCCCGCCCCCGCCCCTGCTTCTTCTTCTTTCTTTTTTTCCACAATCCCTTTTAAGTATCTCACCTTACATCAGCCGCTTTGTGTTAGCGCACAGCAGCGGCTCACACGCCGATACCCCATAGACACCCTGGGTGAGCCAAGTGTACTCTGAATGTGTCAGAATTGGCTCGGCTTTCAGAGTGGGTGTACATGCAAATGCAAGAGGTATTTGTTCCCCCCCCAACCAAGCAAATTCCTACACTCACTGAGGATTAGTGGTCGGGAATCTTATTCCCTTTGCCCCTTATTCAAATGCCCCAAACATCGCTGACAGTTGTAAAGCAGGGCCTGAACGGCTGATGAACTATCTTTTTATTGTGAAACTTCTGTTATAGACTGTAGAGTAAAGCTTTGAGAGCTCTGCAATGACGGATATTTTTGTTATTATCAACTGTTTGGTTTATGTTAGACTTGTATCAGTTAGATAATTTTATTGAGGAAAAAGAAAAGTATTATTATTCAGAGTCTTAAAAGGCGATTAGACTTTGTTAAAGGTCCTGAAGAATATTTCCCCGTCACCTCCAAACCTTCTGCAGTACTTCATGAAGTGACTTCAACTTTGAACTACCATGACCTGGATCACCCAGAACCTTCACAGACATATAATCATTAAATTCCAAGAGTTGCATGAATCACAATGTCGATTAAACCTTTGTCTCATGAGCGCTGGTTACAATTAAAGCACCCTTATTTTACCTGCAATGGTGTACTTTTTATTTTGCTAAAATCTCATCCGACTAAAATGTCCTGACTTTTAGTAAAGGGCCCTACTGTATATGTTACATGATTCATCTTTCAAACATTTGTCTTGTCTAAAATCTGTGTATGATAATTGATAATTAATTGATCAAAGAGGCCCTTCCTCTTGTTTCTGTTTTTAGGTGACCGTCACCACCATCGGTTATGGAGACAAAATCCCTCAGACGTGGATAGGAAAAGCCATCGCCTCCTGCTTCAGTGTCTTCGCCATCTCCTTCTTCGCTCTGCCTGCTGTAAATAAATATGATTTTTTACATGAATTAGATTAACTTACGGTAATATGATTTTAGATGTATTCAACTTTTCTAATATGCTTATCACAACTTTGTGAAATGCTCTTGTTTGAGTAAGAATCATATTTAGGATGTGTCTTTTATTAAGTGTAACCAGTGTGATCACAGAAAATGAGAGTTAAGATACTGCATCTGTACCCAACTTTGACACTGAATCTTACAACTTTGATTGGATATATTATAGTACTCCCTTCCTCTCCCCTCTCAGGGTATCCTGGGCTCAGGGTTTGCTCTGAAAGTCCAACAGAAGCAGAGACAGAAGCACTTCAACAGACAGATCCCTGCAGCAGCCTGCCTCATCCAGGTACACGTATGAAATGTAGTGTTGTAATCCACAAGGTTTACATGAACAACCTGCTCAGACACAGCCCATCAATGATTTAGCATGAGGCTCTTAACACGACCATGTACACTGCTGCAAAATCTGCACATTTTGGAGAGGTGTACACTTGCACTTTTTGGATCTTGTAAGGTCAATAATCATTGGAATCTTAACGAAGGGGGGAAAAAGCAATGCTATACCTTCTTTCACTGTAAGGAGTACACTGACCTGAAACAAACTGAGAGACACCTGTGACACAAAGAACACTTTGTCTGCTGAACACTGACAATGCAAAACTGTTTGACAATACCATGCATCTGCCGTGTGTGTTTAACATGTGACTTACTTTATAAAAAGATAATGACAAGAAACATTTGGAGAGTAATGCACATTGAAAAGGAAAAAATAAAGGGTCAATATATGAATCAGTAGAAAGAGTTATTTTCCCAATGAAGTTAATATACAGGGATTTATAAAAAAAGCAAATATAGACCAAAAAATTAAAACATGAAGCATTAAAGGAGATCTATTATGCTGATCCATATTTAAATACATAAATAAAATGTTAAGATGTTGGATGTCCAGACTGAACCTCGGCAGTGTTTTTTAAAAACAAAACATACACAGTTGTTGGCGTAATCCCCGGATGTGGTTTCCTGCTGCTCTGAACGAGACGTTACAAGAACGTCACAAGACTTGGCCAACGTATTAGAGCAAAGCATGGAGCAAAGTTGTAGGACATGCCCACCCGGAAGCTATTCGAATATCTGGCCGACTGGAGGAAAGTGGGCACGTGGGTCTTAAAGAGACAGCAGCTGAAATGAACCATTTCAGGCAGAGGCTGACATGAGGGATTTTACTGACGCCAGTATCAGATAAATAAGGAGGTTTTTTGAGCCACACATCTCACAATGCTTCTTAATAGATGTCCCAGACTGACATATTCAATGGTGAAAGTTTGTATAATAGATCTCCTTTAAACACATTAATTTGTGTCCCATTATGCTGCATGTCTTGTATTGTCATTTGGCTTATTTGTACAGTTTATTTAGGGAAACAAGGACACACATTGTTTATCTAATACATGTTTTGTGGATCATTGAGTTACATTAGTTAATGTCCTTCTCAGACACTCTGGAGGTGCTACTCAGCGGAGAAACCAAACGGCTGTGCTGCGACATGGAAGATGTACGTTCTCACTCCAGAGGCCGTCACACAGGTGGAACCTGAATCCAGCCCTTACGTCAGGAAATTAAACTTATCGGTAAGTTCAGCTTAATTCAACCCTCTTTTTTTTGTCAAGGTTTTGACAAGTTTATTTGAAACCACTCTTCATCCTAAACACAAGAAGTATGTCTACGATGTTATCGGCTAAGTAATAAACCCAGTGTTTCCCCTACCATTATATTAGGGGGACGGCCCCGGCCTTTTATTTGCTTATTTCCTGGTCGGTTGTAACTTATTTTTAAAGGCAGCATGAATATGTGGTATTCCTCCATGTATGGAGACTTTTCTCAAACATATTTGAATGAATCCTTTGAAGTGGAGGTGACGTCCACAAAAGAGCGTTGTCAGAAAAAGTCGGCAGACTGTGATACTGTGGGGCTGATTTGCATACGTCTGGCCCACACCGTATTGTCCCCTTGTGCAGTTCACCTTTCACAACAATATTAGCTATGTCGTGCCTTGGCCATAAAGCATAAAAGGGCAAGTTAAGTTCCCACAAACATACACACACAAGGAAGAACGCACAATGCACACAAAACACTCCCAATACGCACACACAATCCCAATACGCCCCCCCCCCCCTTCCACCCGAAAGGCCGGACTCCACCAGGATGACTCGAGGCCTTTGTCTCTGCCGGACAAAGCCTCAGTCAGTTGAGATGATGTCACTGCCGCCTTTCTCATGGGAGTAAACCTTTGTCTAGCAGAACAACTACAAAAAAATCTTTGTGTAGCATTGAACCCACATGTATTGGGGAGATTGATGGCTGCTTCCGCTTCTTTCTGTCGAAGCACGTGACTTTCTCCTCTGACTCTCCTCCTGCTCCCCTCACTGTGTCGTTTAAGATTCCTCTCTGTCTTCTTCTGACTTTATTTAGCTTTTCTTTTATCTTCTTTTCCCTTCCTGTCTCCTCTCTGCCTTAACTACTTCCTCTCATTCTTATTATTTCTCTTCCTGCTCTTCGTTTTTAACTCATTCACTTATAAAGTTTCTTCTTGGTCTTCAGTCTTTTTCTTTTTTGCTCTCTCTCTTTCAGTCTTTTGACACTCTCCACCACCCTCTTCTCTCACCCACTTTACTAATGAGTCACTCAAAGCTCGGGTATTTGGATTGAACTGCTGGCCAGTTGTCAATGCCAAAGTCTGATCCGCTGAGTCCAAATAATTGAGTTTCTATAAAGGTCATGTTGATGACGTTGGTGTGGGTCAGCAGGTCTGAGGGTTGGACTCAAGGCAACACTTAGGTCTTTAGAAACCCCCAGACTGACTCAACACATTGCCATGATCTCACTGGAAGAAACTTTTTGTTAAATGTGGTCAGCTGATGTCACCAGTATGTAAGCGATATTTGATATTTGATATTTCAGTGTTTGTTGAGAGAGAGCTTTTTCTGCTGGAATGGATGCTTAATGTGTAACAAAACACCTGTGACATATTAAGGTGTTTGAGCAGGTTAGCACTTTAAATACTAGCTATGGTGTTACAAACTTTGAGTATGAGGTGGAAAGAGGTGCACGTTAACTTGAGTATGAATTATTTGCTGTGGGATTTATTTGAAACCCCGCTTGTGACATAAATCATTGGAGGCTAGCTAACCGTGGAGCTGCACAAAACATATTAGCAGTACAAAAATATGTTTTTATGTTGACTTATATCCATTCTGCATGTTTTGATTTTGCTGGATTCCCCTGACAACAGAGGAAGAGGAGGTCAAAATCTAATCCATATATTGTTGCTCAAACTGTCATATTCTGACCTCATGTCTGCATAATTAATACATGAATGAAGGAAACTACAGGAAAATATTTCAGGCAGCTCTTCTCTTAACATGAGCAGAAATTAAAGGCAGGGTTGGTCATTGTCTCCAGATACACTTTTTAAGATTTTGGTTGAAACTGTCTTTAGGTCCTGACTGAAATGAATTATTCATGTGCTCTGAAAAAGGAACGAAAAAAATCTGTCATCTGTATCAGTTGTAGCCTGTAAAAGCTTCGACCAATGTCTGCCACGAGGTACCAATCTGATGAATCAATCATGCCTACCTGTCTCTCTGCTCGTTCTCTACCCCTTGTGTGCACGAGCCCACACTCAAAGCCGATGACGGAGTTTGTACTGTGAGTTTACTTACCGTTGAATGAGACATGAGACGACGTAGTTTCTGCACACTGCAAGCGACGAGCTGAGGTCCGCTTCTGGAGCAACGGCGCTTGTGCATGTAAGTGAGGGGCGTGGCTTTCGAGGGAGCACAGAGGGGAGGGGGTGGGTGTTGACGGAGCACTGAGGGAATGCTGCTTTCAAAATCATGCTAGTTTTCGAAAATTACCAACCCTGCCTTTAATCATATTCTTA
Organism: Tautogolabrus adspersus; assembly: GCA_020745685.1. Lineage (NCBI taxonomy): Eukaryota > Metazoa > Chordata > Actinopteri > Labriformes > Labridae > Tautogolabrus > Tautogolabrus adspersus. The sequence continues at coordinate 24,947,387 of CM036539.1, forward strand.
AAAATCATGAAACATTTTCATTACATGAACTGACTTGCCTGTGGGGGGCAATTTGTCCTCCAATGTGTTCTCTTAATTCAACTGCAAAATGTGAAGTGCAGTTGCACTTCTATTTACTATGTTAATGTCAACCAGGCTTTCCCTTCCTTAGGGTCCCGGAATTTGAATATGATCCCCTGAAATTTCTAATTATTAATCAAAGTAAAATATGTGAGAGCATTCTGCTTTAATTAAGCTATAAGACCTTATCCAGTTAACTAACTAACTTGCAGTATCTCAGCCTGTCTCTCATCCATTCTTCAAAAAGACATTTTTACAGCATAAATTAACATGTTTACAGGCTGGTACAAAAAACGAAATAGGTCTGATTAGTTATTGTCATCACTGGCACACACTGTACCGGGGTGAATTTTAAAAAAATGGCTCTGTTTTGATTTTGAATACGATACCTATTATCCATAGTTAGGCGCGTAGCTGACATGATTGACAGTTGGGCGCGATGTAACGGTTCGTCAAGAGGCTTAAAACCCGCCTCAGCTCCAGCTCTAAGCCTGTTGTTAGGTAGACTGAAAGTTAGGCTGAGACAGGATTTCCAGCATGGCGGCGGCTGTCGATGAGCCTCCGGAACCCCTTGCCGTAACAGATGGCTGACGTCACTCAGGCTTCGTCCGTTAATATTTACAGTCTATGGTAACGACATGCAGGAAAGGAGCCACAGGTTGGATTCTTACCCGGGTCACCCACTCTCGAGGACTTTAGCCTGTGAACATGGGGCGCGCGCTAACCACTAGGCTACCAGCGCCCCTGTGATTACATTTTATTACCATGTTAGTTACACACTTCTTATTTATGAAATTGGATGGGTTTTTTTCTCTGTCTGTTAGAAAAAAGGGACCAAGAGGAGGTTGAAGTCCAGAGGAAACGGCTCTATCATGGTGGCATCAGAGCAGACTGTCTCCATCCCACAGATCACCTACGATCACATCAACGACTCTGAGGAGAAGAAAGATGCCTCGTATTTCCTAGAACAGCCTGGAGGGCCAGTTGAAGGTAATAATCTGTAAATATCACTGCTTTTATGTTATTGGTAGGAACACAGTTGTAGCTTCAATAACTCAAAATACAAGTTTTTAAAAGGAACCGTCTTATCCCATAAGCAGCCTCTCTTCCAACAACTTAATCCCAGCAGTAGCCAACATTACACACGCTGACCTCAGTTTGGACCCGTTCATAACCAAATTTTAGTTTCAAAACTCGACACCTCAGAATGCCCTGCTCTTTGAGTGTGTTTATGATTTGCATTGATTATTGCCTCGAGGTTCACTCGTGTTACGGCCTGAGGTATGGAAATATCACACACAGTAGACTCCAACAGTGGAAAGCTTGTGGTATTTAAATCAACATAGAAGTAAAGATAACAGACACAATGCATAAATGAAACTACAGTCATGATTAATGTTCCAAACTATACCGTGGATTTTCCTCTGACCCAACTATAATGTTTAAAGCTAAAAACTTGTTTTCTGTTCTATTTGGTCCACACATTATTGTCCCCCACATTATAATACTGTGTACTGACATTATAGTTTACATTTAGAGCCATTGTCCGTCAGTATTTCAAGTTGTCTACCACTGTGGACAACTATCAGATACTTGAAGCCTCATTAATTCCTGTTCTCATGCTTATATTAATAACTTACATGGCTAATATTGTACCTGCAAAACAGAAGTGTTCTTACATAATCCACAAATTAATATTAGCTTGTTGACATTAGCAGCTAGCCCAGACATTGCCAAAGTATAACCTCACAGAGCAGTTTGCATTGCTGTAGATTCTCAGTCATATTCTAATCTCTTTAACCGTGGGTTATTGATGAGCTACTCCATGTTATCTCAGGTTATCCAGACAGAGGACGCCATTACACATAATAGAAGGAGTTGTTATGTTCAGGTTTCTCCTCTTCACACAGTAAACAGGGGCCCTGCCCTGATCCTCTTAGACCAAAGATGGCTGCCAGGTGTCTTCAGTGGGACAGATGGAAGCCATTACTGTCTGTGGTTAGAGGTCATGGTTACAAGCTCTTAACTGCTTCACTTGTCCCCTTTGCTGGCCACAGACCCTCGAACTGGGCTTGAGTGGAAAAACTTCAAATACGGGCTTTTCAAGGTTACAAGCAGAAATTTCTTGTTACACCATTTTGCAGATTACCAATATTTCTGCAGAATATTTTCTTTTTGTCCTAAGGCTGAAAAGGTGTGGACCAAATGATTGTGTGGAAATCAGATACATTTTTTTTTTTTTTGCAATAGTTCCCATCTCTCTCACACATGAACATCGAAACTATGTCCTTTTTTTAGATACAGGTCTCTGTACAAAGTACATGATCGATGGCTGCTTTCTAAAGGGGGCGGGGGTTTCACTTCCTGTGTTAAAAGCCATCCCCTCTGATGGAATTGACCCAGACTGCAGGTTAATAAATGCACTTTATGAGTTTTTCCTGTCAAGGCGTGCCATCATAAAGAGAGCTGGAGAGGCTTTAAGGCAGACCATCAGAGGAGCAACCGCTTATGAGGGGAAAACTTGTTTAGTTTCCTTCCTAATTGGTTGGATCCATTTAATGAAGCAGAGCATGTGTGCATGTGGAAAAAGCTATCAATGTAAAGGTCAAAGCAGTAAAATAACAACAACACATTTTATCAATTATATATTTATATTAACGTGTTTACAAGCAATAAAATGTAGATCTTATGTCTTTATAATTTAATGTTTTAAATATAGAATCTTTGAAAATAAATGCACATGTTGAGACTTTGGATGGCGTCAACCATTTAAAGAGGTCAAACCTGCTGTCACTAATGATAATGTGGAGAGTTCAATTTAGATTTTGCTGTGGGGGTTTTAAAGTAAGCAATAATAAGATACTCCTTTTATCTTTAAACCTGAAATAGTAGAGTTATAGAAGAGTATTATAGGCCACTTTGGAGCAGCAGTGAGAAGTTTGGAGTAAATGGACTTGAGCTTGTATTGTGCTTTTCTAATCTTCTGACTACTCAAAGCACTTTCACACCTCATGTCACACCTACACATTCACACACTGATGGCAGAGGCTGCTATGTAAAGTGACCACCAGAAGTAACTAATCCCATTCATACACATTTATACACCACTAATGAAGCAGCGGGAGCAATTTGGGTTAAATGTCTTGCCCAAGGACACAAATCGGACATGTTGCTGCAGGAGCTGGGGATCGAACCCTCAACCTTTTTGGTTGAGAAACGGCCGACTCTACCAACTGAGCGACAGCCGCCCAAATATAGTCAGAGTTTTTATTTACAAAAGTGGCTGTCTGTTAGAAGGATAAAATCGCCGTAAAAATCACTGACTGTTTTAGTTTGGTTGTATTTGTTCTCTTTTGAATCCTGCAGACCCAAAATGCTGATTTGCCGAAGTAGTGCTAAAAGCGGCTTGCTCTCTCTCTGAAAGATTTCTATAATACAACTTACACTTACATTGTCATTGATTTCTAGGTCCTTCTTTCCTTAAAATTAGCTAAATTACGTTGTTCAAATTGACCGTTTGCAAAGTCGTATAGCCTATAGCTTCAGTGCCAGCATTCTGACTGGTTTCTCAATAAAGGAGCTGAGCTGACCGGCTTCTCCTGTCGCTGATACACTTACTAATAACAAGTACCTCAAACAACCCCATTCCAAAAATCAAAAGAACAAAAAATTAAGTATCCCTTTGAGGGTGGTAAAGTGAACCAAGAGCAATAAAGTGTTGGTGCAGATTCAGTTAATGATTGTCGGAAGATTCACATAAAAAACAAATGAATTGGATGTTTTTGTATTTTGATTATTGTCACTTTAAATAAGACCTTAAATAGCAGTGCTTGTAAACAGCCTTTCAGCTGTTTCAAGTTTGAAAAACAAGGATCTCTGTTTTGGAGAAGCACATCTGCTTCTGCTCTAGAATTTCAGATCAAATCGATCATAATCTGATAAAATAGGCAATGATCATACTTCCAAAGGGCTTTTGAATTGCAAAGCACAAACTTGATTACAACAGTTTGAATAATAGGTCATCTATACTGGTGCTGTTGTGTTGCCTTTCCATTTTGCTGTCCCTAACAGTATCTCAACTTCCTTTGCAGGAATTACCAGAATGTTCAGACAAACAGGTGAGTCTTATTTCTTATCACTGTTGAGGGTGCACTAGATGAGATCCCAAAGATTGGGTTCTGACATTTTGTTACAGAGATGAAGCTTTCTGTCGTGACTGTTCCCTTAAGTTTGCATCCCATAATTTAGTTTGTTGATGAATAAATTATAGCAAAATCCAAGTGCCATAAAAACTACTACGTAGCCTCTTTTATATCCCTGTTATTCTTAATCCAAACAAACTCAAAGGCTGAGTCTATATATGTGATCAGTGTGCTGTCTTAACCAGGAGCACTGTCCTCTGGTTAAGCTCTTTCCTATTTAAAAAACTGCTCTGGGTTAATCATTAACTAGCCTGCCTTTTTAATGTGGCCCAGACACTATTTTAATTAGACTCCCAGGCTGGCTGGGCCTTTGTCCCCAACCGGACCAAACCAGAGCCAAGCACAGAGACTCAGACACTGGTCATGGGCTGACCTGGCCTGTTTTCTTTACTGGGTGCCCTGCCAACACCACGGGTGAGGAACAGGGCTGGCCTGGGTACGAATGGACAGGGGCCGAGGGAACCGTGGGGACCTCGGCTGGGACAAAAAATGAGAGGGAGACAGGCGGGATGTGGAGGTGATAAGCAGCCATTGTGGAGCTCCAGTGGTCAGAAATAAACTGTTCATTGTTTGATTTAGTCAGTGTTCGGCTTATCGCTCCACTTATCTGTCTGGCTTCGACCACCTCTCTGTCTGTGAGAATCTCTCAATGGAGCCCCCCTTCCCTCCCTCTCTTTCGCTCTCCACCACTGTCTGACTTGTACTGTTTCACTGCCCTTGTTCTCTCTCTCCCCCGACCAAGCACCTTTGCACTGATGCACCAGATAAACTACATATTATTTTAAAAAAAAAAATATTTTTTTCTGTATATGTAGCTGATAAGCCAGTTCTTGTCTGCAGTTGAGGCTAAAGATGGCTCTTGTTGGCTCTCGTTTTACCCCCTTCCCTCTCTCACTTTTCTCTTTCTCTCAATCCCTGTATCTGCTTCCTTCCGGATTGGACGAAGTCAAACAAACTCAGTGATGGAATACAAGAGAGGTTGAATGGGTTTAGCTTGAATTGGACTGGTTCATTCTGTTCCTGGACACAGATTTGCCTCCATTCTTTATCACAATGGAGGCCTGGTGGTTTGGAGGAGAGACTTGTCAAACTCAGACGTTGACAGTCTGACTGCAGGTCAAGACCCGGCTACACATGTTATTCTTTGCTGTTGTTTTTAGCAGAAACAGCAGCCAGCCGGCTGAACCATTGAACGCCAGCACTGCAATCTCTGTTTCCTCGCATAAACAGTCAAAAGACTTATTTTTTTCATTCTGAAACTTTTCTCTATAGCTGGAATAGACATTCAACATCTTTTAAGAAAAACACCATTTAATTCAGTGATGTCTTTCTTTCTTTCTTTCTTTCTTTCTTTCTTTCTTTCTTTCTTTCTTTCTTTCTTTCTTTCTATTTGTTTTTTTTTCTTCCGATGGCATCAGGCCCTCCTCAGCATTCTTGGTCATCTTTCACTCTGAGCTGCCCTGGATCTCCAGGTATCTTTCTGCTTCTTTTAGTCTCCCTTCAGATATCTCGTACTTACTATTGAATACATTGTGCACTCAGCATCAGTCTGTTTATTTTGCCATTGAGCCCATTCATACGGAAGCCATGAGTGGGAAGTGGGAAAAAAATCTTGTGTTCCCTTTTCTAAAGCTGTTCTCAATGTTTTTTTATTTTCTAAATTCCTTAAAACTTATTTTATAATCTGAAGAACAAGCGGGAAATGTGTTTTAAACAGGAGATTATTTTATGCTGGGATCATTTTCTAACTTTCTTATTAAAACATTTTAAGCAGTAAAATGGAAGGCCGTAGAATGCAATACATTGCCTTTGTTGTCAATGCACATTGTACAACAAACAACAGACAAGAGTTCAAACAGAGCAAACCTTTCCTCACACATTCCTGAGACATAAACATAAAAGACCAAGCAGTTCAAATTCAGACAATTTATCACAAGAGTTTTTTTTTGCTTCTCAGCCTCTAAGGGCTTCCGTACTTTTTTCGTTTGTCTTGAAATTAAAATGCTTTTCACTGTACAATAAGAAAGTCAAGTCAAGTCAAGTCACATTTATTTATAAAGCACATTTAAAAACAGCAACAGCTGACCAAAGTGCTGTACAATGCATTAAAGAAAGTCATTCCTATTTTATATAAAAGTCTTTATGCTGTACGTATTCCTTCTCAATGCCAACTACCACTTTGTTCCTCCTGCAGTCAGGAAGAATCTTGATCACAGCACCTCCATCAGCTTCTCCCGTGCTAACAGCATAACAGATGAGCTGGACTTCATGTGCGAGGACATGCCCCAGCCCGTGCTGAACGCCAAAACTCAGTAAGTCCTTAACATGTCCCTTCTCTCCTCTCTGGAGCCTTCATCGCTCTCTAGTCCATCACCCTGCACTGACCTCCATTCTCTCATCCATATAATACTGATTTGCCTCCTCGTCATTCTGCCTAGAGGCCTTTTGTGAGACTAGAGAGCCCCTCTAGCCGCTCTCTAAATGAAGCTGTTTTGTTGAACTCTCTCGAGGGTTAAAGAGACTCTCGAGGGCCCAGGCCATATCAGGTACACAGAGTTATAAAGGGGATTATCCCTTTAGTCTAGAGGGAAATGTCAAAGAAATCCCTCTCAATTGGTTGTTGGACATGTTAAGGTACCGGATGGCTTGTCACTACATGCCCTCATTGGATTGAGAATCAGCTGCTGCTGGTTAGTGTGTGAATTGTGAATGAGTTTCAATGGTTTTTCCTCGTAACGTGCTGCAGCAGAGCATGTTAATGGCAACTCTAAAAGCAATGAAATCCCCATTATTTATATATTAACTCATGTTTTGTTTTATCAGACCAACAGACTGGCACTGTGAGTTGTTTTGAAAAGTTTACTCAATAGTCTGTGTTCACATAGAAGCAGAGTGAAAAGACTTTGCTCTGACAACATGTAAACAGGCTAATTTAGACTGCTATAGAGTTGCTTCTCCTCTGAGTCGTGTAGCATCATTTCATTTAGATTAGGTGATTACTAGCAGGTAATAGAAAGTCCCACAGGCATAAATGCAGGAATGATGTTTCAATAGATTATTGGCTTTAAATTAGCTTTAATGCTACAGAGTGCTTGTGCATAGTGTAATGACAGATGTTGTTAATCCATTATCTTACACAGTGACAGTTTAACGTTACTAAAACTACACATTACAAGATTGTGAGTGCTGTGCAGTGACATAATGTCATTCTGTACTTTGAATATTTGTATTGCATTTAGTCCTTTGTATTAGGGCCCGACTGATGTGGAATTTTTTGGGCCAATATCGATTCTTTGGGGAGAAAAAAATCTGATACCGATATATCAGCCGATATCTTGGTTAGCTCTATGTTCGATGTGTAGAGATAGATAGATTTAAATAAACACATTTCTTGCATTGATCCCCCAAATTCAGTTATCCAAGACTTGAGGAAAAGATATACAGTATAACGTAGACAAGATGGTTATTACCTGGAAAGTAATTGTGCACATACATGCGTCACTGCTTGACCCTCTGTAGAGTTATAGTACTAGTTGTAGTCCACGTAGCATACTCTGCTGCTGACAGCCAGAAAGAGAAGTGCTAGTTTAATACAATGATACTCAAATGAAATGCTATTTGACTGGTGAATAGATATAGTAATATCGGCGCATATGTGCGATAAAATTAGCCGATACTGATACTCTAATATCGGCCGATATTATCGGCTGGCCGATTAGTCGGTCGGGCTCGACTTTGTTTGTAACGCATGTGTTGTGTATTTCAGTTCATTTGGATTAACAGAGAGTTAGTTTTATTCTGGGTTTTTCCCCTGATTAGTTTTGTGGAAACTTTCTTAACAATCCTTTGTATTTATATTATATTTTATGGTAGTTTAAATGTTTATGTTTCAATCTTATTGCTTAGAGTTGCCAATACTTTAACATTTAAAAAAGCTGCTCTGTCTTTCTTTCATTTATATAAGTGCCTTTTTGTTACTTGCATGTGTGTTTGTTTATCTTTTATTTTAGACGTGTTTCATAGATGTTGTTTATGACTGCTTAGAAAAGTCCGGCATCCTTGTTCCTCCAATCCCTCAGTCGATTAAGTCTCTAGTTTTCAGCTTGTCCCATTCCTTCTACTTTCTCCTCTCCTTGCACTCCTGAAAACAAAAGAAGAATAGTCCACCTTTTGTTCATGGGAACACAGAGTCCTTACCATGTAGGGTGAAAAGCAGACTAGCTTTCCCCCCTGATTTCCAGGTTTAGATCAAAATATCTGAAAGATGATAGAATGCTCTTCACCTTGGGTCACCAAGTCTCTTTATTCTAATAAAAATATGAAGAAAATCATTTTTAGCAGTAAAGTGAGACTTATGAGCAGCAGACACGTTTTCTCTCTTGCAGTCTTTTGACCTGCCCCTTCGTGGCATCGGTCCAGGACTCTTTCTCTGCACAGCACTTGAATTCCAAAAGGTACTGTACCGGCTCTCTCACTTTTCTTCTTCTATTTCTTTTTTTCTCTTTTTCTCCATCTCCATCCTTCCATCCTCACTGATCTCGTCTGCTGGCCATAGATTATGTGATCTGACAACATAGAAACCATAAAGCCACTGCTAAAAACTCTTCCTTTAACTTTTTCTTTCTTTTCATATGGACAAGCTCTGCATCTTCTGAAAAATGTGACAACGGTTTCACAACACTGGTTGTGCAATCTTTTTTAAGTTATTGGTGGTTTGGACTGAGTCTGATTCATGTTTAAAACTCTTTTAGCCAATCTTTTGTCCTTTGCATGTATGGTCCACACTTCATAGTAACGTAAAGTGTAGTGGCAGGTAGCTGATCGTAAACAAGTTTTTTTTATTATTAATTGAAGGACCAATATGTAACTGATATGTAGCGTTTAAAACTGGTACTGACATTGGAGAGAGCTGTCTCCCCCCTCCTCCATAGAGTTGATGCACAGGCAGGTTGCCATGTCACAGACTAGGAAGCTTCAGTGTTTAGCCAGCTCTGCATAGGTCTTGAAACCTTTCTGCGTTCTAACCTCTGTCCATTTTTTTTTTTTTTTTCAAAAATGCAGAGGCTTTTAAGTGGGGTAGAATCAGTTATGTCTGAACCAGTTTGCTTGCCTGCTTTCATCGCTGCAACACCTGTTGGTTTGCTGTTTGCCTGGCAAACCGGGCGGGACATCCAAAACGGCCTTGTGGGGGTGCCTTAAAACCGCCTACCTTCTCTGGTCAAAACAAAAGCAGACCATCCCAGAATTCAAAGGAGGACATACTGCAAGCCTATTCAACTGGCGGCCCAGGGGCCAACTCCAGCCCGCGGATGACATCAGACTGGCCCGCGGATCAGTTCTATTTACAATTAGAAAATAAATAAATTATAAACGGGGGGGGGGGGGAACTTGTGAATGACTGTCATTGTTGCCACAGTAAAGTGTTAAAAACAGCAGAGCGCTCCCGTTTAATAGAACATCTTTGGTCCTGTGCTCGCAGCCTATCACAAGCTTGTGTTGTTGATGGAAAAAAACGGCTTTCGCGCACTATACTGTTGTGGTGAGCTTGCTTGTCTGGCCCCCGGTTCCTTAGCTTTCTGAAAATTTGGCCCCCTGAACAATATATTGAATAGCCCTGACATACTGGCTGCTGCATTGTTGCAGAGAAGCCAGCACTTCAACATAGCATGTTTCCTTAATAACTGATGATATAGCAAGGTGATTTTATGATTTAATTCAGTAGATATCTTACATATTGCTCCTTTAAACTGAATCTTAAATGTCTCAGCTATTTTATTTTGACTGCTGCACGTCATCAAAAACATGGCAAAGAGAGAAAAGGAGGGCATAAATAGATTTGAGGTGTGTTAGTGTATGGACTTGTGAAAGTGAACCCTGATGGCAGGAGAAAATGGTTTGCATAGTTGGAAGATAATAAGTTACATCTCTGACCCACCATATGCCGTGCTTATTACCGTCAGAGACAGTGAGACCCAAAGTGCCCCTTAAGTGGCAATGAGAACTCTATAAAAATGTTCAGGTATGAGCTTGTTAGCAAAAACACTCACCATGTCTAGGACAGACGCTGTATTCCAAACAGAAGATGGCACTTCTCTTTTATAGTATGCAGGTAACTTAAATGTATAATCTGCCAAAAACAGCCCCATGTGTGTTAAAGTGGAATCTTCTCCATGTCATTATTATGATAAATATAACCTTTTTTAAAGTCTGCTATCCGGGGAATGACATTATGCAGGATTGTATCTAACTCAGTCAATAACAGCTGCAGCGTGTGATCCCTTTTTCTGCCAGTAAATGAATATTCATCCCCCTGGAATCATTTTTAAAAAATTAGAACTTTTTTTTACTCTCATGGAAACTGTTTTTTAATTAAACTTTTTAGTGCATGTGTTTGGTATGGTTGCATGTTCTTGAGGGTGTGGGACCACTGGCTGTAAATGCCTAAGTGTGTGTGTGAGCAAGTCTTCCAGCTGCAGACACTCAGTGTCTATTTGTATCCTTTGCACGGCTTCTGTGCCCACAACTCCGCTCCAACAGCCAAGCTGAGATTTGGGCCATACTGGGTGCTTTCCCATAACAGCTGGTTTGTTTTGCCTGTGGTGTCACGCCACTAGGGACAGCACTGTCATTTGGCATCCTTATCTTATTTTCAGGAGACAGTTACCACATCCACCCATTCTGCCTGAGGCAACTTGCACGCACACACACTGTCAGTTTTTCAGATTTGGAGTTCCTCCATTAACCCCAGCCTGAATGTCAGTTTGACAGAAGCTGATACAGCTGATGTTTTTATTTCATTTTGTTTTTTACATTTCTGGCACCTTTATCCTCTCTATCTCTGTGACAGCATGGGCTGGAACAATTCACTGTTTGCTTTTACTTTGCAGAAGCAGACTGCCCCCCACGTGTGTGTGTGTGTGTGTGTGTGTGTAGGTGTGTGTGTGTGTGGGTGTGGGTGTGTGTGGGTGTGTGGGTGTGCGCGTGCGTGAGAGAGAGAGAGAGAGAGAGAGAGAGAGAGAGAGAGAGAGAGAGAGAGGCATCAGTACAGCTGGCTGTGACGTCTCTGGGCTTCTGAAGAGGAAGTGGTGAAGGGCATTGTCCGCACGCAATCATCTCTTTTGCTACCCTGAACTCAAAACATACACACACACACACCTACTGTACACAAACACACGCAAACTTTCCTTCTCTGAGTAGATGCATCTTTTTTATTGCTGTGTTTGTGTATTTAATACCAGCTTATGGTTTGTTGGATTTTGTGAAATATTTCAAAAGAGAAAAATGTAAAAAAACACTTGTTCCACCAGTGTCAACACAGTTCTTTCCTTGTTACTGTAAACACTATTTCTGCCTCTGTGTAAACAAGGCCTGATTTTGCAATGATTTTTTTCTTTGTTGTGTGCGTGTGAGGATGAAACTTTCAGTGATTTACCGGTTGACTGCCAACTGAAACCATAACAAACCACTGCCAGGCTCGCTGATATGAAATCCTCCGCACAGCAGATTGACATTTACCCTCTTTGAGAATGAGTAAATATTTCTCAGTAAACTTCTTAGGCCACAAACAGAGGAAGGCCTTGTTTAGGTGATTGTATTGATTGTGTGCTATCTGTTATACTCAGCCTGCCCTATGGTGTAATACCCCTTTTCTCCCACAGTTGTTTGTATAGGTGTATCACCTCTCTTCCTCTCTATTTTCCCAGAAGACACCAAAAAGGGAAGAAAAAAAACTTTCCCTGGTTCAGTAGTTTCTGTCATCTTGTGACCTGAGGCAGTCGCCCCTTCCTCCTGCTGGGTGTGTCCAGCTTCTCCTCCCTTCTCCTCCTCCTCCTCCTCTCAGACCTGTAAAAGCCTGCATGGGCCACCTGCAGGCAGCTCTTAATTAGTTCCCCTCTTACAAGCTAGCCGGAGATAAACAATGAAAAGCCACTGCAGCGCCACAGGAGGGGGTCGCAGGCAGAGAGACACATGCATCACGGCCTGTCCTCTTCAAGTAGGGGCCTCTCTCTGCTGAGCAACTGGCTTCTTTTGTGCAGAGCTCTGAACAAATTGACTTTTTGTCTGTGCGGCCTCTGTACGCCTGTCTCCTGCACTGTACTCTCATATTGATGGCACAGAGGGGTGTTTCAAACATATGGTATTTGGTTAGGAGGAATAAAATGCATTCACGGTTTCTGTCACAGGAGTCTTTTTAAACCTTGAGAATTGTCACTTTGAAAGATGTTTGTGATATAAATCCAACCCCTCTCCCCGGCAGCTTTTACCCTCTTTTATTCAACTCTGTGCTCCAGAACATGTGCTGACCAAGACGTTATTTTATGGGGCTTTATGCAAGATTCAACAGTGGGTGTAATGTGAACATATCCAATAAATCCTTTTAATATTTTTGGCTTTACTGCCAAGTATTAGAATGACAAACCAGACTGAGGGCCCCACTTTGGGCATATGCAGCAGACACAAATGCACACAGTCTTATGCACACAGACAAACGGATGGGGTAAGATCCGTGGCCTCTTGCCCTGCAGCTAGAAAAAAAGCTGTGCGGCTGCTGCTGCTGCTTTATGAAAAGATAGTGAAAGAAAAGAACAAGTTTGCCCTGGCTTCTTGATTTTCTTCCAATTTCTAGAACAGAAAAAAGACAGAAAATAGTCTTGGAGCAGTAAAACAGCCACGTGCACATTTCTCATATTCTGGGGACAGAAGAGTTGTGCCTGCAGGCTTTCAGTAGTTAATCTCATTGACAGAGAAACTCTTAGGTTTCATGTGGTAACTTCTTACTAGCATTGGTCATTTTAGAATAAGTTTAATTGAGCTCATTTTTAGAATATTAAACCAGCTTAAATGCTTCTTGCAATCTGACTGTACAGTTCTATGTAGGTAAAAGCATGGTGAACTACTATGGTAGTAAAATCCTCTCTGTATGTATTCTTGCTGACAGACTTTAAGTCAACTTGTCATCTATCATCCACTTAATTTAAAATGGAGTTGTCTTTTAAGTTTCCTGGGTGAAAAGAAGAACGCCATCACATTTGTTTTGATGGTTTCTTTCTACTCAAACGCACTTTGGCTTGAATTTTAGCCACAAATGTACAGTTTGACTTGGGATAGTGTGACCGTATTTTCAAACCTCCAAATCGGGACACTTTAATTTTACTGCAAACCCCCATGTATCCATCCACAGATGGGTGACCTGCACTGATCACACAAGGTGGCAGGTAAAGGTGCCCTCCTGAGCAGCTCATTTCAGTTGGTTGTCACCGTCGTACTGTATGCCTCACTGAAGTAGATTGTAACAGTGCTACTTCCAGCCTGAACCACCATTTGTGTTTGCTCATTTTTATGTGGCTTTGTATGTCGGCATTTCCAACGTAGACGAATGAAAGCGGACACTGGGGACTGGGGGACACGGAGCATAAAAACGGGACAGTCCCGGTCAAATCGGGGCGTTTGGTCCCCCTAAGTTGGAAGTCTGAACCATGACAAACATTTCAGCCGCATGCCTCTAATGTTTTAAGCAAGGGAGCCTTTCTTTCAAGACATTATTATTTTTGTATGTTTTATAGATTAACGTTTTAAACATAAATCAAATTAAACAGTTCTTGTAAATCAATCCTAGAATGGATCAGAGCACACTAATGTAAATCACACTCTGTGTACTGTGCAGACAGGATGATGCTGCAAAGATCTGTTTGGCTCGTGCTGCAGATTCTCACACCAGCACCTAAAAAAAGAATCAGCTGGCCATCTTTGATGATAGACATGTCACACCCAGGGTAATAAACAACTGTTTTATGAAGTCATTAATGTGGCTCACACTGGCCATCGTGCATTAATGAAGGCTCTGGTGCTGCTTTCACTCCCCCTCAGTGCTGTTGTGGTTCTGGGAGGGTTTTATGGCGAGCGACTGACCATCAGCGGCTTGGACACTTTATTTTTTCCACAGTTTGCAAAATTCAAAGACTCGTCAAGGAACTACCTCATAAATATCAGACACCACCAAATAAAAAAGATTCCCTCACCAATTTAATCTCTAACTGCTGCATGCAGATCATTGACTGGCCTCAGTGCAGTAGTTTGACACAATATATATTAGCACCTTTGTGGTAGTTCTTCTTAAATCTGCCTCCATTCTTTACATAAAACTGAGCTGAGTCTGTCACGACATGCTGGTTGAAACATATCACTGTGTAGTGGTGTCCATCGGGGTTAAATCCAGAATCAGCTTGAGTACGCATGACCGCGTTAAACTAGGTCAAAGCCAAAAAAGACAAGTTAACTGAAGTTTTATTCAGAAACCATAGCGTTAAGTTCTCTCATCATGGTTTATTTGACAGAATGTTGTGTGGTCAAGATGATACTGTCGGCAGATGTGTGTTTGATCCTTAATCCAGAATCTAGAGATCAAATAATAGACACTTCATGCTGTTTTCACAAACATAGTCAGCTGATCATTAAATATACTCTCAATAGGTAGTTGGATAGCCTAGTGATAGTGTCACACGCCCCATGTACGGAGTCGCAGCGGTTGTGGGTTTGAATCCATCCTGGGCCTTTTGCTGCATGTCATCCCCATGTCTCTCCTCTGAACATTTGCTGTCTCTCTTCAGCTGTCTTATCTAATAAAGGCAAAACACCAAAATTTTTTAACTTACATTATATATACTGTATACACACTCACAACTGCATGTAGCTTATACTTATTATTAAAAAGGTAAGGTAACTTTATTTGTACCCGTAGTCCCAGATAGATTTGGTTTAGATTTACAGTGAGTGAGTTGGCGTCCTTTTACAGACAAACGACAACACAGAACAAAACACAATAAAGTGACAACAATGCTCAATACTTAAGTAAAAAGCACTTAGTAAAAACAAGATAAAGTAACCCATCAAGATAAAAATTAGAATATACCACCGATCAGTAAAACATGGTAAGTAAAAACAAGACAGAACTGAGCCATCAGTAAAAGTAAGATAAGGGAAAGAATATAAAAAGTGCAGAGATCAATAAATAATACTGACAAGAGAACGCCGACCTTTCACTGCTGGTCCCAGCTTGCGCATGCCCCTTGCAAAAAACGAGGTGCGTTGATGTTAATCTGCTCAAATATGACCATACAACTCCCTGGAATATTTTGTGTTGGGAGTGAAGAAATACACTGCTTGTTTTTTCCACTTGTTTAGCTTGTATGTGTGTGTGTTTGTGCAGCTTCAGTAGTGTGTCTAAAAATCTGGAAAATTCTGGCTTACTTATCTCTTTGTCATTTGTTTCAGGGCAAGGCAATAAAAAAACAAACTTCAGCTGCTTGGATTGTTTTCATTTCATTCTGTTTGTCTTCACAGATTGCAGCATTTTAACACTAAGGGTTAATTACACAAGAACCTACATTATTATGTAAAGTTATATTATTCGTCCCCTGTTAATGAAAGTCAAATAAAGGAAGCCTGAGGATATATATGTCGACACTAAAAGAGCAAAATAAAACAAACTGATTTGAAACTCTGATCGGCTGCTCATTTTAAAAATGTTCCCTCTCTATGAGTAATTGCAATTAATACCAAAGGGGAAGTCGGCGACCTAGAAACAAAAACACATCTATTAATAAGGCTGGGAAACAATTCTAACTCTTAAGAATCATAGATCCATGCAAAGTTCAGATTTCCATTAATGGTAGTTACATTTTTAAGCAGCAAGTCAGTAACTATTCAATTAAACCCAAAATTCTTCTGTAATTCAAAACAAACATGGAAAAAACAACATGTCCTGAACACAGTTACACTATAATTTTGTGGTAAGCACTGATAAGGTACAAACATAACTGGTTGACTGAGGCATACAACTGCAGGGCTGTAATTCTGAGTGAACTGAGTGTGCACGAAACAGATACTAAAATAGCTAAAAGGAAGTAAAACCTTTCTCGCCATGAATCTTGTGAGAAGCATCCAGAACACTGAGGGGTAGTAGTAGTAGAAGTGGTGGTGGTAGTAGTATTAGTAGTCATAGTGGTTGTTATTACAGTGGTAGTAGTTCCTGTGGTATTCTAGTAGTTGTAAAAGTTGTAGTACTTGTTATAGTAGTAGTAGTGTTGTTGTTGTTGTTGTTGTTGTTGTTGTTGTAGTAGTAGTAGTAGTAGTAGTAGTAGTATTGTAGTATTAAATGTGTTTGTAGTTTGAGTAGTAAACCCAGTGATTGTAAGTGTACTAGTAGAAGTTGTTAGTGTACATGTAGTAGAGTAGTTTTAATTATAGTAGTAGTAGTAGTAGTTGTTGTTAAAGTTTTTAAATGAGTTGTAAAACAAAGCACATAAAACAATCAAGACAAGCTATCACAAGTCATAAACAGTCAGGGTAGCTGCAGCCCTGAAGTAGTATTTATTGCAGTATTGTAGTTGTAGGAGGGGGTGTTATTGTAGAATTAGTCATTGTGGTTGTTGTAGTAATGTTGTTTAAACACCTTAGTTAAAATGACCATGACCTTATGTGTTGTCCAGCTGACTTCACAGTAGTCCCATCCTGACAACTTGGAGAAATCAAAGTGAGGCCCAGCCGAGGCGTTTGTCTTGGAGGGTGCACAGACGTGCTATAGATGCTCCCCTGTCTCTTAGAGGTGTGTCTCCCTCCCTGCTCCAATATTAAGGGCACCTGTATAAATACACTTTGTCGTCTTTCAGTGTGTTTCTCTCCTCCTCCTCCTCCTCCTCCTCCTCCTCCTCCTCCTCCTCCTCCTCCTCCTCCTGTGCAGGGCTCACTTTCTTCTTCTCTCCTCAGTAGTCTGCAGCAGCACCTGAGTGGCCTGTTTGTACAGCCAATCCTAATCCTGCAGCCTTCCACATCTCTCATGTCCACCGTTTTTCTTTTCCTGCCCCACTCTCTGGGCTTTCGTGCTCTCAGGTTTTCAAACACACCAGCCGTGCAGTTTGATGTGGGCCGGGGGGGTTTATTCAGGTGTGGCAGCCGGTGCTTCCACCGCCCAGTCTCTGATGTTGCGTCCATCCGCGGCCAGGTGCCTGAGCTGCATCTGAGAGCCCAGTGTTCCGGGCCCCGAAGATGAATAAAGGGCCTGTTGATGGAGCTCGTCTGTGGGGCCCTGCGGTTTCTCCCCTCTTACACGCAGGAGCAGGGATGTACTAGGGCGTTCACCTGCTGGAGAGGAGAAGGGTTGACTATGCCCCACGCTTTGACTGCAGGGAAACGTAAAATACGGCGGATGCATTTGTGTGCGTCCTTGTGTCCTCCACCCTGGCTATGTGCCGACCCCATCTGTCTGAATGAACACCTCTGTGTATGTCTGAACTAAGGTTGGTCTGGGTCAGCAAAGAAGAATTGGCTCAAATTTGCTGCCTGGCATTTCATCAAGGACACAGGCTTCAATCCCTCTGAGGTTGAAGGGTTTGGGTGTATTTTCTTAGGAGGTGTGATTGGTCTAAAATTTCCCCTCACTTTATTTTAGATAGAAAGAGGATGGTTATTAATATAGTGTGAACATAAAGGTATATCGGTCTGCTTGAATTGCATTAAAATATGCATTTAACACCCAATTATAGAAGAGGAATGGTATCGACTCTCCAAGGAATGCTCCACAGGGTGAATAACTTCGGTGGCAGGTTTATATTCGGCTTGATGTAAAGGAATTTCAACACTTGTAATTCTATTTGTAAATCTACAGGGTCTCTGCGGGTCTTGAAAAGTCTCTTGAAGAATTGAACTCAGTGTACTCAACAAAAACTGGCCGTAAAAAGTCGATTTCATTTTTAGTTTTCCTATTTTTATTTTTCCTAACTGCGAATGTATGGATGCTGAAAAAATTCAGACACTCTGTTTTTTTTTCACTGAGTGTCTGAGTGTCTGTGTGTGTGTGTGTGTGTGTGTGTGTGTGTGTGTGTGTGTGTGTGTGTGTGTGTGTGTGTGTGTGTGTGTGTGTGTGTGTGTGTGTGTGTGTGTGTGTGTGTGTGTGTGTGTGTGTGTGTGTGTGTGTGTGTGTGTGTGTGTGTGTGTGTGTGTGTGTAAGTTAATGATTGTGTTGTTATCTTGTGTGTGTTTGAGTGTTTTTAGGGGGTGAAGTTGGTTGTTGCATGGCCAAGATTTACCTGTAACTGCTTAAAAGACTCATTTGTTATTATTATTATTATGATTATTATTATTTTTGTGTTGCTATCTTGCTGTCTTGTGTGTAAAAATGGTGTATAAATGGTCATAAATGGCGAGCCAGCTTGCATGGATGGCATCTAGAAAACTGAAGCTAATGATTACTAGATTTGTATACAGTCTTTGGGAAGTGCAGAAAAAATGATGGAAAAACATTTAAAATTGATGTAAACAAATTATGATTGGTCTTACTGCGAAAAGGGTCTCCAGTAGTAATTTGCATTAAAAACGTCTCTATGGGAGGCCTGGTGGTTTGTGCATGAGACCGATTTGTGGAGGTCCTCTAGGCGGGCAGCCTCGACCTGAGGCTCCTTTCCCGCGTTTCGTCTCCCACTCTCTCATTCCTCGATTTCTGCCTCTATCCCCTGTCCTGTCAGCAAAAAAAGCCCAAAAATTGACCTTTAGAAGAAAAGTCTGTGTTTTTTTCTGTGACCAACTTTTTTTACATTTATTTTGAACAAAGAATGCAGGTGAACATTACCTTGTACATTTCGTAGAAGTAATTCATTGCTCTGTAAAAGTATACACATAAGAGAAAAGAGAAAAACATAATGTCACAAACCTGCTCATATACTTTACATTATTCTTAAACCCACAGCCCTCCCCTTCCCCTTGGGTCTCTCTCTAAAATGTACAGTGCAAGAAAGATCATTAACAGTGAGTCAGGAAAATAAAAATGTAAATAGGTGAGTTTATTCATAATTCATAGTATCACATAGACATAATTTAAAAAATAATAATAATAATTTTTTAAAATAAATAACAATGTTGAGATAATAAGAGACAGTCACATCAAAGCTCGAGCAGCGTTGAGAGCCTCCACTCTTTTCTCAACCATAACCGGACCCTGATCTCACACTTGCTACAGGATATCATGACTGAAACAATGCAACACTTCCGAGTTGCCTTCTCACGAGTATGTTTGAATATGACTTCTCAGAAAGAAAAGTGTCGATGTTTTCTGTGAAACCGTCATCATGAGAACTTTGCTTTGAACTCTAGGAAGCAGGAGGAAGGCAACAGTCACCCACGTGCTGCCATTATCACACCACCATCAACAGACTTACAGTAGTTTTGCACGAGTGTAATTCGCAACACCCACAGATACACATTTTACAGTTCCACCACAGAAAGTACTCTGGAATGTGTCCCTGTCTTTGCTTCGTAGAGAAACGTGACCACATTGTTTGTGTGGTTTCATTTCTGATTAGATGAGTTTATCTTGAACATGACATCTTGGCTGTTCGAAGAAAAAGATAAACAATACATTACAGGAAAGAAAGAAAAAACGCCTCATGTTCCAGTTAATTTCTTTATTCACAGTACTCACAGATAAAGAGGCAGTCTGTGGGTAATAAGTCAGACTTAAAAATGCCTCTGCAGCCTGATTCTCTAAAGCCGCTGAGTGACAAAAAAGCTTTAAATCAGAGAAAGGGGACAGGTCAATCTTGGCCATGCGTCTAATCAATCAACTCCATGCCCCAAAACCTGCACTCACACACACGCGCGCACACACACACACACACACACACACACACACACACACACACACACACACACACACACACACACACACACACACACACACATTTTTCTCCCCCTTCCAGGGTATTTTTTCCACCGCTGTGAGTATAGAGCCCAGGTCATAATGAAGGACCCCCCAGGGAGCATGGCAGGGACTAATAACTCCCTTAATAAGTCTCTTTTAGTGCTGAAAGGCTAGTCTCTTTATACTGCAAGTGTATATGTGCTGTAAAGCCTTTTCCAGCTCACTACTGTAATTTTATGGCTGTGTTTTATCTTTTTCTTGTAAAGCGGAAGTCATTAGGGTGTGTGTGTGTGTGTGTGTGTGTGTGTGTGTGTGTGTGTGTGTGTGTGTGTGTGTGTGTGTGTGTGTGTGTGTGTGTGTGTGTGTGTGTGTGTGTGTGTGTGTGTGTGTGTGTGTGTGTGTGTGTGTGTGTGTGTGTGTGTGTGTGTGTGTGTGTGTGTGTGTGTGTGTGTGTGTGTGTGTGTGTGTGTGTGTGTGTGTGTGTGTGTGTGTGTGTGTGTGTGTGTGTGTGTGTGTGTGGATCTGTGCTGCAGGCTGTCTCAGATTCAGTCCATGGTAAAATAGTAAAAATGGGTAAAGTTAGATTGAATATCCTTGATGACCAGTTCATGGTCTTATAAGAGGGCTGAGTGTTTAAGGGTCATAACTCGTAAATTGTAGTTTGGGGTTTTATGCTTTGGTTCATTTTAATAGACTTTATTGAGTGTTTGTGTGAAAAAAAATTGACTGGCTGCATTACTAAATACTCAGAGAGTACAAATAATAAACCAATAATGTAAAAGTAGTGTAGACAGATTTTAATGTAATATTGACATTTTGATTATATATATATATTTTTACCCCACACATTCAAATAAAAATGTATAGAAGTCAAAGAACATAAACGTGGACTACAACATGAAATCATCCAGACCAAACACAATGTGGGTTTAAGAT